>JBBBVM010001033.1:0-728311 GCA_037355625.1 Petunia x hybrida | reverse complement strand
TCTTTGATCCAAAAAAATTTAAATTAAATATTTTTGAAAATTTGAAAGAGGACAATATAACATAATGAAAAATACGATAACCTAATATAAGAGCATTATTTATGAATTTTATATTAATAAAAATATATAAGTAATTGAAGTCATCCCAAAAAAAATTTAATTACATCTTACATATATTTTCTTTTTAGGTCAAAATTATATGTATTTGAAAAATAATATTACTACTAATCATGTTATATAGTTAATTTTTATTATTGTTATTTGTTAATTTGTATTTTTTATAAAGAAAGAAGAAGAAAAACAATATAATTTTAATTTTATCTCTAAGTGT
This sequence comes from Petunia x hybrida, assembly GCA_037355625.1. Taxonomy (NCBI): domain Eukaryota; kingdom Viridiplantae; phylum Streptophyta; class Magnoliopsida; order Solanales; family Solanaceae; genus Petunia; species Petunia x hybrida. Next base: position 727,980 of record JBBBVM010001033.1, on the reverse strand, counting down.
AACTGAAATTATGTTGCAATTTAAAAGTTTTATCTTTCCCTAAGGTAAAATGAACAAAAGAAAATCAAAAAGGCATATTTTAGATTATCTATATTTCATGCAACTATATTTGAAAAAATAATTTGTTTCTATTTTACTTAGATAAAATATACATCTATGTATGTAATGCTAATCTTGCAGGTTTATTGAAATTAAGAAAGGAAAATTATCAAAGCTAATGAGCCAATTAATACACCTCAATTCAAAAACCTAAATTTCATTGGCTCACTATATATTAGGAAAAAGGATATTTGAAGAAGCTTTTGACAAAGATCTAAGGTTCCTCTTTACTATTCATTTACTTCATCTCTTGCTTTTTATGTTTTCATTTGCTAGTTGTCAAATTCTTGTTTACTTTTATGGTTTATCTCTATACTATGAGATTTATCTTCTCGCCTTAAATGTGATTAACATTTTTCTTTCTAATCAATCTAATACATTTTATGTTGGATTTACTTACTCCTTTGTGGTGATGATTGTTTCTTTTGAATATACAGGTTGCCTAGTGAACCTACTTCATCATTTGATCCAAGAATATTATTATTTGGCAACAACAACAATTACATTAGCTAGTTTTTATTTCAAACTTTATTATTTGTATATATTGTACACAAAAGTTATGTAAAGTAGAAGTAATGACTTATGATCATGTATTTTGGGGTTACTTTTGAAAAGATTCAATGTCATTTTGTATGATTAAAGTTATATTTAAAGCTTACAATTTGTTGGTTTTGATTTATTTATCTTTATGTAAGGTTATAAAAGATATGAAAATGTTTAAATAGGTTAAAAATATATCAGTAGTGAAATTGAATATTTTGTTGCATTTATTTAATAATTCAGGTTTTCCGTCAAGAAAAATAAAATATAAAAAGCTTTTCATGAATTTTGAAAATATTTATACCTATGGAATTTGAGTCCGTGGCTAAACACCAACTAGTATGTGACAATATAACTACAAATTTAAATTTTGTGGCTAGTAAATTAAATCTTTTACCACATTATATCAACTTGTGGCTACAATATTAAGATTACTATAGATTGATTTGTCATGGCAAAAGAATAAAATTATCTGCTACGAATATATTTTTTTGTGGAAAAAGATTCTTACCGTTTTAGCTCCAATACAATTGTTTTTGTAGCAAAAAATATTAGTTCTTAGCCACGGGGCATGTAAAGTCCATAGCTAACTTTTAGTCACCCCACATTTTGCTACGGGAAAAAAATCTTGTGGCTAAAGGGTTTAGCCACGAAAATTTGCATAGTTAGCTACGATATATTTCATAGCTCTAGATGTAGAATGTTATAGTGATGCCCAAAACAATGAGCATGAAATTCTGGAGCTCAAGATGGGCAGCCCACCTCAGCCTTAGGACGGTCTATCTCTGAAGAACAGGCGACCGCCTAATCAAGGGATAGGCTGCTTACCTCTGAAAGTTGAAGAATAGGCAACCGCCTAATCAAGAGATGGCCCGTCCAAATCTGGGAAATGAAGAACAGGCGTCCGCCTACTTGAAGATACACTCCGCCTTAACCTTCAAGAATAAAGATGAAGTTAGCTCACGTCAAAAAGGGTGACCGCTCCATATCTTTAGGCGGTCGCCCAGCTCAAAGAGCGCAGTTTTGTCTGCGAATAGTATAAATGGAAAGTGTTAGGATTTTATTGAATATTCTATTTCATAACATATTATATTCTACTTTGGGAAAGATTTGGGAAGCAAGTAACAATATTCTTCAATTTTGTAAGCATCTAATACTTGTTTTCATATATCAAATAAATGTGTCATACCTTGATCATTTTTCATTACATGTCTTTATTTTAAACTCCTAGTATGAGTAGCCAAAATCACAACTAGGGGCATAAACATGCTATAGTGGTTAAAATTCGATGGGTAATACTTAGATTTACTTATTATATCTTGAGTTTGATTATCTAGATTCTATCACTTTAACTTCTTAACTTTAGTGATCATGACACTAGGGTTACACGCCTCTTTAACTGGTTAAAGACTCTGGCGAGATTAACTGGCTTCAGATAATAGAACTAGCAAGGATTTGAGTCTTGTTGGCTAAAATTAGCCTGACTCATCTAAAAGAGGTTACAGTAGTGATATGTCCTCTTTCCATGGGTCAATGAGTTATTACTTTATACGCCAAGCTATGGCTCTGGCGAGCGTAGCGAAGTAGACCAATCTTAGGCATGGAGGATTCTAAGGATTGCCCATTGGATGTAAACCACTATAGCCATTTACGCCCCTAGGTTCCCTTTTATTTAATTACGCCGATTGTGATAATTTATTTGTTCAGTTTACTTTTAAGCATTAGATAGTAGTCAAATTAAAACCTCTATTTCCTAGGACCATGGACTATAACTACCTGATTCACTATTTTTAATTCATTACTTGAAGCTTCACTAGTTCCTTATGGATTTGACTTGGTATATCAACTATATTCGCATCCGACCAATTACCCTTAAGGGTGTACTCTTGGCAGTGATAAAATTTTGGCTCTGTTGTAGGGGAACTAAGGTTATATTGCATTAGTTGTTCAAGTTCATTAGTTCTTAGTTCCTGTAGTTTTACCTTTTCACTTTGTTTACCTTGTGTACGTGAAATATGGCCGAGAGAAGAATACTTCCAAATCGAGCATCACGGAAACCTAATTACAATCATCTACAAGTAGACAACGAAGGCAATCCGTTAAAAGGTGTTTCGGTTGATCGTGAGGAAGGCTATGAAGAAGAGTATGAAGAAGGTCTTGGTGTTGAAGGCCAAGAAGAGCTAGGAGAACAAGTTTTTGATAGAGCCGAGGACAATCCTATTGGTCCCCTTGGTGAAGATGTGCAAGCATGTGAAAATGACCCCAATGGGGGTGAGCAAGAAAATGATGATGTCCAAGCTAATGATGGCATTTTGGGTGTTAGCAACCGAGGTGGCCATAATGCTCAAAGAGGTGGTCGAGGTGCAAACCTTGGAGGACGTGGTCTAAATACCAACTGTGGAGGCAATGTCAATCGTGGTAATGCCCACAGTGTAGCAATGTCAATCGTGGTAATGCCCACAGTGTGAACCATAATCTAAGAAATCCTAGAAGTTGAAGGAATTTCAATCCACCCATTCAAGAGAATGATGAAGATAGTGATGATCAGATAGAGGTTGAAGGGTTTGCAAGTGCTATTGTTCCGTTACTTATTCGAGGAAATGTAACCTTACAACACTCTACAAGTGATATTGCATGGTTTGGAACAAAATGGTTTCTTTGTTGGAGGCATGAACGAAGATGCAAATGAGAATTTGAGGAATTTCCTAAAAACTTCTATACAAGTCCGCCAATTTGACCGATGAATCTCTACGCCTTCGGGTGTTTTCTTATTCATTGCAAACAAAGCTAAAGCGTGGTTGGACAAGATTCCAAGGAACTCCATCTTCACATGGAATGACTTGCTCAAGAAATTTTTGGCGAAGTTCTTACCAAAGGAAAAACAAGCATCATTGCGTGACAAGGTTTACATGTTCAAGCAAGACTCATCGAACTCATTGTCCGAAGCTTGGGAGAGTTTTCAAGATGTGCCACTTACATGCCAACTCATGGGTTTGGTGATGACATGCTCTTGCAATATTTTTATCAAGGGTTGAGCAAAATTAACTAATCGGAGCTAAAAAACCTTTGTGATGGTGCGGTAATATATGGACAAAACCTATAATGAAGTGAAGGGTATTCTCAACAGGGTCATCAAAAAAATCCCATGGGTGGTAATCCCGAGCTCAAAACCCATGTGGTGAAGGTAACATGAATCAAAAAATGATAATGAAAAGGATGGAAGAGCAAGATGAGAAGATGGCTAGGATTCTCACCTCCATTGAGATCCTCAACCATAAAACAAAGTAAACAATGATGTCAAGGAAAAGATCAACAAAGTGAAAAATCTTCAAGTGACCAATGCCAGTCACCAAGTTGCTCCTACAGTTACCCCGGGACCCTTTGACTCTTCTCCAACATGGTCAAGAGGGGTATTACCTGGATCGATGCTATAGTATCCAAGAGGAGGAGGAAGCAAACTATGTTGCCAATTATCTAGGGCAAAGAGGAGGCTATCAAAGGGCTTATCAACAAAGGCAATGGAGGAAAGACCTGCAAATATAATAGTCTTGAGACAACCCCTTTGATGACTTGAAATCTTTTGTTCCAACTAAGGGTACAAGTTGGTTGGTCATACAGATATTCGTCTAGGCTTCCATTAGGCATGTATTCATAAACCAATATCAGCTCTCCTTTATTTCAGCAATAACCAAGAAGAGGAACCGAATTCCTATGGCGTAGCCGACCCATACTGCCAATTTCTGCTACAAAGGCCCTCACTCCTTGTTTTGTATCATGAGACACCCTTTTCACTGCAATCTCAATTTTTGAACTTGGCAAAACCCCTTTATAGACTCTACCAAAACCTCCACAACCTAGTAGGCCATTTTCTTTGAATTCTTTGGTAGCAATATACAATTCTTTGTACTTTAACTTGTGCAGTCCATATTCAAGCTCCCATTCCTCGAGCAACTCCGCAAATTTCTTTTTTCTTGTTATGTAATAAACAACTCCATAGATTGCTGCCAATAATGAAGCAGTTTACATCACAGGCAAACCAATTGTAAGAAGCTTAAATACCATTTTAGGTCCAAATATAGGAAGCTTTGGAAGTTGAGATATATCAATTATTTTAGCTTCTCCATTCATCTTGAAACTCCACCCAAGTATGTAACGTCTTGATGCCATTGAACCAGTGGCTGCTGAAAATCCAACAGACATGGTTTGCAATGTGATTGGTGAAACACCATATGGCAGTGACAAGAGAGGGATGTTTGGCTTTGCAGCATCTAATAGTGCTAAGGTGACATTCATTTGCTTAGCTTCACCATTGTACTCAACCCAATCTTGCATAGGCTGGCCACTAATAAGACTCAAACTCTGAAATGAATGAGTGTTGTCTGTATAGTAACCAGCAGGTTTTGATACTTCAGATTTCATCTGATTTATGTCATTGCCAACATGGTTGTCGTTGATATCTTCATACTCGCGACTCAATAAGAAGTCGAATTCCACAGCAATGACATGGTTGGAGAAGTTCCCATTATTGGTAAAATTAAGAGTGCCAAGGAGTGGAGCTGGAAGACCTCCTAGAAGGACTCTAGAAGGTGTAATAACAAAAGCTAATTCATGTCCACCCAAGGTCGCGTATTCAGGCACTAAAGCAAATACAAAGGAAGTGGAGAAAGAGAAAGCAGAACTATTTGAAGAGTTATTCTTGAAGTTGATAGGATTGCTATAGAAGGCATGACCTGTTTTTAGTGTTGTGGAATTGGTTAGCCTCAGCACGCCATTGGATGTGAACTCGGCTAGACCATCAATGGACATGTTTTCTGACTTGAATCCACTGTAAGTGAACTCAACATTTTCTGTGGCTGCAACAGTAGCTATGGTACACACCACCAGCAAGACACCATAAAATATGGCTATATATGGTAACATAGGACTTCTAATGTCATGCAAGCAAGGCCGTGTAACAAGGGATAGCACAACGCCAGAAAAAGTTGTCATTGAAGTTTTCTTATAATGTTCTCTCTTTTACTAGAGTGATAAGTTTTTTGGGAGCTTGCTTGACAAATAGGCAATATAGTTGATCCATGTCCGGAAAAAAAAAATTGTCAAATCTGTTTTAACTACTAAACATTACTATTTAAGTTCTCAAATGACTCCTTCAAGTCAGTATCAACCAAGAAGCAAAGTTGCAGGTAGTAACCATGATTGTTTTAAATTACATGTGTCTTTCAAGTTTGATGCTACAAATATTATTTATTGATGGCAATAGCCTGAAGTAACGCAGCCATCACAAAATACTTTCGTGCACCAAATTCAAAATTCACTATTGAAGTGGAAGTAGACATATTGTGGCGGTCGGGTCTAGTCGCCATACATAGTCGGATTCGTTACAATATTGTCGCCAAGCTTAACAATCATTACTTTTGTAGCAACCTTTGAAAGTCGCCCCGATACCCTGTATCTTGTCGTGAATAGGAGCGAGGTCGCACGAATGTCGCAACAAAATGAACTTGATTCTTAGTAAACATTTCAACTTTGCTAGTTTGCTGTGGTCAACTTCACTGAAATTGTTCCTGTGCATTGCTAGCAAGTAGACTACGTAGAAAAATGTGAGAATTTTATGTGAATGTGCAAGTAATGCCGTGTAACAAGGTGTCACGACCCCTTTTCTAAACGAGCTGTGACTGGCACTCGGTACCTGAACTCGACCGAGCGAAACCTCTATACCTATCTGTATTCTTCTATTTGTTACGATATGAATATAATGCAGTCTTTAAAATAGAATTTCAATAAATTAATCTTGAAATAATACTCCTTGTATCGATAAAATACATAACTTTATTTACTTCTATGCAAAATCATGCAAAATGGACAACCACACCCAACTGCTAGACTGTCTATGAAGCCTCAAAGAATTAATACCTGACACTACTACTAATAATAAGAAAGGATGAACAATAAAGAATCTTCACGAACAAATGCAGAGCTGTTGGATCGACTGGTTAGTGGGAGGGTATCCTAGCTCTTAGCCTGCTTGCCTGCAAAACTTGCTCCTACATTGACATATCCCATGAAAAGAACGTCAGTACACCACGGCGGTACTCAGTGAGTCTCAACGACCCCCCACTAAAGCGGGAACGAGACATTTAAAAGAAATTTGAAATACACATAGTTCATTAAAACCATGAGAACATAAAACATTTAAAGACAACTGAAATAACTTGAGATAATAAAATCCTGAACTTTAATTATATATAAATATAGTTTCTTTTCTTTTATAGAGAGTACCAATTAACTCTAACATAACATGATTCCATAAAGTCACCGTATGATCGGCACGGGTTCGATCCCCGCCTGATCGAATAGGCCCCTTCACTGTGGCGCCACACAGTTCCAGGTGATAGCATGCTGCGCATTTTGTGCCTTGGCCGTATCAGGCAAATTTTATTATAAACTCCTATTCTGGCACGAGTAGTTTCGGGGTCAATATTAACAACTAAAGGTCACGAACCCTTCTCAGAGTCTCAAGGTAACTCCCAAAATATTTATATAAAACTTTACTTGACCACTTTAAGCTCCAATAACTTTCTTGAACATAATCCATGAACATAAACCATAATTTCTTGAGTAAAACATGACATAAATATATGAAAGGATTATTCAATATAATTCCAAATAATTCTTTAATCCATGAAACTTGATATATAAAATCACGTAAATTAAATATAACGAAATATGAACATAAATGTGTATAATTTCATGATAAACTCTTAAGCGTTAACTAGAATGTGGTTGAGCTAATATGCACTCTCTCGCTCCAATTAAGCACATATTAACTTTTTAAGGCATTTTATCAAATACTTTATAGACGGATTTTTGTAAGTAAAACCTCTTTAGTAAAGGATTATATCAACTCACCTCGAATTCTCCTATCAAAACAAACGTTTCCTCCTATCCGTGCAATTACACCAACCAATTTCTACAAGCATCAATCAGAAATCAACTTTTAAAGATTTCACGATTTTCTCAACTTAATAACCTTAAGTAAAGAACACTCATCCTCGAATGTTGCTCATTTTTATTCCTAAATCACATGTCCTTTTGTCAAATAAAATGTCATAGTCTTGTTAGCAAAAGTCAAACTCAGTTCCTATACCATATTCTCAATTGTAGAGCTCTGGCACATAAATCATATACGATTAACTCATCACAGATTTACTTATAACCATGATTATAGACTAACTTAAAGTGTTTTCAAACAACTCGTAATAATTAAATTGAACAACCAACTGTCAAAGTATCCTTAAGCTCAAAATTTGTGGGGAACTACATTCTACCCCACTTAAAAACATTCCTCCCAAATGTTTACCAAGTAGTCCTTAAAGCTTCAAGAGGAACTTATGGCCTATTTCCACTTTCTTAACTTGAGACCTCAAAATTTGGTTGGATTTCGTAGAAATTTCGGTATAGTCGTCTCCTCCGTAAATTGGAGTATTCAAAATTTAAACATGTCCAACTTAATACAACACATGCGCATAACAGTAGCAACAATTTATACTCAGCTATTATCCCGCTCAACTATACAAAAGTCATAAGACATTCTGATATCTCAAATTTGCACCAAAGGGTAATGACAAGCTAAATACTTGGCATAATAAAATTTATTCATTGCTTTGTCCTTTCATATGTCGCTGCCCAATGCACCACCAATCGAGTTCAGTAAATAATAACTCCACGATTTTATTTGGCCATAGTTTCAGTAGCCCCGAGTTAACTAACTCTTTAACAAATGTGACTACCTAACAAGGAAATATAATCACCTTCACCCATTGAATTATCCATAAAAAGACTTCCATCTTTTAACTCATAATTAGGAAAAATCTTCTTTATTTCTCATAAAGATCAGTAATGACAACAAAAGAAGAAAATCTGCATATACTGAAATTTTTATGCATTTTGTTTTTGCTAAAGTGAGCAAGGGTACTCCCTCTTTGTTTCTCCTTCAATTCCACAGGGCCTTTCTAATCCTCTCATCGCCTAAATAGCTTAATCATAAATAAGTCAAAATAATTGGACATAATTTGTCTAATTGGGATCATGACCAAGAACTCCTTTTTTTTTTTTTTTCTCTGGAAACTTCCCTCATGTACTCTTATTATTTCTTTGAACAAAACAGGAGTTGAACACATATACTTTGTAACTTGAGATGCATCACAATGGTTCAATTGAAAATAATCTTGGAGCTTAGGTCCTTGTTTAACCACCCTTCTTATTGGTAAGATGCAACCAAATTGGGTTCTAATCCACAACAGTTGGTAACAAGAAGCTTGTCGTGCATTGTGGAGTTAATCTTTCCAATTCTCAATTCTCATTGGTGCCCAGGTGTAAAAAGGAAATGGTGATACAATGGAAAGAACATACATAAACAACACTAGCTCTAGAATCAGCCTCACTAGGAGGAGCTAAGGAATTTCTTCACCAACAAAGGGTTTGTATCGCTTATCAATCTCCACTTAAAATAAGTTCATAGTGCTTAAAACAAATGATATAAAAGCATCAAAGTGCATAAGTTGGTCAAGCCACTTTCTTTCTCCTCTTGTAGCCCTCATAAGACCAATTGTTGTGAGTGTTTGTTTTACTGCTATTGTGCAGCTTTTAGAAGTTGTTCACTTACAAGACTTCCATATCAGCCTAGTACGCTTCATGGTTCCATATTTTTGTACGAATAGTACTCTTGAAAAATTTGAGGCTTCTTTAATCGGTCCAAAACGTCCATCATTTTCTCTGAGTACCGGCTTAACACTAGTCTTATCCAATTCAAATCATTGAGATGTAACCTACTCCATTACCAATATCGTAATCACAAAGGACGTCAACATTCCCTTTAGCCTAGGAGCTGTCGTGATACATACTTGATTTATGACAAGAGCTCATTCTCGCTTTTTCTAAGTTCGTAACCTTCTTTTTTGTTTGACGTTTGTATATATATTTTTTTGCGCTCTCGAGGATTTGAATAGTACTTTTTTTTTTCGTCACTTTCCTGTAACCAATCTCTCGAACAAATCAAAATATAGGAATTTCATTAGCTCTTTGATTAGGCTTTCATAACTGATACATCTTCGGTTCATGGTCGATTGCACTTGAATTTACTGCATCATCATTGTACTCTCACGTTGCATATCACTTAATAAGTCCAATTCAAATCATAAATGTGTCCCCAACTAGTTTGTACATTTAGCACTTATGATGCTGGACTTTTACTCTTTATTTTTCCTTACCCCGGAATTGTCTCGATACATACTTTCTTGGTAATACTGCATTCAATTTAAGGTCACCAGCAATCTTTTCCCTTTCTATTTTTTTTATGAAAATAGAACATTTTTCCTTTTAGGGTAAGTCCCTTAAACTTGACCTTGCTTAACACAACTCTGATAAAAAAAAAATGAATGTCTCCTTCAATCTTTCCTTGTGCTTCATCAAATACCCCTTCGGGTTCAGTTGTATCGCCCCAACTTCATTGTGATCACTTAGTATATTAGCAAGGGGATATTTTCCTCCATTAACTACTCGACTTGAAGATAAATTTCCACTTCTTACTTTGACATTTACCTCGGATACAAGGCTTTCAGGAACTGATCATTGGGTCTAGATTCGTCACAGTATTGATAGCATATTCTTAAATAGGTTTCGAGCACTCACTTAATTTGTCGCAAACTATTTATAGACCCTTTATTCCTATCATGAACTTGCAAATCAATCTCTTCCCAAATCATTACTAACCACACTTGCTACCCTGCAATCCTCTCTTTAAGCTATGCATTATGTTCTATTAGCTAGCTTGTGCCATAATCAACACCTTACAATTAAGTTGATTTACACACTCATTTTGGCCTCCGTTGACTTATTTATTTATCTTATGATGCCATCGTGAACTTTCTTGGGGTCTTCCTCAAAATTGTATCTCTTGCCCGCAAGCTAACTTCGTAATATCCTGTCTTTTATGGCCCGACTTTTTTTCGATTTTCTCGTCCTACTGGGGCACCTTTGGTCAGGCTGGGCATATATATCTTTAATATATAATTGATCACAAGTTTCATTATGTAGATGCATTCGTACTATTATTTCAGGAATTTCTCGAAGACATGAGATTATTCTCAAGCTCCCTCTATTTTTTATCAATCATATCAGGCATTATTGGCCACAATCTTAACATGACATAGTTGAGATTCAGAGTTGCCTTAACATACTCGATACTCCTTTCAACTTCAAAACGAATTACCATTGTTTAGACTCTGGACCTTAAGCCAATACACCACATACACAGCTTGTCCGAAGTCTATTCTTAGCTTCGTCTAGTGTTATAATATATGTCCCTTCTATCATAAGGAATGAATCATTCTAAAATCTAAAAATTCCAGATGGCTCCCACAAAAATGCCTTAGGAGTATATGTATGGTATTTCTTATCTTTCTTCCAAACCACTACTATTACTACTTGGCATACATAAACCAGTAAAGCTTGAAGTTGCAACCAAACAATTTGCCCCCTGGCGCTCTTTTTTTTTTTTTTTCCTCTTTTTATTTGTCAAACTAATTCTTCTCTAATCCCTAAGTTTCATCATAGAAACTTGAGATTCGTCAGATTCTTCGTTATTCATCTTTCCTTTGTAGCAAACTTGTCAGTCATGTTGTCAAATAAAAGATTAATATTAACTCACTCCTAATACGTCCTTTTTACATGCATTATCTCATCTGATTAAGACCACTAACGAAGCTGGCATTGTTAGTATCCCAATTAAATCTAGCTTCACTTAAGTAAATAGTCATTTGATCCACTCCAACTCATCCTGTTAGTTCTAGCTCGTAGCTCCTCCCGAGTTCCATTTGAACTCTAACAGTATTGAACGATCTATTTGCCTCATTTTCTTTTTTACAAACTCAATGCAGTAAAACTTGGGGCCGCCTCTATTTAAGCTATCCATCCTTTTTCTACATTTATCTTAATTCAATCGCCTTCATCCCAATTTTTGAGAGCAACTAACACCTTAAACAACATACCTCAAGTAGTTGTGACTTTCGGTAATCATTAATTGTTTCATCCTTTGCTCGCATAGCGTATATCAACAATTTCATTGATCGATGGAAATATGAGTTGATTATCACTTTTATGCTTTAACGCACGATCTAGAATGAGAAAAAGTGAACTTATCCTAAATGTATGTAGCCTCTCGTTTATAGATATGGGGCCCTCATACCGATAAATGAGACTCTACTGACACGGCTTCAGAGACCCCTAGGACACTCTAAACCTATTGCTCTGATACCAAGTTTGTCACGATCCATTTTGTAAACGACTTGTGACGGGCACTCGGTACCTGAACTCGATCGAGCGAACCCTCTATACCTGTCTGTAATCTTCTATTTGTCACGCTATGAATATAATGCAGTCTTTAAAATAGAATTTCAATAAATTAATCTTGAAATAATACTCCTTGTATCGAAAAAATACATAATTTTATTTAGTTCTATGCAAAACCATGCAAAATGGACAACCACACCCAACTGCTAGACTGTCTATGAAGCCTCAAAGAATTAATACCGGACACTACTACTAATAATAAGAAAGGATGAACAATAAAGAATCTTCACGAACAAATGCAGAGCTCTTGGATCGACTGGTTAGTGGGAGGGTATCCTAGCTCTTAGCCTGCTTGCCTGCAAAACTTGTGCCTACATTGACATATCCCATGAAGAGAACGTCAGTACACCACGGCGGTATTCACTGAGTCTCAGCAACCCTCCACTAAAGCGGGAACGAGACATTTAAAAGAAACTTGAAATACACATAGTTCATTAAAACCATGAGAACATAAAACATTTAAAGACAACTGAAATAACTTGAGATAATAAAATCCTGAACTTTAATTATATATAAATATAGTTTCTTTTCTTTTATAGGGAGTACCAATTAACTCTAACATAACATGATTCCATAAAGTCACCGTATGATCGGCACGGGTTCGATCCCCGCCTGATCGAATTGGCCCCTTCACTGTGGCGCCACACAAGTTCCAGGTGATAGCATGCTGCGCATTTTGTGCCTTGGCCGTATTAGGCAAATTTTATTATAAACTCCTACTCTGGCACGAGTAGTTTCGGGTCAATATTAACAACTAAAGGTCACGAACCCTTCTCAGAGTCTCAAGGTAACTCCCAAAATATTTCTATAAAACTTTACTTGACCACTTTAAGCTCCAATAACTTTCTTGAACATAATCCATGAACATAAACCATAATTTTTTGAGTAAAACATGACATAAATATATGAAAGGATTATTCAATATAATTCCAAATAATTCTTTAATCCATGAAACTTGATATATAAAATCACGTAAATTAAATATAACGAAATATGAACATAAATGTGTATAATTTCATGATAAACTCTTAAGCGTTAACTAGAATGTGGTTGAGCTAATATGCACTCTCTCGCTCCAATTACGTACATATTAACTTTTTTAGGCATTTTATCAAATACTTTATAGGCGGACTTTTGTGAGTAAAATCTCTTTAGTAAAGGGTTATATCAACTCACCTCGAATTCTCCCATCAAAACAAACGTTTGCTCCTATCTATGCAATTCCACCAACCAATTTCTACAAGCATCAATCAGAAATCAACTTCTAAAGATTTCACGATTTTCTCAACTTAATAACCTTAAGTCATTATTTGTTACCTTTATCACAAGATCCCCTTTTAGAGTTACTTTAATACCATGAATGAATAGCAGTTTCTATTCTTGAACATAGTCCATAATCATGTCTGAACATTGTAATTTAGTAGGGAGTAGTTGTACCTTTCATGTGAACTTAAAAATTATCCGTCTAACGCTAGGACATGGCAGAGAAGAGAGTTTCCTGCTCCGTTATATCTCCAACCGAGTGGGCCAATTGGATATTCGAATCCCTATAATTTATAATGCTCGAAGAAAGACTCAAAAGCTTTGGAGTAGTATCCATGTCTTTGCTAGAACATAATCCACGCATCCACGCACGTGAGGGAGAAAAGCTTTATGTCCCTTTTTAAAGTATCACTTAAAGTACTAAAGGGCCTTTAGAATCGTAAAAATTTCGCCCAGCAGTCACTTTTAACACTGGTATTTGGTTTGAGGCCACTATTTTCTTTCGTCTTACACTAGAGGCCATTTTTGAGTCTTTACTAAATAAATATTGACTTAAGTTCTGATAATTGACTGAAGTTCAGTCCATACGGCCCCTGGACTGAAGTTCCATCTTTAAGGACTGAACTTACGTCCATATGGCCATGGACTGAACTTCAGTCCATAGTATGGCTATGGACTGAAGTTCCATCTTTAAGGATTGAACTTCAGTCCATATGGCCCTGGACTGAAGTTCCATCTTAAGGACTGGACTGAACTTCAGTCCATATGGCCCTGGATTGAAGTTCAATCTTTAAGGACTGAACTTCAATCCGGCCTCTGGACTGAAGTTCTATCTCTTTAAGCAAAAGTGGTCACAAACTAAATATTTTGGTATTAGTGGCCTGTGCCCAAAGACCAGTGGCAAAAGTGGCCTTTCGTGCACTTTCCCCTTTAGAATCTGATGACAACAATTTAACCATGGGCTTTGCTCACAGCCCATTTACGGGAAGCACCTCTAAGAATAATATGACTAAGCAACTTGATTCCTCACACCAATATTGTATTTAAAGTTTCAATCCATCACTTAAAATCTTATTGCTCCTACTTACTTCTAAACAATGTTTAATCAATTTATTCATCAATCCTATACAATGAAATTCATACTCGAGTCTCACTTAGATCACAACTAACACCATGAAATTTATGTTATTTACTTACAGTGTCCTGAAACTTAGAAAAAATAGAGGAACGTTACACAAGGGGTAGTATATAAACTAGAAAAAGGGGTCCTTTGGAATGATTTCTCACAAATAATTTCATTTTATGTGTGTTACTTTATTATTTTGCACGTTTAAAAAAATGTTTTAATAGGTGTTTAATTTTAATATTTTTATTTTACCCTTAATGACACTCACTTTTAGGAATGAGTTGATCCATACCACATGATGTATTTAAGACCACAAAATTTAATGAGTGAAACATAAAATGTGATACATACATTCAGTTTAGGCCTATTAAATAGACCTCTTAAAGTTGGTACAAAACTTTATTTTTACACTCCAACTAAATGTGTCCTGTATTAGGTAAATGGTGTTTTAGGCCTTACCAAATACCATTATGAAGCAAATTAGAAAAAAGGATCTTACATCTTTGTTTCAAATTGAAAACTAAAAGCCTATTTGTCATGTATAATATTAAGAATGCTTTAAACTCGAAATAATCAAATTATGATCGAGTCAAAACAGGTCAATAGTACTACCGACGAGTCAAAATGCAACCTAACACCCAAAACACAAAATCAAATTTGGAGATTCTAAATCTAGAAGAATATTAAACTAATAATTAAGAAAAACACATTTGCTGTTGTATTTTTCTTCAGAAAACAAATAAAGAGGAGCGAAGATTTGAGTGTTCAAAATTAGCTACACACCCAGGATAAAGCCCTAATTTATACAGTTATTTAAAAAAAAATTAAAGCTTGAACACCCTTGAAGATATTCCTGGCTACGCCACTGTTACAGTGTGATCCTAAAATGGGTAAACCATTGAAGTCTCTCTTTTAATGTCCAAATGGAATCTTAAAGATCGTTCTTTCTGCTTGTATCCTACGAGTGACGACAAAAATGGAAAAACTAAATTTGAGGCCCATCGGTGAGCCCCCCAATGAAACATACCCACCGGTCAAGGATCGTATTGTCAACAGGTATCCTGCGCAATCAGAATCACACCTTCCGTACAAGCGGAGATCACACTTAGAATTCATCACGGTCCCTTATCCCGAACAACCTTTCAAATAGCGTACCACTCGTAGAACTGCATTGCAATGCCAATCTGTGGTTGCTACATAAAATGAGGCAACACATGGAAACTCTATGACAGGTCCAGATGCATGAAACACAGATAAATCAGACATCCTACCAATCTTTGATAACTCGCTGGATCTTCCATAAACCGGCCACTTGCAAGTGCCAACTGGTGATTCTTCTCCATTGGCGTGCCAGCCGGACGAGTACCCAACAAACCAATTTCTAACATTATATCCAATACATTCTGAGAAATAGTTCAGTATTTCGATATCCTTCATATGAATGCAATCAGACAGATACAACTTAAAGATTCAAATAGCTCGTGAATTATTACCCGAGATAATCAAATCATCTATATACATTGAGCATACTCAACTAGGTTGTTCTTTTTTTGAAGAGAATAATGTGAATACGATTGATGGGAACCATAGTTCCTCAATGTTGCAGATAACTTAGCAAACCAACATCCTGGTGCCTGCTTCAAACCATATAATGGTTTCCGGAGACGACAAACATTTTTGGTCCTATCTTTTGGATAACTCGGAGGCAACATCATATAAACATCCATCATATGAATGCAATCAGACATATACAACTTGAAGATTCGAATAGCTCGTGAATCATTGCCCAAGATAATTAAACCATCTATATACACGAGCACACTCAACTAGGTTGTTATGCCCTATTTTGCACTAGTCAAAATAGTTTACAACTTCCGGGACTCTTTTTGGGTAAAGAATGGAGTCGTCACCTAATAATTCTAAGGTCTGCTCGGACACCTAATTAAATTAAAAAATGTACGCTTAACTCCTATTATGGTCTGCGAAACATGTGAGATTCTAGGTAAGGCTTCAAATTATCTAAAGGAAAGGTGTTAGACACCCTCTAAGATCCACTGTAGAAGTGGTTCCACATTGGACTCAATTTAGCAAAATGAGGGGTTGTGTAAAAAAGAATTGATAGACAATAATAAACTGTCACATGCCCAGGGATGAACTTTAAACAGTCAGGAGAAGTGCAAAACTATTGTAATCAACCCAAACTTAACACGTTATCAAGCAAAGCAGTTTTAGATGATCAATTTAAAATAACAAAGCATCTAATTAACTATGATTGTTTTTTGCACACCAGCTTTAAAGAAAATTTGATCAATGCTAACACACAGAGAAGTTCAAGTTTCTGCCCACGTATGAGGCTAAAAATCTTATGAGGATAAAGAAAAGTGAAGGCTGGCAGGTATTAAAAGAGCAGTTTTTAGACAAGCTGTTATGCAGAGAATATGTATTCCACTTAAACAGATAAACAATTCGGGATTGGCATAAAATCCGAGGCTAAAACATGATAGAGATGATTAACTTTATAAAGGAAACAATTCGAACTTTCAGGTCTTACTTGAACTCAAGACATGAAACACCTAGAAGCTGCAAGCTAACATTTTAACAGAAAAAATCATTTATTGCTAATTAAAGCGCTACTAGTACAGTTTCCTTTTAGAGGCCTCAATCCAATCTATAAGATAATTTAAAGGTGGCAATTTTATAAGGAACTCATTCAAAATTGCAAACTCCAACTTCAAGATTACAACTTTCTTTTCTTAAACTTTGCAAAGTTTCGCTCACAGATTAATCAAATCTCCTAGATACCTTTAATGATGTAACCACAAATACCGAAGTCTAGAAATTCAAGATAAGAAATGGTGTACAAAATATTATGTTTGATATCAACAGAAGATCTCTAGAGTGTCACTAATTTGTAAATGACATCCTCTGATTTTTCTTCTCACAAACTTTGGTTCAAGGGCTCGGAAGCTTGATCTTGAACTTGATGAACTTTGGATTTGATTTCAAGAAGCTTGATCTTGGATTTGTTGTGCGTCACAAAAAATATTTGAGATTCAACTGCCACGAATAAATGATTTGAACTTACACACGCCGAATCTTGATTGAACTTTGATTTGGATTTGAACAAGGACGTAGATCGGGGCATCCATTGTTAAACTTGAACAAGAACGTAGATCGTTGCCTCCATTTGTTGAACTTAAACAGGGACATAGATCACAGACGTAGAAGAAGACTTTGAAAGCTTTTCTTCGGCGATTCTTTGATTGCTCTTCAGTTTGCTTGATGTGCTTTGCTTGGCCTCTTTTGACGTCCTTCTTGATGATCTCCCCTAGATGTCGTTCTCCTTGCTTGATCTTCTTCAAGTTCCCCTTCTTCTTTTTGTTCTTCTCCTAGTCCTTTTTGGCTCATGGAGCTCTCTATTTATAGAGAAATTGTGATAAGCCTAAATATATTTGCTTTGATTTGATTGGTTGATTTTGAATTACAAACCTATCTCCTTTATCTTTTTGATAGGCTTTCATTTGATTTGCCAAAGCCTATCATTTGTATACTTGGCGTACTTTGATTGGTTATTTTCATTTTATTTGGCGCCACGTCATTTGAAACGTGGTCTTTTATTTTCTTGAAATTTAGGAATTAATCCAGTTTTCTATGGATTTAATTCACTAAAATTTAAGTACTTACAAATGCCCCCTACTTCAAGGCTTGTCGGGTTGTATGCTTGTTAAACCTTTAAGATGAGGCTTGAAATACGTTTGAAGATATTTGCTTCACTCAATATTGCTTATCAGATTTCCATGGTTCCAATCCGTATTACGAAAAATGAGAAATCAATCAAATTGGACCTGAATTGAATCATGACTATATAAGCTATTCTGATATTAAGAGATTGAATATAGATTTCATTTGTGGAAGCGGATTCTCAGCTCCCTCCAGTCCGCTGGTCCCTCGACCTCTAGCCGGTGACTAGCCCAGCTATGGAGCTAGGTCAAGACCGATAAGCACCTGAAGTACTAAACGGAATAGGTATTAGTTTGGTAATGGTTGGTATTTCACTCATTTGATCAAATAAGAATTTAATTAAAAAAAATGATCTTGGCACAAATAGCCATTAATTTGGACATCCCGCTTTCTTTAAATGCCAGCGGATAAGACCCTTTGTTTTATCCACAAAGCAGTTAGCATAATCTCCATTGACTTAAAAATATTTTGATATCAAACTCTAAGTTTCTCGTGATGACTCTCCAATATGGTTGGGTCTCTTTCGAACTATCAGCTATCGTCTTTGATTACCAATAAACTCTTCCTTATAAACACTTATGTTAGCTTGGATAAGCTTGGAGTTTTGACTGATGACTGAGGAACGGATTCAAAGGACCTGTTCCTTTGAATCACTGCAGCTAAATAAATAATTCATGCAAAATCGTTTAAGTTGAGAGATTATTAATTATCCTAAAACTAATGTTTATCTTGATAATTATGCAGGTCTAAACGGATATGAAAAGATTGCATAAACAAAGGATAAAGGATAGAAGATCCGGATTCTAAAGAGTAGAATCCAATTAGGACTCAAACTCAAGGGAGCTTTGGAGTTCTAATTGTTGAAAACTTCTTGGCTGCTGGAGCTATAAAACGTGGAGCATATCAGCCATAGAAGTGAGCACAAATAGAGAGAGCATCGAGCAAAGCTTAAAAGAGTCATTAGCTTATTTGTGTTAATCAGTTAGCTACAGTAGAACTAGATTAGAACCTGTTCCTTAAGATTGAGTCTTGTAAAAGTTCAAGTCTTAGTTCAACTGTAGTAAGCAATAATCGAGTTGTAAACTTTCTGGTTCAAGTCGTGGACTTGACACAACTTCACTGATCGTGAGAAAGATCACTAAAGGATTAGAGTTAGTCCTAGGTTAGTAAGAGTGAGTCTTGTAACCAAGTGGGTCTTTTTACATAGTGAAGTTGAAATCCTACTTGAGAAGTAGGTCGTAGTTTTTTGATCCCGAGTCAAGGGGTTTTTCCACGCTAATATATGGAGTTCAATTACTTACAGTTTTAATTCCGCATATCGTATAGTAAAGGAACACATTTTAAGGAACTGGTCCTTAAAACAGTAAAGTGGTGTATCGTGGGAAATATCAATTGGTATCAGAGCAGGTTATCCTTGAAAAGGCTAAAACCTAGGATTAGATGAGTACATCACGAGAGAACAGTGAGGGTCAGTCGATGGTTAGAGCTCCTTACTTCAATGGGAAATACTATTCATGGTGGAAAGAAAGGATGCGTGATCACCTTCAAGCAGAGGACTATGAATTGTGGGACATAGTAACTGAAGGTCCCATAATCCCAATGAAGAAGGATGCTGAGGGAAACGATGTTCCCAAAACCAGGAAGGAATGCAATGCTGAAGACATAAAGCAATGGGAAAAGAATGCAAAGGCAAGGAAGTGGCTGGTTGGTGGACTCAGTCCTGACGAATGCACTAGAATCAGAGGGTATGCCACTGCAAAAGAGATTTGGGATGCTCTACAAGTTGCACACGAAGGAACAAGTCAGGTAAAAGGTCTAGAGGTACACTTCTTTATGCTGAATATGAAAGCTTTAAAATGAAAGAAGAAGAGTCAATCTCTGAAATGTATACTAGATTTAATGCCATTGCTTCTGAACTTATCTCTTTGGGAAGGGTTTTAACTGTGGAAGATAGAGTAGAAAAGATTTTAACTAGGGTTCTTCCAGATTCTTGGGAGATCAAAGCTTGTGCTATCATAGAAAGCAAAGATCTAACCACTCTATCCTTAGATGAACTTATAGGCAATTTAAAGACTTATGAACTAAGGAAAAAGGTTAAAAACATAGGAGCACCAGTTAAAACTGAACCTAACCTAGCCTTGACCGCTGGTGATAAGATCATTGATGATAAGGAACTGGTCCTTATCGCTAAAAGTGTCCAGAAATACTTGATTAAGAAAAAGGCAATTAGTGGACAGGGTAGGTCTACTAACATGAAACAGGCTGGAGAATGCCACAAATGTGGAAGCTCGGAGCACTACATCAGTAAATGTCCAATTATGGAAGGAGAATGGAGGAAGAGATTCATTGAGGAAAGGAAAAAGGCTAGGGAACAGGTCCATAAGAAAAGTGGAAATCCCAAAGCAATGGTTGCAGGATGGCAAGACAGTGAAGACGAAATAACTGATGATGATCTGGATGAGGATCTTGCTCTAATGGCTCTTGGAGATTCAGAAAATGAAGAAGATGCTGAGGTATTTGTTTCTAAACTTAAAGAAGATCTAAAAAGCATGTCTAGAGAAAAATTGGTTAAAGTATTCCATATTATGCTAAATGAATTTAAATCTCTAAGGGATGGCAATCACAAACTGCATGATGAAATTGATTGTTTAGAAGCAGAATGCAAAGAGGAAGTAATTAAAAATGATTTTCTGGAAAGGAAGATTAGCATGCTTGAGGAACAGGTCCTCACACTTAAATCAACTGCTCAGGAATTAGAAAATGTTAAAACAGTTGAAAAAGGTAAAGGTACAGCTAATTCTCATCAGATCATTGCTGAAGAAAAACTGAAAGTCACAGTTGATGAACTGTGTAAAAAGGATGAGAAGATAAGATCTTTAGAAGAAGACTTGGTTAAAACAAAAATGGAACTAAGAAAAACTGTAGAATGGAACAAGTCTTCTGAAGCACTAGAATGGTTACAGGAAAATCATAGTAGTAACAGGAAAGGTATTGGATTCATGAAAGCACAGAGTTCATCCAAATGGGATCCAAAGAGTAAGTACTTATCATTTCCTGAAAACTGGCTATGCACTCATTGTGGGAAGACTGGTCACCGGAAAGAAAATTGTCAATCTTTAAAAAGGGCTGCCCAGAGGAACAGGTCCTATAAACCTGTTCAAAATCCTGTGAAACAGAAGAATAGATCCTATAAACCTGTTCAACATTCTGTAAAAAGGGAAATTGTTCACACAAAGAAACCATTACCATTTTGGGCTAAGAAAGATTTGATTCATCCTTTTTCTAAAGGAAAGGAACCCAAACTAGTTTGGGTTCTTAAAATTAACCCCTAGTTTTCTTTTGCAGGCTAGAGTGAAGGAGATAAACCACAAATGGTATATGGACAGTGGTTGCTCAAGGCACATGACAGGACATAAGGAACTGTTCCTTTCACTCTCAGCCTTCCAAGGAGGAAGTGTTTCCTTCGGTAATGGTAAGAAAGGGGAAATCATTGGAATTGGAAAGGTAGGTAGGTTTGATTCACACTGTATAGATAATGTGTTTCTAGTAGATGGGCTGAAACATTGCTTATTGAGTATATCTCAATTATGTGACAAAGGTAATAATGTTAATTTCTCATCTACTGGATGCACTGTGACTAACAAAACTTCTGGAGAGATTATTTTGCAGGGAAATAGGCATGGAAACATCTACAAAGTAGACTTGCTGACACTCTCTAATGGAAGCTTGAGTTGCTTAAGTGTGGTGCAAAATGATCCCCTCCTATGGCACAAAAGACTAGGACATGCTAGTCTTTCACAATTGAACAAACTTGTGTCCAAGGATCTGGTGATAGGTCTTCCTAACATCAAGTTTAGTGATGAAAAAGTATGTGAAGCTTGTGCCAGGGGGAAGCAGGTAAAATCCTCCTTCAAACCGAAGAAACAGGTAAGTACCACTAAACCTTTGGAACTGGTCCATATGGATTTATGTGGTCCAATGAGAACAATGAGTCGTGGAGGTAAGAAGTATGTTATGGTATTGGTGGATGATTACTCCAGATTTACATGGACTATATTTCTTGCATCTAAAGAAGACGCATTTAATGCATTTTTAATTTTTGCTAAGAAAGCTCAAAGAACTCTAGACAGTCATATTGTTGCCATTAGGTCAGATCATGGAACTGAATTTGAAAATCATATGTTTTTCAATTTTTGCAATGAAAATGGCATCAATCACAATTTTTCTTCACCTAGAACTCCACAAAAAAATGGTGTAGTGGAAAGGAAAAATAGGACTCTAGAGAAAATGGCAAGAACTATGTTAATATCTGGAAATCTTCCACAAAACTTTTGGGCTGAGGCTATTAATACTGCATGCTACATAATAAATAGATGTATGACAAGGCCATTAATAGAAAAGACCCCATATGAGTTGCTTAAGGGAAGAAAACCAAACATCTCTCATCTTAGGGCTTTTGGTTGCAAGTGTTTTATACACAACAATGGGAAAGATGCCTTAGGAAAATTTGATCCTAGAAGTGATGAGGGAATCTTTGTTGGTTATTCTTTAAATAGTAAATCATATAGGGTGTTTAACAAGAAAACATTGAAAATTGAAGAAAGCATGCATGTTAAATTTGATGAAACTGACAGTCTCACTCAAGAACAGGTATAGGAGGATGAAGAAATTGGACTGCTGAAAGCTTATGAACTTGATCCACAAATGCAGACTCTGGATATGGACAGAACTGTAGAAGAATGGCACAGATACAGGGGGAACAAATGTTGGTTCCACCTCACAAACTGGTAGTGCTACTCTATCAGGAACTGTTCCTCAGCAGAGGACTTCTGATAATGGATTGACACCCAAGCCTTACAAGTATCAAGAGTCACATCCTGTGGATCAAATAATCTCAGACAAGAATGCTGGGATTCAAACTAGATCAGCAGTCAAAAATCACAATCTGTGTGCCTTTAGTGCTTTCCTCTCTCTTGTTGAACACAAAAATGTGAAAGAAGTACTGAAGGATGCAGATTGGATAAAAGCTATGCAGGAGGAATTGAATCAATTCCAAAGAAGTCAAGTTTGGCATCTGGAACCCAAGCCAAGGAACAGGTCCATAATTGGAACAAAATGGGTTTTCAGAAACAAACTCGATGAGGATGGCATGGTAACAAGAAATAAGGCCAGGTTAGTTGTTCAGGGATATAGTCAAGAGGAGGGCATCGACTATGATGAGACTTTTGCTCCAGTTGCAAGACTGGAAGCAATAAGACTTCTTATAGCTTTTGCTACATACATGGAATTTACTCTACATCAAATGGATGTTAAGAGTGCATTTCTGAATGGTTACTTGAAAGAAGAAGTGTATGTCAAGCAACCTCCAGGTTTTGAAAGTGAACAGTTCCCTGAACATGTGTACAAGTTGGACAAGGCCTTGTATGGGCTCAAGCAGGCACCAAGAGCATGGTATGAAAGGCTATCAAAATTTCTACTCCAGCATGGATACAAGAGAGGTAAAATTAATAGCACATTGTTTTTGAAAGAAAAAGGTAAGCATCTCTTAATTGTTCAAATTTATGTAGATGATATAATCTTTGGTGCTACCTGTGAAAATTTAAGTAAGGAATTTGCAAACTTGATGGGGAGTGAGTTTGAGATGAGCATGATGGGTGAACTCAATTTCTTTTTGGGTTTACAAATTAAGCAAACCTCAAATGGAACTATGATCTATCAACAAAAGTATGTTAAGGAATTACTTAAAAGATTTGATATGGATAATTCTAAGGAAATTGACACACCTATTGCCACTGCCACAAAATTGGATCTTGATGAACATGGAATATCAGTTGATCAAAAATTGTATAGAGGTATGATTGGTTCTTTACTTTATCTAACTGCTAGTAGACCTGATATTGTGTTCAGTGTTGGTCTGTGTGCTAGGTTTCAATCAGATCCTAAGAAATCTCATCTGAAAGCTGTTAAGAGAATATTGAGGTACCTGAAAGGAACAGGTCCCTTGGGACTTTGGTATCCAAAAGGTGGTAGTTTTAATCTTGTTGGATATACTGATGCTGACTATGCAGGTTTCCTTGTTGATAGAAAAAGTACCTCAGGTATGGCACATTTTCTTGGTGAGTGTTTGGTTTCTTGGGGAACTAAGAAACAAAACTCAGTGGCACTTTCCTCTGCTGAGACTGAATATGTGGCAGCTGCTTCATGTTGTTCACAGTTGTTATGGATCAAACAACAATTACAGGATTTTGGTGTTGATGTAGGAACTGTTCCTATCTATTGTGATAACACTAGTGCTATTAATATGACAAAGAATCCAGTGCATCACAAAAGGACTAAACACATTGACATAAGACATCATTTCCTAAGAGACAACTATGAAAAGGGTTTGATCACCATAGCATTTTGTCCCACTGAAAAGCAAATCGCTGATATTTTTACAAAAGCTCTAGGTAGAGATGATTTTGAAAGAAATAGATTGGAATTAGGGATGATTAAATTCACATAAAATCATCAATGCTTTACTTCATAATTGGCTAGAAAATTGCACTTAAAATGAATTTTATTCAAGTCATTATGAATGATTCAGTCCAGCTTAATACTTAAATGTATACTCTTATGCCATATCTCTTATTTAGAGTTGCTAAAACTGAATGATGTTACCCTTATGCTCTTAGAATTTCAGATGATCAAAATGTTGCAAATTGGAAGGACACTGAATTTTTGTGTTAAAATCAGGTATGTACTCGTTATTATTCAGTTAATTTAGAAGTGCATAGACTATAGGTAACTTGTAATTAGGATAAATCCCACTAAGTTTCCTAACCATATCCAAATTGCAAAAGAGTCCCATCAGAGGAACTGTTCCTATTCTGAAAAGGAGACTGCAACAGCCTAACAGCTCTATTTCTCCGGGAGACTCCCAAGAGTCCATAACCGTTGCATGTTGTGCTGAGGTCAGTGTGATCGTTTCCTACTCTAATTACACTACCTAATTCACACTATAAATGTACTCCTTCTTCCCCATTATTCTTTTACCTTGTTCATCAATTAAAATCTCAAAATTTCAGAAAGAATTGTCAATTATCTTCTAATTCGAATTGAAAGATTGTCTCTTTCTTCTGATAATTCTCCATCTGCACCTACTAATGAACAACCACAAAACCTCAATCCTCCTTCACCCATGGAAACCACTGATCCAAACCCTGAAATTCCTGAAATAATCCCAGAAGTACCTGAACCTGAACTTCAGGGGGAAGGACCAGTTCCCACGGCTGAATCAATTGCTTAGCAGGTTGAGGATTTGTCAAGGGCTATGGTTCTGTTTCAGTATCAGGTAAACTTTGCTTATCCCTTGAATGTAGTGGTAGATGAGGAAGAAAAGGAAGAGGGGTCTGAGGATGTTCCTGAGGGGGAAACTATTAAAAAGTTGGAAGCACCCATGCATGGGTCATCGGGGTCTCCAGAGGTTGCTTTTAGAGCACCCATGGAGGATGTCATAGATGTTGATGAAGCTATAAGTGATAGTGATAGGCCTTTGGTGGATTTGATCAACATTAGGAGTTTGAAAAGAAAATTAGCTAGAAAGGGACCCATTGATGACCAAGTGACTGCTGAAATTGCTGCTAAGTTGGAGAAAATAGGTGATAGTTATAAGTCCGGAAATAAGAAGAAAGTTGAAAGTTCCTCCAAGGCAAAAGGACCTGTTCCTTCTGCCTCAACCCCTGCCTCTGGAGTTAGGAGGACAAGAAGTGCTGCTAAAGCTGCTGATGAACAATTAGCTGCTGCTTTAGAAAGGAGCAGAAAAGGGAAAGGAAAACAGGTGGTTGAAGAGGAAGAAGTGGAGGATATTGAATTTGATGATTTTGGTGAAGATGATGAGATGGCAGATGCTGAGGAGGTTGCTCCTAAATCTAAGAAAAGAAAAGTTGTTCAAGGACGGGTCACAAGAAGTTCTGTTAAAGCAGCAGAAAAGTCTGCTAAGAGGACCAGGTCCTCTAAAAGAGTTGTTGTGACTGAAAGTTCTGATAGTGACAGTGATGAGTCGTTTGCTGGAGATGAAAGTGACAGTGAAGCTGAGGGAGATGAGACTGTACACTGTGTTCATGATGACATGCTTACCAGGAAGGTATTGAAGGGTAGAGTATTGTCTGATGTGCAAGAAGAAGGGATTTTATGGTTGCTGCAAAAACTGCATGCTCAGGGCTGGAGGGACATGGTCCTTCAGATTTCTGGTAGATGTGCAAAGGGGATGGTGCAGGAGTTCTATAAGAACTGCTCCATCAGAGGTGACCAAATTACTACCTCTGTCAATGAAAATGTGATTATATTTGATACTAGGGAACTTGGTGAGCTGTTAGGGATTCCTTTTACTGGGTATGACAGCTATGTCAAGAAGGTTTGGCCTGACTTGACAAACTTGCCAACTGATCTGGAGATCACTAGGAAGTTTGCTGAGAATGATGGGGAGGAGAAACCCAGGGCTGTGCAGAAGAGTGAGATGCACCCACAGCACCAAGTATTATTCGAATTTGTGAACAAAATTATGCTGCCAAGGCAGGAGAAAAGAGGAGTTGCTAGTTTTATGGACCTGGTCCTTATGGAACTGTTGGACACTGAAAAACAGATCAACTGGCCCAGCTTTATGATCCACCTGATAAAAAGGGTGATTGCTGGGAAGAGAAAGCATTCCTTGCCGTTTGGCTTTATTTTAACTGATGTGTTTGCAAAACTGAAGATTCCCTTGGAAGGGGTAGTAAAGGCTACAAAGAAGGAAAAATTTGGCTGTGCCACATTGATAAGTTGTGATTTGCCAGTTCAGGCTGATCCTCCACAAGCTGGTGTTGGGAGGCAGCCATTGAACAACAAAGTGAGGGCACTTAGGCAACAGGTTGCTATTCAGACTGCTGAGATAGCAAGGTTGGAAGAGGAGAAGAATTACTGGAAGGCAGAGGCCACAAAGGCAAAGGAGACCAATGAGGGAATGCTCAAGCAGATGTTTGAGTTACTTAACAAGTCTCAGGGACCTGGTCCTTCCACATCCTGACCACCTTAGCCTTTAGCCATCTTTTGTCCAGTGGGATTTAGCCTAGTTTAGTGCCTTAGTCTTTTCCTTCTCTAGTCTTTGAATACTTCTGTAGTACTTGCTTGTATCCCCTGGTTTCATCTGTTGATTTAATGAATTGTCTTTGATGGCTAATATCATTGTTTTGCAGTTGCTTTAATCTGATTTATGTTTACATTTTGAGTTGCCTTAATGGCCATGTGCTGATTAATTCTAACACTTGAGTTATATTTTGTATGCAACCTTTTCAATGATGCCAAAAGGGGGAAGAGTAAGTCTGATTTTGCGTGAACTTATACCTAGTTGAAAATCTGTTCCTTAATGATGAATAAAGTTTCTACTAACTGTTTTTTGAGCTTAAGTTGTACTTCAGGACATTAAGTATATGCAGCTATGCTTATGAATTTGTCATCATCAAAAAGGGGGAAAATGTTAGCTTGGATAAGCTTGGAGTTTTGACTGATGACTGAGGAACGGATTCAAAGGACTTGTTCCTTTGAATCACTGCAGCTAAATAAATAATTCATGCAAAATCGTTTAAGTTGAGATATTATTAATTATCCTAAAACTAATATTTATCTTGATAATTATGCAGGTCTAAACGGATATGAAAAGATTGCATAAACAAAGGATAAAGGATAGAAGATCCGGATTCTAAAGAGTAGAATCCAATTAGGACTCAAACTCAAGGGAGCTTTGGAGTTCTAATTGTTGAAGACTTCTTGGCTGCTGGAGCTATAAAAAGTGGAGCATATCAGCCATAGAAGTGAGCACAAATAGAGAGAGCATCGAGCAAAGCTTAAAAGAGTCATTAGCTTATTTGTGTTAATCAGTTAGCTACAGTAGAACTAGATTAGAACCTGTTCCTTAAGATTGAGTCTTGTAAAAGTTCAAGTCTTAGTTCAACTGTAGTAAGCAATAATCGAGTTGTAAACTTTCTGGTTCAAGTCGTGGACTTGACACAACTTCACTGATCGTGAGAAAGATCACTAAAGGATTAGAGTTAGTCCTAGGTTAGTAAGAGTGAGTCTTGTAACCAAGTGGGTCTTTTTACATGGTGAAGTTGAAATCCTACTTGAGAAGTAGGTCGTGGTTTTTTGATCCCGAGTCAAGGGGTTTTTCCACGCTAATATCGGGTGTTCAATTACTTACAGTTTTAATTCCGCATATCGTATAGTAAAGGAACACATTTTAAGGAACTTGTCCTTAAAACAGTAAAGTGGTGTATCGTGGGAAATATCAACTTATAAAAGGAGCTTAAGACCCATCTCATTGCACCACAAGTTAATTAGCTGAATCTTTCCATAGCCACAGTTAGTATCCTACTGAGCACAAGCAGTAGTCTGTAGTATGTGTGGTATGGCCTTCACGAAAATTAGCATCTTCTTGTGTGAGTATCCGAATTGCAAGCAACTTCTTCCATTGGAAAGTGGACTCAAAAACTAGACCAAAATATTCAAAAACTAGACCAACATCGCGTCTGTATCAGCTGGAATTAATTTTTGAAGTCAACCAAGATGTCTGTTCTATTGATTTCACAGATTTGCGCAAGCTCACGGAAAAACTCATATCTTGAGCTATGAGTGTCCAAATCATGAGCCGTTTGATCCACAGGAAACTAGATTCTGAGAACTATGCTTATGTCAAAGATCAACTCTTAATTCAGCATGGATAGACACAGAAAAATCTTGGAAGTTGGCTCTACAGTCGGGTACCTTTCACTCTTGGAAGCAGGTTTCATGGGTCCCTTTTTTTTCCATTTACTTATTTTTGCAGGTCTGTTTCACATTTAGAATGGTCTCAATATCAGACCCAGAAGGGTCATGTGTTGTCACACCGATGTCTTGAGCAACAAGCTGAATCCACATGTGACAGAAGGACCTCCAAAGTTCGGCGTTTGTTGATCGACGAAGAACTATTTGGAGAGTCCGTTCGTCCGACTTGGAAAAACTGGTCGCATCACTTCATCCATCATTGGTGAGAAAGCTCATGGACTGCCTCTTCTTGCGATTTGGCCGCTTTGGCGAGTTACTACTTTGGCGAATAAGCACGTACTCATTTTGCATTCCCCACGAGCAAGTATGTGGACCACCATCTTCTGCAAACTTGGTGAAGAGGTATGTGGGGCGTCTCGACCTTCAATTTTCTTGGAAGACCACCTAGGCATCATCTCCTTTTAGTCGTGGTGAATAGATTATGTGATAGACGATGCCCCCAGCTATGTTAAGACTTTTGATGTAGCAGCATCCAATTTCAGGACTTAGGCTCCATAGCATGATGTCTTGCTTTTTTGTTTCTTTTTTTTTTGAATAATTGATGCATAAAATTCCTCCAATATTGAAGAAATAAAGTATCTTTTCCACTTTGATGCAAATTTATCTTCTCTTTTATTTTTGGCATGTGTTTATCTACAACTGAAAGAATTAATGTAGAACCATCAACTTAAACTCAACAATCAAATAGCACTTTGATTTTTTTTTTTACTCACACGACTGGATTTAGAATAAAACTCTAAGTTGACTACGTACCTCGGTGAAGAGGATCAAGTCATAACGTAGTTCAAATATGAGTATTTTTTCGATTCTTTTTTTTTTGTCCTAACTTTTTTCTAGGCCGTCTTTTTCCAGATTTTCAACCTAGCGGACCTTTTTTTTATTTAACTGTGCACAGTTTATACTCTTGTGGGTCAGGAGTAACTTGCAGTTTATGCTCGTGTGTCAAGGAGCGTCAACTTGTATTTGCTATTTGTTGGAGACTTCCTCTTCTAGTAGAATATCTCCTTGAAAGGCCAAATCCATGACTTTCTCTTTGAAGATGAAGCACTTTTCGATAGGATGGCCAATTAATCGGTTATACTTGCAGTAATTTTGATCATCAGTCTTGGCAGCTTCATTGGGCCGCTTCATTTCAGGAAGTTCAATGATCTTCAACTTGACGAGTTCATCAAACATAGTAGAAACATCGGAATCCAAGAACGTGTACTCCTTTTCTTGCAATTCTTTCAAAGTCAAATTTTGACTTGATTTGTTTTGCATGAAAGTTGTATTCCCACTTTTCTTCTCACTTGCTTTTGTGGTGACCTCCAATGGAGAAGTGTTGACATACATGGATTCTTTGATTTCATAATCGGATGCGAACTTGCCCCTTTCTCAACTTCTTGCTTGTCTTCACCTTTACGAGGCTTGTAGACAAGCGTTTCTCGGTTTCCACTTGCAGCCTTGTTCAATTCCATATCATGCGCACGTGTGGCCAGAATATGATGTTTTGATGATAATAAATAAAATGTACTTGTTACATTGAAATAAATTGTGGCTTTATTTGTGAAACTAATTATTCTTGGAAAAGTTAATAAATTGTGATTAATGATATTTGAAGGAAAAGTTTTGAAATGGATTAATGAATTTTGGTTGTCTAAATTAAATAGAATTTTCATGTGGAAATATGTGGTGATTAAGTCAAGCTGATTTGATAAGATTATGTGGTTGATTCTCTACGGGATATGAAAATAAAAGTAGAGTTGGAGTAGGACTCTAAGATATCATTATTTGATTAGGAAAAGTGATAGACTTTATATGGTATGACTATCCTATATATACTTGGACTGTGATTTTACTTATCTGTTTTGATCTATAAGTAGTCGAGGATTCATCAGATAAAGACAGCCGTCCAAAACACTTTAGCGAAAGAGAAATTGAGCTTCAAGAGAGAAAAGTTCTGAACAGGCGCTGGAACAGTTTGGACAAGTGTTTCATCAAGTCATTTAAAATTGCACGAGTCCAGTTCTTAGTTCTTGTAATAGGTCTTAAATTGTAATCTTGTTCAGCTTTTTAGAAGCACTTTTTGAGGTTGTAATCTGGATCTAAAATTTCATTGGGTAAAAAACTTAGAGTTATGTTCTTTGTGTTCCAAACTAGGGTAGTTTGGAAGGGTAGCAGCGGTCTAGGATTGTTGTGTAAGGGCTTAGGGGTAGGCCTTGGGTTTACTGTTGTAATCCGGTTTTGGCTTGAGTGTTTTAGTGGATTAGTTGAATATGCCACGGGGGTGTGGGTCGCGATTTTTTACACTGTTGAGCCAAGGTATTTTCCGCATTAAAATCGCGTGTGCCTTGTCTACTTTTGTTCTTTTATTACTTTGTTAAATTAAGTTGGAACACCACTTGGAATAGGTTCAGCGAAACTGTTCTAACTATTTAACAAAGTTAAAATTTAGAAAGAGGCAAAAACATTTTCGACACAATTCACCCTCTCTTGTGTCGAGTGTACTCTAAACTAACACAATCCGTTTTGTCAACATGACATCAGAGCCAGATTCATCCTTATTTTTTATTTACTTAGAATTAGGCACCCATGTTATGTTATTTATGATCCAGTTATCTTAGATTGTCCACATTAGTTGAAAATGAATGAATTACAGTATATATGTTTTTTGATGCAATCACTGAAAATATCAAGTTAGCACTGGAGGTCCTAGTAGAACTAATAAGTAAATTAGCCATATGTTCCAAACTTGCAGGGGACCTAATTTTATCATCTTGTTCTCCTGATTCACAATTTTGGAGGTATACTTAACATTTCTTGCTGTTATACTTAACAGTTCTTGCTGTTTTTAACATTCTCAGCCATAATATAGCTTCAGATTATAGAAGTGGCGGTATCAAAAATTTCGCTAAGAGTGTTCAAGATTTAATGTATGTGTATGAAGAGTAATATTTGACCTATCTGTACGTCAATTTTCTTTGCATCAAGAGTTTGCGACTTCAAGAACCTGCGGCTTTTCGAAGGCCCCATCTTGCAAATAACATGCATATGCGGCCGAGATTGACATCATCAGGAGTAGTCCTTTAATTTCTGACCTTGGTGAGCACACATAGATTCTCGATTTTGGCGAAGGCGTGACGAGTTGTCTGTCCCCGATTTGGCAAAGAAATAGATGGATCATCATCTTCTTGCAGTTTGGCGGAGACATACTTTTGGCGAGTGAAGCACATACAACGTCCTTTTGTTGCAGCTTCAGTGTGGAGCCAGTGGCTAGAGAGTCTTTCTTGTATACTGATGGAGTAGAACACAGAGGACACCCACCATTCAAGCATTGGCGAGATCACATAGAGTATTCCATCCTTGCAACTTGGCGAGACAAACATTGAAAGTAGCCCTACTCAACCTTGGCGAGCAACTACCTGGACATCCATCCTCATTACTGGCTTGGTAGGAGACCATCTGGAGTATCATACTTCCTTGTACCACTGACAAGAGACCACTAGGAGCGATCTTCTTCAAACACTGACAAAGATTTACATTGAGCAACCTTCCTTCTTGCTACTTGACGAAGAAGTACGTGGCGAGTTCATCATTGTGTCTTTGGAGAGAGAGTTTACTGAGCATCCCCTTATGCTTCTTTATAAAGGAGATACTAGAGTCTTCATCTTGCAGCTTGGCAAAGGAAGCATATGGCGCATCACCTTCTTACGAGTTGACAAAAGAAGGCATGGAGCACTACACCCTTTAAGGTTCTTCAACAGGATAACACTGGCATCATCTTCTTCTTTTTGCAGATTTGAAACTTAATTAGGAGATATGTCACAATATGCTGATTTGAAGCATCACGCCACCGCCACTATGGTTTTCCTTCTCTTTTTTTACTTGCGGCTTTGCATCTTTGGCGAGACCTCACTTGGAGAAGTCCTTTGAAGCCTTGACGAGTGTACCTGGAGATTTCTCATGTTCGTAGCGATTTCGCAGCTTTGGCAAGACATACTTTGAGTAGTCCTCTTCAAGCATTGACGAGGAAGTACAGCCTTGTTGATATCCCAACTTTGCGCAGCTTTGCAAGAGTGTTTGTTTCTTGGTGCTGCAGCCACGTAATTACAGAGCACTTGATGTCGAGGAAGCTAGACTTCAGCGGGCGCGACATATCGAAACATTAAAGCCAAAAGCCTCAAGGATCAGCCGGAATAAATGTTTGAAGTAGCTCCAGGCGTCTGTTGTGGAGGATTTTCAATTTCTTGCAGTCGTGCTAAAAAAATCATATGTCGAGATAGGAGAGTCCAAATCACGAGCCGTCTGCATCGTTGGAAAGAAACTTCTGGAGCTATAACATATCCAAAGATCAGATCAAAATACCATCTGCAACAGCTGGAATTAATTTTTGAAGTTGACCAAGTTGGCTGTCGTGCTGACTTTACAGATTTGCACAAGCTCACGGAAAAATTCATATCTCGAGTTATGAGTGTCCAAGTTACAAGCCGTTTGTGCCACTGTATAGAAGACTTCTCAATCTACAGCATATTCAAAAGTTCAGGTCTTGATTCTATCCGAATTTGCACAGTTTTTATGCTGAAGTCAGCTCTGCATTTTGATAGTCAAATTGCCCCATCTTTGAGCATTTTGGCGAAAAGAATCATATCTTCTTGTGTGAGTATCCGAATTGCAAGCAAATTTTTCCATTGGAAAGGGGACTCCTGGATCTGCAAAATATTCAAAAACCAGACCAAAATCGCGTCTGTATCAGCTGGAATTAATTTTTGAAGTCAACCAAGATGTCTGTCCTATTGATTTCACAGATTTGCGCAAGCTCACGGAAAAACTCATATCTCGAGCTATGAGTGTCCAAATCATGAGCCGTTTGATCCAACAGAAACTAGATTTTGAGAACTATGCTTATATCAAATATCAACTCTTAATTCTGTTACCATGATGAACCGCTACTCATGAAATACTTTCCTTCTATTTCTATGTGATCTTAGGAATGTTAGAATAGATGCACATATCTTTGTAATTATAGTGAATATATTTAGGGATGTTAATAGCTGATTGTTAGGGATTAAAT
Organism: Petunia x hybrida; assembly: GCA_037355625.1. Lineage (NCBI taxonomy): Eukaryota > Viridiplantae > Streptophyta > Magnoliopsida > Solanales > Solanaceae > Petunia > Petunia x hybrida. The sequence goes on along the minus strand of JBBBVM010001033.1, from coordinate 693,916 downwards.
AGCATATCTTTAGGGATAGATAGCTGATCTTTAGGGATGTAAATCTGGATTTACTCTATTTAAAGGAAGAGCTCTCCATTGGAGAAGCATTCAGCAAAAATCCTGACAAATTCAGCATGGATCTACACAGAAAAATCTTGGAAGTTGGCTCTACAATCGGGTACCTTGCACTCTTGGAAGCAGGTTTCATGGGTCCCTTTTTTTTCCTTTTACTTGTTTTTGCAGGTCTGTTTGACATTTAGAATGGTCTCGATATCAGACCCAGAAGGGTCATGTGTTGTCACACCGATGTCTTGAGCAACAAGCTGAATCCACATGTGACAGAAGAACCTCCAAAGTTCGGCATTTGTTGATCGACGAAGAACTATTTGGAGAGTCCGTTCGTCCGACTTGGAGAAACTGGTCGCATCATTTCGTCCATCATTGGTGAAAAAGATCATGGACTGCCTCTTCTTGCGATTTAGCCGCTTTGGCGAGTTACTCCTTTGGCGAATAAGCACGTACTCATTTTGCATTCCCAACGAGCAAGTATGTGGACCACCATCTTCTGCAAACTTGGTGAAGAGGTATGTGGGGCGTCTCGACCTTCAGTTTTCTTGGAAGACCACCTAGGCATCATCTCCTTTTAGTCGTGGTGAATAGATTGAGTGATAGACGATGCCCCAGCTATGTTAAGACTTTTGATGTAGCAGCATCCAATTTCAGGACTTAGGCTCCATAGCATGATGTCTTGCTGTTTTGTTTCTTTTTTTTTTGAATCATTGATGTATAAAATTCCTCCAATATTGAAGAAATAAAGTATCTTTTCCACTTTGATGCAAATTTATCTTCTCTTTTATTTTTGGCATGTGTTTATCTACAACTGAAAGAATTAATGTAGATTCATCAACTTAAACTCAACAATCACATAGCACTTTGATTTTTTTTTTTTACTCACACGACTGGATTTAGAATAAAACTCTAAGTTGCCTACGTACCTTGGTGAAGAGGATCAAGTCATAATGTAGTTCAAATATGAGTATTTTTTCAATTCTTTTTTTTTTGTCCTAACTTTTTTCTAGGCCGTCTTTTTCCAGATTTTCAACCTAGCGGACCTTTTTTTTATTTAACTGTGCACAGTTTATACTCTTGTGGGTCAGGAGTAACTTGCTCGTGTGTCAAGGAGCATCAACTTGTATTTGCTATTTGTTGGAGACTTCCTCTTCTAGTAGAATATCTCCTTGAAAGGCCAAATCCATGGCTTTCTCTTTGAAGATGAAGCACTTTTCGATAGGATGGCCAATTAATCGGTTATACTTGCAGTAATTTTGATCATCAGTCTTGGCAGCTTCATTGGGCCGCTTCATTTCAGGAAGTTCAATGATCTTCAACTTGAGGAGTTCATCAAACATAGTAGAAACATCGGAATCCAAGAACGTGTAGTACTCCTTTTCTTGCAATTCTTTCAAAGTCAAATTTTGACTTGATTTGTTTTGCATGAAAGTTGTATTCCCACTTTTCTTCTCACTTGCTCTTGTGGTGACCTCCAATGGAGAAGTGTTGACATACATGGATTCTTTGATTTCATAATCGGATGCGAACTTGCCCCCTTTCTCAACTTCTTGCTTGTCTTCACCTTTACGAGGCTTGTAGACAAGAGTTTCTCGGTTTCCACTTACAGCCTTGTTCAATTCCATATCATGCGCACGTGTGGCCAGAATATGATGTTTTGATGATAATAAATAAAATGTACTTGTTATATTGAAATAAATTGTGGCTTTATTTGTGAAACTAATTATTCTTGGAAAAGTTATAAAATTTTTGTGAATAATGATATTTGAAGGAAAAGTTTTGAAATGGATTAATGAGTTTTGGTTGTCTAAATTAAATAGAATCTTCATGTGGAAATATGTGGTGATTAAGTCAAGCTGATTTGATAAGATTATGTGGTTGATTCTCTACGGGATATGGAAATAAAAGTAGAGTTGGAGTAGGACTCTAGGATATCATTATTTGATTAGGAAAAGTGATAGACTTTATATGGTATGACTATCCTATATATACTTGGACTGTGATTTTACTTATCTGTTTTGATATATATAAGTAGTCGAGGATTCATCAGAGAAAGACAGCCGTCCAAAACACTTTAGCGAAAGAGAAATTGAGCTTCAAGAGAGAAAAGTTCTGAACAGGCGGAACAGTCGCTAGAACAGTTTGAACAAGTATTTCATCAAGTCATTTAAAATTGCACGAGTCTAGGTGTTAGTTCTTGTAATAGGTCTTAAATTGTAATCTTGTTTAGCTTTTTAGAAGCACTTTTTGAGGTTGTAATCTGGATCTAAAATCCCATTGGGTAAAGAACTTAGATTTAAGTTCTTTGTGTTCCAAACTAGGGTAGTTTGGAAGGGTAGCAACGATCTAGGATTGTTGTGTGACGGCTTAGGGGTAGGCCTTGGGTTGGTTTCTGTTGTAATCCGGTTTTGGCTAGAGTGTTTTAGTGGATTGGCTAAAAATCCCACAGGGGTGTGGGTCGTGGTTTTTTTACACCATTTAGCCAAGATGTTTTTCCACATTAAAATCGCGTGTGCTTGTCTACTTTGTTACCCCCTCTTGTGCCGAGTGTAATCTAAACTAACACAATCCGTTTTGTCAACATGACATCAGAGCCAGCCTCATCCTTATTTTTTATTTACTTAGAATTAGGCACCCATTTTATGTTATTTATGATCCAGTTAATCGGGCCTCGAGATGCGTGGAATCTTAGATTGCCCACAGTAGTTGAAAATGAATGAATTACAGTATATATGTTTTTTGATGGAATCACTGAAAATATCAAGTTAGCACTGGAGTTCCTAGTAGAACTAATAAGTAAATTAACCATATGTTCCAAACTTGCAGGGGACATAATTTTATCATCTTGTTCTCCTGATTCACAATTTTGGAGGTATACTTAACATTTCTTGCTGTTATACTTAACAGTTCTTGCTGTTTTAACATTCTCAGCCATAATATAGCTTCAGATAATAGAAGTGGCGGTATCAAAAATTTCGCTAAGGGTGTTCAAGATTTAATGTATGTGTATGAAGAGTAATATTTGACCTATCTATACCGTATAACTTTTAGGCTAAGAATGTTTCTGTATAATGGTGACACAACACAACGCAAAAATATCAAACTTAACTCATCTTTCTACAAGCCCAAGTCAACTCACGTGGTGGAAATTTTCCAATAAGCAGCAAACAGGAACAAAAGGTTGTCCCTGCCAATTTAGAAAGGTTTGCCAGAACTTCCAAGGCACTGCAATGTCTTTCCTTTTAATAACCTTAGATAAATTAGTATATGGAATCAATTTGGTAATAGACACTTTCCAGTTACTTGTGTAGCAGGGATTATCTTCAACTTCTGTTCATATATCAGATGATTATAAAAATCACCTTTTTTGTGTAGCATGACACCTTTTTTATCAGGGATTAGTATATGTAAAAGGTTCTGTTTTCTTAGCTTGTTGACTGGTTCTTCCCACCTGATGTGGACTTACTTCACTGCTCTTAGTTTATGTGATGACTGACTATTATGCCATGAGGTTTAGTTCAATATACTCACTCAAGATAACTTTTAAGGTAATTACAGGTTAATTTTTTTGATAAACATTAATCGATTTTGATAAAATAGATTAAACTACACAGATTTTTATTGGATCAACTGCCTGAAGAAGTTCCCCTCTTCTCCAGAAAGTAAACAACCAATTAAGAACTACTTCTTCTGCTGGTGCTTTTTGATCAATGGGCCTTTTCCCACAAGCAACTTCAAGTAAGAATGTACCAAAGAAAACACATCACTGCTAGTTGTAGCCTTGCCTGTTTTAGTATGCTCGGGGGCAAGGTAACCGATGGTACCAACAATGTGTGTTGTATGAGGATCAGTACCATGATCATATAATCTTGCAAGTCCAAAATCTCCTAACCTTCCATTTGATTCACTGTCTAGTAAGACATTACTAGCCTTTACATCTCTGTGAACTACTACTTGCTCCCATTCTTCATGTAGATAAAAAAGTCCTGATGTGACGCCTTTAATCACTTGAAACCTGACTCCAAGTTAGGGTGCTCATTTCCTTTCCATACAGATAATTATCTAAGCCTCCATTAGGCATGTACTCATATACCAAGAGCAGTGCACCTTTACGCCGACAATAACCAAGAAGAGGAACTAAATTCCTATGGCGTAAATTAAACGACCCATGCTGACAATTTCTGCTATGAAGTTCATTCCTTTCCTTGATTCATGAGATACCTTTTTTACTGCAATTTCCATCTTTGAACTAGGCAATACCCCTCTATAGACACTTCGAAATCCACCACTACCTAACCTTTGGTAGCAATATACAGTTCTTTGTACTTGGTCCATATTCAAGTTCCCAGTCTTCAAGCAATTCAGCAAACTTCACTTTTCTTCTTATTAGATAAGCAATTCCAGAGATAGCAACTAAAAGCACAAATACCAAAATCACAGGCAAACCAATGTATAGAAGCTTAGATACCTTTTTAGGTCAAATTGGAGGAAGCTTTGGAAGTTTAGAAGTATCGAGTCCTGCAGCCTTGCCATTTATCTTTAAACTCCATCCCAGAATATAGTGAGATGATGTCACTGAGCCAGTGGCTGATGAAAAGCCGAAATACATGGTTTCTTTTAAGACAGGTGAAAGATCATAATACAAAGACAAAAGTAGAGTTATTGGTTTAGCAGCAGTGACAGGTGCTAAGGTAACATGCATTTCTTAGATGCAGAATCATATTCAACCCAAGCTTGCATTGGCTGGCCACTAATGAGAGTCAAATTTTGAAGCGAACGATTGTTATTAACTTAATAACCTGCTGGCTTTGATACCTCAGGTTGATATTAATTCCTACATGGTTATCACTGATATCTTCGAATTCACGGCTCATTACAGTATCAAACTCCACTGCAACAACATGGTTGGTGATGTTGCCGTTGTTCTTATCATTGAAAACACCGATATATGGAGCTGGAAGAGCTCCTCGGAAGCCTGTAGTCGGTGCAATAACAAAAGCTAAGCCAGAAAGAGAAAAATAAAAAAGACATTTTTATCTGAAACATAATTCATGATAAGGAATCTCGATATTTTGCTACCTGGCAATACAAAATATAACAGTGGCTTCAGATAAGTTTTATATTGAATGTTGTTCTTTTTGTAATGAACATGAAACATAATAGGGCAGCTGTTAGTCAAAGAGCTAGAGCTACTAGTTCACCATGACAATAGTCCCTACTGCACCAAAGAAAAATGTGCATTAACCTAACTAATTTTTGAAGAAGATTAGTTAAAACATGATTTTGTTTGGTAGAGCATTGTCTTCCATAATTTTGTTCAGATAAGTTTGATATTGAATGTTGTTCTTTCTGTAACAAACATGAAACATGATAGGGCAGCTGTTAGTCAAAGAGCTAGAGCTACTAGTTCACCATGGCAATAGTGCCTGCTGCACCAATGAAAAATGTGCATTAACCTAACTAATCTTTGAAGAAGATTAGTTAAAACATGATTTGGTTTGGTAGAGCATTGCCATCCTTAATTTTGTTCCTCTATAAATGGAGGAAATTCATGAACCATTATCACAAACACTCTTATCATTTATCACTTACAGAAACACACACTCTCCTTCTCACTCTATTTCTAATCACCACCCTCAACCTATATAATCCTTTTAATTCATGGCTGAAACTGTACCAGCAGCTCCAATGAGATCTTTAGACATTGTCCAGCAAAATATCCAAGCCAATCAGGAAAGGTGCATGAGGTGGATGAGTGCATGTACAAAGATTCTCTTTGTACTCAGCGCTATTCTTATAGTTGTGAAAATAGTCACTCTAACCATGTCTCATAAGAAAAACTTTTGTCACACTACTGTTGTGGTAGACAAAAGCGGCGGGGCAGATTTTACAACCATATCTGCTGCCGTTAATGCAATGCCTACAAACTTAAGCCATAGATATTGCATTAAAATTAAAGCGGGCGTCTATTACGAGTCAGTGGTGATTCCTCCGGAAAAAACTAACTTGACGCTTGTTGGACGTGGAGCTGATAAGACAATAATCGTATCGGACTACACCAACAATTCCACTGCCACCTTGAGTGAGTTCAACCTTTTTTTTTCGCTTCTCTTTGTTCTCAATTACTAGTTTTTACATACATTCAGTTCCGTTAATTCGGAGACTGTTTTATCTGAACATGTCCCTCTTGTCCTCATTCTTTTTCTTGTCATCTTTTAACAGTCAATCAGGGAAATGGATTCGTCGCTCTTGACTTGACCATACGACGTGTGGTCGGGCCAGAGAACAATGAAGGCATCGCATTGTACAACTGGGGTGATTTTTCCGTTTTATATAGGTGCCAAATTGAAGGTTACCATGCTGTGCTTTCCAATAGGGGAAAGCAGTTCTACCGTGACTGTCAAATTCACGGCGGAGCATATACAATATATGGCGATGCTACAGTGGTCTTCCAGAGGTGTACAATAACTACCACGGTATCGAGTAACCAAACGGAGGTGGCCATGGTTGGAAATACACGAAGCTCAAGCAATTATGGTACCGGTTTTGTTTTCCACCTATGTCAATTTTCGACGAATAGAAATGGAGTGGCAGCAACCACAGCATACCTGATTGGAGCAGAAACACCATACTCTTGGGTGGTTGTCATGCAGTCTTTTATTGATGGCTCAATTCGGGGATGGATAGCGAATGAGCCTTCAACACCAACTCAGGTTTTCGTTTCTGTGTTTCGAAACAGTGGACCAGGGGCCACAACTACATCTCTCACGCCCAGGATACAGATAATTGATAATATCGCTGATGCTTCAGAGTATACAGTTAGGGTATATCTAAGTGGTGACACATGGTTAAAATCCTTGATCCCTGTTGATTTAGATATAGTGAAAGATTAGATTAAATTGTACTGAACTCTGCAAGTGCATTTGATTTCTTTCTGTATGATACCGTTGTTGTTTTTAAGTGCATCGGTGAACTATCAGTTGTTGGAACTATTTCAGAAATGGCAACACCAAGAGCTGATGTCGCAGCCTCCATAGAGAAGGATTGCTATTTATCTCTTTTCTTGCCTTATAGTATTCTCTTCAAATTTCAAAAGGTAGGACACAAATCATAGCTCTTCAATCACAATTTACACAATGTACTTGATTTCTTTTGGTCCTGTAAATTTTGTATTGCTTTTCGAAACTTAATAGTAGCAACACAAACTCCAAGCATTCAGAATATGCTGCTTGAATAAGCAATTGTATACTTTTTTCTTGGTTTACCTATGAGAAGTAAGCTTTAAATGGACCAACAAAGGTTGATTTTAACCATGTTACCTTTTTCAAGAAAAGAAAAAACAAAATGTGGATTTTAGCCGTTTATTAAATCTTTCAGCGCATTAGCGAGTCATGTATAACAGTGGCGGAACAAAGACAGGAAATAGGCATACCAGGCACATATATATTCAGATGACCAAATACTTAAAGGTATTTTCTTTTGAGTATAAAGAACTTCTGCAATACATCTTTTGTGAAAATGAATCAACTTTTAATCCCACCACTGGCATAGTATCAAAAACACTTCTGAATTACAATAGCCAGAGAGAGATAGATATTATCTCCTGATTTCAGTTGTTAAGTGAAGCAGTCGTTAGGAAATACTTAAGCGCAGTAAAAAGTTTTTTATTGGATCGTTTCTTGCTGAAGCACAACATCACATTTTCAAGTAGTTAACAGGCCACCATATTGAGCTTTATACAAACTGGGAATCATGCAATAAACTGATGAAGAGCTACATTGATTGTACAATAAGATGAAAGTTTCAAGTAATCTCTTTTTCTTTTCTTACTTGCAAATTGTCATGTTTAGCCGTTGATATCTATGTCCTAGTTCTTCACCATTCTTTTGAATAGGTAAGGAGATATGTCCAAGTTTTTCACCAAACAGAGAAAAAACAATTCATAATCATCCCAACACCCAATGATAGAGACATATTATATGACAAAGCCAGATCCATTGATTACTAAGCATTTCATTTGTAAGTGGCTAAGTTTTAAAACTGATCGACTCAACATCTAATGGTAAAAATAAAACTCAAAAACTGTTCTTTCTTTTTTTTTTTTTTTTTTTTGCTGTTCATGAGTAAGTGTCCACAATGTTTCAAGTATAGCCCTGTGACCTGAAAAAAGATGGAGGGGAACAATGACCTATGTTAGTTTCGGGCTAGTATTTGAAGTTTGCATAAGTGACAATTCTGGTGAAGGCATAGGATCTTCTAAGTATAGCAACACTTTATTCCCATACTTGGCCTTGCTAGAGACTCAGTCTGAGAGCAGACTAGGCCAAGTTTTAATACCAACTCAACCTCTTCTTTAACATAGTCATTGCCCAAGTTTGGATCAATGAAGATAGACTTGTTTGATGTTATGCATTTGATAACTCAAAATCTTTGGTTCCAACCAAGGGTGAAGCAGCTTGGTTATATGTCGTATAAATACTTGTCTAGGCTACCATTAGGCATGCATTCTTAAACCAGAAGCAACTTCTTCTCGCCTGCAATAACCCAAAAGTGGTACTAAGTATCTGTGGCATAGTCGGGCAATACTAACAATTTCTGCTACAAATTCCCTCATCCTTTGTCTTGATTAATGAGACAGCCTCTTGACTGCAATATGATCGTCGGGTATGGGTCTGTAGACTCATCCAAATCCACTGGATCGCAACAGTTCCTTGCTGCTAAACCCCTTTGTGGTAGTGTACAAATGTTTGTACTTGAACCTGTGCGGTCCATATTCAAGCTCCCAATCTTCTTGCGATTCAGCAAACTTCATCTTCCTTCCTATGCAATAAATTATTCCCAAGACACCAATCACAAACGAGACTGAAAACTGTAGAGAATAGCAGAAGAAAAGGTTAGTGTTGGAAACCTTCTGCTAGCCCAAGATCGTAAACTAGAATAGGAAGATTCAACTAAAGAAGAGGAAGCTTTGAAAGGAAGAAGGAAAGTTGGAAGGAGAGCTTTGTTATCTAGAAAAGAATTTCTTGATTTGGCTTGGTTACAAATGCCTTATGCCATCCCCTATTTATACTTCTCAAGGGATGGTTCTAGATCTTCTTCTAGATACATCCATAAGAAAATTCTAGTTAAACTAGTCTCTAGAATATCTAGAATATATCTAGATATTTCTTTTCTATAGAATATCTAGAATATGCTTTCAAGATACTACACTAGGCTTTTCTAGAATATTCACTAAGACAAATAACAAGATCTTATACTACACTATTCTAGAACCTCACCAAAAAATCTACTTTATTATTTTTCACACTCCCCCTTAAAGTGATTTTTTGGAAACTACTCCAAGCTTGTCACGGAGGAACTCAAACGAACCTTTGCAAAGTGATTTCGTGAAGATATCAGCGATATTCTCCTGACTCCGCACCTCCAACGTAGTTACTGTACCATCAAGAACCTTTTCTCGGATAAAGTGATGTTCCACCTCAATGTGTTTAGTTCTTGCATGGAACACCGGATTATTTGCCAGCTTGATTGCACTTTGGTTGTCTCCAAAAATTGCCGTTGGTTTTGATATCGGTATGTGCAAGTCTTCAGCGAGTCTTTGGAGCCATACACATTCTTGAGCAGCAAGAGCAGCTGCTTTATATTCCGCCTCCGTGGTTGATAAAGAAACTGAGTCTTGCTTCTTGCTTAGCCAAGAAACACTTGTTCCACCGCAGAGAAAGTTATAGCCTGATGTTGATCTTCGATCATCCAAATCACCAGAAAAATCAGCATCCGTGTATCCAATTAATACCAAATCGTTCTTCTTCTGGAAGAATAAGCCCAAATCTGGTGTCGAGTTGATATACTTTAGAATCCTCTTTGCAGCTTCCCAGTGAGGCTTTCTTGGTGACTGCATAAACCTGCTGACATATCCAACAGAGAAAGCAATATCTGGCCTCGTAATATTCAAATATAGAAGACTGCCGACAAGAGCTCGAAAAAACCTGGGGTCTGCAAGATGTGAGCCTTCTTCGCGCCTTAACCTTGTGTTTATCTCAAGAGGAGTAGAGCACTTTTTGCTTTGTTTCATCCTAAACCTATCAATAAGCTTCTTGGCATATCCTTCTTGGGTGACAAAAATTCCTTTATCCGTGTTTGTCACCTCTAAGCCAAGAAAATGATGTAGCTCTCCCAACTTCTTGATGTCAAATCTTATAGCAAGCTCCTCTTGAAGCTTTGAAACTTCATCTTCATTGTTTCCTGTTATTATCATGTCATCCACATATAACAGAACAACCATATGCAGATCCCCTTGTTTCTTAACAAACAAGCTAGGATCCGAATATGACGCAGCATAACCACAGAAATATAGATATTGTGCAATTTTCCCATACCATGCTCGTGGAGCTTGTTTGAGTCCATAAAGAGCCTTTTTAAGTTTGCAGACATAATCAGGATGTAGATTAGATACATACCCGGGTGGCTGCTCCATATAAATATCTTTGTCAAGCTCACCATACAAGAAAGCATTCTTCACGTCGAGTTGCCATAATCTCCAATTACGCGAGGCTGCCAGTGCTAGCACAACTCGGACTGAGATCATCTTTGCTACGGGACTGAAAGTTTCTTCATAGTCTTCTCCGTACTTCTGAGAAAATCCTCGAACAACCAACCTTGCCTTGTATCTATCGATGCTACCATCTGCCTTTCTTTTAATCTTGTAAACCCATTTACAAGAAACGGGTTTCACATCCTTAGGCTTCGGTACGAGACTCCAAGTTTGATTTTTCATTAGAGCCTCCATCTCCTCATCCATTGCAAGCTCCCACTGCTTGACTCCTTTTGCTTCTTCAAATGATGAAGGTTCTTCGTCATCTATTGGTCCTGCAAGGAAGCAGGAATATGTACTGACAAAATTCTCATCTCTGTAGCGGGTTGGCTTCCTGATAACTCTTTTTGGCCGTTGTGAACTCCGTGAATCATCTATTTGTTGGGATTCACATTGTGGAGTTCCTGGACTCCCCCTTTCAATTAGCTCCTCGTCAGCTGCATTATCTGGAGAAACATCTATGACAGGCAAGCTCGAAGCTTCAGGGTTCAGTGTGCTAGAACCCGCTCCTTCTGACTCGGCTCCATAATATAAAGAAACTTCATCAAATATGGCATCCCTCGAAACAACGAAGCGATGAGTTTCTGGATCCATGCACTTCCAGCCTTTCTTTCTTTCATCATATCCGACAAAGATGCACTTCCTGGCTTTGGCATCCAACTTGCTTCGCTGAGAATCTGGGATATGAACATAACATATAGAGCCAAACACTCTAAGATGCTTGACACTTGGCTTTTTTCCAAACATCAGTTCATAGGGCGACTTCATGTTGTTTGGAGAAAGTGGCATCCTGTTAATCACATATGCTGCACAATTCATACCTTCAGCCCATAGTGCTTTGGGTAAATTTTTGGCATGAAGCCAACTCTTACAAGTCTCTGTTAAGTGCCGAATCTTCCGTTCTGCCACTCCATTTTGTTGTGGCGTATAAGCACAGGTGAGTTCTCTCTTAACCCCATGTTGACGACAAAATAAGAGGAACTGTTCTGAAGTGAACTCACCGCCATTATCGGTTCGCAACCTCCTTATTCTGGAACCAAGCTCACCTTCAACTGTTTCCTTGAATTCCATAAACTTGTTGAAGACTTCTGACTTATTTTTCACGAAATAAACCCACGTGAATCTAGTAAAATCATCAATAAAAATTAGCATATAAGAGTACCCAGAGAATGAAGGAGTTCTTGTTGGCCCCATCAAATCACTGTGAATTAGTTCTAGTGGAGCATTGCACCTTGACAAGGATTTGTCAAACGGAAGTCGATGTGACTTTCCGTATTGACATCCCTCGCAAATCTCTCCTCCATCAAAGTTTCTTAAGTTAGGCAAACCTTTTACTAGATTAAATTTCACCATGGCTTTTAATTTATCCATGTTAACATGTCCAAGTCTAGCGTGCCATAGATGCGCATTATCATTGCTACTCATTTTCTCAACATATGAATCAGAGGCAGATAAAACATATAGATCATTAACTCTCTTACCGGTGTGAATAATATCTGCCTTGAGTTCCTTGATATTTCGAAGGAACTTCACATCACGTGGGCCAAATAGTAGGTAGCTTCCAGCATCTACAGCATTTGCAACTGAGAAGAGATTTTTCTTCATACCTGGAACATGGAAGACGCTGGTGAGAGTGATAGGGCCTTCTTGCTTCTCGTTGATGACCACAGTGCCTTCCTTCTCCACCTGATGGACTGTATTATCTGCCGTTACAATGACGTCATGGCCATTGTAATCTCGAAGGGTGGAAAACTTGGATTGGTCACCAGTAAGATGATGCCCACATCCTGAATCCACGATCCAATCTTTTTCAAAGTTGATGGAAGCCATGGCATCTACTGATCGTGTTTCAGCCATGAAGCACTTTCCCCAGTCTTCTTCTACCTCAACGGCTTTTTCAGCTCGAGCTATATTGCCTTCTTTGGCCCGGCAATATCTTTTTATATGCCCTACTTTGCCACACCGGTAGCACTTAAAAGTCTTCTTACCAGAATTATGAGAAGACCCTTCTTTCTTCTCGAGCGAGCTTGAATCACCTTGGGATTGAGAGTGTGACCTCTCACTTGAGCCACCTTGCTTTTGCTTTCCTCTAAAATTCCTCTTGTTTGCTACAAGAGCACTTCCTTCTCCTTCTTTGATCGATACACCAGCCATTTGTTTGGCTAGTAGCTCCTGTGATGACAACAAATTCTCGAACTCCTCCAAGGATGGTTGTTGGGCCCATCCTTGAATTGATGTAACAAAGGGAATATATTCGGGCTTCAATCCACGAATGATAGTTCTTCTCATTCGTGCTTCGGAGATAGCCTCGTCCGGATTTAATAGAGAAATTTCGGAACATAAATTTTTAATCTTCAAAAAATACTCGGCGATGGAAAGATTACCTTGAGTTGTGTTAGCCAATTCATTCTCCAATAACTGTAGCCGAGCTTCGTCCTTCTTGTTGAACAACCGGTCGAGGGTACTCCATATTTCATGAGCCGACTTGCACCTTATAATATGGTCAAACAAATTGTGAGATATTGACCTCTTTAGAATGTACTCCGCCTTAGCATTCGTCTGCCTCCACTTCTTGAGTGCATTGCTATTTTCCGGCTTGTCGGCAGGAGGATTTGTGTTACTACCATTGACAACTTCCCACAAATCCTCACCAACAAGGTAAGACTCCATACAAGTCTTCCAAGCCTTGTAGTTTGATTGGTTCAATAATTCCATCCCCAATCCACCAACACGACCACTCAAATCCATTTAAATAAACCAGTTGAATCTACCACCAAAACCCGATCTCGAAAAATACTCTAGATGCCAACCTATGGCTCTGATACCATGTAGAGAATAGCAGAAGAAAAGGTTAGTGTTGGAAACCTTCTGCTAGCCCAAGATCGTAAACTAGAATAGGAAGATTCAACTAAAGAAGAGGAAGCTTTGAAAGGAAGAAGGAAAGTTGGAAGGAGAGCTTTGTTATCTAGAAAAGAATTTCTTGATTTGGCTTGGTTACAAATGCCTTATGCCATCCCCTATTTATACTTCTCAAGGGATGGTTCTAGATCTTCTTCTAGATACATCCATAAGAAAATTCTAGTTAAACTAGTCTCTAGAATATCTAGAATATATCTAGATATTTCTTTTCTATAGAATATCTAGAATATGCTTTCAAGATACTACACTAGGCTTTTCTAGAATATTCACTAAGACAAATAACAAGATCTTATACTACACTATTCTAGAACCTCACCAAAAAATCTACTTTATTATGGGCAATCTGCAGTGGACTATCTCAACTATGGTTGTTCAACACCTGTGGTGCATTGTGACTTGAAGCCAAGCAATGTCTTGCTAGATCGAGAAATGGTTGGCCATGTCAGTGGTTTTGGAATTTCAGATTGTTAGGTGTAGGAAGCTTTTATTCAAACAGGAACAATTGCAACTATTGGATATATTGCTCCAAGTATATTAGAACATTTTAAAGTTTCCTCATATCCTTATATTTAGCAAATCCCTAATTATAGATTAATGCTCTAAATTTTAGCATGTTCATCGGTAACTAGGGAAATTCTGATAATGTTTACCAATCATTGCAGATTATGGAAAAGATGGTATAGTATCCACGAGCTGCGATGTTTATACGTTTGCAAGACATTTGCTATAGCAAGACCAAGTGATGAAATGTTTACCTATTTTTGGTTAGTGAGACTTCCAACTGAAATTCATAAGGTGGTAGTTTCTAATTTGACACAACCAGGGGATGAACAAACCGACGCAAACATGCAGTGTCTGTTATCTATTATGGAACTAGCTTTGAACTGCACTTTAGTGACATCTGATGCCAGAATTAGCATGCCAGAAGGTACACAAGGTTACAAGAATGAGGATCAAGCCCATGATCATATAATCTTGCTACGCCTAGATCACCTAATTTTCCATTGAATTTACCATCTAACAACACATTACTGGTTTAAATATATCTAAGAATCACTACTTCTTCCCATTCTTGGTGAATATTGACCTCCGTCTTTGCTTTCTCCAAAAATCTAGATTTGGGACCTATAAAAACTCCAACTTTTCGGTTATCTTGATCATTTAGTTGCAAGGGAACTGATAAATCAGTGGTATCCCTATTGGTAACTGATAAAGATAACAGCAGAAAAGAATTTACATATATTGTCCAAGTAAAATCACATCTTAATCTATGAACTACTCATACACCACAGAGATTCCTGCAGACAATATGGACTAAAGCTAATAATTATAACGAAGCAAGACAGTCCTATGTTATTACATATTAGTAGCTTCTATGACGTACAGTTAGTCATATGAATGCCAAGAAGACCATGGAGCAATCCCCCATTCGAGCATGGAATTAAAGATAAGAGCCTAATTACCGACCTTCAGAGAGAAGTGAGTTTGTGATATTGGAACAGTATGAACATGTCTTCTCCACAGAAGAAGAGGAAGCTGAAGTGATAAAATCATCGAAACCTTCACTATGTGTAGCGACAAGGCCTGCAGCAGATAAACTTAGCAATGCTAAGTCTGGTGGAGCAACAGATCCTTCCAAGTATTGACTAACTTGTCTCATACTTGGCCTAGCTGCTGGCTCTGAAAGAGAGCATAGCAAACCAAGTTTTAACACCAATTCTGCTTCCTCTGGCATAAAATCAGCACTTAGTTTAGGATCAACTGCCTTGAAAATTTCACCTCGGCACCAGCAAAAAACACCCACTCGGCCAAAACAAGATCATCGGATTGTGCTTTTGGATCTATTGGCCGCCTTCCACAGGCAACCTCAAACAAGAAAGCTCAAAAAGCAAATACATCAGTGCTAGTTGTTGGTTTGCCGGTTCTTGAATGCTCTGGGGCAATATAGCCTATAGTCCCAACTACAAGAGTTGTATGAGGTTCAATTCCATGATCATACAATCTTGCTAGCCCAAATCCTCCTAACCTTCAATTAAATTCAGAATCTAATAATACATTACTTGCCTTTATATCTCTGTGTACTACTACTTGCTCCCATCCTTCATGCAAATATAATAGTCCTGAGGCAACCCCTTTGATGACTTGAAATCTTTGGTTCGAACTAAGGGTACAAGCTGGTTGGTCATACAGATATTTGTCTAGGCTTCCATTAGGCATGTATTCATAAACCAATATCAGCTCTCCTTTACGTCTGCAATAACCAAGAAGAGGAACCAAATTCCTATGGCGTAGCCAACCCATACCGACAATTTTTGCTACAAAGGCCCTCACTCCTTGTTTTGTATCATGAGACACCCTTTTCTCTGCAATCTCAATTTTTGAACTTGGCAAAACCCCTTTTTAGACTCTACCAAAACCACCACAAACTAGTAAGCCATTTTCTTTGAATCCTTTGGTAGCAATATACAACTCTTTGTACTTGAACCTGTGCGGTCCATATTCAAGCTCCCTGTCCTCGAGCAACTCTGCGAATTTCCGTTTTCTTGTTATGTAATAAACAACTCCAGAGATTGCTGCCAATAATGAAACAGTTAACATCACAGGCAAACCAATTGTAAGAAGCTTAAATACCTTTTTAGGTCCAAGTCTAGGAAGCTTTGGAAGTTGAGATATATCAATTGTTTTAGCAGCTTCATTCATCTTGAAACTCCACCCAAGTATGTAATGTCTTGATGCTATTGAACCAGTGGCTGCTGAAAATCCAACAAACATGGTTTGCAATGTGATTGGTGAAAGATCATATGGCAGTGACAAGAGAGGGATGTTTGACTTTGCAGCATCTAATGGTGCTAAGGTGACATTCATTTGCTTAGCTTCACCATTGTGCTCAACCCAAGCTTGCATAGGCTGGCCACTAATAAGACTCAAATTCTGAAATGAATGAGTGTTGTCAGTATAGTAACCAGCAGGTTTTGATACGTCAGATTTCATCTGATTTATGTCATTGCCAACATGGTTGTCGTTGATATCTTCATACTCGCGACTCAATAAGGTGTCGAGTCCACAGCAATGACATGGTTGGAGAAGTTCCCATTATTGGTAAGATTAAGAATGCCAAGGGGTGGAGCTGGAAGACCTCCTGGAAGGTCTCTGTAATAACAAAAGCTAATCCATGTCCACCCAAGGTCGCGTATTCAGGCACTATAGAAAATACAAAGGAAGTGAAGAAAGAGAAAGCAGAACTATTTGAACAGTTGTTCTTGAAGTTGAAAGGATTTTTATAGAAGGCATGGCCTGTTTTTGTGTTGTGGAATTGGTTAGCCTCAGCAAGCCATTGGATGTGAACTCGACTAGACCATCAATGGTCATGTTTGCTGACTTGAATCCACTATAAGTCAACTCAACATTTTCTATGGCTGCAACAGTAGCTATGGTACACACCACCAGCAAGGCACCATAAAACATGGCTAAATATGGCGTGTCCTTAAGGAACTTAATTCCCTCACAGTACTCGAGATTATGGATTAGATCCTCCTAGGATAGAACGGATTTACCTTACTGCAGTAGTGGTACTCCAAACGACAGTAACAGCAAATGCAAATGGCCGGCAGCGAATCACACGCCACGACACTTTTATTTTGTTTTAAAATAATGCAAAGAAGAGAAGAAGTAATTTAGAATTTTCTCTTCCAAAAAAATGTTTTTTAATATGAAGGAAGATGTCATATTTATAGCCAACAAGGGGTTCATGTGAAAAGGTCTCATAGCTTTCTATGAAAAGGTACAAATGTTGTTTCCTATTCACACACATTCACAAAAAACCCAACAATTCCCCACATGAATGGGGAATGACTATATAATGAAAACATACATGAACAAAATTGTGCGATTCGCAACAAGGATTAATTGCATCGGGAGAAGTAGGTTTTCCTTTGAACTTTCCGTAGTGAACATACATCGGATATACTCGGTCAATCAGTAGATTTGATATCTTTGAACCATCGAACTTTGGTGTATACCTAGACAACGTATGTCACACAATTAACCCTTAACCGTCTTTGATTCTCATTGTTGTGTTCGTTTCAGCCATGAACACCGCCTGGTTTCATAAGTACGTAGAGAATTGGCCTTACAGAATCCTCTTTGAAGCGGCTTCCACTTCACACTTATATATGTGATTTCTAAACGTATAATCCCATAGATATACACTATTTAATAATTCTAATATCAAACTTTGATAATCATTAAAAAAATGCCTTTAGCGCTTTATCCTTTGTACTAGAACATTGTTTCATCACTAGAATGAACCAAAAAAATTTATTTGACAATGTTGAACCGTCATGCACAACTTTGTATTCTCCTTGAACCTGGTTCTTGGGATCTCCAGTCATTTAGGTAGAGTTACAACCGTGATGACTTGTCCTCGGCCACAGTCCCATTCCCTTCGATGATTTCAACTCGCTCTCTAGTTAGGACTTTTTGCAAGTGGATCCGACACATTATCACTTGACCTTACGAAGTCAATAGTGATAATTCCCCTAGAGAGTAGTTGTCAGACGGTCTTATGTCTTCGTCGTATATGACGACTTTTATCATTATACATAAAGTTCCCCGCCCGTTCAATTGCCGCTTGACTCTCACAATGTATGTAAATCGATGTCAATTGCTTGGGCCAAGATGGAACGTTTTTCAAGAATTACATAGCCTTCACTATTTCACCAGCCTCGTTTAAGGCTATGAGCTCAACTTCTATCGTATAGAAGTTATTGATTATTCTTACTATAGCATCACTATATCAATAGCTTTGAACGGTTGCTTCAGTTGTGCGCACAACCTTTTCATATTTAATATATTTCTGAACCATTTCAGCCTATTCCTAGAATTTGTATGCTATTATTTATTATTCCGACATGGAATACAAATCTAAGTGATGCCCAAATTATAAAAGCTTCATTCATTATACAAAATCCAACTCGATATGAATTTCATAATTATCATTGGTTGGTGCACCACTTAAATCCAATTTGATATGGATTCTATCATTAATATCAAATGCTGGTTTACCGTATTATAGACTAACGTATTTATACATCCGTTCATGAACGGTCATGTCTATACAAAACGTTATCTATTAACCGACATATCCTATTCATGAAAAGTCACAACTTTTCAAGTGACGCCATTTCATGAAATTACACAATCTTTTTGAAAAAGGCACAAGACCAATTTTCAAATCGGTAGTTCCTTCACTAGTCGTTCAAATAATACTAGTTATTAACTCATAAACTATCATATCAATATCCACTAAGGACTCGTGGGATTGCGAGAAAAAGAATCATATCTAATTCTTCTAAATAAGATAGATATTAAGTCTATTTATGCATTCGTCTGATTCTTCTAAATAAGATAGATATTAAGTCTATTTATCCATACGCCAAGTGCCCCCACATTTCAAATATTTTATATGTCATATTCATAACATATCTAAAGAGTAACAAGTTTACTCTTTTGTATAGAATTAGCTGATATAACAATTATTTGACGACAATAACTTGGACTTTTAGCGACCATTTCTTAACGAAGGGATAGCGACCGATTATTTTTGTGGTCGTAGAAATGGATTTTTACACTACCAAGAGCGAGAGGGAAATATCCCGATATTAAAATGTCTAATATTCGGACAAGTTAAGGATTAAAAAATAAGAGCGCCAACATTTTTCCCTTTTCCTTTTTGCCTAACTCCTCCACCCCACCCAAGAAAAAGAAGAAAACCGCTTAAACCTATAGTAAGTTCCAGCATACTCTTTCCTTGAAGTTCCTTCTTATATGATTAACTTGTATCGCTGTACAATATTTGCTCTAAATTTATCAAATGTTATATGAGTAACCCATCCTCTTCGCTTATTTATTTTCTGTTTTCATTTTCTTTGGGATGTTTGATTATTTGATGGGTGAATGAAAGTAGTTTAATCTCAGATATATAAACTATTATTTTAGGAAACATGGATTATGTTCCTCAATTGACTATTCTAAGGTGCTTTGTGGTATAAGCATTCAAAAGAATTGTAATAGTTGCAATACTTTGATCTTTTATCCTGAATATAAATATACAGCTTGTTTCATAAGTTGGTTTAAAGATACACTTTATAATGTCATATCACTCTACTTATGCTGAATTACCAATGATTTAATTGTTCAATTTAAACCATGATTATTTGAGAATTTTGTTGTAGATTGTCTAATTTTAGTATGAGTAATATCATTTGTGTCAGATTGTATATAATCAATTTTTTTGACTGCTCACCATTAGTGATGTTAACAATCTTCCTCTATTGTCATGTTTTCTCGATGATTAATTAGTAGAAGGTAGCAATAACTGATTTCAAAAGATGTCAAAGACACGTCCTCTAGAAATCCTGTGTTCTTGCTTAAATTGTTGCAGGTTAACTATGAATCGTTCTCTCCAGATGTTGTAATATCTCAGGATGTGCAGCACTTCACAAACAATTTACTTGATGAATATGAAAAGGTACACTATAATCAAATTATTGTTACTACTTAAACCAAGTCAAAGACTTCCCTTTTGAGTTTCATCATCTTGTGAGATGTTTATAATTATGTGAAAAGTTGAAAATCTCATCCGTATGTTCATTCTCCTATCAGACACCACCGTTATATTTGGGTTTGATTATTAGTTAACAAAGTCATAAAGATGGATTAGAATGCCAGTGCGCTTTTGCTGCATAACCAAATAAAGAATCGCTTGCCCCTCTCGATACTACATAAATAATTTAGTGCTCTTCGGTCGTTAGGATTTTGTCCTCTGTAAGCATGTGTACTTTGATAAAAGGCGATTGCTAAAATTTCTGATATGACATTTTCTCGTTGGTTTCCTGTGTGGATGTTTACCTCAATAGTTTCAATATCGTTAATTTTGTCATTTTCCATTTATTGTTATTTGAAAGCAAACTTTCAGTGTGTCGAAGCTGTTGATGCAAGTTGCTGTTCTTTCCATTTTTCCATTTATGGAAGTCAGTTGTAGATATTGGGGCTTTTTGGTCTTGGTTGAAGTCTCCTTCCTCTTAGTTAATTCTACTTCATTTAGTTTCTTCGATAAAACAGAGGAATATCTAAGGAAGCCAAATTTACAAACATTATGTTAAATTTCTTTACTTGCTAAATTTTGCTCTTTTGTTTTTTGTTTGAGCATAATCTTTGCACTGAAGTTACTTGCTCATTTTTCTAATACTCCAAAGTGCTGCAATATGACTGTCCTGATTGATATTTCCTGCTAAGAGAACTCATATCTTCATGGCCGTTTTATCAGTAAATGCCTAGTCTATTTATGGTATCACTGCAATAGGAGCTGTACAACCTCTTCTTTAATACAATAATGCATACAACATTGTTGTCTAAATGTCATTTTTCGTTTTACAATGTCACCTGCAGTATAAAATTGATACTTGATGATTACCACTGTAGTTGTTGTTACTACTATATTATGCTAGATTGGAATATCTCACACATATTTCCAACAATAATAAATGTTCATTCAACAGAAGAAGGAGAACTACCACTTCTACATATATTCAGATGTCTTCCTTCCAGATTAAGTTTGACTCTTAAATCTGTGACCAATTTTTTTTAATGTGGTGCTTCCTAAATCTTCATTCTTTTTCAGTTATGATAAAGTACGCCGACTAAAATAAGAAAAGTTGAGACTAAGGAAAAATAGCTAATGAAATGTATTATTTCAGAAAGGTTCATCAGATAAATGGAAGTTATGATAAAACACGCCAAGTTGCTAACTAAACTAAGAAAAGTGGGAGACTATATTTCTCTTGCACTCTTTTAATTACGACTTAGGAAGTAGAAGTTTGTCAATGTTGAGATTCAAAAGTGTAAAAATTGTAAAGTGTGATTACTTTATTTCTTGTAATGTTCAGTCGATATGTTTGTTCATTTGTTTTTTAACGAAATGTTTCTTCTTGGTTTTTGGTAGTTATGCTAATATATGGAGTATTTAATAGAGGCATCTATTTGAGGAACTTCTCCGGTCCTGTTTTGTTATTAATTCAATCTAGAGACTAGCCAGTAGTTGAAAATATTTTAACCTTATGCTTTAGCAGCTTTCGTGCTTTTCTCTTTTTGTAAGTTCTTTTTCTTTCCCTGATTTCTTGATTTTCCTAGGACTAATTATGAGTTGTTCTGGCTGGAAAATAATATAACAACATTGTTCATGGAATAAACACTTATGTTAGTTGTCACACAGTGAGTTTGAACCCTTTCTTGATTGGGTACTACTCAGAATTCTTGGTTTCTAATTAGATAGTGCCTTATGGATTTGTCTTCTTTTCCTTTATTTCACTCTTCTTTAGTTAATATTAGTAATGATCTCCTCTCATAATATAGTTGAAGCTGGTTCCATGAATATATGATTCACTAAACCTGCCTCATTTAATGAACAACCTTGTTATACTCTACATTCCCTCTATCTAAATGACGGTTGACATAGCTATGCTATATCAATGCAGATTGCTGACATAGCTACCTAGTCTGTATGCATTTGGCTTAACGAATTGCCTGGTGGCCTGTTACTTGTTAGCTGTAACGAATGCGGATCGTACTGATAAGGAGAATGGTAACCATAGGCATTGATAGAAGAATATGTTTCCATTCTTACAACCAAAAGGGATAGAAAAAGAAAAAATAAAGAAGGGAGGGAGGTTCCAGATTTAGCTAACAAACTAGCTAAGAAAAATAAAAGACAAACATCATAGCATAAGTCCTAATGGATTAGTTTCCTCTTCTATATATAGGTCATCCTCCCAGGGTCCCATATGTAATTTGCCATCCTTCTCAGTGGATCCTCAATCTTGAATACATTCATAACATTCCTCCCGTCGTCAAAAAGAACCTTGTCCTCAAGGTTCGAGTCAATGACTTGGTACCCAACAAATGTCTTTTTTTGGTTCTGCAAGATGGTTGTAAATGATATCCCGAAGTCAGTTGGTACCACAGTAATTCCATGCTTCATCAGTTGACGATGGATAATAAATTCTGCTACTTCATGTTTCACAATGAGAACATCAACAACAACATCAGAAGGTTCCAATGCATTCCAAGGATGCCTTAAAGCGCCATCTGCAACCATTTGATCATAATGGAATATTGACCCTTCATTAATCAAATATATTTTCCTTGTTTCTTCAAGACTCAACATAAATTCCTGTCCATCATCCGTAAAATTTATAAATCCAGCTTCAAGCAACAAGACTCCAACATATGCTTCAAATCCCTGTAAGATAAGCAGGACAGGGAAGAGCAACATTAATTGTTCTCTGCTTTTGATCACATCCCTGCATGTTGAATCTCTTTCTGTGGAACTACCAAAGTAGTCTCTTTCAATCACGGTTACCTTCTTGTGCCACTCAAGAAAAATATTTCCTTTTACTTTGCATAGCATCTTGCCAGGATAAAAAATTGTATGTTTCTTTGAGAAATAAGGTTCCACTCTTTTTACCATGTCATTTTTATGAAAGCTCATGCTCGAATACTGCAATTGTCTATCAATTCTAAGTACTTCTAGCTCGCAAATAGTGCCTGCTTGAAGTCCATTCAAGCTAAAGCCATTCAGTTGAGAGGTCTGCTTAAAGATTATCCTACGCTTGAGGTGTTCCAGAAGCTGTCCGTAGGTCAAAATTAAGAAACCATTATCCTGGTATTGGATATATGAGTGCATTACCATCATAAGTTCCAAAATTGATACAAGTTCTTCAAAACAAGAGCACTTTGAATCTGTGCAAAGTAGAAATATTCCAAATGGCTTGGTAAAACAACATTGAGCAATAGTACCAGTAAAGCCATTAGCTCGCTGTTCCATTTTGGAATATACGGCTGCCAAAGCACGTCCAAACAAGTAGCAAAATCGGAAAAGATAAATTTTCAACTCCATATTGGTGAGTTGCTCAATATGTGCAGCAGCAAATGGTGCTTTGTGCAAACATTCCTTTGCACCAAGGATATGGTCAGAAGATGGGTGTGTGCCAGCAAATGATATAAATAAACCTTCAATCTTACCAACAATTCCAATTAGTTTGCACCACGTTTGGGCAGCATAAGGTTTGTAAACAGCAACAAGAAGTGGGAAAGCAGTAGCTACAACAAGCTTGCTTGGGTGTTTAAGGTACTCGAGCACTTGTTTTGACTCTTGGAAGGAGTGTTTTATGTTTGTGGTAATCACACGAGCCTTATCTAAACAACCAGTCCAACAATCAACCATGACGACATAATGAATTAAGCTAGGGTGAGTATCAGAATGTATATCCATCGCTTCCAATAAGCATGCATCACTTTCTATCCATCCCTTGCGGCTACATGCCATGAAGATGACAAGAAATATGATCTCATTTTCTATCACCACTGTTTCCACCCTTTCCTCAGATAAAAGCAACACATATTTTACACAATGATATAGTGAAGCACTGCTCATTTTATGTGGGAACAGAAACCATAGAAACAATCCGGCAAGTTCTATTTTATGTTTCAACAATTTGTCTTGTTCAAGGATCTGCCAAGTTGAATCAATTACAAATATTATCACCCTTGCAGCTAAAGACCACAGCATAAGACTCCAATGCGACTTATCATTCAACCAAGCAATAGAAAAGTAGAGAAACCTTAGTGCCGGTTCATTTAATATATATAACTGTTGGACAAGTTGCACATTCCTCTCCGTCTCATATTCCAAAGGAACCAAGGGCAACACATCGAACTGAATACAATGTAGAGGACCATGAAATGATTTTGTATAATGCTTCTGAATGCGCGATTGAGAATTTTTAACAGAGAACCAAAAACAAGTGCAAGTTTTGATAAGGGAGTCATACCATCGATTCAGCCTTATCTTCAGTCTAACAGAGGGCACGATATGGTCAAAGGAACCCAATAGCAAGGTAGAGAAGGGTGGTTTTGGAAGAGGTCGTGGTGGCCAAATAGCAGTCAGATGTTCTCTATTATTAATGTCATGTCTAGAATTTCCAACCCATGATGTTCCTTCAGCATTAAAGCAAAGAGTATGCCCAGCATAAGCTACTGCATATTTATGGACCACAGATTTTCGTGGCCAAAAATTGCAGAGAATGTGTTGCTCCGTGACAATGTCTTCATCGAGGATATTATACGGAACCAATGTTGCAAAGTCTACCAACATAGTAAGCCACTTTGATCCAGGATCAGATGAAAGATTAAGCAACATACGTTGATGACTACACTCTGGACCAATATCATATGACACTACTGCAGCATTTTCTCCAGTAGCCCCACCTGATGAATGAACCGCTTGACTAGCTTCAAAAATTTCTCTATTTGGCATTTCAACAAACAGTTTTCGAGAAACCCGAACCCACGTATATGGAGACACTCCTAATGTGTCATTAAAACCATAGAACAACTTCGCATCAAGAAATGAGGAATCACTAGCCTGACCAGTATCTACCCATTTGGAATCGTGTGAGGCAAAATTATGTGGAAACGAAGCAATAATTCTATCAGGACCATAGAAGTTTTCAAAAAGTTCCCAGGGCGACATTGCGTCGAACACCTTATGGCCAAACTCCATGTCAAATTTTGCTCTATTGCCTACTGTAAGTGGTAGAAGTGCTCCAGTTACAGATGTAGGTCGTTGGGAACTTTCATCGAGCACCTGGACCTCAAGGCCTGAGTTTGCATCCAGTGATTGAGAAATGTCTGCACTGCTTGAGTTTTCTTCTATCAATTCAGATTCACCCTCAAAAAAATAAACTATCTCAACATTATCTGTTACATCTTCCACCGTGGCCTCCTCTGTTTTTTCATCATCCAATTGCATCTCATGGAGTTGCGACCGCACTTGGGAAAGAGAAGAGAGCATACGAGAGTTGGTCTCTTTCATCTTCATCGCTAGCTCCATCACTCGCTCCTGGATTGTATTGATGGAAGTGGAGATCATGTCTATTTGAACAGGAGATAGAAAAGGGGTGTTTGAGGGTGGAGGTGGAGTCGGGTAAACTTGCTGGTATGAGTGTGGAGGAAGTGGCAAGGAAGTGGATACCCATTTAGTAGAGGAAGGACAACGAGAGCACCAATGTAACGAATGCGGATCGTACTGATAAGGAGAATGGTAACCATAGGCATTGATAGAAGAATATGTTTCCATTCTTACAACCAAAAGGGATAGAAAAAGAAAAAATAAAGAAGGGAGGGAGGTTCCAGATTTAGCTAACAAACTAGCTAAGAAAAATAAAAGACAAACATCATAGCATAAGTCCTAATGGATTAGTTTCCTCTTCTATATATAGGTCATCCTCCCAGGGTCCCATATGTAATTTGCCATCCTTCTCAGTGGATCCTCAATCTTGAATACATTCATAACATTAGCTTTCACCACTGGACTTGCTTCCCTGTTATTTGACAGTATCTTTTGTATCGATTTTTTGTCTCTGGCATCAACTTTCTATTATGCCTGATACTGGTAAGTTCCACTATAACAATCATTTGGTTACTTCTTAAATGATTCTTTGGTACATGCTTATCCGTTTTCACCTTTTGGCCGTACGCACTAAGTTGTGGCAAATGCGATTATGTTTCTTTTATTTGGCTGCTTCAAGGATTGATTAGTTTTTTTAAAAAAGTGTTTAATAGTTTATAAGTTTGATATTGTTGAAACTTGGCCAGCTTACAAAATGCATGATTGTTTTATTTCAGTTTTTTAGTTAACGCGGTGTTTAAATTATTCATTTATTTTGAAGTAGCTAGTAACTGACATGTGAATTGGTCTTTTAACAGATCAAAGAATTTGAAGTCTTGAAGAATATGTCGAAGAAACTGCACGGCAAGTTGAAGCACATTATGCTTTTGTTTTACTAGCGGTGGTGTAGCCATTGTAGATATGTACAATTTCATTTTCTCTTTTTAGATATTGATGTCACAATTTGGATTGGGTATATTTTTTGGTATTGTGATGTTTATGTTCCTTGTAATTGACAATGAAACTTTATATGAATATCTTGTATTTGGTATATTTTCATATGCGCAAGTAAAAGCATATATAATAATGATTTCTATTTCAGGACCATATTGAAAAATAAAAATCATCTAATCATATCCATTAATATTTATTTTCACATTAGCGAAAGGAAATTTAGTCGTTAAAATTACTTAACGACCATTTTGTTGTACTCTTAAAAGACTTTTAACGGCTGAGTTACAAATTTAGTGAAGGGAAATTCCGGTCACTAAATGAAGAACACCGACCGGATCTTGTATAGTCGTAAATGAGTATTTAGCGATGGGGTCCAAATCCGGTCGTTAAACTTTTAACGTGAAGCCTATAACGATCGGTGACGGCCGAATTTTATCCGGTTGTAGTTGGTCTATAACGAGCGGATTTATACTTTTAACGACCAAAACTCTCCTCGCTAAAAACCATATTTCTTGTAGTACGGCTAATTGAACGGTACTCGTGCACAACCACCCAACAATTTATTAAAAAATACAGAATGTGTGCAAATTCGCACAGTTGGCAACAAATCTATGTGCATAGTAAAATGTCAGACAACATAGATAAGTTTCGAACACAGAACAGAATTAAAAGTAAGTTCCTTAAGATTGTTAGAAATTTTGTATTCGAAATATAATCTGAAACGTAAATGAAAAATAAAAAAGAAGGAGATGAACAAATCTGAGCCCGCCGAATTCACGGCGTGTCCTTAAGTAACTTAATCCCCTCACAGTACCTGAAGTTATGGATTAGATCCTCCAAGGATAGAACAGATTTACCTTACTGCAGTAGTGGTACTCCAAACGACAGTAACAGGGAACGTAAATGGCTGGCAGCGAATCACACGTCACGACGCTTTAATTTTATTTTAAAATAATGCAAAGAAGAGAAGAAAAAATTCAGAATTTTCTCTTTCAAAAAAATATTTTTAAAATGTGAAGAAAGATGTCATATTTATAGCCAACAAGGAGTTCATGTGAAAAGGTGTCATACCTTTCTATGAAAAGGTACAAAGTTCATTTCCCATTCACACACATTCACAAAAAACACAACAAAATATGGTAAAATAGGACTTCTAATGTACATGCAAGCAAGGCCGTGTAACAAGGGATAGCACAGCATCAGAAAAAGTGGTCATTGAAGTTTTCTTATAATGATTCTCTCTTTACTAGAGTGATAAGTTGTTTGGGAGCTGGCTTGACAAAAAGCCAATATAGTTGATTCATGTCCCCAAAAAAAAAAAAAAACTGTCAAATCTGTTTTAACTACTAAACATTATTTAAGTTCTCAAATGACGCTTTCAAGTCATTATCAACCAAGAAGAGCAATGCTGCCACGTAGTAACCATGATTGTTTTACATTTACATGTGTCTTTCAAGTTTGATGCTAACATGATATTTCAACCATACTGTATTTAGTTTGTTGATTCATTTGAAATTTCATATTAGAAAGGGAACAAAATTGCATCCTTGCCTATTAGCCGTAAATTGTAAGCTTTTACTTCCATCAGATTTTGGTTGTTAAATTAAGTTATTGATTAAGGTGAGGCTGCAGAAGTATAATTGTTCGTCCTATTATAAACATTTCAGCTTTGCTAGTTTGCTGTGGTCAACTTCACTTGCACTTTTTAACACCTGATAATGCCTTAATTAGTTAAGCTTAATATATATATATATATATGTTAGTACATTGATTTCAAAAAATTTTATGTTATGTCTCACACGCCACGTCATATTTGTGTGGGACACTTAATAAGTTGACAAGTGAATTCATGGGTCCCATTAACTTACTTTAAAGTAAAAACTAAAAATGGAAACTTTTAAGTCCAAAAATATTCTTTTTAAAGTTTTTAAAAAAAGACCAAAATATTAATTAGAGTGAAGAATATATGGTAAGAAAAGATTGTACTATAGCAACATTGTGAACAGATTCCATACGGCATCAACTCGGCAAGTACTATCCATGGCCTTTCAGTTTATTCTTCCTTCTAATTATTTATCGAATAAGAGCGGACACGAATTTTTTACTCAAAGGACATGGAGACCTCACTTGCTGCCAACGAGAATTTAAATAATGAAGGTAAGACTTCAATATTTGTAGTTTTATCTAACAAGATCAATTGTAATACTTGATGTAATTTATTTATTGTTTATTGACAACGCTCAACACACACCTCGGCTTGAGGTATGAACGGTCATCGCAATACAATCCACCCAACTAGGAGTCGGGGTCGAATCCACAAAGAACAAAGTGATGCGATCAAAGTAGTAGAGGAACTAAACCTATTTGACTAAGCCAAACTAGGATAACAAGGTGATGGAATGATATTAATAACTACAAACTACACTAGAAAAGCAAGTAAATGCGATCTATGGCCTTCTCACAACCAAGGAAAACAAGTTTTGAGCCTAGGATGCAATTATAGCACGGGGTTTATATATTATGGCCGAGTCGTTCTAATGTAATCCCTAGAATCCTTCCGGCCTAGAAGGGATTTACCTCAACGGTGCTCGTCAAAGCCATGGTTGAGCTTATAAAGCACTACCCATTACCCGAGGAAAGAAGACCTCTTCCGAGCGTAACTTCTTTTAGATGAGTTAGTCTATGAAATAGCCTATCAACCCAAATCCTCGCTCGCTTCACTATTCTACGCTAACTAATCTCTTCCGAGTCTTTAATTAACAAAGTAGACGGGCAACTTAAGTGTCGCGAGCACAAAAGTCAAGCAATCAAAACAATGGAAGCTAGATAATCAAAAGCCGACAATATAAATTCCTAGTCATGACTCATTCATATATTCATGTCCAAAATCATACCAATCAATAATACAAATAGCCATGAAATATATTCACAAAATCAATTCTTCAATAACATCAACAACACCAAATATATTCAATACAAAGCATGAAAGTAAAGAAAGGAGTACTAAAAGTTGAAAATTTCTCAATGGGTTGCTCCAAATCTTCACCCTCTTGGTGTTCTTGTTGATGGATCCTTGCTCCAAGATTGAAAAAATGGCTAAAAGATATGTACAAATGAAAGCTACAAACTATTTATATGTTGCCAAAAATGAAATACCATGGCTTTCCATAAATCTCCCTAGGTTAAAATGAAGAAACAAATGATTTTCTATCACGTAGCCACCCTTGTACTGAAGTTGACCCGCTAGCCAATTTTTCGCTGCTCAACTTAGTCACTGTTTCACGCATAGCCACTTTTCTGCTGAGTTTTTGACAGACTAGCCAGTTTTATTCTTTTTTCTTCAACTTGATTTCTTTTTTACTTGTTTCTTCCATAACTCTTCTCCAACATATTCAACCTACAAAATACAACAAAACCATGATAAATACACTTATTTCATCAATTTAACACAACAATAGCTCAAGTACAAGTATGTAATGTGTGGTATATTAGCCACACATCACACCCCTAAACTTAAACTATTGGTTGTCCTCAAGCAAAGTACACACAACTAAATTCCAAATTGCATTTCAATCTATTCATGCACCTTTTTACTAAAGCAACAACAATCAAAATTACTTTTAAGTTCAACAACAAATGGCATCGGTTGGTGCCAACAATTAAGCCAAGCCATGTGAGCATAACTTTCATATATACAAAACACCAAAGAAGGCATACATGCCATGACACAAGATTTTCAAAGTTTGCCTCTTCGTCACAAAAGTTCACCTCTTTGCTTGCTCACCTCAATTGGGAAGTGAAACACAATTCTTCAACTCAACTTCACAAGTGCCCTCACCACTCAAGAGAATACCCCAACCACAAAAATACAATGACAACACAAATGAGATTAATGATAGGAAGAATTCACTCACTCTCTCAAAAGAAGTTCATCATGCACGCTAAAGATCCATAAGCTTGCCCTTCGTGTACATCTCCACTAATGTAGGAATGCTCGACCCAAAATTAATTAGGACTTTGTTAGGATTGTAATGTAGGCTTTTGGTCAAAGGTGGGGTAAAATTTGAGTAAATAGTGACTACACACCTCCTTGAGCACTACACCGTACAAAAATTTAAGGCACACTTCATTTTTCTTACACTTATACCTTGCTAAATTGAGGATTATACCCTACTCTTTCCCCTCTTTATTCATCAATTCTATTTTTCTTCTTTTTCTTTCTTTTTCCACTTGCTTCTTTTTGTTGCTTTTCTTTCTTTTCCTTTTTTTTTTTAAGAGATTTTCCTTTCAACTTACTTTTGTTGCCCTTTTCTTTCTTTTGATTTTCATTGACTTCCACACTTTCACCATAACTCGTGCCACCCCCAAACTTAGGCTTTTGCCTAAGTTGCACGTCTTTCAATGCACTCAAGGAGGTAGGGCCAAAAAGAGGGTTAGTGCTTTAAGCACTTAGAATTGGTCCGAGTTAATAATATGGTTGCTAAAAGAAAGGATATTAAGCTCAAAGGGGTTGACTAAGGATATAATGCAAGGGTAGGCTTTTTAGATTACTGAGCGGGCCAAAGAAAGCCTAAAATCATTTTTCAAGTCAAGCATCACCTAGGATTTTGCCTCGAAGCACACTTAGGGCAAGTTCTAGATCAAGAAGCACACACATGAACACACCAACACCTCACCACACATGGCACATGTAAAGCAAGGAAGACGAGTATATTCAAGTCCCAATCAAAGGCAATTAGGCATCCAAAGTTTACTCATAGCCTAATGAGAGCTAATTAGTGACATAAGAGCCAAAAGTTGAACTTAAAGATCATAGCACAATTCACCAACTAAATTTTTCTATTCATTTTTCAAAACAAGCTCACATGATAAGGATTAAATAATGGTGGAACCAAACATGCCAAAAGTTGCTAAGGAGCAAAAATCCACAACTAATCATCATTATTTACAACTAAATACTAAACTAGTACTAGAGTTGCCCGGTTCAACACAATTACTTCCTTGGAAAAGAACCATGGCAAAGAAAAATCAAGGAGGTTATTTTAAAAATTTTATACAACATGGTATTTACAATGAAAATGGTTGTTCGAACCCAAATGAGGCTTTCGCACCCAAGTGGGATACCTACGTATCACACAAAGGTGAATCAGATAAAACAAAGCAACATCCCAAGCGTAGTTCATGGGAGTACCTTTTTTTAAAAAAAAAAAAATTAATTAACTACTACTAAATATGAACAAGCTATTAACACAATACTATAATAACTACTAATACTAAATATGCACAAGCTATTAACACAATAATTATACTAATATTAAAGAAAGTGATCATCCACAAAAATTTTCACAATTTGCTCAAAAACAGGGACAAGATGAGGGAGATATGTCATAAGCATCAAGTACATGAGCAACATCAATACTACACCCAGAACGCAAATACACCCCCAAACTTAAATTATGCACTGTCCTCAGTGCAACTAACAATGTAATACAAAGGGTGTAAGGAACTCCCTGACTAGAAGATCACTCCTCACTGTCAGTGTTGGGGTAGCGAAGCTCATCCTCAGACTCCTCATCTGAGCTACTGGAGCGACAGAACGAATTCAGCTTGCTCATCATCTTGTTGAGGAAGTTGCTTGTTCTCTTGCCGAAATTTTTCTACTTCCTTTTAGAATTTGTCATGAAACCTAAAAGAAGAATAGAAAAAGTTAGTGTAAAACGAACATTTAATATATACATTCTATACTACCCTAATTATACTAGTTAAACTACCCTAAACACGGTTAAAAACAACGAGGAATAATAATATTTACATGGGAAACATCTACCAAAAAGTGGTCAAAATTGCACTTGGACAGGCAATTGTGCGGATCGCACAACATTGTGGGGTACCGCACAATTTGTGCAAAACGGGCAGTTTACTTTTAGTCATTGTGCGGTGCCAAAAATTCCAATTGTGCGGACCGCACAACATTGTGCGGTACCGCACAATTCCAAGAAAATAAGCAGTTTGTTGATGGCCTTTGTGTGACCACATTGTGCGGTCTGCTAACTTCCGAGCGTAACTTCTTTTAGATGAGTTAGTCTATGAAATAGCCTATCAACCCAAATCCTCGCTCGCTTCACTATTTTATGCTAACTAATCTCTCTCGAGTCTTTAATTAACAAAGTAGACGGGCAACTTAAGTGTCGCAAGTACAAAAGTCAAGCAATCAAAACAATGGAAGCTAGATAATCAAAAGCCGACAATATAAATTCCTAGTCATGACTCATTCATATATTCATGTCCAAAATCATACCAATCAATAATACAAATAGCCATGAAATATATTCACAAAATCAATTCTTCAATAACATCAACAACACCAAATATATTCAATACAAAGCATGAAAGTAAAGAAAGGAGTACTAAAGGTTGAAAATTTCTCAATGAGTTGCTCCAAATCTTCACCCTCTTGGTGTTCTTGTTGATGGATCCTTGCTCCAAGATTGGAAAAATGGCCAAAAGATATGTACAAATGAAAGCTACAAACTATTTATATGTTGCCAAAAATGAAATACCATGGCTTTCCATAAATCTCCCTAGGTTAAAATGAAGAAACAAATGATTTTCTATCACGTAGCCACCCTGGTACTGAAGTTGACCCGCTAGCCAATTTTTCGCTGCTCAACTTAGTCACTGTTTCACGCATAGCCACTTTTCTGCTGAGTTTTTGACAGACTAGCCAGTTTTATTCTTTTTCTTCAACTTGACTTCTTTTTTACTTGTTTCTTCCATAACTCTTCTCCAACATATTCAACCTACAAAATACAACAAAACCATGATAAATACACTTATTTCATCAATTTAACACAACAATAGCTCAAGTACAAGTATGTAATGTGTGGTATTTTAGCCACACATCATTTATGTATCAATATTTCATAATTAATTTAAATTGTATTTCATGTAGATCATAATATCAAAGATCAAGATTATTACAAATTGGTGCACACAATGTCTAATACCAAGAATGACTTTGCTTTTAAGATTGGGATGAAATTTAGCTCTGAAGATGAATCATATGAAGCATACAATTCTTATGTTGTGGTAAAAGGTTTTGGTGTTCGAAAAGGTGCAAAAACATATAACGGAAACAAAGAATTAACTAGGTGTTTATTTCTTTGTTCTTGTGAAGGGCAATCCCCTTTGTGTTCTAATTATGAGGAAAGACAACGCCAAAGGTTAGAATATAGATGTGGTTGCAAGGCTCGTATAAAATTTAAGATTTCAAATAGAATATGGGAAGTATTTGAGTTTTGTGATGAGCATAACCACCCAATGATAGAGAAAAATTTAAGACATTTCATACCTTCTGGTCGAAAGCTTACGGATGCTACTAAAAACATTCTTAGTTCTATGGTAGATGCTGGTATTCGAACTAAAAAAGCCGTTCGATATCTTCATAATGAAGCAGGTGGTATTGAAAATGCTGTATTTATTGAACAAGATGCTCATAATTTTATACAAACACGTAAGAGAAATATGATTGACAGTGGGGATGCTCAAACTCTGGTAAATCATTTTATGAATATGCAATCCGAGGATCCAAACTTTTTTTACTTTTTTCTAGTAGATGAAGATGGAAGAATATGTAACTTTTTCTGGAGAGATAGTATTTCTAAGCTGCACTATGAGTGTCTTGGGGGATGTGATGATTTTTGACACTACATATCTTACCAATAGGTATGACATGATTTGTGCTCCATTTGTGGGTGTGAATAATCATTGGAAAAATGTCTTTTTTGGATGTGCATTCTTATCTGATGAAATGAATAGTTCTTTTGTCTAGTTAATCCACACATTTTTGAAGGCGATGGGAGGGAAAGCACCAAAAATTATTTTTACTGATCAAGCTTCAGCAATAGCTTCTGCCATTCAAGAAGTTTTTCCTAATACTTGTCATCGTTTATGTGAATGGCAATATTGATAGAAATGCTCAAAAGAATATACCTCAATTTTATTGGAAATCAGGATTTAGAGAGAAACATTTTGACAAGCTCTTATGGAGGTGCAAGTCGGAGTCGGAGTTTGAGTCGATATGGCAAGGGATAATGGAAGAATGGGGTTGTGGGAGCAATAGCTGGCTTCAAAGGTTGTATGATTTGAGGAAAAAGTGGTGCCCTGCATTTAAGTCGTTCTATTTTTTCTGCAGACATTAGATCAACTCAGAGGAGCGAGAGCACTAATAGAGTCTTTACAGAAATGGCTTGCAAGACTATGACTTCAACTGAATTTGTTAGACAGTACGAGCAGCGAGCAACTGAAATGCGTGATAGTGAGGCGATAGAGGATTTCAAATGTCAAGGAGTACCTAAAATTACAATAGAAGATTGTGGGATGTTAAACATGCAGCCACTGTTTACACAAGAACTATATTTACGAGATTTCAACATGAATTTCTACAGGGAACATCCAAAAAGGTGATCAATGTTGAAAGTAATGATACTTCTCGTATATACACAATTCTTAGGGGGGAGGGAGAACAAACTGAAACTGTTCAATTCAATTCTCTTGACAATTCTATAAGTTGTAGTTGTCGTATGTTTGAGTCATTAGGTTGGTTATGTTGCCACGCACTAAGAGTTTTGTTCTTTGACTTGGATTTTTCTTATATCCCTGAACAATACATTATGAAAAGATGGACAAAGAATGCTAAACAAGGAAATAGATTTGAGGTGTACAACAATAAGAAAACAACACCAGCTTCATCTATGGCTATTCGTTTAAAGGGATTGATGAAAGAATCATTTGCTATTATGACTTTGGTTGCAAACGATGATGAGTCCGAAGAAATTGCTAGAAAGCATCTGCATCAAGCAAGAGTTGAGATTACTAAACTCCAAAATGAGTTATATGTAGAAGGTACTCAAAAGAGTTATCCCAAATTTAGTACATCTATTTGTCCTTCTTCAACAATCAATGATCAAGTATTGGATCCAATTAAGAAAAAAGGGAAAGGAAATGGATATAGAAGATTGAAGCCAAACATTGAGCAAAGGAAAAAAAGGGGCACCACGTAAGACACTAAAAGCTAGAGCTACGCAACAACACGAGCAACAATCCTCAATGCCAAGTTTTGAGGTTTGATTTCTAATTCAAATTCTGATGTTTAAGTTTGTTATTAGTCTTTGTATTTTAATTTATTGAATGGTCTTCCTTTGCTCTTTTGATTTATTTTAATTTATTGATGCAGTTATATGGAGATTCAAATACTACCTTCACGCAATTGCTAACTCAAGCATCGGCTAATCAATTTGAAGGTTGCATTGGGAACCAAAACTCACATATATGGGAAGAAATATTGATTTTAGTGGTCAAGAAAATTAATTTTGTATCCTAGATAATAATTGCTTGGTACTAGATCAACAATTATCATAGTTGTTTTAATGTTAGGAGTTATAATGGATATGTGGATTGATTGAATTTATATTGTTGCACTTGATTTTTAATAAATGAGTTGAACTGCATTACTGTTATTATTCAATATTTTGGGTCCTGGTCTTACCAAGGCAGGGAAGTTTTCTACCCTTGTTATCCACCAGGACTGCCTGTTCATTAACTTCCTTTACTTGTATTAGAGTTACAAGTTTTAGGTTTTATAAGAGTACAAACTAATCAGGAGTATTATCCTTCGGCTGAAACCTTTACAAAATAGACTCGCGGATTCCAGTAAAAAAAAAAAGCTCGGCTATGGTGGTAGCACGTCAATTATTCGGAAGTCGTGGAACTTCAGAAGGTATTATTGATTCTCACCCTACAATTTTTTTATGTAATCTTTGGGGGATATTACTGATGCAGATTGTTAGTAATAGATATTAATGATATGTGATACAAGGGTGGTTAACATGATGACACGAATGACTGGGATGACATGTAATGATTTGGTAATGATGGTTATGAGTAGAATGAGTTTTAAATGTAAACTTTGGCTACTGCTTGGCGTCATTAATTGAGGGAATTTGACGATTTTGTATTGGAGTCATTGATCCAAATTTTATAATAGTTAATTAAGAATTTAAGTTGTTGATCCTTTGCATTTTTATAATAGATAATTATGAGGGGACAAAGGGGTGATGCCAATGATTGAAGTAGTGATGATTGTTTTGAGGGAAGTTAGTAAAATTGAAGTAAACTCGGCTGATCGGATATTACAGAACATCAATGAGGATGTTTCGAATTATCATTTTTAGTTTTCATGTTTTCTTACTGTGTTGGCACTTTATAAATTTAGTGAACTAATTCGTTCGGGTTCGAGAATAATTTTAGACTCAAGAAGGTGAATCAATACAATATATTAATTATGTATTCCAATCTTTTACTTAGAGCAAGACCGTTTGGAGGAGATTCGGCGGGAAAAAGCGATTGTTGATTAGTGTTTGCTTCTTCGGACAGAGGTAGGTGGTTCTATCTGTTTCTTTGGTGGAATTTTTTGACAACGCTCAACACACACCTCGGATTGAGATATGAACGATCGTCGCAATACAATCTACCCAACTAGGTGTCGG
The DNA here is from genome assembly GCA_037355625.1 of Petunia x hybrida. NCBI lineage: Eukaryota > Viridiplantae > Streptophyta > Magnoliopsida > Solanales > Solanaceae > Petunia > Petunia x hybrida. The sequence continues at coordinate 656,847 of JBBBVM010001033.1, read as the reverse complement.
GGTCGAATCCGCAAGGAACAAAGTGATGCGATCAAAGTATAGTGGAGGAACTAAACCTATTTGACTAAGACATACTTGGATAACAGGGTGATGAAACGATATTTAACAACTACAAACTACACTAGGAAAGCAAGTAAAGGTGATCAATGGCCTTCTCACAACTAAGGAAGACAAGTTTTGAGCCTATTATGTAATTATAGCACGAGGTTTATATATTATGACCAAGTCGTTCTAATGTAATCCCTAGAATCCTTCCGGCCTAGAAGGAACTTACCTCAACGGAGCTCGTCAAAGCCATGGTTGAGCTTATAAAGCACTACCCATTACCCGATGAAAGAAGACCTCTTCCGAGCGTAATTTTTTTAGATGAGTTAGTCTATGAAATAGCCTATCAATCCAAATCCTCGCTAGCTTCACTATTCTACTAATCTCTTCTGAGTTTAGCAAAGTAGATGTATAACTTAAGTGTCATGAGCACAAAAGTCAAGCAACCAAAACAGTTGAAGCTAGATAATCAAAACCCACAAATATAAATTTCTAGTCATGATTCATTCATATAATCATGTCCAAAATCATACCAATTAACAATGCAAATAGTCATGAAATATATTCACAAAATCAAGTCTTCAACAACATCAACAACACCAAATATATGCAATACAAAGCAAGGAAATAAAGAAAGGAGTACAAAGGATCAAGAAGTTTTCAATGAGTTGCTCCAAATCTTCACTCTCTAGGTGTTTGGTTGATGGATCTTGGCTCCCAAGATTGGAGAATTGGCCAAAAGATGTGCCCTAGGTCGTGGAAATGGCTATTTATATGTTCCCAATTCAGCTACTGTGAAATTCTAAAACTGTCCAGCGCAGTCCAGACGCGCTCTTGCGCGTTCGCGCAACATGGGGAGCTATCCCATCGTCCTTTGTGTTGGAGAAGTGCTGTTACTGATGCCATATTACACCTGTTCAACAATGATATATACACTGACAAAGCGAAAAAATTAAAATTGTTGCATAAGTTCAATTACTGAATTAGTATTTGCACTGTATAGATCTGTATGAATTTGCATATATACATATATGCAGTATATGAATATATATGATAGTATTCAACAATGATATGCATTGTATGAATCTGTATAAATTTGTATGCCAAGCAAGTATTTATTGTTACAGAACTTTGCATACAAAAGTCAGAAAATCAACAAAGCGACCATGTGATTTGTTATATAACTGGAAATACAAAATTACAACATCGATACAATTTCAACAACTGAAACACACAAAAAACAGTTGAAACTGTATGTGTATGTAGCCTAACATACATTTTTATACATACTTAAATAAAAATGCATGTCCACAGAACATATTGATGAAGCGACTACGCAATTTGATTGCTACAGAACTACTAATACAAAAGCGATTACGCAATTTTAATAACTGAAGCACCCAGTCACAAAAACTGAAGCATACAATCTGATAATGTAATTTTTGAATAAAAATACATAACTATACATACTGAATCAGAAAAATAAATGAATCTACAATGTGTTTACAGAACTTCGAATATTCAATCACAAAATGACGAAATCTCAATATGATAACTGTGAATACAAATTCAGAATCGCAAAATCAAAAGCAGAATTAAAAATTAAAAATTAAAAATTAAAAATTTCGAATTCAAAACCTTGAATACAAAATCAGACAATTGCAAATTCAAAATTTCGAATAGTTACCTGTAAAATTAATGAATCGAGCACGAAAATTGCAATATCGTGTTTGATTTTTTCGATTTTGATTGAATCGTAGCTGAAAATTGTTAAATAATAACGATTTTATGTTGATTTAGAATTATATTTGAAGCTAAATTTCACACTGTAAAACTGGTCTAAACCCTAGATTTTAGAGCATAATTGTAGAAATTTTTTGAGAGAGAATTGTGTTCTGTATAAGGAAAGAGTGGGCAGGTAATGAAAGAAAAGGGAAAATTTCTGAATTTTTGGGTATTTATATGTTTGTATATTTGTATGTATTGTGTAAAAATACTATTGTTATTTTTTGTAAAGTGTATTAGTATCGGTATTTTACGTAATTTTGGGTATATGATGGTGTATATGTGTAATTCTCCCTTAATTTTATTTGGACATTCAAAATATCACATCTCGTGATATCAAAATTAGTAATTTAATTGTTTGACTACTTTAAATAGTACAAAATTCAAATTTCTTAGTCCGGTCAATTCATTATTGCACTCCACACAAATAAAGAATCAAATTTTGTGTTTGGACACATCCTTTCTTTTCAAGTTGTATCTAATTCTTATATGTTTTCGATATACGACTCACAATGACCAACGAGACTTTTACCTCAAAGAAGCAGTCGTCGAATACAGCTTCACCATCTATTGGGGTGCAAGAGAAGTTGTCAAAAATATGATATAATGATCAGCCAACAGGCGATGGAGTACATCACACTGCTATAAGATCATGTAACTCTTCATCGACAGGACTTCTAGCACGATTTGATAGAGGGTTTTACATCACAAAAACTTTCTCCTCCTTCAATGAATAATATATTTTGCACCGTGATTTATATAAACAACCAACAAAAAACTAATCACTCTCAATTCATCAATGTCGTTATTTTTAGAATTCCTTACTTATGCTTTGCTTTTGATCCATTTCTTAACTGCATTTCGCCACTTTCATAGCCTTTTAATATAAGACCATGTTAGCATAAGTTCATTTCCTTACAACAAAAAAAGAAATATTAGCAAATAGGCTTTCTAGGGAACTTACAAAGCAGATTCGAAGTCCAATTCATTATAATAGTTTGATCTGATCAAAGTGAGAATCGTGTGGAAGCTAAAAGTTGCGAGGCGCTTCAAGTAAGAACAATCGAAAATTTAATGGATAAAGATGTGCAAACTACTATTGTATACGTAATGAGACTATTGTAAATTTGTGGACATATGATTATAATGTGATAAATCATAGAGGATGCAAACACAACATATGCTAACACAACTAGTACAAAAACATTTATCCTTTGATTTCATTTCATTTTACCTTCAATCACTTTCATTGGTGCATTTAATCCTTCTTTTATTATGGCCTTTTGAACTAGCACACATGAGACGCTTTCATGAGTAGGCTCGAAATCATAAACCTCTTTTTCACTCCAAGATGAGTGAATGAATTCATCAAAAGGTCACTAAATTTAAGCAAGTTATCCAAGAAAGCCAACTTCATTTTATTTTATTTACGACAAGAAAATTACTCAATTTTATCAAAGTGTCTTTGAAAATCAGTCTATATAAAAAGTGGATCTAGCACCTATATTAATGTTATATGACTCATACTATCTAACCTAAAAGATAAGAGGCGACCCGACCTAATAAACCAAAAAAATGACTAGGTCTCTTTACAGAACATCATGGAAGTATCCTATGCCTACAAACCTATCTTATATTTGTATAATCGTTTTATTTTATCTTAATTTTTGTAAAGTCATACTCTATTGTATTTCGCGCGAGCTCTCGTTGGCATAGCCATTTTCTTTTTTGAAGTATTTTTTTTTTACTTTTCACATTTTTCATTTCTCCCTTCTCCATATAGCAATAATTCACACTGTGATCTAAGTGACAAAAATTCCTCTATCATCTTTCAGACTAGTATCTTATTTCTGTAAAAGATTCATAATTTCTTTAGCTAAAGACTAAAATGTATGTAAAATTCCTTTAACGATCAAAGTTCATATATCTTATGGTTGAACATAAATCTCAACCTGCATTGTTCATCAATCGATATTTAATTTCTGGATTTGTCATACTTTTTCGTAAAATTTTAGTTATTTGCTCAATGGGGGATTAATTTACAATTTCTTAAAGGAAAAATGATAGGGATCGTTTGGTTGGCGTGACTAAAAATAAGGGATATCCCATAAATATGGGATTAAATTTATCCCGGGATTCTAATCCCGAGATTAATAATCTCACTCCTTCTATGGGATAAGATAGTACCATATTTGTGGTATAAAATCTATTCTGGATTAGTTAATCCCACTAACCAAACGGGGGATAACTGTAATCTCAAAATTAATCCCGGAATTGTTAATCCAATCCCGCTGACCAAACGACCCCTTAAAGTTTTGATGAGTTGGGGTCTATTTTTAAATGGAAAATTAAATAATTTTTCCAGTGACTGTTGCAGACAAACACTATAAAACTAATTTTCGAATGCACTTTGATAGACTTGGTTTATATTGTCCTAAATCAAAAGAAAGTAGTTATTTTAGGCAATTTCAAAAGTTCAGTGAGCTTTTGAGGAATTAACTCCTCCAATAGTATCTCCAATTCACTCTAATGACCTATCGTAACCCTCTTTTTAGCCATAATTAATAGATAGCAGACGTAAATTTATTGTATACATAAGGAGACTTATATAGTTCATGTAGATATAGAATTATAAAGAAATTAAATATTGATTACTACACCTAGTGCTGAAAACACTCACCCTTTGATTTCATAGAGCTAGTGTTAATCAACATTTCAAAGAACACTGATGAAATTAGTGTCTAAGAAGGTTTGAGATGACAGCTATGATTTCACCATAATTCCCAGTGGACCGATTATCCTGTGATAACGGTGACTGAATTGGAGGTGGTTGCTTAAATAAGTTCTCACAAAAATTTGCTAGGCTCGCCACACCTGATGCTTGTATATTAGCATCTCGATAATTTCCAGCGTTTGCAAAGCCCTTGGCATCATTAAAGGAGTTGAGTATACTGGCATAAGCTAGGGAACATTGGCTATAAATACTTTTGGAATGAGGGTCCTTAGCTCCTGAGATGAGGGAACGGATCTTCACGCTGGTGGCTGTTGCGCTCTTTGTTCCTAACTCGATGGCAATGATTTCAAGCTTGGGAAGGATAGCCGTTTTGGAACGAGGATCTGATCGTAAAGCATTTGTGCAAAAACTAGGGTCTGCTGTGGAACGACAAACATCTGAGATTAAGTCATCTGCTCGCAAAGAAACCATACTCAGAAAGGAAAATAGAAATAATATATAGAAATTAGGGCAAGAGAAGACAGCCATTGTTTGAAAAAAAGAAAATAAACTCTTGTTTCTTTCTTAGCTTCTTATTGCACAAATGACTTGTATGATTATCATATGGCTCCAATCCCATTTATATACTTGGTCAAGTGTAAGTACTATTGTAAGTTCAATATCCGAAATAAATAGAATTATCTATTTTAAGGCAAATTTATTTCCTCTTTATTCAGAAAAAGCGTGATTATACTTCCAAATGAGATCCACCTCCATAAATATTTTTCCGTTTATTCTTATTGCATGATATATCTGTCAGATTTTTCTACCATGTCTTTTGAAAAAAACGTGATAATGCTTCCAAATTAGATCCACCTCCATAAATATTTGTCTATTTCTTCTTATTACATGATATATTTATTTTAAGTCAGATTTGTTTATCCTCTCTTCTGAAAAAACGTGATTATCCTTCCAAATGAATCCACCTCCATAAATATTTGTCATCTGCTTCTTATTGCATGAATGAATAGAATGATTATCATGGCTGTGATTCCTTTAGTATGTTTGGTTATATGTTAGTACTTTTGCAAGTTCATCAATACAAAAACATTTATTTTTCCCTTTTTTGAGTTTAATATTATTACCTTACCTATCGAGAAAGATCTTCCCAATTGTTACTGTATGATCCTAAAATGGGTAAATCATTGAAGTCTCTCTTTTAATGTGCAAATCCAATCTTAAATATATTTCCACTACAACAAAAAGAGCCATTACCGGCATTTTATTAATGGCAATAAACTAATGGCGGCTAATTTATTTATGAATACAAACAATTGTGGCAAATAAAATATTAGCCGGTATTGGTTCCCTTTTAACGGCAAATAAAAGAAATGGCCACCAAATATCTCCAATTAAAAGTTATTTATATTAATTCCAACAAGTCTTTTACGGTTTTACCACAAAAATATCTGAGTCCCTATCCAAACTACTTTGGGAAAATATTGAAAGCAGTCGATGTCATCTCCGTTCAATGTCACCACCGTTCACCGTCTCGTCAGCCGTTCAACGTCGCCGCCGTTTACCATCTCCGTTCAACGTCGCTGTCGTCACCGTCTCCGTTCAACGTCGCCACCGTTCGCTGTTCACCATCTCTGTTCAACGTCGACGCCGTTCATCGTAGCCGCCGCTCACCATAGCCGCAGCTCACCGTCGCTGGCCACAATCACAGGTAAAAGATCTCATCCCTACAATTACATATACTTCAAACACCTAAATTTTTCTTTTCTATTTCTTATCTTCTTGTGATTCTATTTGATCTATTCAGAATCTATGAGTTTCTTATGAGCTTGAAATGCCCTAGATTTTGCTTCTTCTAATGAGGCTAATTATTCTCATTGCTCTGTGATAACCTAGTAGTTAGTTCTTAAGTTTGTTAAATGAATCTGTTAGAAAGTGTAGTATGAGCTGAAGTGACCCTGAAAAATTTGAGCCCACACAATCACGGACTTTTCACGAGCATAGAGCCCAATCTATAATGAAGTTAAAGATAGTCAATCGAAGCTCTGTACAAGAAGTTGTGGCCTTTTTACTGAAGAGTGGCGGAGCTGTCCTTGGGCTCGTGGTTGTCAAATACCTAAATTAGCATTTACTGGTATAAGTTAGTCCTAGACAATAGTCAAATGATCTGTTTACTGGCTCTATGAATCTATCTCCATGACTTAGGAAGAAAAAAATGGAAGGAATTTCTGGATTAAGTCTTTGAGTTATTATCAAACTGTGGATCCTTTAATAACAATATTGTCCAAGTCGTGGACTCGTGGTTACAAATTTCAGTTGCTCGAGAGGTTTTCTGAACAGAGATTTGCTTTTGCGGTACTCGAAGGTTTACTAAAAGACTATGCTGGAAAGTATGCCACAGGAGATGAAGTATACATGGTTTGTTTTCCAGTTCATGTAATGTAGCCTACTTATGCACAAGAAGCACTTTGTGAATGTCTTCATATGTTTAATAGATACAATGAGTTCACTGTGCACTTCCAAATTTAGAATCTTTATCATGTCTCTATATGTCATAGGTGCTGGATGAATTAGTTCATCTCAGTCTGGTCAACCATATTTGGTCGTTGGTGGAACTTTCATGTTCTTAGCTATGAGGCTTATCAAATATAAAAATGTACCTATTCTGTTGAAGGTGTATGAGGCTTACCAAGGGCTGCCTGCTTTCCAAAATGCTATGCCAGAAAAGCAGACTGATGCACCGGCTGAGGCAACAAGCCAAGGTAGTTAATCATTTTTTCAGCAAAGGTAGTTAATCATTTAGAAGGAGATAAAAAAATGTATACTTTGTTCATTTGTTATTTAGCCTTAAGTAGTCATAGGCACCAACCACGGATTTATCACCTTTAACTAGTGGTTGATATTTTAATGAATGGCTAAGTCGTTCATCTCTCCAACCCTTGACATAACTGGACTTGCAATTGTTTGCTTTTTGCTGCACACTTTAAATTCTGAATGCAGTGTGACAAGAATTAGGATAGTGTCTGGTTCTTTCATGTCCAGATAAAATGATGGTGTCTAAATGTTTTTTTATTTTATGCTTTTAACTTGGTCTCAAACTTTACTACTGTGTCAATGCACTGGATAATAACAACAGTATAACGACATGCTTTCTTTTATTCATTAAACTAATTCAATTATTCCTAACGGGGACACGTCTGTCTCAATTCTTTTGATGCGCTATACCAAAAACACATCCTCCATTTCTTTTTGACAGTCCTTGATGCGTGCAGTGTTGTTACCAATGAGACTGGATGACTTGAGGTAATTCAAAATATTTTTTATTTTCTGGTAATTGTAATATTAGTGTTATGGTTAATTGTTTTGAGTAATGTTGTAGTGATCTGATATTTTCATCTCATATGATATTCTTTCTAGTATTTTGTGTGGACATACCATAACTACAACACAGGGAGGTAGTATATTAGCAGTGGTATTTTCTGTGTATGGTAGTATTCAATTAAAGCTCTATTATTGATATACATTTATAGGGTACAGGCTTTATATGTTTAGCTTGAGCTGCAGGAAAGCGTGTCCGAAAGAGTCATAGCAGGTCCAAGCAGAAGGTATGTTAATTATACATGGGTGCTTTTGTTCCTCTTGATACTCATGTTGCAATGTACTGCATTTGTTTTGGCATAATTTGTTGGAAAAATTCTCAGTTCTTTAGGGGAGGTTATTTGATATCAGCTGAGCTGCAAGTTTGGATTAAAGTAAACATATTAACATGGCTAACTTAATTCCAACTGATTTGTATAGCTTATATAATTTTTTTTTTTATCGTGCATCGATTCCGAGGGGTTGTAGGTCTCTCAAAACAACTTCATTCTATGTAATTTTAGGTCTATCTTGGCCCCTTTTAAAATATTATTTACATTCACCTACCAAAATAGAGAGAGAGAGAGAGAGATATATCTCTTATCGGAGAAGCTAAAGAATTTTCCCAAGAGAAAAGTTTGTCCCCAAGTGCTTATAGTGCTAATTTCCTTGACATGTCCCATTGATACATGACATTAGGTAAATATGTTATGCAGCTACTCAGAATTATAAAAAACACGTTTTAAATTTGAAAATCCAAATGATGGCAATATCAACATCACGTCATCAACATGTTTTTAGTGAGGTTACCCTGGCTTGTTGGTAGCCAATGTCGAATGGAAAATCTGTTTTTCTTTCTACCTTTGATGTTGAAGTAGAGATATGCATTGCGTATGCTATGAGTACATCTTTGTTTTACTCATTCAACAATGCCCACTCGGGATTAAGTTCTCTTACCAAGATCCTTATGGCTTGGTTCTGAAATATGTTATTCAAATGTACCTCTTATATTGTAGGTTGGGAAGAACTTGCACGTTCTTAGTCAGATAGATCAAAATGTACAAAGACGTGGTTCTGCCTAGAGAATTAGAGCAGGTAAATAACTTGTTCATGCCGGACATCGCTTATAAGCTGTCTCATTTGCTACTAGCAATTATATCATCTCTAAAGATGCAGTTATCTGTTCCCACAGGTTGTAAATTGTAAGGATGAGATTGCCCAATATTTCTGATGGACTGGATAATTAAGGTATTTCCAGATGAGTACCACTTGCAGACACTTGAAACTTTATCAGGGGCTTGTCCGCAATTCCAAGTGAGTTACCAAATCATGCAGAAGTACTTAACCTTTTTTAGCAGGATAAGTTTGATTAGAAATGATATTTTCTGTGTATGGTAGTACTCAAATTAAATTAGAGCTCTATTACCGAAATACACTCATAAGTACAGGGTTTATATGTTTAGCTTGAGCTGCATTTGTTTTAGCATAATTTGTTGGGAAAATTCTCAGTTCTTTAAGGGAGGTTATTTGATATCAGCTGAGCTGCAAGATGTGTGCTGATGCTCCATTATGAGGTAGAATAGTTTTATCAACTTTCTATTTCATGTTGTATGCCAATTACTTTTCATGAGAACAAATTGCTTAGACATATTGCTTAGTCCAGAAACAACTTAGAAAACTTCTAATACTGCCTTCAAGTATTTCAGTTAAGGCTTTTCTGCCCAGTTTAAGATTAGGTCGCTATCTACGTATAGTATTCGAGAATTCTATAGAATTTATGTGATTAATGAATCAAGTGGATGAAGTGTCACATATCCACTGTATGTTTAAAGAGTTATATAATTATTGTCAAAAGTCTGTTCCACTCAGTAATTTCTCATACTGGTGCTGTAGAGACCTTTAATGTTAAGATCTTACAGTGAGTTATTCTCTTATAAATTGAATGATTTTGCCTCTGAATTTGACACATTTTTAAAGTGTGCACATAATTATATTAATACATGTCTCTTTTATCAAAAGAACAGAGAAGGATTAGTTGTAATTATTTTCTTTTCATTCTATCATTGCAGGTTGTGCAGTAAATCATCGCTAGTTATCGGACTTAGTATGGTGGATTTACCTTGATCAAGAGTGGAATAAATGCTTCTAGGCTAGTTTTTGTTTGGTGGAATTTAATGAAACATTATGCATTTCATCATGAATGTTAGTATTTTTTTTTTTCGAAATATTTGTATTTTTGATTGAATCAAAATAGTATGGTTTGAGAATCATTTCAAGCTACAATAAAATGATCCTAGCAGATCCTATTTTACAAGCTAAAATAAATCATTACGGGCAATATATGTAATGAATCAAGCTATTATTTGTGCCAGATTTAGTGGCAATTTAAATGGTTGGGAAACAAATGCCGCTATATCTAAGGGACTTTTAGCGGCAATAGAATAGGCTTTTACCAGCACTCAAATCAATTGCCGGGAAAACCTTTAGCGACATCAATATTGCCTGCTAATAGGTTATTGCTGGTAAAACTATTAGCGGCAATTGTTAATGCCGCTAAAAACCATATTATTTGCCGCTAAATGTAACTTTTGTTGTTGTGTTCTTACTGCTTTTATCCTACGAGTGACGTCCAAAATGTAGAAAATAGATGTGAAGCCCATCACTATATACCAAATAATTTATTCTTTTATAGTGTAATGCTTTTCCATCGTCTAGCTATAAATTTCTCTTCTATCTAGGTAATTTTACATTATTATTTGGCATCGTATTGAGTGTTTTCTTTCTTTTTTATTTTTCCATAGTTACTCTGTCATGTTCTTTCTAGTTGTCATAGTTACTGAAAATAATAGGTCTAAAATATTTGTTATTTTTGAAGATTAAGAATATTAATAATTTTTTTCGCTTAATCCTTATCAAATAAATACTGAGAAAGATTAATATAGTGAAAGAAAAAGTAATAATAAATTGAGATTAAAGAATAAATATTTATTTAATATTTTCTTAAAGACGTGCAAAACTGAACATGACAATTACAAACAATCAGAGAGAGGAACATGGTTTTAGTTCACTAGTAGTTAGTATGGTTGATATGATAGATGTACTTCAAGAATAATTTGTGATTCTTTCGATGATTACCGCACTCTCCAGAAATATTTAAAGAGTTTAATTTTTCTACACAAAAAGGTGAAAAAAATGAACCATTAAATTACTTAAGAGCTAATTAAGATGAAATAAATGAATGTCTACTAAAATACAGTAGTTGATCGACTAAAAAAAATATACATTGATATGTTATAGCTTCGTAAAAACAAACTGAAGCATAAAGATACTATTTTTTCTTTTTTTATTGGGTAATTAGCTCATATTTTATTACCAAAACAAGAAGATACCGCTCAATTTAAAAATAAAAACAAACAGACTATCCTCAATGGCTGGACAAGTCCCAACATGAAGTCACCTTCCCTTCCTCTCTCCCTTAGTTACCCCCCTCTCCTAAGCTAGGATACTAATAAAGTTATGGCGGTCTTCTCTATAGCATGACTTTCATGTGACATCTATAGTATATTTCTTGTATGGCTTGCTTAGTCACTGCATTGCTTCCCTCGGCTCATGCGTGGACCTAGGTTTAGTGGAGGGGCATCAATTGATAGTCCTTCGCGAAAAAATTGTACTGTGTAGATAGGTAAAAAAATTTATATATACATTTTAATTTTTCCGGATGTCATCTTGTTTATATTTTGATTGAAACGACCTTAAGTAGTCATTTCGAAAGTTAGAACTCCGATTGGTGTGTTAGCAGTTTTAAAATTTTCGTAAGGTCTATTAGGACCTGTCTGTAAAATTTGAACTAAATCGGACCTCGTTTGGTAGGTATCGGAAGAAGGTTTCAGTTTTCGTTGTCGGTAAATCTTAAAAAGAGGTTTTCGAGCTCGATTTTGGTGAATAAGCTCCGATTCAAAATCTGAAAGTGTCGTTATATTCGTATGGTCATTTGTGACCTGTGTGAATTTTTGAAGTGAATTTCGAGGTTGTTCGGTTGATTTCCGCTAAAGTTCAGAAAATTAATAATTTGATCTTTTTCCATTTAATTCACATCTTGAGTTTCGGGAATCTGATTTGAGATCCGTACTAGCGAGTATGTTACATATATTTTGTATAACTTGTATGCGAAATTTGGGATTATTTTGAATTTCGTACGGTTCCATTTTAATTGTCGCCACGAAAACAAAAAGAAAAGAAAAGAAAAAGGAAAAAGAAAAAAATGGAAAGGCGGTGTCGACGATCAGAACTAGAAACATAGAAAGGAACAGAAAAGGAAAAGCTGCGAGGCAAACGAAAAAATGCCAGAAAATGAGAAAAGAAAGGAAAAAGAGCCGGAGAAAGAGAAAATTTTCACCTCGAAACATTCAGGTAATGATCTTAATGCATTATTTTAGTTTATTACGTGTGTTTGAATATATTTTGACGGTAGAAATCGGAATATTAGAAATCGTTCTAATAAGTTAAATTGATAATTTAAAGAGTTAATTGGACCCTGATAATTGGATTGATTATATATTTCGTATTCAGGAAATTATGGGTAACCCATAAATATAATTTATTTAGGATTTGGTTGTGTGACTTTAAACCCTATATATAGACCTGACCTGCATATCGCATATGCGAATAGAGTGTCAGGTTCCTAACTGGTTAATTAGCTCATATTTTATTACCAAAACAAGAAGATACCGCTCAATTTAAAAATAAAAACAAACCGACAATCCTCATGGTTGGACAAGTCCCAACATGAAGTCAGCTTCCCTTCCTCTCTCCCCTAGTTACCCCCCTCTCCTCATGAAATATAGATAATCTTTATGTAAGGTTATAAAAAATATGAAAATGTTTAAATAGGCCAAAAATATATCAATAGTGAAATTGAATATTTTGTTACATTTATTTAATAATTCTGGTTTTCCATCAAGAAAAAATAAAATATAAAAAGCTTTTCATGAATTTTGAAAAAATTTATACCTATGGAATTTTAGTCCGTAGCTAAACACCAACTAGTATGTGACAATATAACTACAAATTTAAATTTTGTGGCTAGTAAATTAAATCTCTTGCCACATTATATCAACTTGTGGCTACAATATTAAGATTGTTATAGATTGATTTGTCGTGGCAAAAGAATAAAATTATCTGCTACAAATATATTTTTTTGTGGAAAAAGATTCTTACCGTTTTAGCTCCAATACAATTTTTTTTGGTAGCAAAAAGTATCAGCTCTTAGCCACGGGGCATGTAAAGTCCATAGCTAACTTTTAGCCACTCCACGTTTTGCTACGGAAGAAAAATCTTGTGGCTAAAGGGTTTAGCCACGAAAATTTGCATATTTAGCTACGATATATTTCATAGCTATAGATGCAGAATGTTCCAAAACAGTGAGCATGAAGTTCTGGAGCTCAAGATGGGAAGTCCACCTCAGCCTTTGGACGGTCTGTCTCTGAAGAACAGGCGACCGCCTAATCAAGGGATGGGCCGCCTACCTCTGAAAGTTGAAGAATAGGCAACCGCCTAATCAAGAGATGGCCCGTCAGAATCTGGGAAATGAAGAACAGGCGCCCGCCTACTTGAAGATACACTCCGCCTTAACCTTCGAGAATGAAGATGAAGTCAGCTCACGTCACAAAGGGTGACCGCCCCATATCTTTAGGCGGTCGCCCAGCTCAAAGAGGGCAGTTTTGTCTGTGAATAGTATAAATAGAAAGTGTTAGGGTTTTATTGAACATTCTATTTCATAACATATTATATTCTACTTTGGGAAAGATTTGGGATGCAAGTAATAATATTCTTCCATTTTGTAAGCATCTAACACTTGTTTTCATATATTAAATAAATGTTTCATACCTTTATCATTTTTCATTACATGTCTTTGATTTAAACCCCTAGTATGAGTAGCCAAAATTACAACTAGGGGCGTAAACATGCTATAGTGGTTAAAATTCGATGGATAACACTTAGATTTACTTATTATATCTTGAGTTTGATTATCTAGATTCTATCACTATAACTTCTTAACTTTAGTGATCATGACACTAGGGTTACATGCCTCTTTAACTGGTTAAATACTCTGGTGAGATTAACTGGCTTCAGATAATAGAGATAGCAAGGATTTGAGTCTTGTTGGCTAAAATTAGCCTGACTCGTCTAAAAGAGGTTACAGTAGGGATATGTCCTTTTTCCATGGGTTAGTGAGTTATTACTTTATCTACCAAGCTATGGCTCTGGCGAGCGTAGCGAAGTAGACCAATATTAGGCATGGAGGATTCTAAGGGTTGCCCATTGGATGTAAACCACTGTAGCAATTTACGCCCCTAGGTTCCCTTTTATTTAACTACACCAATTGTGATAATTTATTTGTTTAGTTTACTTTTAAGCATTAGATAGTAGTCAAATTAAAACATCTATTTCTTAGGACCATGGACCATAACTACCTGATTCACTGTATTCAATTCATTACTTGAAGCTTCACTAGATCCTTGTGGATTTGACTTGGTATATCAACAATATTCGCATCTGACCAATCACCCTTAAGGGTGTACTCTTGGCCGTGATCAAATTTTGGCCCGTTGCAGGGGAACTATGGTTATATTGCATTAGTTATTCAAGTTCATTAGTTCTTAGTTCCTGTAGTTTTACCTTTTCAGTTTGTTTACCTTGTGTACGTGAAATATGGCCGAGAAAAGAATACTTCCAAATCGAGCATCACGGAAACCTAATACAATTGTTTACAACTAGAAAACGACGGCAAGGTAAATAGCTTAGCTTAGAGCACCTTCAAAGGTGTTCCGGTTGATCGTGAGGAAGGCTATGAAGAAGAGTATGAAGAAGGTCTTGATATTGAAGGCCAAGAAGAGCTAAGAGAACAAGCTTTTGATAGAGCCGAGGTCAATCCTATTAGTCCCCTTGGTGAAGATGTGCAAGCATGTGAAAATGACCCTAATGGGGGTGAGCAAGAAAATGATGATGTCCAAGCTAATGATGGCGTTGCGGGTGTTAGCAACCGAGTTGGCCATTATGCTCAAAGAGGTGGTCGAGGTGCAAATCTTGGAGGACGTAGTCTAAATAACAACTGTGGACGCAATGTCAATCGTGGTAATGCCCGCAGTGTGAACAACAATCTAAGAAATCCTAGAGGTGGAAGGAATTTCAATCCACCCATTCAAGAGAATGATGAAGATAGTGATGATCAGATAGAGGTTGAAGGGTTTGCAAGTGCTATTGTTCCACTACCTATTCTAGGAAATGTAACCTTGCAACACTCTACAAGTGATATTGCATGGTTTTGAACAAAATGGTTTCTTTGTTGGAGGCATGAACGAAGATGCAAATAAGAATTTGAGGAATTTCCTAAAAACTTGCAATCTATACAAGTCCGCCAATTTGACCGATGAAACTCTATGCCTTCGGGTGTTTTCTTATTCATTGCAAACAAAGCTAAAGTATGGTTGGACAAGATTCCAAGGAACTCCATCTTCACCTTGAATGACTTGCTCAAGAAATTTTTGGCAAAGTTCTTACCAAAGGAAAAACAAGCATCATTGCGTGACAAGGTTTACATATTCAAGCAAGACTCATCGAACTCTTTGTCCGAAGCTTGGGAGAGTTTTCAAGATGTTCCACTTACATGCCAACTCATGGGTTTGGTGATGACATGCTCTTGCAATATTTTTATCAAGGGTTGAGCAAAATTAACCAATCGGAGCTAAACAACCTTTATGATGGTGCGGTAATATATGGACAAAACCTATATTGAAGTGAAGGGTATTCTCAACGGGTCATCAAACAATCCCAAGGGTGGTAATCCCGACCTCAAAACCCATGTGGTGAAGGTAACATGAATCCAAAAAAGATAATGAAAAGGATAGAAGAGCAAGATGAGAAGATGGCTAGGATTCTCACCTCCATTGAGATCCTCAACCATAAAACAAAGTAAACAATGATGTCAAGGAAAAGATCAACAAAGTAAAAAATCTTCAAGTGACCAATGCCAGTCACCAAATTTCTCCTACAGGTTATATTACCCTGGGAGGTACCCCTTTGACACTTCTCCAACATGGTCAAGAGGGGTATTTCCTAGATCAATGCTATAGTATCCAAGAGGAGGAGGAAGCAAACTATGTTGCCAATTATCTATGGCAAAGAGGAGGCTATCAAAGGGCTTATCAACAAAGGCAATGGAGGAAAGGCCTGCAAATATAATTGTCTTGAGACAACCCCTTTGATGACTTGAAATCTTTTGTTCCAACTAAGGGTACAAGTTGATTGGTCATACAGATATTCGTCTAGGCTTCCATTAGGTATGTATTCGTAAACCAATATCAGCTCTTATGTCAGCAATAACCAAGAAGAGGAACCAAATTCCTATTGCGTAGCCGACCCATACTGCCAATTTCTGCTACAAAGGCCCTCACTCCTTGTTTTGTATCATGAGACACCCTTTTCACTGCAATCTCAATTTTTGAACTTCGCAAAACCCCTTTGTAGACTCTACCAAAACCTCCACAACCTAGTAGACCATTTTCTTTGAATCCTTTGGTAGCAATATACGACTCTTTGTACTTGAACTTGTGCGGTCAATATTCAAGCTCCCATTCCTCGAGAAACTCCGCGAATTTCTTTTTTCTTGTTATGTAATAAAAAACTCCACAAATTGCTGCCAATAATGAAACACTTAACATCACAGGCAAACCAATTGTAAGAAGCTTAAATACCTTTTTAGGTCCAAGTATAGGAAGCTTTGGAAGTTGAGATATATTAATTATTTTAGCTGCTCCATTCATCTTGAAACTCCACCCAAGTATGTAACGTCTTGATGCCACTGAACCAGTGGCTGCTGAAAATCCAACGGACATGGTTTGCAATGTGATTGGTGAAAGACCATATGGCAGTAACAAGAGAGGGATGTTTGGCTTTGCAGCATCTAATGGTGCTAAGGTGACATTCATTTTCTTAGCTTCACCATTGTACTCAACCCAAGCTTGCATAGGCTGGCCACTAATAAGACTCAAATTCTGAAATGAATGAGTGTTGTCAGTATAGTAACCAGCAGGTTTTGATACTTCAGATTTCATCTGATTTATGTCAATGCCAACATGGTTGTCGTTGATTCTTCATACTCGCGACTTAATAAGAAGTCGAATTCCACAGCAATGACATGGTTGGAGAAGTTCCCATTATTGGTAAGATTGAGAGTGCCAAGGAGTGGAGCTGGAAGACCTCTTAGAAGGACTCTAGAAGGTGTAATAACAAAAGCTAATCCATGTCCACCCAAAGTCGCGTATTCAGGCACTATAGCAAATACAAAGGAAGTGGAGTCCCTAGTGGATGAGATGGATCAAATTGTATTCGATGACTCCTCAAGTGTGGATGATGATTCTAGTTTGGATGCCTCACCTTTGATGGGTAGTGAACTTGTCTTCACTAACCCTATGTTTGAAGAGGATTTTGAAAGAGGTGGTGATGTGCATTCAACTAGAGGAGGTTGTGAGCTTGAACCTCCATGGTATGGCAAGCTTAACTCTATAGATAATCCATTGTTTGAGACCTCCCTTGGGAGCTTGTCTAGTGAGGAGAATTGTCTTGGAGGTGATTTGGGAGGTGAGAAGCTATCTCTTGGTGTGTGTGAGAGTACTCTTAAGAAGGGGAGTGGAGAATTTGATGCTAGTTGTTGCTTGAACTATTTTGAGTGTTCCATTCCCTATGTTGATCACACCTTGAGTGTTAAGCACACCAAAGACATGATGTCACCTTGTGATAAAAATGCAATGAAGGCTTGGTATGTTGATCATGAGTGTAGGGATCGTAAGGGATTTGATTGCTACATCCTACATGTTTTATGCCCTTTTGATCTCTTTGCTTTTTCTAATGTTGGATGCACTTCTTTGTTGAGCCAAGAAGTTATTGTCTCCTTTGGGGACGTAAGCTTTTTAATTGAAATTGATGCTTGGCTCTACCATAAGAGTGTGTTTTCCACACTTTTGAGCACTAACCTACTCTTGGAGTAGGAAGTTCGTTTGTCTTTGCCTTGCTTGTAGGTCTTGTTGGCTTGATTTTGAGGACAAAATCCTTTAAGAAGGGGAGAATGATGCAATCTGGATTGGTATCCAAAGCCGTGGGAAGTTTACGCTCAACATGCGGGACTTAGGACGCTTCAAAGAGAGCTTGGAAACCAGGATTCAAGTCAAAGAAGGCCAAAAGACCAAGATGCAAGCTTGCTGGACTGCTGGAAAAGCAATGCCCTGCGCGATCGCGAGGAAGGATTACATTGTTCTGCGTGATCGCGACATGCCTTGCGCGATCGCGATGAAGGATCGTTCAGACAGCTTTCCAAAATTGGGTGAATGGGCATTTTTGTCCATTTATTAGGCTTAGGGGCTTTTTAGTCATTTTACACTCATGTATGGGAAAACTATATAAGCTTCCCTTAGCCTTTATTTCATTTAGCTAGTTTTTGATTGAGGATAGAGATAGATTAGGCCGAGCCTATCTTGTGAAAGCCCGAGGCTTCACGGACTCCTTTACTTGGAACCGAGTGGATATCATCATAGTATGGATCCTCGATAGGTTCAAGTTTCTTTCTCTCTCTTGGATATTCAATCGTGTTTGAATCGAATATCCTTTCTTTCTTCTATTTCTGGATTGGATTTGATGACCCGTTGATTGTTTGATATCGGGGATTGATCTATGATGGTTACCCGTTGATTTGGTACCCTTGTTATGTGATTTGGTGTTGAGAATCAAAAGTTGAAAAAAAAAATCAAAAATCCCAAAATTTAAAAACCCTCGAATTTGATTGAAATTTCTTGATTTGGATTCGTTATGGATTGGGTGTTGATATAAATCATTGGGGATTGGTTGTAGTAGTTGAAAACACCTTTGGGTACCTTGGGAGTTGAAAAACAAGCTGAATCGAGTGAAAAAAATTGAAGTTCAAAGTCGGATTCTGGTTCAGAAGCAGCAGACCTGCGCAATTGCGCTGAAGAAAATTTTACTCTTCGCGATCGCGAAGAGTTGAGCGCGATAGCGAAGAGAAAAATTAATTTTGGTATTTTTTTGTTCTTCGCGAACGCGCCCGTCTGTGCGCGATAGCGAAGAACAACAAATTTTTTCCAGAATTCCAGTTTTTGGACAGAATGTTAGCAACAGCTTCTGAACAGTTTCCAATCATCAAAACTCCAATTGATTCATTAAATATGGTGAGTTTCTAGATCACAAACAAAATTTCATCCAATTCCGAATCCGTTTAGTGCCAATTCGATTCGAGCCTTTCTTGTGTCACTTCCTTAGTAGTCTTGTAACTTCTTTCTTTTGGTTTCGTTTCTTGTTTCCTTTGTTCCTAATCCGTTTGTGAGTCCTTATTCGTTTCTTTGGTGTCTTATAAACTCCATTCCGAACCTATATTTGGACGTGCTAGTTGTTGATCTTCTCATTTTTGTTCCTATAAAGGGGATAAGGCTAGGATTGAGAGGAAAAAGGCTAAGAGTGGTGAGAACAATAGAGTGTGGTCATAAAAGCCAAAGACCTTGAGTGTATACATGAGTGGAAAGAAAATTGAGTGAACATTACTTGAGTGATACACGTGAGGGAGTGAGCTTGTGAGGTCCTTTACCCTTATTTGTTATAGCTATGGCATTGGATGATGATTGTGGAAGGTATAGTTCGTGTGGAGATGATAGAGACTATGGTTCCTATGTTGGTGATGACGGATATTGCTATGATGATTCCGGGAACTATGGTTCGTATGAGGATGAAGCGGGTCACTATGATGATCGTGAGGTTGATGAGGACAATAAAGCTCATGATGGTGAATGTGTTGATCCTAATGCTTCTAGTCAAGAATTCGAAGATGGTGACGCTTCAAGGTATGATGTTCCTACTTACTCTTCTTGTGATGAATTTAACATGATGATAGTGACATAGAGAGAACGGAGGATGAAGTTGATAATATGAATTGTGTATATGCATCTTCTCTTGGTGTTACTTGTGGTGTACAAGGGAGTAGTAGAGGCCCTTCCATTAGTATGGGAGGAGGAGGTGGTTGTTCCATGGGAAAAAGGTGGATTGTCTATCCTACTTGTGCTAAAGGGGTTAATGCTTCTAACTCCCATGTGAAGGGAGGTTATTCTAGTGGTGTTTCCACTAGAGGAGAAATAAGGAGGACCCAACTTAATAGTGATGTCTTTCTTGAACTTCCAAGTTCTTACTTGGATGATCCTATACGAAACTTGGGTATTAGAATGTTCCTTGTTGCCGTGAATGATGATGGAGAATACTTGCTCAAGATTGGTAACACCGGTGCCAATTACATTAGCACTTCGTTGGTTAATAAGCTAAGGTTACCATGCTATGCTCTAGAGAGTCCATATGAGTACAATGGAGTGTGGGTTACCATGAAAGCTTGGGTATGCATATCTCATAGGAATTACAAGAGTTATGCTTGGTGTGATGTGTGTACCATGTGGGTTTTTGATGTTTGGTTAGGTGAGCCATGGTTTCAAGACAAGAGTGTGCGATATAGTATTGTGCATGATAGGTATCTTGTGCGCAAGGGTCAAAGGATTTATGACTTTGAGCCTTTTTGGGCAAAGATCAAGTTACCTCCTAGTACACCTTCTTGGTCTATGCAAAAAGGAAAGGAGCAAGTATTTCATTCCAAGGATAAAAGGAAGCAATCAAGAAGTCCTACAAACACAAGAAATGGTGGGACTAGTGCAAGACACGAATTGACAAATGTCAACAAGGTGAACCCCAAACCACAAGCTCCAAAGCCAAGTGGTTCACCAACAAAGAAGAAAGAGACTTCAAGTGATGAGTCTCTAAGTCCTAGATTCCGGGTTGATGTTAAAAGTCCACCTACTCCGACTATGGGTATTCTTGGGCCTCGTCCCAATTCACCCGAATTTGAGAGACAAAAGATTGAGAGGAGTAAGGGAGTGACCAGTGACATTCCTCGAGTGGAAAAAGGAGAGGATGTGTTGAGTGATATAAGTGGGATGTCACCACCCGAATCTACACCCAACCTTGAAAAGAAAATGAGGGAAAAGAAAGAGGGAAAAAGAATCATTGAGAGTGAGGACACCCTTTATTCTAACCTTGACCCTTTATCTTTTTCTTTTACTTGTTTGAGCTCCTGTGTAGGTACTCTTGAAGGCAAACCAATGGAGCTTCAATCATGTTCCAATGTGGAAAGGCAAGGTGACAAAGATCTAGAATGTGAGCTTCAAGTTGGAGGAACTACCCATGACACTTCAAGTGCATTGAGTGAGCAAGATGGCCACTCAAAGGTATGTGTTAGTCTTGCTTCCCATGAGCATGATGCTTCCTTGTCTTGTGATATTGTTTGTGAAAACTCTATGCTAGTTGGTGATTTGTATGATTACAATGTGTTTGCAAACTAGTGTAGAGTCAAATGGTCAACTTGTGTGTGAATGTGAACCACTAGTTGAGAGGGTTGATAAGCCACATCATGAGGTGAGCTCGGTTTTCATTGAACCTGTCTTTAGTGAAGATGTCGTAGTTGACCTTGCTTGTCACCCTTGTTATGACACACCACCAACCTTTGATAAAGGGGTAGATGAGTTGTATGATCATACCCTTATGGATGTTATTACCTATGGTGGATCTATGTGTTGTAGTGAGGTTGATGGTGACCCTGAGGAGTCCCTAGTGGATGAGATGGATCAAATTATATTCGATGACTCCTCAAGTGTGGATGATGATTCTAGTTTGGATGCCTCACCTTTGATGGGTGGTGAACTTGTCTTCACTAACCCTATGTTTGAAGAGGATTTTGAAAGAGATGGTGATGTGCATTCAACTAGAGGAGGGTGTGAGCTTGAATCTCCATGGTATGGCAAGCTTAACTCTATAGATAATCCATTGTTTGAGACCTCCCTTGGGAGCTTGTCTAGTGAGGAGGATTGTCTTGGAGGTGATTTGGGAGGTGAGAAGCTATCTCTTGGTGTGTGTGAGAGTGCTCTTAAGAAGGGGAGTGGAGTCTTTGATGCTAGTTGTTGCTTGAACTATTTTGAGTGTTCCATTCCCTATGTTGATCACACCTTGAATGTTAAGCATGCCAAAGCCATGGTGTCACCTTGTGATAAAAATTCAATGAAGGCTTGGTATGTTGATCATGAGTGTAGGGATCGTATGGGATTTGATTGCTACATCCTACATGTTTTATGCCCTTTTGACCTCTTTGCTTATTCTAATGCTGGATGCACTTCTTTGTTGAGCCAAGAAGTTATTGTCTCCTTTGGGGACATAAGCTTTTTAATTGATATTGATGCTTGGCTCTACCATAAGAGTGTGTTTTCCACACTTTTGAGCACTAACCTACTCTTGGAGTAGGAAGTTCGTTTGTCTTTGCCTTGCTTGTAGGTCTTGTTGGCTTGATTTCGAGGACGAAATCCTTTTAAGAAGGGGAGAATGATGCAATCTGGATTGGTATCCAAAGCCGTGGGAAGTTTACTGATGTCGGGCATATTCATATATGTTATGATATTGATTTACTCCTAATTTTAATATTCTTTGAGTACTTTTGTGATTAAATATGCCCAAACATGCAAAATTCTCGATTTTATATTAATTTAGTGTACTTATATTTTATTAGGAATAATTGAAGCTACTTATTGAGGCAAGCTAAAGAATAGTTGGGAGTGAAAGTAATGCAAGGAATTAAAATTGAAGAAGTTGGAATTTGTTTACTGTAAGCAAAAGGGTCAACACCAAAGCCAATGCAAAAAAGGAAAATAGCTTAAAGATTGGTCAAATAGGCGGTTTGAATTGGACAAGGCAGCAAAAGAACAAAACAAGGCTTCCAAGTCAGAATCCTAGACTAATTTGGACAAGCTACTTAGGTACCTATATAACTAGAAAAATATTGCTCACATTGAGAGGGGACATTGGACGTTGGAACACAACAGGGACAAAACGGAGCAGCTTGGGAGCAACTTCGATACCAAGAGTTTTCTTTTTCCTTCTCTTTTTCTTTATTTAATTTGTTAGTTCTAGAGTTGTGGGTTTTTCATGAATATTGATATGCGGATGTTAATTTGATTTTATTAGTTTATCATATTGGGTTATTTATTAACTCCTAGGCTTAATTATTTGATTGCTTGATCACCCATTGAATACTATTTATGAATCTTGAATTGAACTTGGGAAAGAAAATTCTTGATTGCAATAAGATTTAGTAGGGCTTGTTCTTGAACCTGGGCATCAGGGAATAGATTAGCGGATAAGGATAGGAATATACCTATTCGCCTTGCTTAATCACTTTTACAGGAATTATTAATGCGTTCCTGTTAACTTCTGATTCCATAGGAATATAGGCGTTGGATTAACTTGAATAGGCGAGCAGGATATCAGAAAAGTCTTGTGAGCAATATTAACCCTGTCGATTAGTAACCCAGATAAATTAATTAGTCAAATTAACGGAAGAATTCAACAGGATTGGCAGATATCCCATAACCCTAGACTATTATATCTTCTTGAATCCACCCTCTTGTATTTAATTTTGCTAGTTAATTCTTTAGTTTTATTAGTTACTTTTAGTTATTGGATAAATTCGCAATAAACTATCACAATATTTTCTTGTTTAGATAATTAGGAATTGTTTGATTTAGTTAATAGTTAATCACAAGTCTCTGTGGTACGATACTCGATCTTATCACTTTATTACTTGTCGACCACGTATACTTGCGTGTGCGTTTGGGAGCAACAAGTTTTTGGTGTCGTTGCCGGGGACTTAAAATTGGCCATTTTTCTAGATTAGACTTTTACTTTTTATTTATTCAAGTTTTTCTTATTTAATTTAGTTTTTATTTTAGTCTTAGTTTAGTATTGTGTTACTTGTTATCATGGCATCTATTAATGAAAATTGGTCGAATGATGGTTGCTCAAATTTTGATGATCTATGTCTACTTTGCAGAGGAACCCACTTGTGGAAACATTGTCTAACTCTTTCAATCCTGCGAGAATGGCTATGTGAATTTTCTACGACCTTTGATTGGAACTTTTGCAAATTGTATGGTGGTTGGTGGAATGATTGTCCTAAGTGTCATATTTCTTCCCCCAATAATATTTCTGATGATTCTAACAATGTTTGTGAGTTTGACAGGAGCAGTACAGTGCAGGTTGTGAGCCAAACTTGGCTTACGGATCAAACTCAACTCTTAGGAGCTTATGGGGATTTCAGGAGTGAACTTACAAATATGACGAGGAAATTTACTAAAAAAAGAGTGGAGCTTGGACAAGAGATTGACCAATTTGGCTTGGTTGTTCATGACCTAGAGGCGAATTTGAGTGATATGATTGAGGCGTCTAATGCCCAATTACCAATTGTCGTGGATAGTAGATTTGAGATAGAAGAAGAGGTTGAAAGGCAAGTTGAGAAGCTAATTGTAGAAATTCAACAATTCGATCCTAGAGTAGTTGACGATGCCGAGGTTAAGAAATTGGCACTAGAGTCGAGTGAGGAAGTGAAAAATATAATTTTTGAAGATTCTAGTATGTTTAAAAGTGAGGATGTCAAAAATACGACAATTTTGGAGTTGGGTTACATTCGACCTCATTCTCTGCACTTCTCGATATTGTGTTTTGGGGGTGACATGAGAATTGAGCCACCCGAGCTAGTAGAGGAGCCTAGGGATGAGGAACAAGGAGCCTATTTTCTAGAATTTGTGATGCTGAGGAGACAAAACGACATCCCTCATTTAAAAGCTAAGAAGTGCAAGATGCGATATTCATTGTTTGGTTGTTTTGGATTTGTTCCACCACCCCGAAAACATAATCATAAGCTTGAAGTAAAATTGGAGATTCAATTCATATCTTCAAAGTGGAGGCAAAAGGGGTAAAATTGGTATCGTCGTGCCGCGGTATTAAATTAAGCATTTTTTGGGAGGCAACCCAAGTGTTTATTTAATTATTTCTATTTTAGTTCCTGATTTCAGTTTTAAAATTTTGTTTAACGATTTTTACATTTTGTCATTCTTTCTTGGTGGTCTATTTTTTATTATGTAGGACAATGTAATCACAGGTTCACAGTGAAGCACAAAAGAGAATTGAAGCTTAAGGAAAAAATGCTATTCAGTTGTGGCCTAAGTCAAGTAACTTCCAGCGAGCCAGATGCTAAATTGTGTCTGAATACATGTGATACCCAGGAAGCGTTTGTGGCATAAATGTACACGTTCAACAAAGGGCTAAAGTCTAAGCAAACAAAAGTTACAAAGACAAGGAAGTAAATCACTCTTGTGCCTCGCCTTCCATGGAGCAGACCTCATCTCTTGTGCATGAGGGGAGTTCTTTTTCACCTTACTTATTTTTTATTTGTCATGTGCATTGAGGGCATTGCACAATTTTAAGTGTGGGGTGGGAGATTCCTATACTTTGTTTGCTTATAATATTTTGTCAGTTGACATTTTTTTTTTGTTTCATGCTTTCTAGTTTAGTTGCAATTAAAAAATACATATTAAAAAATAAAAAAAATAGTATTTTATTAATTTTTTTTAGTCACAGTTCGAGCAGATAATAATCCCCCATGGTTTTTCTTATGGCCTCGGTTCTTTTCCATGGGATGTACACTTGAACCGGGTACTTTTTTTTATTTCTTTTTAGGTAGTCGTTAGTTTTAGTAGTAGAAAAAGAGAAGGAATTTGTTTAACTTAATTCATTATAACTAGAGCCTGATGACATACTGTATGATGGAAAATAAACCATTAGGAGAGTAGGGATGAACCTGATTGTTAGCTTTAACTCAAGTGCAATTGCTTATATCTTATGGTGTCCACTACACTTTGAGCACTTTGATTTTCCCCTGTGTACTTAATATTTGTGAACATGGCCTTTGATTAGCATTGATGAAGAGAATGAACATAAAAAAAATCAGAAAAAGAAAAAAAAAAGAGAAAGAAAGAATGATTGAATTGTAAAACCACTGTTTTAGAGCCTATGAAGGGGTATGAAGCAAGGAGGGTAAAAGAAGAAAAAAAAGGAAGAAAAAAATGTGCAAAGGACAAAGAAAGAAAAAAAAAGTGAAATAAAGGATGAGGGCAATGTTCCTATGCTCGACTAAGGGTGATAAAAGCCTCGAGTATGAACACGCCAAAGGCACCCTAGTGAGGCTGATGTGTCTCATTGAACTCCTAGGTCCTCAATCATCCAAGTATTATGAAAACAATGGAAAATACCCCGTTGTTGACCCTTGAGGCTTGAAAAAGGAAGTTGAAGTTAACTATGATATCTATTATTTTATTATTTGAAATTAAGTGAATTCTTTGAAGTCT
This sequence comes from Petunia x hybrida, assembly GCA_037355625.1. Lineage (NCBI taxonomy): Eukaryota > Viridiplantae > Streptophyta > Magnoliopsida > Solanales > Solanaceae > Petunia > Petunia x hybrida. The sequence goes on along the minus strand of JBBBVM010001033.1, from coordinate 630,603 downwards.
TGCCGCTTAGGTCCATTGTTTCATTATTGAAGTCGTAGGGGGAACAATGACACATACACTGCGGACCCTTGAATTTATGGTACTTGCATGAGATTTAAGTTGATACATCAATCTTATTTGCCGAATATTTTTGATGGTTTGTGATCTTGATATTGTGGAAGGCTTTGGTATTTTGAGTTAGGTGAAGCGATAGGATAAAGAAAGAACTCTAGCGTTGTGAGCTTAAATGAGAACTTTGTGGTGTAGCAATAGTGTTGAATTCCCTTGAGTTTAATTGTTGAGTTGTCTAAGTGAGTTGTTGAGTTTGGATTGCTCGAGGATGAGCAATAGTTTAAGTGTGGGGTGTTGATGTCGGACATATTCATATATATTATGATATTGATTTCATCCTAATTTTAATATTCTTTGAGTACTTTTGTGATTAAATATGCCCAAACATGCAAAATTCTCGATTTTATATTAATTGAGGGTACTTATATTTTATTAGGAATAATTGAAGCTACTTATTGAGGCAAGCTAAAGAATAGTTGGGAGTGAAAGTAATGCAAGGAATTAAAATTGAAGAAGTTGGAATTTGTTTACTGTAAGCAAAAGGGTCAACACCAAAGCCAAGGCAAAAAAGGAAAATAGGTTAAAAATTGGTCAAATAGGCGGCTGGAATAGGACAAGGCAGCAAAAGAACAAAACAAGGCTTCCAAGTCAGAATCCTAGACTAATTTGGACAAGCTACTTAAGGTACCTATATAACTAGAAAAATATTGCTCACATTGAGAGGGGACATTGGACGTTGGAACACAACAGGGACAAAACGGAGCAGCTTGGGAGCGACTTCGATACCAAGAGTTTTCTTTTTCCTTCTCTTTTTCTTTATTTAATTTCTTAGTTCTAGAGTTGTGGGATCTCCATAAATGTTGATATTCGGATGTTAATTTGATTTTATTAGTTTATCATATTGGGTTATTTATTAAATCCTGGGCTTAATTATTTGATTGCTTGATCACCGATTGAATACTATTTATGAATCTTGAATTGAACCTGGGAAAGAGAATTCTTGATTGCAATAAGATTTAGTAGGGCTTGTTCTTGAACCTGGGAATCGGGGAATAGATTAGCGGATAAGGATAGGAATATACCTATTCGCCTTGCTTAATCACTTTTACAGGAATTATTAATGCGTTCCTGTTAACTTCTGATTCCATAGGAATATAGGCGTTGGATTAACTTGAATAGGCGAGCAGGATGTCGGAAGAGTCTTGTGAGCAATATTAACCCTGCCGATTAGTAACCCAGATAAATTAATTAGTCAAATTAACGGAAGAATTCAACAGGATTGGCAGATATCCCATAACCCTAGACTATTATATCTTCTTGAATCCACTCTCTTGTATTTAATTTTGCTAGTTAATTCTTTAGTTTTATTAGTTACTTTTAGTTATTGGATAAATTCTCAATAAACTATCACAATATTTTCTTGTTTAGATAATTAGGAATTGTTTGATTTAGTTAATAATTAATCACAAGTCTCTGTGGGACGATACTCGATCTTATCACTTTATTACTTGTCGACCACGTATACTTGCCTGTGCGTTTGGGAGCAACATTTACGCTCAACATGCGGGACTTAGGATGCTTCAAAGAGAGCTTGGAAACCAGGATTCAAGTCAAAGAAGGCCAAAAGACCAAGATGCGAGCTTGCTGGACTGCTGGAAAAGCAATGCCCTGCGCGATCGCGAGGAAGGATTACATTGTTCTGCGTGATCGCGACATGCCTTGCGCGATCGCGATTAAGGATCGTTCAGACAGCTTTCCAGAATTGGCTGAAAGGGCATTTTTGTTCATTTATTAGGCTTAGGGGCTTTTTAGTCATTTTACACTCATGTATGGGAAAACTATATAAGCTTCCCTTAGCCTTTATTTTATTTAGCTAGTTTTTGATTGAGGATAGAGATAGATTAGGCCGAGCCTATCTTGTGAAAGCCCGAGGCTTCACGGACTCCTTTACTTGGAACTGAGTAGATATCATCCTAGTATGGATCCTCGATAGGTTCAAGTTTCTTTCTCTCTCTTGGATATTCAATCGTGTTTGAATCGAATATCCTTTCTTTCTTCTATTTCTGTCCTTCCCCGTCCCTATTTTCTTATCGTTGTGTTTACTTTATCGCTTCCGTTCCTTTATCTTGCTTCCGCGTGGTTTGGTTCGTATCATCATGGGTTTGGTGATGACATGCTCTTGCAATATTTTTATCAAGGGTTGAGCAAAATTTACCAATCGGAACTAAACTAACCTTTGTGATGGTACGGTAATATATGGACAAAACCTTTATTGAAGTGAAGGGTATTCTCAACAGGGTTATCAAACAACCCCAAGGGTGGTAATCCCGAGCTCAAAACCCATGTGGTGAAGGTAACACGAATCCAAAAATGATAATGAAATAGATGGAAGAGCAAGATGAGAAGATGGCTAGGATTCTCACCTCCATTGAGATCCTCAACCATAAAACAAAGTAAACAATGATGTCAAGGAAAAGATCAACAAAGTAAAAATCTTCAAGTGACCAATGCCAGTCACCAAATTTCTCCTACAGGTTATATTACCTCGGGAGGTACCCCTTTGACTCTTCTCCAACATGGTCAAGAGGGGTATTACCTGGATCAATGCTATAGTATCCAAGAGGAGGAGTAAGCAAACTATGTTGCCAATTATCTAGGGCAAAGAGGAGGCTATAAAAGGGCTTATCAACAAAGGCAATGGAGGAAAGGCTTGCAAATATAATAATCTTGAGAAAACTCTTTTGATGACTTGAAATCTTTTGTTCCAACTAAGGGTACAAGTTGAGTGGTCATACAGATATTCGTCTAGGCTTCCATTAGGCATGTATTCATAAACCAATATCAGCTCTCCTTTATGTCAGCAATAACCAAGAAGAGGAACCAGATTCCTATGGCGTAGTCGACCCATACTGCCAATTTCTGCTACAAAGGCCCTCACTCCTTGTTTGTGTCATGAGACACCCTTTTCACTGCAATCTCAATTTTTGAACTTCGCAAAACCCCTTTGTAGACTCTACCAAAACCTCCACAACCTAGTAGACTATTTTCTTTGAATCCTTTGGTAGCAATATACAACTCTTTGTAGTTGAACCTGTGCGGTCCATATTCAAGCTCCCATTCCTTGAGCAACTCCGAAAATTTCTTTTTTCTTGTTATGTAATAAACAACTCCATAGATTGCTGTCAATAATGAAACACTTAACATCACAGGCAAACCAATTGTAAGAAGCTTAAATACCCTTTTAGGTCCAAGTATAGGAAGCTTTGTAAGTTGAGATATATCAATTATTTTAGCTTCTCTATTCATCTTGAAACTCCACCCAAGTATGTAACATCTTGATGCCATTGAACCAGTGGCTGCTGAAAATCCAACGGACATGGTTTGTGTTAGCTTGGATAAGGTTGAAGTTTTGACTGATGATTAAGGAACGGATTCAAAGGACCTGTTCCTTTGAATCACTGCAGCTAAATAGATAATTCATGAAAAATCATTTAAACTGAAATATTATTAATTATCCTAAGTCTAATGTTTATCTTGATAATCATGCAGGTCTAACGTGATATGAAAAGATTGCATAAACTGTGGATAAGAGCTAAACGATTTCGGGTAATTAAGAGAAGTGTTCAAGTAGGACTCAAACTCATGGATGCTTTGGAGTTCTAATTGATCAAGACTTCATGATTGCTGATACTATAAAACGAGGAGCAATTCAGCTATTGAAGTGTACACAAATACAGAGAGAATCGAGCATATCATTGATAGAGTCTTTATCTTATTTGTGTAATCAGTAAGCTACAGTGAACTAAGTAAGAACCTGTTCCTTAGATTAAGTTTTGTCAAAGTTCAGTCTTAGTTCAACTGTAGTAGGTATTATCGAGTTGTATCTTTTCTGTTCAAGTCGAGTACTTGAAGAAACTTCACTGATCGTGAAAGAGGTCACTAAAGGATTAGAGTTAGTCCTAGATTAGTAAGAAGGTAGTCTTGTAACCAAGTGAGTCTTTTACATAGTGAAGTTGAAATCCTACTTGGAAGAGTAGGTCGTGGTTTTTTTGATCCCTAGATAGAGGGGTTTTTCCACGCTAATATTGGGTGTTCATTTACTTTCAGTTTTAATTCCGCATATAATACAGTAAAGGAACACATTTTAAGGAACTGGTCCTTAAAACAGTAAAGTGGTGTATCTTGAAAAATAACAATTGGTATCAGAGCAGGTTATCCTTGAAAAGGCTAACACCTAGGATTAGAATGAGTACATCACAGGAAAATGGTGAGGGTCAGTCAATGGTTAGAGCACCTTTGTTCAATGGAAAATACTACCCATGGTGGAAGGAAGGGATGAGAGATCATCTTCAGGCTGAGCACTATGAGTTATGGGACATAGTAATTGAAGGTCCTATGATTCCAATGAAAAAGGATGCTGGAGGAAATGATGTTCTCAAAACCAGAAGAGAATGCACTGCTGAAGACTTAAAGAAATGGGAAAAGAATGCCAAAGCTAGGAAGTGGCTTGTTGGTGGACTTAGTCCTGATGAGTGCACTAGAATTAGAGGGTATACCACTGCAAAAGAAATTTGGGATGCTCTACAAGTTGCACAGGAAGGAACAAGTCAGGTAAAAAGGTCTAGAGGTACACTTCTTTTTGCTGAATATGAAAGCTTTAAAATGAAAGAAGGTGAATCAATTTCTGAAATGTATACTAGATTTAATGCCATTTCATCTGAACTTATTTCTTTGGGAAGGGTGTTAACTGTTGAAGATAGAGTAGAAAAGATCCTAACTAGGGTTTTTCCAGATTCTTGGGAGATCAAAGCTTGTGCTATCATAGAAAGCAAGGATCTGACTACCTTATCCTTAGATGAGCTTATAGGTAATTTAAAAACTTATGAACTAAGGAAAAAGGTTAAAAACATAGGTGAACCAGTTAAAATTGAACCTAATCTAGCCTTGACTGCTGCTGATAAGCCTATTGATGATAAGGAACTAGTCCTTATCGCTAAAAGTTTTCAAAGATATTTGAATAAGAAAAAGGGGGCTAGTGGACAGGCTAGGTCTTCTAACATGAAACGGGCTGCAGAATGCTTCAAATGTGGCAGCATGGAGCACTACATCAGCAAATGTCCAATCATGGAAGGAGAATGGAGGAAGAGATATATTGAGTAAAGGAAAAAGGCTAGAGAACAGGCCCGAAAGAAAAGTGGAAATCCCAAAGCAATGGTTGCAGGATGGCAAGACAGTGAGGATGAAGTATCTGATGATGATCTGGATGAGGATCTTGCTCTAATGATTCTTGAGGACTCAGATAATGAAGAAGATGCTGAGGTATTTGTTTCTAAACTTAGACAAGATGTGAAAAGCATGCCTAGAGAGAAATTAGTTAAAGTATTTCATACTATGCTAAATGAGTTTAAATCTCTAAGGATGGTAAAAATCAACTGCATGATGAAATTGAAAGTCTAGAAACAGAATATAAAAAGGTAGTAATTAAAAATGACTCTCTGAAAAGGAAAATTAGCATGCTTGAGGAACATGTCCTCACACTTGAATCAACTGTTCAGGAACTGGAAAATGTTAAAACAGTTGAAAATAGTAAAGGCATTGTTAATTCTCATCAGATCATTGCTGAAGAGAAACTGAAAGTCACAGTTGATGAACTGTGCAAGAAAGATGAAAAGATAAGATCTTTGGAAGAGGACTTAGTTAAAACAAAAATGGAGTTAGGAAAAACTGTAAAAGGGAACAAGTCCTCTAAAGCACTAGAATGGTTACAGGAAAATCATAGTAGTAACAGGAAGGGTATTGGATTTATGAAGTCACAGTCTTCATCTAAATGGGATCCAAAAAGTAAGTACCTATCACTTCCTAAAAACTGGCTATGCACTCATTGTGGGAACACTGGTCACTTGAAAGAAAATTGCCAATCTCTAAAAATGGCTACACAGAGGAACAGGTCCTATGAACCAGTTCAAAATTCTGTGAGAAAGAAAACTGTTCACACAAAAAAACCATTACCATTCTGGGCTAGGAGAGATCTGATTCATCATTTTTCTCAAGGAAAGGAACCCAAACTAGTTTGGGTTCTTAAAATTAACTCCTAGTTTTCTTTTGCAGGCTAGAGTGAAGGAAAGGAACCACAAATTGTACATGGACAGTGGTTGTTCAAGACATATGACAGGACATAAGGAACTGTTCCTTTCACTCTCAGCCTTTCAAGGAGGAAGTGTTTCCTTCGGCAATGGTAAGAAAGGGGAAATTATTGGTATTGGAAAGGTAGGTAGGTATGACTCACATAGTATAGACAATGTATTTCTAGTAGATGGACTGAAACATTGCTTATTGAGTATATCTCAATTATGTGACAAAGGTAATAATGTTAACTTCTCATCTACTGGATGCACTGTGACTAACCAAACCTCTGGAGAGATTATTTTGCAGGGAAATAGACATGGAAACATCTACAAGGTAGATCTGTTGACACTATCTGATGGAAGCTTGAGTTTCTTAATTGTTGTGCAAAATGATCTCCTCCTATGGCACAAAAGACTTGGCCATGCTAGTCTTTCACAACCGAACAAACTTGTGTCCAAGGATTTGGTGATAGGTCTTCCTAACATCAAGTTTAAGGATGATAAGTTATGTGAAGCTTGTGCCAGGGGGAAGCAGGTAAAATCCTCCTTCAAACCAAAGAAACAGGTAAGTACTACCAAACCTTTGGAACTGGTCCATATGGACTTGTGTGGACCAATGAGAACAATGAGTCGTGGAGGTAAGAAGTATGTTATGGTGTTGGTTGATGATTACTCGAGATTTACATGGACTATATTTCTTGCATCTAAAGAAGAAGATTTTAATGCATTTTCAATTTTTGCTAAGAAAGCTCAAAGGACTCTAGATTGTCACATTGTTGCCATTAGGTCTGATCATGGAACTGAATTTGAAAATCATATGTTTTTCAATTTTTGTAATGAAAATGGCATTAATCATAATTTTTCCTCACCTAGAACTCCACAACAAAATGGTGTAGTGGAAAGGAAAAATAGGACACTAGAAGAAATGGCAAGGACTATGCTAATATCTAGAAATCTTCCACAAAATTTTTGAGCTGAGGCCATCAATACTGCATGCTACATAATCAATAGATGTATGACAAGGCCATTAATAGAAAAGACTCCATATGAGTTGCTTAAAGGAAGAAAACTAAATATTTCTCATCTTAGGGCTTTTGGATGCAAATGTTTCATACATAACAATGGGAAAGATGCCTTAGGAAAATTTGATCCTAGAAGTGATGAGGGAACCTTTGTTGGTTATTCTTCAAATAGTAAGTCTTATAGAGTCTTTAACAAGACAAACATTGAAAATTGAAGAAAGCATGCATGTTAAGTTTGATGAAACTGACAGTCTTACTCAAGAACAGGTACAAGAGGATGAAGAGATTGGAATGTTGAAACATGGTGAAATTGATCTACAAATGCAGACATTAAATGGGGATACTGTGAGAAGTGAACTGCAAGGAACTGTTCCTCAGGACAGAACTAAGAAGAGTAGCTTAGAAATAGGGGGAACAAATGTTGGTTCCACCTCACAAGTTGGTAGTACTGCTCCCTTAGGAACTGTTCCTCAGCAAGGGACTTCTGACAATGGTTTGATACTCAAGCCTTACAAGTATCAAGGCTCACATCCTGTGGATCAAATAATCTCAGATATGACTGCTGGAATCCAAACTAGATCATCAGTTAAAAATCACAATCTATGTGCCTTTAGTGCTTTTATATCTCTTATTGAACCCAAAAATGTGAAAGAAGCACTGAAGGATGGAGATTGGATCAATGCTATGCAGGAGGAATTGAATCAATTCCAAAAAAATCAAGTTTGACATTTGAAACCTAAGCCAAGGAACAAATCCATAATAGGAACAAAATGGGTTTTCAGAAACAAACTTGATGAGGATGGCATGGTAACTAGAAATAAGACTAGGTTAGTTGTTCAGGGATATAGTCAAGAGGAGGGCATTGATTATGATGAGACTTTTGCTCCAGTTGCAAGACTGGAAGCAATAAGACTCCTTATAGCCTTTGCTACATACATGGAATTTACTTTACATCAAATAGATGTTAAGAGTGCATTTCTGAATGGCTACTTAAAAGAAGAAGTGTATGTTAAGCAACCTCCAGGTTTTGAGAATGAACAGTTCCCTGAACATGTGTACAAGTTGGACAAGGCCTTGTATGGACTCAAGTAGGCACCAAGAGCATGATATGAACGACTATCAAAATTTCTACTTCAGCATGGATACAAGAGAGGTAAAATTGATAGCACACTGTTCTTGAAAGATCGAAAAAGGTAAGCATCTCTTAATTGTTCAAATCTATGTAGATGATATAACTTTTGGTGCTACTTGTGAAAATTTAAGTAAGGAATTTACAAATTTGATGGGGAGTGAGTTTGAGATGAGTATGATGGGTGAACTCAATTTCTTTTTGGGTTTACAAATTAAGCAAACCTCAAATGGAACTATGATCCATCAACAAAAATATGTTAAGGAATTACTTAAAAGGTTTGATATGGATAATGCTGAAGAAATTGATACACCTATTGCCATTGCCACTAAATTGGATCTTGATGAACATGGAATATCAGTTGATCAAAAATTGTATAGAGGTATGATTGGTTCCCTACTTTATTTAACTGCTAGTAGACCTGAAATTGTGTTTAGTGTTGGTTTATGTGCTAGGTTTCAATCAGATCCTAAGGAATCTCACTTGAAAGCTGTTAAAAGAATATTGAGATATCTGAAAGGAACAGGTTCCTTGAGACTTTAGTATCCAAAAGGTGGTAATTTTAATATTGTTGGTTATACTGATGCTGACTATGCAGGTTTTCTTGTTGATAGAAAAAGTACCTCAGGTATGGCACATTTTCTTGGTGAGTGTTTGGTTTCTCGGGGAACCAAGAAATAAAATTCAGTGGGACTTTCCATTGCTGAGGCTGAATATGTGGCAGCTGCTTCTTGTTGTTCACAATTGCTATGGATTAAACAACAATTACAAGATTTTGGTGTTGATGTAGGAACTGTTCCTATCTTTTGTGACAACACTAGTGCTATTAACATGACAAAAAATCCAGTGCATCACAAAAGAACCAAACACATTGATATAAGACATCATTTCTTGAGAGATAACTATGAGAAGGGTTTGATCACTATAGCATTTTGTCCTACTGAAAAGCAAATTGCTGATATTTTTACAAAAGCTTTAGGAAGAGATCATTTTGAAAGAAATAGGTTGGAATTATGGATGATTAAAGTCACCTAAATTCATCAATACTTTACTTCAAAAAATTGGCTAGAAAATTGCACTTAAAATGGATTTTATTCAAGTCAATTTGAAATATTCAGTCCAGTTTAATTCTTCATTGTATACTCTTATGCCATAATTTCTTTTTAGAGTTGGTAAATTGAATGATGTTACCCTTATGCTCTTAGAATTTCAGATTGAGCAAAAGTGTTTTAAATTGGAAGGACACTGATTTTCGTGTTAAAATCAGGTATGTACTCTTTATTATTCATATATCTTAGAAGATTAAGGCTATAGGTAACTTGTAATTAGGATAAATCCTACTAGGAATCCTTATCATATCCAAACTGCATATGAGTCCCATCGGAGGAACAGTTCCCAATCAGAGTAGGTAACTTGAAAGCCTAACGGCTCTTTTCTGGGAGATTCCCAAGAGTCCTTTAATGGTTGATTTCTATTCAATGAGGTAATAGTGATCGATTCATACTCAAACTCCACTACCTATTTCACTCTATAAATACACGTCTACTCTTCATTATTTTTTCCACTTTGCTCTCAATTGAACTCTCAAAATTTCAGTAAGAATAGTGAAATATCTCTTGAATCGTATTGCTCAAATGTCTCTCTCTCCTGAAAATTCATCATCCCTACCCGCCTCTGATCAACCACAAATTCCCAACCCTGCTTCAACCATGGACACCACAAAGCCAAACCCTGAAGTTCCTGAAAATAACCCTGAAATGCCTGAACCAGAAATTCAGGGGGAAGGACAAGTTCCCACTACTGAGTCAATTTTTGAACAGGTTGAGGACTTGTCAAGGGCGATGATCATTTATCAGTATCAGGTAAATTATGCCTCTCCCTTAAATGTAGTTGAGGATGAAGGGAAAAAGGAAGAGGTGTCTGGAACTGTTCCTGAGGGGGAAGGTGAGAATGTTAAACGTTTAGAAGCACCCATGCATGAGTCATCTGGGTCTCTAGAGGTCGCTTTTATGGCACCCATAGAGGATGTGATAAATATTAATGATCCTATCAGTGATAGTGATAGGCCTCTTATTGATTTAATTAATATTAGGAGCTTAAAAAGAAAACTTGCTAGGAAAGGACCCATTGATGACCAAATGTCTGCTGAAATTGCTGCTAAATTTAAGAAAATTAGTGATAGTTACAAGCTAGGTCTCAAGAAAAAAGGTAAAAGTTCCTCCAAGGCAAAAGGACCTGTTCCTTCTGTCTCTACTCCTGCTAGTGAGGTTAGGAGGATAAAGAGTGTTGTCAAGGCTGCTGATGAGAACTTGGCTGCTGCTATGGAAAGAAGCAAAAAAGGGAAGGGAAAACAAGTTGTTGATCCTGTTGAAGAAGAAGAAAGTGAGTTTGTAGAAAAAGAGAGGGATGTTGTGGATGATGAAGATGATGAGATGGAAGATGTTGAGGTAGTTGTGCCTTAGTCTAAGAAAAGGAAAGTTGCACAGGGGCGTATGACAAGAAGCTCAGTGAAAGCTGCTGTACTGAAATCTTCCAAGAGGACCAGGTCGTCAAAAAGAATTGTGGTGGATGAAAGTTCTGATTCAAGTTTTGATGAATCTTTTGCTGGTGATGACAGTGATAGTAAGGATGAGGGAGATGAGGTTCAACACTGTGTCCATGATGACATTACGACAAGGAAAGTTCTGAAAGGTAGGATACTCTCTGTTGCACTTGGTGCACCTTCGTAAGACACTAGAGGGCGGGGGGGGGGGGGGGGGGGGGGGCGGGAGGTGGTGAATAGTCTCCTTACCCGATTTTCAAATTCTAAAAGTTGCTTTTAACTTTCTGCGCCTAACTCACAAAGAACCAGGTTCCTTGTAAGTTTCACCTATCTCTGAAACTAAACAAATTGCGGAAACGTAAAGAACACAAAGATTTTTACGTGGAAAAATCCTTGCTCAAGGGATAAAAAACCACGACCCAAACTCTTGAAATTTAACTCTTCCACTAAAGGAAAACCTGAGCAAGTTTTAGACTACAACGTAATGTAATCAAGGAACTAGAACCCCCTAGTACCTAGAACCTTCCTAGCCACACGTTAACTGGTAAGGTTAACTCTACTTCACCTCAAAAAGTAATCTCTACTTAATGCTTCTAAACAAGCGGATAGATTACAACTCAATAGCCTATAACAAAGAACTAAAACAACAAACTTAACTATGAAACTGCTCCTTCAGAAGGTTCTGCTGCTCAGCCTTTGTTCTTGCACACAAAGCTTCTCACGATCTGATTATAGTTGATATGCTCTGTTGAGATCTCTTTTGTGAGTTATGAATTTGGCCAAACTAACTTGTATTTATAGGAACTAGACTTAGCCGGATCCAACTAAGTTTAGGAATCCTTTTCCTCTTTGAAATCAGTTTAAACAAGGTTAGCCATATTTCCTTATTTAAACCCTAAGTTAGTTTGCCTTAGTTTCCAATCCATCGTCGTTTAGGAACCGCGTCCTTCTCAGCACCGCTTCTTGCTTCTTCTACTTCCGGTAGGATTGGAACTTTGACTTCAGCTGTCCTATTCTTTCCTTCTTCAGCTCTAACTAGATTGGCTCGTTGAACAGCCGGTCTTCTTACTTCGACTGTGAACCTTTTCGTGGTCCACTTAGCACCAGGTCCTTTGTCATCTTTAAAACTTATCTTTCAACAAATTCCCCCTTTTTGATGATGACAAACAATGTTGTCTCACCTAGGGTTTATACACTCAAGAACCTGTAAAAATCAACACTAACCACGAACCAGGGTAATAACAGTTAGGCATAGGTCACAAACATATAATTAACTAACAACATCTAACTTCCCCATTTTGGCATCATCGAAAAGTTTCACAGTTGTCAGAAGCTGCTCAACTTAACTTAAGTCTAATTGACTCTAGTGCCAATAAATAGGCAGCAAGCAAACCTTGAAACGTCAGGAACCTATTTCAGACAATAAATACTAGTAGATAGGATATTTATTTCAACAAAAAGTGCCAAACCGGCATAAAAACATCCAAACAACATTCAAATATTACAAACTGAAATATAAGATTGTCTTAAAAACAGGCCATGAAAGAACCAGGAAGGGAGTAGGGAAAGGAACTGGTTCAGAATTGGGGAATATCAGGGATGTTAAAGTGAGCAAGCAACAAGGCGAGGCGACGTGAGTTTCCTTCTCTTTCACGCTCAAGCTCTGCATCCAGCCTTGTGTTTTCAGCATTCATCCATGCCAGCTCATCATTTTGCCTTTCAAGCTGTCTCCTAAACCCCTCAATTCTCCTGTCCACTCTGTTGTTTCTTCTTTCCTCAACATCTTCCTCCATATGCTCTGGTTCATCAGCAGGTTTACCATCCAACAAATAGTCACATGACTTCAGAATATTCCTCCCAAACAAGTCATTGTGGTCCGACTCAGTCCTTTTACCAACAGGCACCCCAAAGAAATCAAATACCTTCCCCAGAAGAAACTAATAGACCAGCACATGTTTGCCTAACCCCATATCAGCTACCCTACCAATGTGCTTGATCACTAACTCAGGCAGATTAATACAAACCTCTCGATCTAGCAGGTCGATATAGGTTATATCCAGAAAGTTGGCCTCACTCCTCCTTTCCGACCTCTGCAGTAGGTTCTTCTGCACAAATTCAAAGAGCAACTAGTAGAAGGGTTGCATTGCCTTCTTCTTAACTTGTGTAGCCCTTGCCAGTCTAGGTCTCCTTGCAAATTTTTGGGTTACCTCCAAAGCAGACACACCATCACCTCTAGCCGGCCACGAGTTCCTCATATACTCGCTGTAGCCCTGAGAGGGAACACCTAAAATCTCACCCAGTTCCACACTATCAAACTGGATCACCAGCCCCTTGACTATGGTTGTCACAATACCTTCGCTCACTGTGCAATTGGAATAAAATTCTCGAACCTCTTGCTCCCTCAGCTGTCTAGCACCATCACTGAATAGGTTCAACCAACCCTGAGCTCTCAACTTAGCACCAAGTTGAGTCATCCCTTCCAGCTCAAGATCAGTGAGAATCTTACCCTTCACCATTGGTAGACCTCTAAAGTAGGCCACCCTCCGTTTCTTGTCCTCCTTGTCATCACCAATCATTAACTTTGATTTGGAACCTCTCCTACGAACCTCAGGTTCCTCCACAATCCTCTCCTGCTGTGCTCTAACAGAACCTCGAGTAGCAGGTCTCCTAGCACGACTCACTGTTTTTCTGCTGCTTCCTCCCATACCCTCTGCATCTCCAGAATTTCCAATTTTAGAACTACCCACAAAGTCTCCTCCCTTCACTAACCTCCGTTTCTTCACAGTTTGTTTTTGTTCCTGCACGACAGGCCTTTTCCCAACCTCCTCTGCTCCTCCACCGCCACAACATCAGTGTCACTGGAGGAACCTTCACTAGCTTGAGGAGTGGTATTGGCCTCAGGCAACTCAACATCCAAAGGCTCAGTAAAACCTACACCTTCTACATTCTCTTCCACATAGTCATCAATATCTCTCAGATCTGCATCATCACCTGCTACAGAACCAGAGAACGAACCAGGTTCTTTCTCAGGTTCTTTAGCAGGTTCAGCAGATTTTTCCTCTCCTTTGTCACTAACAGTCTTTTCCACCACAGGAACTGTCTCAGGAACAGGTTCCTCAACTATGTTCTTAGTTTCTTTAGCGACCACAACAACAACCTCTGTTTCGACAATTTTCTCAGGATTTTCTACAACTACCTCCTCCTTATTTCCTACTTCATTATCAGCTTGTTCTTCTAAATCTACAGGCATAGAGGGTACACTAGTATCGACAACTACAGTACCAGTAGGAGAACTAAAGTTTACCTTTTCAGTTTCTTGAACAGCTTCTTGAACCGTCTCCATGATTCCTTCCTCCGTACCGGTATCTGGAACCTTACTAGTTGCTTCCTCCGTCAACTTCTTCTATCTCAGTTTTGCAAACTTTCTCGCCACAGCCACAGAACGACTCGCTGCTAGTTGCTTTGCCTTTTGATTTAGTTTAGAAATTTTGAGTTTTGGAGAAGAGAGTTGAGAATCTACTTTGGAATTGGTTGACATTTTTGTTTCTTTATAGAGAATTGTGTTTTAGAGAGAGAAAACGTTTTGTGAGAGTTTAATGTTTCAGCCGATACAAACAATGTTTCTTGATCAAGTAGTGGAATAGAGAAGGGTTTAGGTTTATCGGGAAGGGGAACGGGTTGATGGGATACGAAAAAGCTGCTTTTCATTATGACGCATAGGAGCTGACGCCATCATGGTTCAAAGAATTTGAATTTTATAAGCTTACACTAATCCGGCGCCAAGTGAGGGTGATTGGTAACGAATTAGGCCACGTAAGACAACGTTATATACAGTAAGTAACAAAGAATGTGTACCTGAATGTCCATGCACCAGTTTCTTCGACAATATCCTTTATTTCAAAAATTTGCTAGTATCTAAGTCATGAAAACAGGTTCCAAACAGGTTAGCAAGCAAAACAATTAAGTTTTCATTTGTAGAATCAACTAAGCAAAGTTAAGCTAAGTAAAAATAAGGAAACTTCACTAGCCAATCATTGGGAGAACCAGATGCTGCTTCGTTCACTGAATCTTGGTCATCCCTAGCTCAAGCCTATTCTTTTCAAATTATACCCTGTTCAATGCCTTAGTGAAGATATCAGCAATTTGATCCTCAGTGCTGCAAAAGTTCATAGTAATTAGGCCTTTCTCAACATTGTCCCTTAAAAAGTGATGCCTAAAATCAATGTGCTTTGTTCTCTTGTGCTGGACCGGGTTCTTGGCAATATTGACAGCATTGGTATTGTCACAAAAGATTGCAACAGGCCCACACTTGATTCCAAAGTCCTCCAGCTGCTGCTTGATCCATAATAACTGTGAACAACATAAAGCAACTGCTAAATATTCAGCTTCAGCTGTGGATAATGCCACTGAATTTTTCTTCTTTGTAGCCCATGAAACTAAACAAGGACCTAGGATGTGTGCCATCCCAGATGTACTTTTCCTATCAACCAAGTGACCAGCATAGTCAGCATCTGCATACCAAACTAGATCAAAACTTCCACCTTTTGGGTACCATAAACCAAGATCTTGAGTTCCTTTCAAATATCTCAAGATTCTCTTGACTGCAGTTAAGTGTGAATCCTTTGGTTTTGACTGGAACCTTGCACATAACCCCACACTATAAACAATGTCTGGACGACTTGCAGTTAAATACAGCAAAGAACCAATCATTCCTCTGTACTTAGTTTCATCAATTGAAGCACCAGTTTCATCCAGATCTATCTTCGTTCCAGGAGCAATGGGCGTGTTCATATCCTTAGCAGACTTCATATCATACTTCCTTAACAGCTCCTTGATGTACTTCTGCTGGTGGATCATTGTACCTTCCTGAGATTGCTTGATTTGTAAGCCTAAGAAGAAATTTAGCTCACCCATCATACTCATCTCAAATTCACTTCCCATCAGATCGGCAAACTCCTTGCAAAGGTTCTCATTAGTAGCTCCAAAGATGATGTCGTCTACATACACTTGAACAATCAGCAGGTCCTTGGCTTTCTTTCTTAAAAACAAAGTATTGTCTATTTTACCTCTGGTAAACCCATTCTTCAATAAGAAACCAGACAATTTTTCATACTAAGCCCTAGGAGACTGTTTCAACCCATACAGTGCCTTGTCAAGTTTGTAGATATGATCAGGAAGCTCTATACTTTCAAAGCCAGGTGGTTGAACTACATACATATCTTCATTCAAATAACCATTAAGGAATGCACTCTTTACGTCCATCTGATACAACTTAAACTCCATGTAAGCTGCAAAAGCAATAAGCATCCTTATGGCCTCCATTCTTGCAACAAGTGCAAAGGTTTCATCATAATCGATTCCTTCTTCTTGACTATAACCTTGAATCACCAGTCTTTCCTTGTTCCTTGTCACTATGCCATGTTCATCCAGCTTGTTCCTAAATACCCATTTAGTACCAATGATGGACCTGTCCGATGGTCGAAGGACCAGGTGCCATACCTTACTTCTCTCAAACTGATGAAGTTCCTCTTGCATAGCAATCACCCAATCTGGATCCTCAAGTGCTTCTTGTACATTCTTTGGTTCTATTGAGAACAGGAACACAAAGAATGCACAGAAGTTCTTCAAAGCTCTTCTAGTAACAACTCCAGTGTTTAGATCAGACATGAGGTTCTTCAGTGGATGAGAACTTTGATTTCTCCAAGGTTTAGGCTGAATCTGCTGAGTGTCGTCTCCAAGAGGATCTGAGCCATCTAAGTCCTCTTCATCTTGCTCTTCAGTTCCCCCTGTGTGATTGCCTTCTAGTTCCCCCTGAGTTTGATCCTTATCATCATGATTACCTTTAACCATATTCAGATTCTCAGGGTCTTCAGCAGGTTCATATCTTGCAAGACCAATCACCTGATCAACATCTTCTTGTCTGTTTGTAATATTTTCAGATTCATCAAATGCCATGTGCACACTTTTTTCTTCAGTCATGGTTCTCTTGTTGAACACTTTATAAGCTTTACTTTGTGAAGAATATCCCAAGAAGATGGCTTCATCACTTCTAGTATCAAACTTCCCTAGAGGTTCTTTCCCATTGCTATGCACGAAACCCTTGCACCCAAAAGCTTTAAGATGTGCAATATTAGGTTTCCTGCCTCTAATCAGCTCATAGGGAGTTTTCTCTAACAAAGAACAGATAGAACATCGATTCAGCAAGTACCAAGCGGTTTTGACTGCTTCAGCCAAAAAATTCTTCGATGACTGCTTGACAACAACATTGTTTTAGCTATGTCCTCCAAGGACCTGTTATTCCTTTCAACTACACCATTCTGCTGAGGAGTCCTCGGTGCAGAGAAGTTGTGATCCACACCATCCTTGTTACAATATTCAGTAAACTTAGCATTTTCAAATTCTGTATCATGGTCGGACCTTATACTTACTAGTTGATGCCCCAGTTTCTTCTGATTGATTCTGACCCAGTCCTCGAACATATCATATGCTTCATCTTTAGATCTCAAGAACAAGGTCCATGTGTATCTGGGGTAATCATCAACTATTACCATTACGAACCTCTTACCTCCTCTGCTCCTTACCCTCATTGGTCCACACAAGTCCATGTGAACCAGCTCAAGTGGTTTCGAAGTACTAACCACTTTCTTTGACTTGAATGAAGATCTTACATGTTTCCCCCTCACATAAGCATCACAAATCTTGATGTCATTGAACCTCTTGCTTGGCATACCTCGAACCAGGTCCTTCGACACCAACTTATTCAATTGAGTCAGACTTGCATGTCCTAATATCTTGTGCCACAACTGACTATAATTCTTCAGCACATTCAGACAAGTCAAATTGTTCTCAGGAAGAGAACCTAATGTAGCCTTATACACATTGTTATCTCCTTTCCCTTTAAATATCACTTCACCAGTCTGCAGGTTCTTCACAGTGCAACCTACAAAGGTGAAACTCACTGAGTTTCCTCTATCACATAGTTGAGAGATACTTAGAAGAATATGCCGAGATCCATCCACACAGAGTACATTGTCAATAACATGATTGAGGGATCTCCCAACTTTTTCAATACCAACAATTTCACCGCTCTTGCCTCCTCGAAAAGCCACACTACCCCCTTGAAATGCTGCGAGTGAGAGAGTTTTTTCTATCTCCTGTCATATGCATGGAACACCCACAATCAAGAATCCAGCTTGGGCTGTTCCATCACAGTCCAGCCTACAAAATAAACTCAAGGGTTAGTAACAGGAACCCAGACAAGCTTGGGTCCCTTTTTGTTATCGAATGGATGAATTAAATCTTTTCTAGCCCAATAAGGTAAAACTGATTTTTTATTCTTTTTAACTGCTCCTTTTGCAACACTGCATTCATTCTTCATATGTCCAATCTTACCACACAAGAAGCAGAGTTTGTTGCAAGGATATTCTACATATTTACTATTAGGGTTCCAAGCAGGTAAAGGTTTCCTATGTCTTAATCCAGTTTTACCTCTATTATGATTTTCATGCAAACAATTCAAAGCTTCAGAAGACTTGTTCCATTTAGTGAGTCTGGTTAGCTCAGAGTTAGCTTTTTCAATCTTTTCCTGAAGAACCCGGTTCTTCTCAGTTTCCTGATTTAGAACCTGGTTTTTCTTTTTAAGCTCAGCTTCAAGGTTTATTTGAGCCTCACTAACTCCTTGCTTACCAGACCCTTTTTTTAATTTTTGATTCTCAAGTTCAAGTGCAGAACCTAGCTTCTTCTCACAAAGCACCTGTTCCTTTAATTGAAGATTCTCTAATTCGAGGGCTGAGACTTTCTGTTTTAGTTCAAAAACTTGAGTTTCATTAGCGATTAATTCCTTTTTAAGATCAGATTTAGCTTTTTTCAAGTTTTTATTTTTCATTGAAAAATCAGACGCAAGTACCATTAGCTGGTCCTTCTCAGAAAGTGCTTGTTCCTTCTCAGACCTCAAATTTTCAATCCTTAAATTAAAGTCAGAGCAAGCAAATTTAATTTCCTAGAAGAGCAGGTATGAAGTCTGGTTTTCAGTTCATCGAGACTTACCTCAGGTGCATCATCAATAGAAGGTTCATTATCAGCCATCAGTGCCAATGGAGAGTCATCTTCTGGTTCCTCTTCGTCTTCATCACTTTCACTTTCAGAAGGTCCCCATGTTGCATAGAAAGCCTCTTTCTTCTTCCTCCTTAATGCTCTGAAATTTGGAGGACGTTTGGTCTTCTTTGGTTCATTTTCCTTTGTAGCTCCAGACCTTTTCCATTCAATATCCCACAATGGGCAGTCCTTTATAGCATGATCCTTCTTATTACACTTAAAACACCTTGAGTAGTCAGGATATTCAACTATGTTGCTCTTAGCAGGAGTGGCTCTGGTTCTTCTTCTTTCAAAGCCTAAGGTCTTTCGAACTGCATTGACTAAGGCCATCTCATGCTCAGAGACTTCATACTTGGAACCTCCAGTTGCCTCTAGAACTAGGTTCTTCTCCTTCTTTGGTTCCACCTTCATCCTTGACTGTTTCATTAGCTCATGGATTTTCAGACTACCAACGAGTTCATCTAGTTCAATCTTGTCTAGTTCCTTGGACTCAATGATAGCTGTAACCTTTGACTCCCATGAATCAGGTAGAATCCTAATAACCTTTTCTACTAGGTCTTCGTTGGTCAGAACCATACCTAGTGACTTCATCTCGTTTGTTATGATTGTGAATCTGGTCATCATGTCCTGGATAGACTCAGATTCACCTATAGCAAACAACTCGAACTTTCTTTTCAGCATCTGGATACTTGACTTCTTTACACGTGAAGTTCCTTCATGAGCAATTTGTAGAGCATCCCAAATTTCTTTGGCAGTCTTGTATGAAGAAGCTCTGTTGTATTCATCAGGACCAAGTCCACATATTATGAGCCTCTTAGCTTTTGCATTCTTCTCCACCATCTTGAAAGCAGCATTCGTGTAATTAGATATCGCCTTGGGAACAGTTTCCACGTTTGGTGGTTGTCCAACTGTTCTGCTTGGGATAAGAGGTCCATCCTTGGTAATGATCCATAGCTGAAAGTCTTCAGCTTGAATAAAGTCTTCCATTCTCCCCTTCAACCATCCACAGTATTGGCCATTGAATTGAGGAGGCCTGTTGACAGATTGTCCTTCGGTGATTATCGGTGGTGCACTCATTGTTCAGATCCTTCTCAAGATGTTAATCTTTATTCGAGAGAACCTGCTCTGATACCACTTGTTGCACTTGGTGCACCTTCGTAAGACACTAGAGAGGGGGGGTGAATAGTGTCCTTACCCGATTTTCAAATTCTAAAACTTGCTTTTAACTTTCTGCGCCTAACTCACAAAGAACCAGGTTCCTTGTAAGTTTTACCTATCTCTAAAACTAAACAAATTGCAGAAACGTAAAGAACACACAGATTTTTATGTGGAAAAATCCTGGCTCAAGGGATAAAAAACCACGACCCAAACTCTTGTGATTTAACTCTTCCACTAAAGGAAAACCCGAGCAAGTTTTACACTACAACGTAATGCAATCAAGGAACTAGAACCCCCTAGTATCTAGAAACTTCCTAGCCACACGTTAGCTGGTAAGGTTAACTCTACTTCACCTCAAAAAGTAACCTCTACTTAATGCTTCTAACCAAGCGAATAGATTACAACTCAATAGCCTATAACAAAGAACTAAAACGACAGACTTAACTATGAAACTGCTCCTTCAGAAGGTTCTACTGCTCAGCCTTTGTTCTTGCACACAAAGCTTCTCACGATCTGATTATACTTGATATGCTCTGTTGAGATCTCTTTTGTGCATTATGAATTTGGCCAAACTAAATTGTATTTATAGGAACTAGACTTAGCCGGATCCAACTACGTTTAGGAATCCTTTTCCTCTATGAAATCAGTTTAAACAAGGTTACCCATATTTCCTTATTTAAACCCTAAGTTAGTTTGCCTTAGTTTCCAATCCATTGTCGTTTAGGAACCGCGTCATTCTCAGCACCGCTTCTTGCTTCTTCTACTTCCGGTGGGATTGGAACTTTGACTCCAGCTGTCCTCTTCTTTCCTTCTTCAGCTCTACCTAGATTGGCTCGTTGAATAGCTGGTCTTCTTACTTCGACTGTGAACCTTTTCGTGGTCCACTTAGCACCAGGTCCTTTGTCATCTTCAAAACTTATCCTTCAACACTCTCTGATGTGGAGGAAGAGGGTATGGTCTGGTTGTTGCACAAATTGCAGGTTTAAGGCTGGAGGGACATAGTCCTTCACATTACAGGAAAGTGTGCAAAGGAGATGGTTTAAGAGTTTTACAAAAACTGCTCTATCAAGAGTGACAGGATTACCACCTCTTTCTATGACCATGAGATTACCTTTGACACTAAGGAGCTGGGTGAGCTGCTGGGGATTCCATTTGTGGGATATGAAAGCTACATCAAGAAGGTATGGCCTGATTTGACCAATTTGCCTACTAGGCTGGAAATTACTAGAAAATTTGCTGAGAATGATGATGAGGAAAAACCAAGGGCTGTACAGAAGATTGAGATGCATCCTCAGCATCAAGTGATGTTTGAATTTGTGAACAAAATTATGATGCCAAGGCAGGAGAAAAGAGGGATTGCCAGTTTTATGGACCTGGTCCTTATGGAATTGCTGGATACTGATAAGCAGATCAATTGGCCTAGGTTTATGATCCACTTGATCAAAAGGGTTGTTACTGGGAAGAGAAAGCACTATTTGCCCTTTGGCTTTATCCTTACTGATTTGTTTGCCAAATTGAAAAATCCTTTGGAGGGGGTAGTTACGGCTACAAAGAAGGAGAAGGTTGGATGTGCTACACTGATCAGCTGTGACTTGCCTGTTCAAGCTGATCCTCCACAGGCTGGTGTCGGTAGACAGCCTTTGAACAACAAGGTGAGGGCACTGAGGCAACAGGTTGCCATACAAGCTGCTGAAATAGCACGATTGGAGGAGGAGAAGAATTACTGGAAGACAGAGGCTACGAAGGCAAAGGAGACAAATGAGGGTATGCTCAAACAGATGTTTGAATTGCTGAACAAGTCTCAGGGACCTGGTCCTTCCACATCCTGATCACCTTAGCCCTAAGCCATCTTTTGTCCAGTGGGATTTAGCCTAGTTCTAGTACCTTGGTCTTTTCCTTTTCTAGTTTTTGAATAATTCTGTAGTACTTGCTTGTATCCCCTGGTTTATCTTTTTGTTAATGATGAATTGTCTTGGATGGCTAATATCATTGTTTTGCAGTTGCTTTATTCTGAATTGTGTTTGTATTTTGAGTTGCCTCAATGGCCATGTGCTGATTATTCTAACACTTGAACTATTTTTTATGCAACCTTTTCAATGATGCCAAAAGGGGGAAGAGTAAGTCTGATTTTGCGTGAACTTTATACCTAATTGAAAATCTGAACCTTAATGATAAAATAAGTCTCTACTGATTGCTTTTGAGTTCCAAGTTGTACTTCAGGACATTAAGGATATGCAGCTACGCTTATGAGTTTTTCATCATCAAAAAGGGGGAAAATGTTAGCTTGGATAAGCTTGAAGTTTTGACTGATGACTAAGGAACGGATTCAAAGGACCTGTTCCTTTGAATCACTGCAGCTAAATAGATAATTCATGCAAAATCATTTAAACTGAAATATTATTAATTATCCTAAGTCTAATATTTATCTTGATAATCATGCAGGTCTAAACGTGATATGAAAAGATTGCATAAACTTTGGATAAGAGCTAAAAGATTTCGGGTAATTAAGAGAAGTGTTCAAGTAGGACTCAAACTCATGGAAGCTTTGGAGTTCTAATTGATCAAGACTTCATGATCGCTGATACTATAAAACGAGGAGCAATTCAGCTATTGAAGTGTACACAAATACAGAGAGAATCGACCATATCAATGATAGAGTCTTTATCTTATTTGCGTAATCAGTAAGCTACAGTGAGCTAAGTAAGAACCTGTTCCTTAGATTGAGTTTTGTCAAAGTTCAGTCTTAGTTCAACTGTAGTAGGTATTATCGAGTTGTATCTATTCTGTTCAAGTCGAGTACTTGAAGAAACTTCACTGATCGTGAAAGAGGTCACTAGAGGATTAGAGTTAGTCCTAGGTTAGTAAGAAGGTAGTCTTGTAACCAAGTGAGTCTTTTACATAGTGAAGTTGAAATTCTACTTGGAAGAGTAGGTCGTGGTTTTTTTGATCCCTAGATAGAGGGGTTTTTCCACGCTAATATTGGGTGTTCATTTACTTTCAGTTTTAATTCCGCATATAATACAGTAAAGGAACACATTTTAAGGAACTGGTCCTTAAAACAGTAAAGTGGTGTATCTTGGGAAATAACAATTTGCAATGTGATTGGTGAAAGACCATATGGCAGACAAGAGAGGGATGTTTGGCTTTGCAGCATCTAATGGTGCTAAGGCGACATTCATTTTCTTAGCTTCACCATTGTACTCAACCCAACCTTGCATAGGCTGGCCACTAATAAGGCTCAAATTCTGAAATGAATGAGTGTTGTCAGTATAGTAAGCAACAGGTTTTGATACTTCAGATTTCATCTGATTTATGTCAATGCCAACATGGTTGTCGTTGATATCTTCATACTCGCGACTCAATAAGAAGTCAAATTCCACAGCAATGACATGGTTGGAGAAGTTCCCATTATTGGTAAGATTGAGAGAGCCAAGGAGTGGAGCTGGAAGACCTCCTAGAAGGACTCTAGAAGGTGTAATAACAAAAGCTAATCCATGTCCACCCACGGTCGCGTATTCAGGCATTATAGCAAATACGAAGGAAGTGGAGAAAGAGAAAGCAGAACTATTTGAAGAGTTATTCTTGAAGTTGATAGGATTGTTATAGAAGGCATGACCTGTTTTTAGTGTTGTGGAAGTGGTTAGCCTCAGCACGCCATTGGATGTGAACTCGGCTAGACCATCAATGGTCATGTTTGCTGACTTGAATCCACTGTAAGTGAACTCAACATTTTCTGTGGTTGCAACAGTAGCTATGGTAGACACCACCAACAAGACACCATAAAACATGGCTAAATATGGTAACATAGGACTTCTAATGTACATGCAAGCAAGGCCGTGTAACAAGGGATAACACAACACCAGAAAAAGTGGTCATTGAAGTTTTCTTATAATGTTTTCTCTTTTATAGAGTGATAAGTTGTTTGGGAGCTTGCTTGACAAATAGGCAATATAGTTGATCAATGTCCGAAAAAAAATTGTCAAATCTGTTTTAACTACTAAACATTACAATTTACGTTCTCCAATGACTCCTTCAAGTCATTATCAACCAAGAAGAGCAAAGTTGCCAGGTAGTAACCATGATTGTTTTAAATTTACATGTGTCTTCCAAGTTTGATGCTAACATGATATTTCAACCATACTGTATTTAGTTTGTTGATTCATTTGAAATTTCATACTCCCTCTGTCCCAATTTATGTGTCACACTTTTTTTTTTGGTCTGTCCCAAAAAGAATGTCACATTTCCTTAT
Organism: Petunia x hybrida; assembly: GCA_037355625.1. Lineage (NCBI taxonomy): Eukaryota > Viridiplantae > Streptophyta > Magnoliopsida > Solanales > Solanaceae > Petunia > Petunia x hybrida. The sequence goes on along the minus strand of JBBBVM010001033.1, from coordinate 606,233 downwards.
TTGTCAACTATTTAATGCACTATCTCTATACCCCTATTGGGCCCTACGTACTTTAAAAGCCACAAACAACTTTTTTATTATTATAATCTTCACTCTCTTACTTTTTCAAGGGTAAATTTGAACATTTACAAAGTCAACTTCTATTTCTTAAACTTCGTGCCAAGTCAAATACCGCCACATAAATTGGGACGGAGGGAGTATTAGAAAGGGAACAAAATTGCATCCTTGCCTATTAGCCGGGTAAATTGTAAGCTTTTACTTGCATCAGATTTTGTTAAATTAAGTTATTGATTAAGGTGAGTGATATTTCCCACGATACACCACTATACTGTTTTAAGGACCAGTTCCTTAAAATGTGTTCTTTTACTAAACTATATGCGGAATTAAAACAGTAAGTAAATGAACACTAGATATTAGCGTGGAAAAACCCCTTGACTCGGGATCAAAAAACCACGACCTACTTCTCAAGTAGGATTTCAACTTCACTATGTAAAAAGACCCACTTGGTTACAAGACTCCTTCTTACTAACCTAGGACTAACTCTAATCCTTTAGTGATCTTTCTCACGATCAGTGAAGTTGTGTCAAGTCCACGACTTGAACCAGAAAAGATACAACTCGATTAAACTTACTACAGTTGAACTAAGACTTGAACATTTACAAGATTCAATCTAAGGAACAGGTTCTAACTTAGTTCCACTGTAGCTAACTAATTACACAAATAGGCTAATGACTCTTTTAAGCTTTCTCGATGCTCTCTGTATTTGTGCACACTTCAATGGCTGATATGCTCCACGTTTTATAGCTCCAGCAGCCAAGAAGTCTTGAGCAATTAGAACTGCAAAGCTCCCATGAGTTTGAGTCCTAATTGGATTCTTCTCTTTAGTATCCGGATCTTCTATCCTTATCCTTTATTTATGCAATCTTTTCATATCCGTTTAGACCTGCATAATTATCAAGATAAACATTAGTCTTAGGATAATTAATAATATCTCAGCTTAAATGATTTCACATGAATTATCTATTTAGCTGCAGCGATTCAAAGGAACAGGTCCTTTGAATCCGTTCCTTAATCATCAGTCAAAACTCCAAGCTTATCCAAGCTAACATTTTCCCCCTTTTTGATGATGACAAATTCATAGGCATAGCTGCATATCCTTAATGTCCTGAAGTACAACTTAAGCTCAAAAGCAGTCAGTAGAGACTTTATCATTAAGGACCAGATTTCCAATTAGGTATAAGTTCACGCAAAATCAGACTTACTCTTCCCCCTTTTGGCATCATTGAAAAGGTTGCATAAAAAATATAACTCAAGTGTTAGAATTAATCAGCACATGGCCATTGAGGCAACTCAAAATGCAAACATAAATCAGATTAAAGCAACTGCAAAACAATAATATTAGCCATCAAAGACAATTCATCATTAATCAAAATGTTAAACCAGGGGATACAAGAAAGTACTACAGAATTATTCAAAGACTAGAGAAGGAAAAGACTAAGGCACTAGACTAGGCTAAATCCCACTGGACAAAAGATGGCTTATGGCTAAGGTGGTCAGGATGTGGAAGGACCAGGTCCCTGAGACTTGTTAAGCAACTCAAACATCTGCTTGAGCATTTCCTCATTGGTCTCCTTTGCCTTTGTGGCCTCTGCCTTCCAGTAGTTTTTCTCCTCTTCCAACCTTGCTATTTCAGCAGCCTGGATAGCAACCTGTTGCCTCAGTGCCCTTACCTTGTTGTTCAAAGGCTCTCTCCCAACACCAGCCTGTGGAGCATCAGCCTGAAAAGGCAAGTCACAGCTAATCAATGTAGCACAACCAAACTTTTCCTTTTTGGTAGCCTTTACCACCCCTTCCAAAGGAATCTTCAGTTTTGCAAACACATCAGTCAAGATGAAACCAAAAGGCAAAGAGTGCTTCATCTTCCCAGCTATCACCCTTTTGATCAGGTGGATCATAAACCTGGGCCAGTTGATCTGCTTTTCAGTGTCCAGCAGTTCCATAAGGACCAGGTCCATGAAACTGGCAATACCTCTTTTCTCCTGCCTTGGCATCACAATCTTGTTCACAAACTCAAATAGCACTTGGTGCTGTGGGTGCATCTCACTTTTCTGCACAGCCCTGGGTTTTTCTTCCCCTTCATTCTCAGCAAACTTCCTAGTGATCTACAAATCAGTTGGCAAGTTTGTCAAGTCAGGCCATACCTTCTTGACATAATTGTCATACCCAGTAAAAGGAATCCCCAACAGCTCACCAAGTTCCCTGGTGTCAAACATAATCACATTATCATTAACAGAGGTAGTAATCCTGTCATCTTTGATGGAGCAGTTCTTGTAGAACTCTTGCACCATCCCCTTTGCACATCTGCCAGAAATCTGAAGAACCATGTCCCTCCAGCCCTGAGCATGCAGTTTTTGCAGCAACCATAGCATTCCTTCTTCTTGTACATCAGATAATACTCTCCCCTTCAACACTTTCCTAGTTAGCATGTCATCATGAACACAATGTACAGCATCATCCCCCTCAGCTTCACTGTCACTTTCATCTCCAGCAAAGGACTCATCAGTATCACTAGCAGAACTTTCATCCACAACAGTTCTTTTAGAGGACCTGGTCCTCTTAGCAGACTTTTCTGCAGCCTTCACAGAACTTCTTGTTACTCGTCTTTGAGCCACTTTTCTTTTCTTCGACTGAGGCACAACCTCCTCAGCATCTGCCATCTCATCATCTTCACCAGCACCATCAAATTCTATCTCCTCCACTGCTTCCTCTTCAACAGGGTCAACAACCTGTTTTCCTTTCCCTTTTCTGCTTCTTTCTAAAGCAGCAGCTAAGTGTTCATCAGCAGCTAAGTGTTCATCAGAAGCTTTAGCAGCACTTCTTGTCCTCCTAACCCCAGAAACAGGAGTTGAGACAGAAGGAACAGGTCCTTTTGCCTTGGAGGAACTTTCACCTTTCTTCTTAATTCCTGGCTTATAACTATCACTGATTTTCTTCAACTTAGCAGCAATTTCAGCAGTCACTTGGTCATCAATGGGTCCCTTTCTAGCTAATTTTCTTTTTAAACTCCTAATGTTGATCAAATCAACCAGGGGCCTATCACTATCACTTATAGCATCAATCAACATCTATAACATCCTCCATGGGTGCTCTAAAAGCAACCTCTGGAGACCCCGATGACCCATGCATGGGTGCTTCCAACCTTTTAACAGTTTCCCCCTCAGAAACATCCTCAGACCCCTCTCCCTTTTCCTCCTCATCTACCACAACATTTAAGGGGTAAGCAAAGTTTACCTGAGACTGATACAAAACCAAAGCTCATGACAAATCCTCAACCTGTTCAATAATCGATTCAGCCGTGGGAACTGGTCCTTCCCCCTGGATTTCAGGTTCAGGTACTTCTGGGATTATTTCAGGAATTTCAGGGTTTAGGTCAGTGGTATCCATGGGTGAAGGAGGGTTGAGATTATGTGGTTGTTCAGTAGTGGGTGCAGATGAAGAATTTTCAGGGGAAAGAGACATTCTTGCAATTCGAATTAAGAGATAATTGATTATTCTTTCTGAAATTTTGAGAATTCAGTTTGTAAACAAAGTAAAAGAATAATGAGGAAGAAGGAGTGTATTTATAGAGTGAATTAGGTAGTATAGATAGAGTAGGAAACGATCACAATTACCTCAGCACGACATGCAGCCGTTATGGACTCTTGGGAGTCTCCCGGAGAAATATAGCCGTTGGACTGTTAAGTCACCTTTTCAGAATGGGAATTGTTCCTCCGATGGGACTCTTATGCAGTTTGGATATGGTTAGGAAACTTAGCGGCATTTATCCTAATTACAAGTTACCTATAGCCTTTGCACTTCTAAATTAACTGAATAATAACGAGTACATACCTGATTTTAACACGAAAATTCAGTGTCCTTCCAATTTGCAACATTTTTGATCAATCTGAAATTCTAAGAGCATAAGGGTAACATCATTCAATTTTAGCAACTCTAAATAAGAAGTATGGCATAAGAGTATACATTTAAGTATTAAGCTGGACTGAATCATTCATAATGACTTGAATAAAATTCATTTTAAGTGCAATTTTCTAGCCAATTATGAAGTATAGCATTTGTGATTTTATGTGAATTTAATCATCCCTAATTCCAACCTATTTCTTTCAAAATCATCTCTACTTAAAGCTTTTGTAAAGATGTCAGCAATTTGCTTTTCAGTGGACAAAATGCTATGGTGATCAAACCTTTTTCATAGTTGTCTCTCAGGAAATGATGTCTTATATCAATGTGTTTAGTCCTTTTGTGATGCACTGAATTTTTTGTCATGTTAATAGCACTAGTGTTATCACAAAAGATAGGAACAGTTCCTACATCAACACCAAAATCCTGTAATTGTTGTTTGATCCATAACAACTGTGAGCAACATGAAGCAGTTGCCACATATTCAGCCTCAGCAGTGGAAAGTGCCACTGAATTTTGTTTCTTGGTTCCCCAAGAAATCAAACACTCGCCAAGAAAATGTGCCATACCTGAGGTACTTTTTCTATCAACAAGGAAACCTGCATAGTCAGCATCAGTATATCCAACAAGATTAAAACTACCACCTTTTGGATACCAAAGTCCAAAGGGACCTGTTCCTTTCAGATACCTCAATATTCTTTTAACAGCTTTCAAATGAGATTCCTTAGGATCTGATTGAAACCTAGCACACAAACCAACACTGAACACAATATCAGGTCTACTAGCAGTTAGATAAAGTAGAGAACCAATCATACCTCTATACCATTTTTGATCAATTGATATTCCATGTTCATCAAGATCCAATTTTGTGGCAGTGGCAATAGGTGTGTCAATTTCCTTAGCATTATCTATATCAAATCTTTTAAGTAATTCCTTAACATACTTTTATTGATGGATCATAGTTCCATTTGAGGTTTGCTTAATTTGTAAACCCAAAAAGAAATTGAGTTCACCCATCATGCTCATCTCAAACTCACTCCCTATCAAGTTTGCAAATTCCTTACTTAAATTTTCGCAAGTAGCACCAAAGATTATATCATCTACATAAATTTGAACAACTAAGAGATGCTTACCTTTTTCTTTCAAAAACAATGTGCTATCAATTTTACCTCTTTTATATCCATGCTGAAGTAGAAATTTTGATAGCCTTTCATACCATGCTCTTGGTGCCTGCTTGAGCCCATACAAGGCCTTGTCCAACTTGTACACATGTTCAGGGAACTGTTCATTTTCAAAGCCTGGAGGTTGCTTAACATACACTTCTTCTTTCAAGTAACCATTCAGAAATGCACTCTTAACATCCATTTGATGTAGAGTAAATTCCATGTATGTAGCAAAGGCTATAAGAAGTCTTATTGCTTCCAGTCTTGCAACTTGAGCAAAAGTCTCATCATAGTCGATGTCCTCCTCTTGGCTATATCCTTGAACAACTAGCATGGCCTTGTTTCTTGTTACCATGCCATCCTCATCGAGTTTGTTTCTGAAAACCCATTTTGTTCCAATTATGGACCTGTTCCTTGACTTGGGTTCCAGATGCCAAACTTGACTTCTTTGAAATTGATTCAATTCCTCCTGCATAGCATTAATCCAATATGCATCCTTCAGTTCTTCTTTCACATTTTTGGGTTCAACAAGAGATAGGAAAGCACTAAAGGCACACAAATTGTGATTTTTGACTGCTGATCGAGTCTGTATCCCAGCAGCTTTATTTGAGATTATTTGATCCACGGGATGTGACCCTTGATACTTGTAAGGCTTGAGTGTTAATCCAATGTCAGAAGTCCCTTGCTGAGGAACAGTTCCTAAAGGAGTAGCACTTCCACTATGTGAGGTGGAACCAACATTTGTTCCCCCTGTTTCTGTGCCATTCTTCTCAGTTCTGTCCTGAGGAACAGTTCCTTGCAATTCACTTCTCACATCCAGAGTCTGCATTTGTGGATCAACTTCATTAAATTTTAGCATTCCAATCTCTTCATCCTCCTGTACCTGTTCTTGAGTGAGATTGTCAGTTTCATCAAATTTAACATGCATGCTTTCTTCAATTTTCAATGTTTTCTTGTTAAAAACTCTATAAGATTTACTATTTGAAGAATAACCAACAAAGATCCCCTCATCACTTCTAGTGTCAAATTTTCCTAAGGCATCTTTCCCATTGTTGTGTATAAAACATTTGCACCCAAAAGCCTTAAGATGAGAGATATTTGGTTTTCTTCCCTTAAGAACCTCATATGGAGTCTTTTATATTAATGGCCTTGTCATACATCTATTTATTATGTAGCATGCAGTATTAATAGCCTCAGCCCAAAAGTTTTGTGGAAGATTTCAAGATATTAGCATAGTCCTTGCCATTTCCTCCAGAGTCCTATTTTTCCTTTCCACTACACCATTTTGATGTGGAGTTCTGGGTGAAGAAAAATTGTGATTAATGCCATTTTCATTACAAAAATTGAAAAATATGTGAGTCTCAAATTCAGTTCCATGATCTGACCTAATGGCAACAATATGACTATCTAGAGTTCTTTGAGCTTTCTTAGCAAAAATTGAAAATGCATTAAATGCTTCTTCTTTAGATGCGAGAAATATAGTCCATGTAAATTTAGAGTAATCATCCACCAATACCATAACATACTTCTTACCTCCACGACTCATTGTTCTCATTAGACCACATAAATCCATATGGACCAGTTCCAAAGGTTTAGTGGTACTTACTTGTTTCTTCGGTTTGAAGGAGGATTTTACCTGCTTCCCCCTGGCACATGCTTCACATACTTTTTTATCCTTAAACTTGATGTTGGGAAGACCTATCACCAAATCCTTGGACACAAGTTTGTTCAATTGTGAAAGACTAGCATGTCCTAGTCTTTTGTGCCACAGGAGGGGATCATTTTGCACCACACTTAAGCAACTCAAGCTTCCATCAGATAGTGTCAGCAAGTCTACTTTGTAGATGTTTCCATGCCTATTTCCCTGCAAAATAATCTCTCCAGAAGTTTGGTTAGTCACAGTGCATCCAGTAGATGAGAAATTAACATTATTACCTTTGTCACACAATTGAGATATACTCAATAAGCAATGCTTCAGCCCATCTACTAGAAACACATTGTCTATACTATGTGAATTAGACCTACCTACCTTTCCAATGCCAATAATTTCCCCTTTCTTACCATTACCGAAGGAGACACTTCCTCCTTGAAAGGCTGAGAGTGAAAGGAACAGTTCCTTATGTCCTGTCATGTGCCTTAAGCAACCACTATCCATGTACCATTTGTGGTTTATCTCCTTCACTCTAGCCTGCAAAAGAACTAGGGGTTAATTATAAGAACCCAAACTAGTTTGGGTTCCTTTCCTTTAGAAAAAGGATGAATCAGATCTCTCCTAGCCCAGAATGGTAATGGTTTCTTTGTGTGAACAGTTTTCTTCCTTATAGAATGTTGAATAGGTTTATAGGACCTATTCCTCTGTCTCACAAAATTTTGAACAGGTTTATAGGACTTGTTCCTCTGGGCAGCCCTTTTTAAAGATTGGCAATTTTCTTTCCGGTGACCAGTGTTCCCACAATGAGTGCATAGCCAGTTTTCAGGAAGTGATAAGTACTTACTCTTTGGATCCCATTTGGATGAAGACTGTGCTTTCATGAATCCAATACCCTTCCTGTTACTACTATGATTTTCCTGTAACCATTCTAGTGCTTCAGAAGACTTGTTCCATTCTACAGTTTTTCTTAGCTGCATTTTTGTTTTGACCAAGTCTTCTTCCAAAGATCTTATCTTCTCATCTTTTTTGCACAGTTCATCAACTGTGGCTTTCAGTTTCTCTTCAGCAATGATTTGATGAGAATTAGCAATACCTTTACCTTTTTCAACTGTTTTAACATTTTCTAATTCCTGAACAGTTGATTCAAGTGTGAGGACCTGTTCCTCAAGCATGCTAATCTTTCTTTTCAGAAAATCATTTTTAATTACTGCCTCTTTGCATTCTGCTTCTAAACAATCAATTTCATCATGCAGTTGATGATTGCCATCTCTTAGAGATTTAAATTCATTTAGCACAGTATGAAATACTTTAACCAATTTTTCTCTAGACATGCTTTTTACATCTTGTTTAAGTTTAGAAACAAATACCTCAGCATCTTCTTCATTTTCTGAATCTCCAAGAGCCATTAGAGCAAGATCCTCATCCAGATCATCATCAGTTATTTCATCTTCACTGTCTTGCCATCCTGCAACCATTGCTTTGGGATTTCCACTTTTCTTATGGACCTATTCCCTACCCTTTTTCCTTTCCTCAATAAATCTCTTCCTCCATTCTCCTTCCATAATTGGACATTTGCTGATGTAGTGCTCCGTGCTTCCACATTTGTGGCATTCTCCAGCCTGTTTCATGTTAGAAGACCTACCCTGTCCACTAATCGCCTTTTTCTTAATCAAATATTTTTGAACACTTTTAGCGATAAGGACCAGTTCCTTATCATCTATAATCTTATTAGCAGCAGTCAAGGCTAGGTTAGGCTCAGTTTTAACTGGTACTCCTATTTTTTTAACCTTTTTCCTTAGTTCATAAGTCTTTAAATTACCTATAAGCTCATCTAAGTACAAAGTGGTTAGATCCTTGCTTTCTATGATAGCACAAGCTTTGATCTCCCAAGAATCTGGAAGAACCCTAGTTAGGATCTTTTCTACTCTATCTTCCACAGTTAAAACCCTTCCCAAAGAAATAAGTTCAGAAGCAATGGCATTAAATCTAGTATACATTTCAGAGATTGACTCTTCTTCTTTCATTTTAAAACTTTCATATTCAGCATAAAGAAGTGTACCTCTAGACCTTTTTACCCGACTTGTTCCTTTATGTGCAACTTGTAGAGCATCCCAAATCTCCTTAGCAGTGGTATACGCTCTAATTCTAGTACATTCGTCAGGACTGAGTCCACCAACAAGCCACTTCCTAGCTTTTGCATTCTTTTCCCATTGCCTTATGTCTTCTGCATTGCATTCTTTCCTGGTTTTGGGAACATCATTTCCCTTAGCATCCTTCTTCATTGGGATCATGGGACCTTGAGTCACTATGTCCCATAATTCATAGTCCTCTGCTTGAAGATGATCACGCATCCTTTCCTTCCACCATGAATAGTATTTCCCATTGAACAAAAGAGCTCTAACCATTGACTGACCCTCACTGTTCTCTCGTGATGTACTCATCTAATCCTAGGTGTTAGCCTTTTCAAGGATAACCCGCTCTGATACCAATTGATATTTCACACGATACACCACTTTACTGTTTTAAGGACCAGTTCCTTAAAATGTGTTCCTTTACTAAACTATATGCGGAATTAAAACTGTAAGTAAATGAACACCAGATATTAGCGTGGAAAAACCCCTTGACCCGGGATCAAAAAACTACGACCTACTTCTCAAGTAGGATTTCAACTTCACTATGTAAAAAGACCCACTTGGTTACAAGACTCCTTCTTACTAACCTAGGACTAACTCTAATCCTTTAGTGATCTTTCTCACGATCACTGAAGTTGTGTCAAGTCCACGACTTGAACCAGAAAAGATACAACTCGATTAAACTTACTACAGTTGAACTAAGACTTGAACTTTTACAAGATTCAATCTAAGGAACAGGTTCTAACTTAGTTCCACTGTAGCTAACTGATTACACAAATAGGCTAATGACTCTTTTAAGCTTTGCTCGATGCTCTTTGTATTTGTGCACACTTCAATGGCTGATATGCTCCACGTTTTATAGCTCCAGCAGCCAAGAAGTCTTGAGCAATTAGAACTCCAAAGCTCCCATGAGTTTGAGTCCTAATTGGATTCTTCTCTTTAGTATCCGGATCTTCTATCCTTATCCTTTATTTATGCAATATTTTCATATCCATTTAGACCTGCATAATTATCAAGATAAACATTAGTCTTAGGATAATTAATAATATCTCAGCTTAAATGATTTTGCATGAATTATCTATTTAGCTGCAGCGATTCAATGGAACAGGTCCTTTGAATCCGTTCCTTAATCATCAGTCAAAACTCCAAGCTTATCCAAGCTAACAGTGAGGCTGCTGAAGTAGAACTGTTCGTCCTATTATAAACATTTCAACTTTGCTAGTTTGCTGTGGTCAACTTCACTGAAATTTTTCCTGTGCATTGCTAGCAAGTAGACTACATAGAAAAATGTGAGAATTTTATGTGAATGTGCAAGTAATGCCGTGTAACAAGGGGTAGTATATAAACTAGAAAAAGGGGTCCTTTGGAACGATTTCTCACAAATAATTTCATTTTATATGTGTTACTTTATTATTTTGCAAGTTTAAAAAAAATGTTTTAATAGGTGTTTAATTTTTATATTTTTATTTTACCCTTAATGACACTCGCTTTTAGGAATGAGTTGATCCATATCACATGATGTGTTAAAGACCACTAAATTTAATGAGTGAAACATAAAATGTGATACATACATTCAGTTTAGGCCTATTACATAGACCCTTAAATTGGCACCAAACTTTATTTTTCCACTCTAACTAAATGTGTCCTGTATTAAGTAAATGGTGTTTTAGGCCTTACCAAATACCATTATGAAGCAAATTAGAAAAATGGATCGTACATCTTTGTTTCAAATTGTAAACTAAAAGCCTATTTGTCATGTATAATATTAAGAATGCTTTAAACTCGAAATAATCAAATTATGATCGAGTCAAAACAGGTCAATAGTGCTACCGATGAATCAAAATGCAACCTAACACCCAAAACACAAAATCAAATTTGGAGATTCTAAATCTAGAAGAATATTAAACTAATAATTAAGAAAAACGCATTTTATGTTGTATTTTTCTTCAGAAAACAAATAAAGAGGAGTGAAGATTTGAGTGTTCAAAATTAGGTAAACACCCAGGATAAAGCCCCAATTTATACAGTTTAAAAAAAATTAAAGCTTGAACAAATTTGGATATATTCCTGGAATCACGCCCCTATTACCACCGCTGTAGATATAGAGATTTTGAGAATACGCCTTAACGACCAATGGTTTACCATGGCTCTGATGGGTGGTTTTGCTAGAATAGGCAATAATGAGATCATTGTTTTAGTAAATGATGCGGAAAAGGGTAGTGAGATTGATCCACCGGCCACATAGTCCGCAGCGTCTTTCACTGCATCGCATTTGCCGAGGCTGAATCCCCTTTCTTGAGCGAAATTCACTAGGAAAATTGACATGACACAATCACAGTGTGATCCTAAAATGGGTAAACCATTGAAGTCTCTCTGTTAATGTCCAAATGGAATCTTAAAGATCGTTCTTTCTGCTTGTATCCTACGAGTAACGACCAAAATGGAAAAAATAAATGCGAGGCCCATCGTTGAGCCCCCCAATGAAACATACCAACCGGTCAAGGATCGTATTGTCAACAGATATCCTACCCAATCAGAATCACACCATCCATACGAACGGAGATCACACTTAGAATTCATCACGGTTCCTTGTCCCGAACAACCTTTCAAATAGCGTACCACTCGTAGAACTGCATTGCAATGCCAATCTGCGGTTTCTACATAAAATGAGACAACACATGAAAACTGTATGATAGGTCCAGATGCATGAAACACAGATAAATCAGACACCCTACCAATCTTTGATAAGTCACTGGATCTTCCATAAACCGGCCACTTGAAAGTGCCAACTGGTGATTCTTCTCCATTGGTGTGCCAGTCAGACGAGTACCCAACAGACCAATTTCTAACATTATATCCAATACATTTCGAGAAATAGTTCAGTATTTCGATATCCATCATATGAATTGTTGAAGGATAAGTTTTGAAGATGACAAAGGACCTAGTGCTAAGTGGACCACAAAAAGATTCACAGTTGAAGTAAGAAGACCAGTTGTTCAACGAGCTAATCTAGTTAGAGCTAAAGAAGGAAAGAAGAGAATAGCTGAAATCAAAGTTCCAATCCTACCGGAAGTAGAAGAAGCAAGAAGCGGTGCTAAGAAGGACGCGGTTCCTAAACGACAATGGATTGGAAACTAAGGCAAACTAACTTAGAGTTTAAATAAGAAAATATGGGTAACCTTGTTTAAACTGATTTCAAAGAGGAAAAGGATTTTTAAACTTAGTTGGATCCGGCTAAGTCTAGTTCCTATAAATACAAGTTAGTTTGGCCAAATTCATAACGCACAAAAGAGATCTCAACAGAGCATATCAAGTATAATCAGATCGTGAGAAGCTTTGTGTGCAAGAACAAAGGCTGAGCAGCAGAACCTTCTGAAGGAGCAGTTTCATAGTTAAGTCTGTTGTTTTAGTTCTTTGTTATAGGCTATTGAGTTGTAATCTATCCGCTTGGTTAGAAGCATTAAGTGGAGGTTACTTTTTGAGGTGAAGTAGAGTTAACCTTACCAGCTAACGTGTGGCTAGGAAGGTTCTAGGTACTAGGGGGTTCTAGTTCCTTGATTGCATTACGTTGTAGTCTAAAACTTGCTCGGGTTTTCCTTTAGTGGAAGAGTTAAATCACAAGAGTTTGGGTTGTGGTTTTTATCCCTTGAGCAAGGATTTTTCCACGTAAAAATCTCTGTGTTCTTTACGTTTCTGCAATTTGTTTCGTTTCAGAGATAGGTGAATCTTGCAAGGAACCTGGTTCTTTGTGAGTTTGGCCCAGAAAGTTAAAAGCAAGTTTTAGAATTTGAAAATCGGGTAAGGACACTATTCACCCCCCCTCTAGTGTTTTACGAAGGTGCACCAAGTGCAACAAGTGGTATCAGAGCAGGTTCTCTCGAATAAAGATTAACATCTTGAGAAGGATCTGAACAATGAGTGCACCACCGATAATCACCGAAGGACAATCTGTCAACAGGCCTCCTCAATTCAATGGATAATACTATGGATTGTGGAAAGGAAGAATGGAAGACTTTATTCAAGCTGAAGACTTTCAGCTATGGATCATTACCAAGGATGGACCTCTTATCCCAAGCAGAACTGTTGGACAACCACCAAATGTGGAAACTGTTCCCAAGGCGATATCTGAATACACGGATGCTGATTTTAAGATGGTGGAGAAGAATGCAAAAGCTAAGAGTTTCTTCATACAAGACTGCCAAAGAAATTTGGGATGCTCTACAAATTGCTCATGAAGGAACTTCACGTGTAATGAAGTCAAGGATCCAGACGCTGAAAAGAAAGTTCGAGTTGTTTGCTATGAGTAAATCTGAGTCCATCCAGGACATGATGACCTGGTTCACAATCATAACAAACGAGATGAAGTCGCTAGGTATGGTTCTGACCAACGAAGGCCTAGTAGAAAAGGTTATTAGGATTCTACCTGATTCATGGGAGTCAAAGGTTACAGCTATCATTGAGTCCAAGGCACTGGACAAGATTGAACTAGATGAACTCATTGGTAGTCTGAAAACCCATGAGCTAATGAAACAGTCAAGGATGAAGGTGGAACCCAAGAAGGAGAAGAACCTAGCCCTAGAGGCAACTGGAGGTTCCATGTATGAAGTCTCTGAGCATGAGATGGCCTTAGTCAATGCAGTTCGAAATACCTTAAGCTTTGAAAGAAGAAGAACCAGAGCCACTCCTGCCAAGAGCAACATAGCTGAAAATCCTGACTACTCAGGGTGTTTTAAGTGTAATAAGAAGGATCATGCTATAAAGGACTCCCCATTGTGGGATATTGAATAGAAAAGGTCTGGAGCTACAAAGGAGAATGAACCAAAGAAGACCAAACGTCCTCCCAATTTCAGAGCATTAAGGAGGAAGAAGAAAGAGGTTTTTTATGCAACATAGGGACCTTCTTAAAGTGAAAGTGATGAAGAAGAAGAAGAACCAGGAGATGACTCTCCATTGGCATTGATGGCTGATAATGAACCTTTAAGTGATGATACACCTGAGGTAAGTCTTGATGAACTAAAAACTAGATTTCATACTTTCTCTCCTAGAGAATTTAACTTGCTTGCCCTGACTTTAATTGAAGAGATTGAAAATTTGAGGTCTGAGAAGGAACAAGCACTTTCTGAGAAGGACCAACTAATAGCAGTTGCGTCTGATTTTTCAATGAAAAATAAAAACTTGGAAAAAGCTAAATCTGATCTTAAAAAGGAATTAATTGCTGGGGAAACTCAAGTTTTTGACTTAAAAGAGAAAGTCTCGGTCCTCGAATTAGAGAATCTTCAATTAAAAGAACAGGTGCTCTGTGAGAAGAAGCTAGGTTCTACACTTGAACTTGAGAATCAAAAATTGAAAGAGGGGTCTGGTAAGCAAGGAGTTAGTGAGGCTCAAATCAACCTTGAAGCTGAGCTTAAAAAGAAAAATCATGTTCTACATCAGAAAACTGAGAAGAACCGGGTTCTTCAGGAAAAGGTTGAAAAAGCTAACTCTGAGCTAACCAGATTCACTAAATGGAACAAGTCTTCTGAAGCCTTGAATTGGTTGCATGAAAATCATAATAGAGGTAAAACCGGATTAGGACATAGGAAACCTTTACCTGCTTGGAACCCTAATAGTAAATATGTATGACTTCCTTGCAACAAACTGTACTTCTTATGTGGTAAGACTGGACATATCAGGAATGAATGCAGCATTGCAAAAGGAGCAGTGGAAAAGAATAAAAAATCAGTTTTACCTTATTGGGCTAGAAAAGATTTGATTCATCCATTCGATAACAAAAAGGGACCCAAGCTTGTTTGGTTTCCTGTTACCAACCCTTGATTTTCTCTTTCAGGCTGGAGTGAGATGGAACAACCCAAGCTGGATTCTTGATAGTGGGTATTCCAGGCACATGACAGGAGATAGAAGAAACTTTCTCTCACTCGCAGCGTTTCAAGGAGGCAGCGGGGCAAGAGCGGTGAAATTGTTGGTATTGAAAAAGTTGGGAGATCCCTCAATCATGCTATTGACAATGTACTCTGTGTGGATGGATTGAGGCATAACCTTCTAAGTATCTCTCAACTATATGATAGAGGAAACTCAGTGAGTTTCACCTCTGTAGGTTGCACTGTGAAGAACCTGCAGACTGGTGAAGTGATAATGGAAGGAAAACGAGCTAACAATGTGCATAAGGCTACATTAGGTTCTCTTCCTGAGAATAATTTGACTTGTCTGAATGTGCTGGAGAATGATAGTCAGTTTTGGCACAAGAGATTAGGACATGCAAGCTTGACTCAATTGAATAAGTTGGTGTCAAAGGACCTGGTTCGTGGAATGCCAAGCAAGAGGTTCAATGACATCAAGATTTGTGATGCTTGTGTGAGGGGGAAACATGTAAGATCTTCATTCAAGTCAAAGAAAGTGGTTAGTACTTCGAAACCACTTGAGCTGGTTCATATGGACTTGTGTGGACCAATGAGGGTAAGGAGCAGAGGAGGTAAGAGATTTGTAATGGTAATAGTTGATGATTACTCCAGATACACACGGACCTTGTTCCTGAGATCTAAAGATGAAGCATATGAAATGTTCGAGGACTGGGTCAGAATCAATCAGAAGAAACTGGGGCTTCAACTAGTGAGTATAAGGTCCGACCATGGAACAAAATTTGACAATGCTAAGTTTGCTGAATATTGTAACAAACATGGTATGGATCACAACTTCTCTACACCAAGGACCCCTCAGCAGATTGGTGTAGTTGAAAGGAAGAACAGGTTCTTCGAGGATATGGCTAGAACTATGTTGTTGTCAAGCGGTCTATCGAAGAACTTTTGGGCTGAAGCAGTCAACACTGCTTGCTACTTGCTGAATCGATGTTCTATCCATCCTTTGTTAGAGAAAACTCCCTATGAGCTGATTAGAGGCAGGAAACCTAATATTGCACATCTCAGAGCTTTTGGGTGCAAGTGTTTCGTGCATAACAATGGGAAAGAACCTCTAGGGAAGTCTGATGCAAGAAGTGATGAAGCCATCTTCTTGGGATATTCTTCACAAAGTAAAGCTTATAAAGTGTTCAACAAGAGAACCATGACTGTAGAAGAAAGTGTGCATGTGGTATTTGATGAATCTGAAAGTGTTACAAACAGACAAGAAGATGATGATCAGAAGATAAGTCTTGCAAGAGATGAACCTGCTGAAGACCCTGAGAATCTGAATGGGGTTAAAGGCAATTAGACAGGGGAACTGAAGAGCAAGATGAAGAGGACGTAGATGGCTCAAATCCTCCTGGAAACGACACTCAGCAGATTCAGCCTAAACCTTGGAGATATCAAAGTTTTCATCCACTGGAGAACCTCATGTTGTTACTAGAAGAGCTTTGAAGAACTTCTGTGCATTCTTTGCATTTCTGTCCTCAATAGAACCAAGGAATGTACGTGAAGCACTTGAGGATCCAGACTGGGTGATTGTGATGCAAGAGGAACTTCATCAGTTTGAACGAAGTAAGGTATGGCACCTGGTCCCTCGACCAGCGGACAAGTCCATCATTGGTACTAAATGGGTCTTTAGAAACGAGCTGGATGAACATGGCATAGTGACAAGGAATAAGGCAAGACTGGTGGTTCAAGGTTATAGTTAAGAAGAAGGAATTGATTATGATGAAACCTTTGCACCTGTTGCAAGAATGGAGGCCATAAGGATGCTTATTACTTTTGCAGCTTACATGGAGTTTAAGCTGTATCAGATGGACGTGAAGAGTGCATTCCTTAATGGTTATTTGAATGAAGAAGTGTATGTGGTTCAACCACCTGCCTTAGAAAGTACAGAGTTTCCTGATCATGTCTACAAACTTGACAAGGCACTCTATGGGTTGAAACAGGCTCCTAGGGCTTGGTATGAAAGATTGTCTGGTTTCTTATTGAAGAATGGGTTTACAAGAGGTAAAATAGACAATACTTTGTTTTTAAGGAAGAAAACCAAGGACCTGCTGATTGTTCAAGTGTATGTAGACGACATCATCTTTGGAGCTACTAATGAGAACCTTTGCAAGGAGTTTGCCGACCTGATGGGAAGTGAATTTGAGATGAGTATGATGGGTGAGCTAAATTTCTTCTTAGGCTTATAAATCAAGCAATCTCAGGAAGGCACAATGATCCACTAGCAGAAGTACATCAAAGAGCTGTTAAGGAAGTATGATATGAAGTCTGCTAAGGATATGAACACACCCATTGCTCCTGGAATGAAGATAGATCTGGATGAAACTGATGCTTCAATTGATGAAACTAAGTACAGAGGAATGATTGGTTCTTTACTGTATTTAACTGCAAGTCGTCCAAATATTGTTTATAGTGTGGGGTTGTGTGCAAGGTTCCAGTCAAAACGAAAGGAGTCACACATTACTGCAGTCAAGAGAATCTTGAGATATTTGAAAGGAACTCAAGATCTTGGTTTATGGCTCCCAAAAGGTGGAAGCTTTGACCTAATTGGGTATGCTGATGCTGACTATGCTGGTCACTTGGTTGATAGAAAAAGTACATCTGGGATGGCACACTTCCTAGGTCCTTGTTTAGTTTCATGGGCTACAAAGAAGCAAAATTCAGTGGCATTATCCACAGCTGAAGCTGAATATGTAGCAGCTGCTTTATGTTGTTCACAGTTATTATGGATCAAGCAGCAGTTGGAGGACTTTGGAATCCAGTGTGGATCAGTTCCAATCTTTTGTGACAATACCAGTGTAGTCAATATTGCAAAGAACCCGGTCCAGCACAAGAGAACAAAGCACATTGATATTAGGCATCACTTTTTAAGGGACAATATTGAGAAAGGCCTAATTACTATGAACTTTTGCAGGACTGAGGATCAAATTGCTGACATCTTCACTAAGGCATTGAACAAGGTACAATTTGAAAAGAACAGGCTTGAGCTAGGGATGACCAAGATACAGTGAACGAAGCAGCACCTGGTTCTCCCAATCATTGGCTAGTGAAGTTTCCTTGTTTTTACTTAGCTTAACTTTGCTTAGTTGATTCTACATATGAAAACTTAATTGCTTTGCTTGCTAACCTGACTTAGATACTAGCAAATTTTTGAAATAAAGGATATTGTTGAAGAAACTGGTGCATAGACATTCAGGTACACATTCTTTGTTACTTACTGAATATAACGTTGTCTTACGTGGCCTAATTTGTTACCAATCACCCTCACTTGGCGCCGGATTAGTGTAACACTTTTAAAATTCAAATACTTTGAACCATGATGGCGTCAGTTCCTATGCTTCATAAATAGTAGCAGCTTTTTCCAACCTTCTTCTCTTTCTTGAGCTTTGTTTTCCCTGAAAATTCCTTCACAACACTCAGGAAAGTCACTCCATCGGTTATTTTTGGCCATTTCAACTTAATATACCTGCAATAACCCTCAGCAAGTACATCAAGTATCACTCCCAACACAGTTCTCCCAAACTTAATCTCAACTCCCTTCACCACTGAAAACACCCTCCTGGCAGCAACTCTGCAATTTGTATAGAACTCCCTAACTTCATCAGAATACAATAACCTGTCTTTGTTGGCAAATAGACCTAACCACCCTTGATCACCTATCTTTCTGAGTAAAGGTTTCATATGGTGCTCCTTCACATCACCCAGGATGCTCCCAGCCAATACCGGGTGTTTAGCAAAGAAGGCTATCCTGTCAACCTCTTCCTCAGAGCCTTTTCTCCTTTTCCTGCTCTCCAGCTCACTGTCTGTTTCTGAGTCACTGGGTTCCACATAACTTCCAGCTTCATCACTTTCCTCTTTGGCCTCAACAACCTTTTTCTCATTCTTTTTCGTTTCTTCCATTTTTCCATCCCTCACATTCTTGACTGTCTTTTCTAGCTTTCCCACTTTCACTAGCTGCTGCTTCAGAGCAAACCAGGTTCCTACTCTTTTAGGTTCTAGCTCTGTAGCAATTTTATCATCACCCTCAGATCTCTCCTCTTGAGAGTCCTCACTTCTTTCATCAACTAGTCTGCTCTTAGGCACATTCTTTCCCTCTTTCAACCATCTTCTTCTCTTGTCAGTTTCCACTCTGTTCTCACTTACAAACACCACTTCTTCTTCTTCTCCCTCATCCAGCAATTTTTCATCTTCCTCTCCAAATTTCCTTTTTACACTTCTTCTTCTTGTTTTTTCAACTTTCTCTTTTTCACCCTTGCCTCCCAAAATTACCTCATCCTTCTCCTCATCAGAGTCTGTCCACTTTAGTTCTACATCATCAGCCACACTAGGATCTGAGTGAGAACCAGGTTCTTCACTCAAGTCCTTTGCAGCCTCAGCAGAACTAGGTCCTCCAACAACTGGACCTTCAAGTGCAGACATCCCTTGAATTTTCTCTATAGGAAAAACCCCCAGACTAGGTTCACTAGCATGTTCCTTTTGGGATTCAGCGGAATCCTCCTCTCTGAGTTTTTCTAACACCTTTTCAACTACATCGGCCTCCAACACACTTTCAGATACTAAGGGCATATGAAAACTGGCCTTAGGTTCCTCCTGAACAATATTTTTGTTCTCCTCAACTACCTTCCCCCTACTAGATATTTCACTGGACTCTACCTCTCCTACGATTTCATCTAGTCCTTTTACCAATATTTCAGTACTCACTTTTCCAAGACTTTTTACAACTTCTAAGGCAGTAGAAGTAGATAGAGTAGAGTCAAGTGTTACCTTAATCGGTCTTTCAGAGGAAATCAGTTCTACAGGCGTAGGAGATGAGGATCTGACAACCGTCTTCTTGACCCCTTTCTTTCCTCCCTTTTTGAGGAATTTTGCCCTAGCTTTGGCAATTCTTTCTGCGAGAGTAGAGGGAGGGGGTTTTGGAGTAGACTTCTTGGATGTGTGCATTTTTGAAGTCTTAGTAGGAGATGCTGATGTAGATTGTGCTTGAGACATTGTGATTGTGGTTAGGGTTTTGAAAAATAAGATGAGAGGATTTCCTGTTTCGATTTTAGAGAGAGAAAATCGGCAGAGTAGAGAGAGATAGTTTGCAAGTATGTGTGTTTTGTTTCTATCAACAGAAAGTGAGAAGGAGTAATGGTGATGAGGGGTTTTACTAGGGAACAGACGATAATGATAACTAAAAAGGTGAAAAGGCAGCTTTTTCAAGTTTTGAAAACCGGGAAAGGAGTATTGATTTGACGGTTACATAGACTTACCCAAATAAGGTCTTTTTAAATAAGTGGGGTCAAGTCAAGTCTAGTAGAAATCTAACCAAAAGAGGAATTTGTTCCTATAATCAAGGACGATTACAAGAACATGGGAATCCTTCCTTGACACACGTATAATTGACAATTAATTTCAGTTACAACTCTTAACATAAAATAGCTGTGTGACTATACCTAGACATGGTTCCTCATGCTTGCTTTGGTTCCTTCTACGTACCTTGTAGGTTCTTTCATGGGAACACATTAGCCCAACGTGGTGCTAATCAGCTGAACAAGTATACTTAATAAAGTACAAAATTAGACTGGACAATAATAACAATAGTTACAAACAAATTGTTGAACAGTTAACCAACCAATCATTGGGCAACAAATGCTGAGTCATCCGTGTATTTTGGTCATCCCTAACTCCAACCTGTTCCTCTCAAAATGAACCTTGTTCAGTGCTTTGGTAAAGATGTCAGCAATCTGATCTTCAGTCCTACACGAGTTCATAGTAATCAGACCTTTTTCTACATTGTCTCTAAGAAAATGGCGTCGAATATCAATGTGCTTTGTTCTTTTGTGTTGGACTGGGTTCTTGGCAATGTTAACTGCACTTGTGTTATCATAGAAAATTGGCACAGCTCCACATTTAATTCAAAAGTCCTCCAACTGCTGTTTGATCCATAGCAATTGTGAGCAGCATGATGCAGCTGCTACATACTCAGCTTCTGTAGTAGATAAGGCTACTGAGTTCTGCTTCTTTGTTGCCCAAGAAACTAAGCAGGGACCAAGAAAGTGTGCCATTCCTGAAGTGCTCTTCCTGTCCACAAAATGACCTGCATAATCTGCATCTGCAAAACCAATTAGTTCAAAGGTACCTCCCCTTGTGTACCATAGACATAGATCCTGAGTTCCTTTCAAATATCTCAAGATCCTCTTCACAGCTGTCAAATGTGACTCCTTAGGCTTGGACTGAAATCTAGCACACAGTCCCACACTGTATACAATGTTAGATCGACTGGCTGTGAGATAGAGGAGTGAACCGATAATTCTTCTATATGTTGTCTCATTTGTAGAAGGACCTAGTTCATCCATATCCAGCTTGGTTCCAGGAGCAATAGGAGCAGTCATTTCTTTTGCTCCTTCCATGTCAAATTTCTTCAGAAGTTCCTTGACATATTTTTGTTGATGAATCATGGTTCCTTCAGGCGTCTGTTTTATCTGCAGTCCTAGGAAGAAATTAAGTTCTCCCACTATGCTCATTTCAAATTCACTGCCCATCAATTCAGCAAACCCTTTGCATAGCTCCTCATCAGTGGCTTCAAAAATGATATCATCAACATATACCATAACCACCAATAGATCCTTTTCTTTCTTCTTTAAGAATAGCGTGTTGTCAATCTTCCCTCTTGTAAGACCATTCTTCAGTAAGAATCCAGATAGTCTTTCATACCAAGCTCTTGGAGCTTGCTTCAATCCATAGAGTGCCTTGTCAATTTTGTAATCCTGATCAGGAAATTCACTGTTCACAAACCCTGGTGGCTGTATTACATAGACTTCTTCATTTAGGTAGCCATTCAAAAAGGCACTCTTCACATCCATCTGATACTGTGTGAACTCCATATATGTAGCGAAGGTAATCAACATTCTAATGGCTTCCATCCTTGCTACTGGTGCAAAAGTTTCATCATAGTCAATTCCTTCTTCCTGATTGTATCCTTGGACTACTAATCTAGCCTTGTTTCTTGTTACTATACCATGGATCTTCTAAGGCTTCTTTGACATTCTTTGGTTCCAAAGATGATAGGAAGGCAAAGAATGCACAGAAATTCTTCAAGGCCAACCTGGTCATGATTCCAATATCCAATTCCGATAATACATTCTCCAAAGGATGAGAAATTTTGCGCTTCCATGGCCTGGGTTGGATATGACGTGAAGGACCTTCAGCATCACTTTGGGTAGGTTCTTCCTGACTTGTTGAATCATCAACTTCATCTGATGTTCCCCCTGTCATATTTACTCCTTGTTCTCGAGACGTTGAATTCTCACATGATTCTTCTTTGTCTTCTGGATCTTCAGAGTTGGTTACACCATCTTCTCGAGTAAGGCCAATTGCTTGATCATCTACTTCAGTATCATCTACTGCCTTATCAGATTCATCAAATACCACATACATACTTTCCTCCACTGTTTGTGTTCTTTTATTAAACACTTTGTATGCTTTGCTTTGAGTAGAATAACCAAGGAATATTGCCTCATCACTCCTAACATCAAATTTCCCCAATGGTTCCTTTCCATTATTGTGGACAAAATATTTACAACCAAAGGGTCTCAGGTGTGCAATATTTGGTTTCCTTTCTATGAGCAGCTCATATGGGGTCTTGTCAAGAATAGCTCTTATGGAGCATTTGTTCAGCAAATAGCATGCAGTGTTTATTGCTTCAGCCCAGAAACTTCTTGCAAGACCACTTGACAGCAGCATAGTCCTTGCCATATCCTCCAGAGACCTGTTCTTCTTTTCAACTACTCCATTCTGCTGTGGAGTTCTTGGTGCAGAGAAATTATGATCGATACTGTATTTTGCACAATAATCTGAGAATTTTGAGTTTTCAAATTCTGTTCCATGATCGGATCTTATGCTAACAAGTTCCAGGCTCAACCTTTTCTGTACAACACCAGCCCAATCTTTGAAGCTATCAAAGGCTTCATCTTTGGATGCCAAGAACAAGGTCCATGTGTACCTAGAGTAGTCATCAACAATTACGAACACGAACCTCTTTCCTCCTCCGCTCCTGACTCTCATAGGTCCACACAGATCCATGTGTATCAATTCCAGTGGTTTTGATGTACTCACCACCTTCTTTCATTTAAAGTATGATCTCACATGCTTCCCCCTCACACAAGCATCACACATTTTTATGTTTTCAAATCTCTTACTAGGCAGTCCACGAACCAGCTCCTTTGATACTAGTTTGTTGAGTTGTGAGAGACTTGCATGACCCATTCTTTTGTGCCACAACTGAGAATCACTTTCTTGCACGTTCAAGCATGCTAAGTTGTTTTCAGGCAGTGATTTCAGTGATGCTTTGTACACGTTGTTCACCCTTTTTCCTTCCATAACAATTTCTCCACTCTGTAGGTTTTTCACAATGCACCCTACAGAGGAGAAGCTCACTTCATTTCCTCTATCACGCAACTGAGAGATACTCTGCAGGTTGTGTCTGAGACCATCGACACAGTATACATTTTCAATTGCATGGTCCAGAGTTCTCCCAACTTTTCCAATTTCTACGATCTGACCACTTTTTCCTCCTCCGAAGGCCACACTGCCTCCCTGAAATGCTGCGAGTGAGAGAAAGTTTCTTCTATCTCCTGTCATGTGCCTTGAACAAGTGCTATCAAGAATCCAGCTTGGGTTGTTCTCCCTCACTCCAGCCTGCAAAACAGATTAAGGGTTAGCTTTAGGAACCCAGACAAGCTGGGGTCCCTTCTTATGAGAAAATGGATAAATCAAATCCTTTTTAGCCCATTGAGGTAGAACACTTCTTTTATTCTTGGTCTTTGCCTTGCTTTCATTCATGCACATTTGTCTGTAATGTCCAGTTTTACCACAGAAGATACACAACATGTTACAAGGCAAACCCACATACTTGCTTTTAGGATTATATGGAGGCAGTGGTTTCTTGAATCCTACCCCTTGTTTTACCTTGTTCTGATTTTCAAGGACCCAATTCATTGCCTCAGAAGACTTATTCCATTTTGTTAACCTGGTAAGCTCATAGTTAGATTTTTCAACCTTTTGATTCAAAATCCTGTTCTTTTCAGTTTCCTGGTATAGGATCTCATTTGTTCTTTTAAGTTCATTTTCAAGAAAGGCTTGAACTTCACTTATTACTTGCTTACCATTGACACTCTCCTTTAACTGATTTAGTTCCAATTCAAGTTCTGTGATCTTAGAGTTTGACACCAGAGTCTGCCCTTTCAAAATGGCATTGATTTCTTTCAGTTCAATATTTTGTTCTTGAAAACTCTTGTGCTTAGTTCTGAGATCACTTATCTCTTCAGTTAATTTATCTTTCTTAATTCTCTCCTTTTCATAACCCTTAATCAAAGTGGCAGTGATTAAGATCAAATTTTCAGTAGAGTATGTATGTAAATTTTCTTTAAGATCAGATAGACATACCTCTGCTAAATGAGCAGCTTCTTCTCCATCAGTTGCCATAAGAGCTGAGTCCTTTGTTTGTTCATCTTCTGTGTACATCTCTTTAACTTTTTCCCATACTTCTTTAGCAGACTTGTGTTCAAGTATCCTTGCAAACACATCAGTAGTCAGCCCTCTCCTCAGGTACAATTCAGCTTTGGAATTTGCCTGTAACCAGTCTAGGTCTTGAGGATCTAGTTCTTCTACCTTCTTTGGAACCAGAACCCCACTTGCTGCTCTCTTAACAGGAACATGAGGTCTTCTTTTCACAATCAACCAGAGACTGTAATCCATTGCTTGAAGGAAGTTTTTCGTCTGTTTCTTCCAGCACTTGTAGTTTGTCCCATTAAATATATGTGGCTTTGATGGATCTCTTCCTCCTCTGAACTCCCGAAGATCTTCATCATCTGAACCAACATCTGACAGCCCCATCAGTGCTAGTGGAGATTCATCTCCAGATTCCTTTTCATGATCAGATTCACTGTCATTAGGTCCCCATGTAGCATAGAAAACTTCCTTTTTCTTCCTTCTTTCTGCTTTGAAGTTTGGAGTTCGTCTCACCTTCTTCTTATCTTTGTCATTCTCCTTTGACACCTCCTTTTCCTTCTCCTTTGTTGCTCTA
This sequence comes from Petunia x hybrida, assembly GCA_037355625.1. Classification (NCBI taxonomy): domain Eukaryota; kingdom Viridiplantae; phylum Streptophyta; class Magnoliopsida; order Solanales; family Solanaceae; genus Petunia; species Petunia x hybrida. Next base: position 581,361 of record JBBBVM010001033.1, on the reverse strand, counting down.
TTTTTCATCCATTCTATTTCCCACATTGGACAATCCATGACAGTATGGTCCTTCTTGAAACACTTGAAGCACCCTGAGTAATTAGGACTGTCAACTATGTTCTTTCTTCCAGAATTCTCCTTGTTATTTCTTTTGAAACCTTTGAACCTTCCCAAGTTGAACTTCTGTCTTAAGGCACTGACCATTGTTGCTTCAACTGATTGCAAATCAACATAATCATCAGTTTCATCAGTTGCTTCGAGTGCAAGGGTCTTGTCCTTCTTGAGAGATGGTTTAGTTTTTGACTCTTTCATCATGTCATGCGTTTTCAAACTTCCAACCAGTTCTTCAAGTATGATGGATCTGAGAGGTTTGGATTCAATGATAGCAGTCATCTTGGGTTCCCAAGCCTCAGGTAACACATTCAGAACCTTATCCACCATCTCTACTTCAGGCAACTCCATATCCAGGGATCTCATCTCATTAGTAATAATGGTCAGCCTGGTCATCATATCCTAAATTGATTTTTTCTCTCCCATAGAGAACAACTCGAATTGTCTTTTCAGCATTCGTCTCTTGGAGTCCTTCACTTCAGTGGTTCCTTCATGTGCAACTTGCAAGGCATCCCAGATTTCCTTAGCAGTCTTGTAAGATGATACTCTATTAAACTCTTCAGGGCCAAGACCACAAATTACCAAACGTTTGGCTTTGTAGTTCTTTTCAATCATCTTATAGTCCGCCTCATTGAACTTCTCTTTTGACTTAGGTTCTTCTTTGGCAGTAGCTCCTTCACCAACTATCTTTGTAGGGGTCGAATTTCCTTCAGATACTATGAGCCATAGTTGATAGTCTTCAGCACATATGTAATTTTCCATTCTGTTCTTCCACCAAGCATAATACTGCCCATTGAACTGTGGGGGCCTTAGAACTGACTGTCCTTCAGTGATGGTAGGTGGTGCACTCTTGATTCTGATCCTTTTAAAGGTGTTAACCTAGCACGAGAAGACCTGCTCTGATACCACTTGTTATAATCTAAGCACCTCCTAAGGACACTAGAAGGAGGGGTTGAATAGTGTCTACCGATTTTTTTTTGCAAGGACTCGATTCTTCTGAGTCAAGAACCTTATTCTTGACTTGACTGTTTTCACTTAGATACCACAACACACACAAACGAAAGGCACAAGGAACACAGGGTTTTTACGTGGAAAACTCCTTGCTCAAGGGAGAAAAACCACGACCCACACTCTGGGATTTTAGATTTCAATCCACTAACACAAAGAGCAAGTTTCTGATTACAAGACTCTGTAACCAAGGAGCTACACTCTAGACCCTAATCACTCAACAAAGCTAAAATCTAGCTTTACAAAGCAATCTCTCAAAAGTTCACCTAACACAATTGCTTCTAAGATAAGCTGATAGGTAAAAACAATGATCGCACAAAGACAAGACAACTTACAAACCCAGAACCTATACAGAATATCTAGACTCAACCTCTTTATCTCCAACAGTTGTCTTCTTCAGTTATCTCACGTTGAAAGTTGCTGGATCGCCTGTATATGCTCTCAACTCTCTATTTGTGAATAACTAGTTTTCGGCTACATCAACTACTTGTATTTATATGGGCATCAGAACCCTAGTTGAGTTCCACAAGGGAACCTTGTAATTTTGGTAAGAAAAGATTCCTTGTAACTCTTTCCTTGTTCAAGTCCAACTCGTATTCTTACTTCGAAGACACAGCCTGGGCACCGCCTCTTTTAGTCTGACTAGGATGCATACTCGTTCACGCGCCACTACTCCTAGTTCCGCAGAGATTTGCAACTCTCAATTCTTTTCGATCAGTCGTGCCCTTCTATACAAGGACCAGGTGCTCCTTAGGAACCATTGAGTCCTTCATGTTTGTCATTCTTCAAAACCTTTCCTCAATAGATATCAAACTCTAAGTTTCTCCTGATGACTCTCCAATATGGTTGGGTCGGGCACAAGGCAAGGGCCAAGCTTGAGGATTACACTTCGCGCGCAGGAGCGACGCTTAGTACCAGGCGAGGGACGGGCAGGTCCTTAGCCAAATCCAGATGTGCGCATACTGAAGTTTCTGCATATGCGATGCGCACATGGGAGAGACCTTCGGGCGGCGCAGTTGAAGCTAGGCCACTGAAGCGAGCTTCCAAGAAACTTGGGACGAGAAGCAGGCTGGCTCGTAGTCAGGTTTGACTACTAGCAGTAGTCTGCAGTATGTGTGGTATGGCCTTCACGAAAATTAGCAGCGGAGTCCTGAGCCTGATTTATTTATCTTCTGTTCTAGATTTCACTCTTTGGTCACCTTTATATACCATAACGTCAATTTTCTTTGCATCAAGAGTTTGAGACTTCAAGAACCTGCGGCTTTTCGAAGGCTCCATCTTGCAAATAACATGCTTACGCGGCAGAGGTTGACATCATCAGGAGTAGTCCTTTAATTTCTGACCTTGGTGAGCACTCGTAGATTCTCGATTGTCCCCGATTTGGCGAAGAAATAGATGGATCGTCATCTTCTTGTAGTTTGGTGGAGACATACTTTTGGTGAGTGAAGCACATACAACGTCCTTTTGTTGCAGCTTCAGTGTGGAGCCAGTGGCTAGAGTCTTCATCTTGCAGCTTGGTGAAGGACACATATGGCGCATCACCTTCTTACAAGTTTACAAAAGAAGGCATGGAGCACTTCACCCTTTAAGGTTCTTCAACAAGATAACACTGGCAGCATCTTCTTCTTTCTGCAGATTTGAAACTTTGGAGATATGTCACAATATGCTTATTTGAAGCATCGCGCCACCGCCACTATGGTCTTCCTTCTCTTTTTTTACCTGCGGCTTTGAATCTTTGGTGAGACATCACTTGGAGAAGTCATTTGAAGCCTTGACGAGAGTGTACCTTGAGATTTCTCTTGTTCGTAGCGATTTCACAGCTTCGGCAAGACACACTTTGAGTAGTCCTCTCAAGCATTGACGAGGAAGTATTCGAGCCTTGTTGATATCCCAACTTTGCGCAGCTTTGCAAGAGTGTTTGTTTCTTGGTGCTGCAACCACGTAATTACAGAGCACTTGATTTCAAGGAAGCTAGACTTCAGCTGGCGCGACATATCGAAACATGAAAGCAAAACGCCTCAAGGATCAGCCGGAATAAATGTTTGAATTAGCTCCAGGCGTCTATTGTGGAGGATTTTCAGTTTTGTGCAGTCGTGCTAAAAAAATCATAACTCAAGATAGGAGAGTCCAAATCACGAGCCGTCTGCATTGTTGGAACTTCTGGAGCTATAACATATCTAAAGATCAGATCAAAATACCATCTGCAACAGCTGGAATTAATTTTTGAAGTTGACCAAGTTGGCTGTTGTGCTGACTTTACAGATTTGCACAAGCTCACGGAAAAATTCATATCTCGAGCTATGAGTGTCAAATCCACAAGCAGTTTGTGCCATTGTATAGAAGACTTCTCAATCTACAGCATATTCAAAAGTTTAGGTCTTGATTCTATCCAAATTTGCACAATTTTTCTGCTGAAGTCAGCTCTGCGTTTTGACAGTCAAATTGCCCCAGCTTTGAGCATTTTGGCGAAAAGAATCATATTATCTTGTGTGAGTATCCGAATTGCAAGCCACTTTTTCCATTGGAAGGGAACTCCTGGAGCTGTAAAATATTCAAAAATCAGACCAAAATAGCATCTGTATCAGCTGAAATTAATTTTTGAAATCACCCAAGATGTCTGTCCTATTGATTTCACAGATTTGCGCAAGCTCACAGAAAAACTCATATCTCGAGCTATGAGTGTCCAAATCATGAGCCGTTTGATCCATTGGAAACTAGATTCTGATAGCTGTGCTTGTATCAAAGATCAACTCTTAATTCAGCATGGATCGACACAGAAAAGTCTTGGAATTTGGCTCTACAATTGGGTACATTGCACTCTTGGCAGCAGGTTTCACGGGTCCCTTTTTCCTTTTACTTGTTTTTGCAGATCTGTTCGACGGCTAGAATGGTCTCAATATCAGACCCAGAAGGTTCATTTCTTGTCACACCAATGTCTTGAGCAACAAGTGTTGGGAAATTTAATCCCCCCTTAGAAATAATATTCACGGTATAATAGCAACAATATCAACGGAGTACTGAAAATGCGGTAATCAATAAGAATAAAATTATAACAAGGACAACAAGATTTTTACGTGAAAAACCATTCTGAACAATGGAAAAAACCACGCCCGAGAGGAGCAAATAATTCCACTATAGCAAGGACTTTTACACTGTGTAGTAAATACCACTACACACTCACAAAAAAAAGAATCTTTTTTTGATTTTACACCTCACTATAAAACCGCTCACACTCTCTATTTCTCCTCACAATCTATACCGCCTTTCTATTCCCACAGACTATACCGTCTGTGTATTTCCCACAGAATACACCATCTGTATATTCTGCCATAGACTACACTGCCTATATACTTAACCCACAGACAACATTATCTGGGTATTTCCCTCACACAACACACTACATTCTCTTTGTGTGTGTTCTCTTGTGTGATGCTCTTTTTGGTGTGTCTGAAACTAAAAGGAATCTTGCTCTATTTATAGAGCAAAGGTTGATGTCTATGATGTCACTACAAACATCATTGCTGCAACATTTCAAAGTTGGCACCGTCCAACCTTTCATTTCAACAACCTACAAATGTAGCCAAAACATTACTGCCAATACTATTGGCTTTCTCTTTCACACACACATTTTCCTTTGTTTGTTTTCACATGGAATGATTGGGGCTGGACCCTACACAACAACAAGCAGAATCCACATGTGACAGAAGGTGCTCCAAAGTTCGGCATTTCTTGACCGACAAAGAACTATTTGGAGAGTCTATTCGTCCGACTTGGAGAAGCTGGTCGCATGACTTCATCTATCACTGGTGAGAAAGCTCATGGACTGCCTCTTCTTGCGATGAATAGATTGAGTGATGGATGATGCCCCCAGCTATGTTAAGACTTTTGATATAGCAGCATCCAATTTCAAGACTTAGGCTCCATAGCATGATGTCTTGCTAATTTGTTTCTTTTCTTTGAATCATTGATGTATAAAATTCCTCCAATATTGAAGAAATAAAGTATCTTTCCCACTTTGATGCAAATTTGTCTTCTCTTCTATTTTTGGCATGTGTTTATTTACAACGGAAAGAATCAATGTAGAACCACCAACTTAAACTCAACAATCATATAGCACTTTGATTTTTTTTTAACTCACGCGACAGGACATAGAATAAAACTCTAAGTTACCTACGTACCTCGGCGAAGAGAATCAAGTCATAACGTAGTTCAAGCATGAGTTTTTTTTTATTCTTTTTTTTTTGTCCTAATTTTTTCCTACGCCGTCTCTTTCGAGATTTTACACCTCACTATAAACCGCTCACACTCTCTATTTTTCCTCACAATCTATACCGCCTTTCCATTCCCACAGACTATACCGTATGTGTATTTCCCACAGAATACACCATCTGTATATTCTGCCATACACTACACTGCCTATATACTTAACCCATAGACAACATTATCTGGGTATTTCCCTCACACAACACACTACATTCTCTGTGTGTGTGTTCTCTTGTGTGATGCTCTTTTTGGTGTGTCTGAAACTAAAAGGAATCTTGCTCTATTTATAGAGCAAAGGTTGATGTCTATGATGTCACTACAAACATCATTGCTGCAATATTTCAAAGTTGGCACCGTCCAACCTTTCATTTCAACAACCTACAATTGTAGCCAAAACATTACTGCCAATACTATTGGCTTTCTCTTTCACACACACATTTTCCTTTGTTTGTTTTCACATGGAATGATTGGGGCTGGACCCTACACAACAACAAGCAGAATCCACATGTGACATAAGGTGCTCCAAAGTTCGGCATTTCTTGACCGACGAAGAACTATTTGGAGAGTCTATTCGTCCGACTTGGAGAAGCTGGTCGCATGACTTCATCCATCACTGGTGAGAAAGCTCATGGACTGCCTCTTCTTGTGATGAATAGATTGAGTGATGGATGATGCCCCCAGCTATGTTAAGACTTTTGATATAACAGCATCCAATTTCAAGACTTAGGCTCCATAGCATGATGTCTTGCTAATTTGTTTCTTTTCATTGAATCATTGATGTATAAAATTCCTCCAATATTGAAGAAATAAAGTATCTTTCCCACTTTGATGCAAATTTGTCTTCTCTTCTATTTTTGGCATGTGTTTATTTACAACGGAAAGAATCAATGTAGAACCACCAACTTAAACTCAACAATCATATAGCACTTCGATTTTTTTTAACTCACGCGACTGGACATAGAATAAAACTCTAAGTTACCTACGTACCTCGGCAAAGAGAATCAAGTCATAACGTAGTTCAAAGATGAGTTTTTTTTTATTCTTTTTTTTTTGTCCTAATTTTTTCCTAGGCCGTCTCTTTCGAGATTTTACACCTCACTATAAAACCGCTCACACTCTCTATTTTTCCTCACAATCTATACCGCCTTTCCATTCCCACAGACTATACCGTCTGTGTATTTCCCACAGAATACACCATCTGTATATTCTGCCATAGACTACACTGCCTATATACTTAACCCACAGACAACATTATCTGGGTATTTCCCTCACACAACACACTACATTCTCTCTGTGTGTGTTCTCTTGTGTGATGCTCTTTTTGGTGTGTCTGTAACTAAAAGGAATCTTGCTCTATTTATAGAGCAAAGGTTGATGTCTATGATGTCACTACAAACATCATTGCTGCAACATTTCAAAGTTGGCACCGTCCAACCTTTCATTTCAACAACCTACAATTGTAGCCAAAATATTACGGCCAATACTATTGGCTTTCTCTTTCACACACACATTTTCCTTTGTTTGTTTTCACATGGAATGATTGGGGCTGGACCCTACACAACAACAAGCAGAATCCACATGTGACAGAAGGTGCTCCAAAGTTCGGCATTTCTTGACCGACGAAGAACTATTTGGAGAGTCTGTTCCTCCGACTTGGAGAAGCTAGTCGCATCACTTCATCCATCACTAGTGAGAAAGCTCATGGACTGCCTCTTCTTGCGATGAATAGATTGAGTGATGGACGATGCCCCCAGATATTTTAAGACTTTTGATATAGCAGCATCCAATTTTAAGACTTAGGCTCCATAGCATGATGTCTTGCTAATTTGTTTCTTTTCTTTGAATCATTGATGTATAAAATTCCTCCAATATTGAATAAATAAAGTATCTTTCCCACTTTGATGCAAATTTGTCTTCTCTTCTATTTTTGGCATGTGTTTATTTACAATGGAAAGAATCAATGTAGAACCACCAACTTAAACTCAACAATCACATAGCACTTTGATTTTTTTTTAACTCACGCAACTGGACATAGAATAAAACTCTAAGTTACCTACGTACCTCGGCGAAGAGAATCAAGTCATAACGTAGTTCAAACATGAGTTTTTTTTAATTTTTTTTTTGTCCTAATTTTTTTTAGCAATACCTTTACCTTTTTCAACTATTTTAACATTTTCTAATTCCTGAACAGTTGATTCAAGTGTGAGGACCTGTTCCTCAAGCATTCTAATCTTTCTTTTCAGAAAATCATTTTTAATTACTGCCTCTTTGCATTCTGCTTCTAAACAATCAATTTCATCATGCAGTTGATGATTGCCTTCCCTTAGAGATTTAAATTCATTTAGCACAGTATGAAATACTTTAACCAATTTTTCTCTAGACATGCTTTTTACATCTTGTTTAAGTTTAGAAACAAATACCTCAGCATCTTCTTCATTTTCTGAATCTCCAAGAGCCATTAGAGCAAGATCCTCATCCAGATCATCATCAGTTATTTCATCTTCACTGTCTTGCCATCCTGCAACCATTGGTTTGGGATTTCCACTTTTCTTATGGACCTATTCCCTAGCCTTTTTCCTTTCCTCAATAAATCTCTTCCTCCATTCTCCTTCCATAATTGGACATTTGCTGATATAGTGCTCCGTGCTTCCACATTTCTGGCATTCTCCAGCCTGTTTCATGTTAGAAGACCTACCCTGTCCACTAATCGCCTTTTTCTTAATCAAATATTTTTGAACACTTTTAGCGATAAGGATGAAACGACCTCGGTCAGTCGTTTCGGAAGTTAGGACTCCGATTGGCGTGCCGATAATTTTAAAATATTCGTAATGTCCATTAGAACCTGTCTGTAAAATTTGAGCAAAATCAGACCTCGTTTGGTAGGCATCGGAAGAAGGTTTCAGTTTTTATTGGCGATAAATATTAAAAAGATATTTTTGAGCTCGGTTTTGCCGAATGAGCTCTGATTCGAAATCCGAAAGCGCCGTTGGGTTTGTATGATTATTTATGACCTTTGTGAACTTTCGAAAATGAATTTCGATGTTGTTCGGCTAGTTTCCGCTAAAATGCCGAAAGTTAAATAATTTGACCTTTTTCATTTAAATTCGCATCTTGAGTTTCGGGAGTCCAATTTGAGATCCGCCTTCGCGAATATGTTACATATATTTTGTATAACTGGTATGCAAAAGTTGGAATTATTTCGAATATCGTAGGGTACCGTTTTAATTTTTACTGTAGCAGCGAATTTCAAAGGAAAAAAAAAAAGAAAAGTCAAACAAAATTAAAGAGAGTCGGTGGGGGTCCTTAGCTTAAAGCTAAGGACGAAAAGAGCATACTGTACCATTTATAAACAGAATCAAAAAATTCGAACACAGAGAAATAAAATGACGGAGAGGAAGGGAAAAAATGCCAGAAAATGAGAAAAGCACTACTAAAAAAACCCGGATCTCCGACCACCATCAGGCGACCGAAAATCGGTCTGTCCAGTTATCGGTCGCACAAACCACTGAAAAAATAAAATTAAAAATCGGTCGCCACTACGACCGCTTGTGAGTCGCTGAAAATAGGATTTTTTTTAGTCACAGCTATGCGACCGAAAATCGGTTGCATGTCGGTCGCATAACTGTGACTAAAAACGGGGCAGAACCCCTTTCTCCCCCATTTCAACATACCCAAAACCCACCCAATCCCTAAAAACCGAACCCCCCACCCCATAACCAACTATCCACCATTATAAACCCCATATAACTTTAAATTACTACTCTATAACCTCCAACATAACATCTAACACAATCTACACCTACTAATTCAAGGTAAATTTCAGTTTTTAGTAATTTGTTATTTTTTTAAAAACTCATATAATGACTTTTTAATTCACTTTTTTTGTAGTTATTGGGTGGATAGCACATTGGTAACTCATAGTTACATGCCATTGGATCCCATACAAAGTTGAGGTAATTTTTTTTTTGGTTTAATAATCCGAATTTAATTATATATATATTTTTAAATAATGGAGAGCCTATATATGTTGTTTAAATGTTAGTTGTTAGTTATAATTGGTTTATTCTATATAATGTGATGTCGAGTAAGTTGTTTTGGGTTGATGAACTTTAAATATAGGGTTGTGATGTTTGGGATTAATTATGGTAATTGTTGTGATATGTTGGAATTGTTTGGTAGAGTTGTTTGCAATGTGTTGATGCCTTGTCATGGGTTGTGGTGTTTGGGATACTTGCTATGCATTTAAAGTTAGGGTTTTGGTATTGTTGTTTGGATTGTTCATATTTGGAACATTTTATGCCTAAACCGGATAAATTGTATGCGTTTTGTATTGCATTGCTAATAGTAATTAATATGGAATTCAAACGGACCAATGGATATTCAAAAAAAGGCTACGATTATTAAAAATTGGTACCAATTAGATTGTTCTCAACTTGGCAATTTTTGTGTAGATATGGACTTTAATGCACGTCGTTTGTGGATGGACAATAGACTTTTCCCCGGCCGGCGGGGGATAAGGTCTGAATTTGAAGAGGGTCTTAAGGAATTTGTTGCTTTAGCAAAAACAACCGAACCTTTTATAAGGCGTGGTACAATTAAGTGCCCCTGCATAAAGTGCAAATGTTGCACCCTCCAAGATATAACGACCGTACAACTGCATCTGTTAGATAGGGGGTTTATGCCAGATTACTATATTTGGCGTTATCATGGAGAGCCGTGGATTTGCAGGGGCACATTCAAATGCTTCAAACTATTCATGGCACTAGTAGTTCTCCGGTTTTGGAACTAGACCGTAATGATTATAGAATGGATGATATGGTTCGTGATGCTTTTGGTATGTACCCGGATAATGATCCCATGCAGCCGGGAACATCACAGCCTAACACTGAGCACATTCCCAATGCCGAGGCAAGTGAATTCTATAAAATGTTGGAGGAAGCAAGTCGTCCATTCCATGAGGGCTCGGTACATTCCAAGTTGTCTGTTGCTGTCAGATTGCAGAGTATCAAATCAGATTATAGTATTTCTCAAGCTGCCATGCATTCCATCATAGGCCTTATGAATGAACTAAAGCCGGCTAACATGGACTTACCAACTTCTTATTACTTCACTAAGAAGTTGGTTTCCTCATTAGGCCTTACTTCTCATAAGATTCATTGCTGTGTTAATGGTTGCATGTTATATTACAAGGATGATGCAGAGCTCGTGCAATGTAGATTTTGTGAGGAGCCTCGATACAAGCCCGAGAAAAATCAAAAAAAGAAGCTGAAACCTGTTAAGTGGATGCATTACTTGCCGCTTATACCCAGGTTAAAGAGGTTGTATGCTTCCATGAGTTCTGCTCCTCACATGAGGTGGCATCATGAGCGGACCAGGCAGGCGGGTATTCTATCACACCCCTCAGATGGTGAGGCATGGAAACACTTTGATCAAGTGTATCCGTCATTTGTTAGCGAGCCGAGGAATGTAAGGTTGCGGCTGTGTTCCGATGGCTTCACCCCTTTTGATGTCTCGTCTACGCCATATTCTTGTTGGCCCGTATTTGTCACACCATACAACCTGCCTCCCGGAATGTGCATGACCAGTCCATATCTTTTTTTGAATTGTATAATACCTGGTCTACATAACCCGAAAACTCGTATTGATGTATATTTGCAGCCTTTGATTGATGAATTGCAGACACTTTGGCATGAAGGAGTGGAAACCTACGATGTATCAACGAAGCAGAACTTCCAAATGCATGCTTCTTTGATGTGGACCATAAATGACTTTCCAGCTTATGGGATGCTGTCTGGCTGGTCCACTGCAGGGAAGCTAGCGTGCCCATACTGTATGGAAGATACAAAGGCCTTCACATTGAAAAATGGAGGTAAAGTGACATGGTTTGACTGCTGCCGTAGATTCTTGCCAATGGAGCACCCTTTTAGGAATAATACAAATGCATTCAGGAAGAATCAGGTTGATTATGAGGAGCCTCCTCGCAGGTTAGCAGGGATAGAGATATGGAACAGGGTTAAGGACCTTCCAAAGGTAACTGAAAACTTGCAAACTAAAACACCTGGTTTTGGGGTCGAACATAATTGGACCAAGCAGAGCATTTTCTGGGAGTTGCCTTATTGGAAGGATAACCTTCTGCGCCATAATCTCGATCCAATGCATATTGAGAAGAACTTCTTCGAGGCAGTCCTTAATACTGTGATGGATGTCAAGGGTAAGACAAAGGACAACTGGAAGGCACGGTTTGACATACAGGAACTTTGCAGGCGACCCGAGCTACATGCGGTCCGGGATGGCAACAACATTTTACTTCCAAAGGCTTGCTATACATTCGACGAAGATGAGAGAAGAATGATCTGCGAGTGGGTGAGTAACTTGAGGATGCCTGATGGATATGCATCTAACTTAGAAAGGTGTGTTGATATGAGTGGCTTAAAACTCCATCACATGAAGAGCCACGACTGTCACATTTTCATGGAAAACTTGATCTCAATTGCATTCAATGGGTTGCCAGATAAAGTTTTGAAACCAATAACAGAGACAAGCGTATTTTTTAAAGAGCTTTGCAGCAAGACTTTGAAGGAAGAGAGTTTGAACTTGTTGGAACAGAACTTTCCTGTTGTGTTGTCTAAGCTGTCAAAGATCTTTCCACCCGGCTTCTTTAATGTGATGGAGCATCTACCGGTTCACCTCGCTGAAGAGGCTCGGCTAGGAGGCCCGGTGCACTGCAGATGGATGTACCCTTTCGAGAGGTAAGCTTCCATATCTTATTCAAGTACTCTATATTTTACGCAACATAATTCTACTAACAGATTACTTTTTGTAGAATTATTGGTAAGTGTAAGCGGGATGTGAAAAACAGAGGCCAAATCGAGGGGTCGATATGCCAGGCATATTTGTCTAGAGAAACTTCACATTTTTGCTCATACTACTTCGACAAGGATGTTCCATGTATGCGCACAAGGCCGGATCGGCATGATGTGGGAGATAATAATGATCCCAATTACCCAGCATTCTCCATATTCAATCAACCAGGGAGGGGAAGTGCATTATCATCCAGAAAATACCAGTTCACTGATACAGACAGGAAAGCAGCTACAACACATGTGTTGTTGAACTGTCCTGAAGTCACGCCTTATTACAAGTATGTTTTATTTTAATGGTACCAACTAAATTGTGACTAACATAAGTATTCTTTCTAATGTAAATTTCTTCGTTGCATAACGCAGTCACTTTGTTGCTGAATTTGGTCCAAATACAGTCAGTGATCATTTTACAGATTGGTTTACGTCATTTGTAAGTGTTATGGAAACTCATATATTTTTCCATTGATTTAAAAACCTTACTACCGTCATCGAACTTTGACTAATTTACTCTAATCCATTTAATTTTAATATAGGTAAACAATCCGGTGAATGGCATCAATTTTGATTTTTTGCGACATATATTTCATGGCCCATATTACGAGTATAAAAAGATGAATACATACTTCGTAAATGGGTACCAGTTTCATACACAAAGATGGTCAGAGGGTAAAAAAACCTACAACAACGGTGTGTCCGTGAGTGCTGGAACTGGTGACCAGGGGGGCGACTCTGAGTTCTACGGAGTGATTGAGGAGATCTTAGAGGTTGAGTATAGAGTTGGATGGCCTCATAAAAGATTGGTTCTCTTCAAGTGCAAGTGGTTTGATCCAGGTAGCAGGGGAACGCGGGTGGATTCGAGTTCAAAGATAGTTGAGGTTAATCATAGAAGGTCATATGGAAACTATGATCCTTTCATCATTGCACAGAATGTAAAACAAGTGTGGTTTGTTCCTTACCCTCGGACGAAGAACACATCAAAAGCAAAGGCCAAATCCAAGTGGTGGGCGGTTCTTAAGGGAAAACCGGTGGGATTAATTGAAGTACCTGATAGGTTAGATGTTGCATACATGAATGAGGTCTCAGCTGTTCCCTTGATAGCGGATATTGAACATGCAGACAATTTGCGACATATTGATGGGACGTATGACTCGGTGGCTGCATCTGAATTTAGTCGTGCAAAAAACCCGGCTAGTTTTAGAGAAGGAACTTCAAGGGCATACGAGGATGATGAAAACATAGATAGTGACGAGCCGTCCGAGGATGAAATTGCTAGTGACTATGAATCGGATGATGAAGTTGATTGAACCAATTTGTACTTTGTAGTTTATTATTAATTACATACTGTAATGTACATATGAACATAATATGATTTATGTAATATCATTTTCTGATTGTGATGTGCTTACTTAGTTGATAAATTTATTCATTCTCAGCACTTTAGATTTATGTATTCTCATAATTAATGAAGCAGAACTAATTTGAATGTTTCAACAGGTATGGACAAGTTATGCTCTAAAGTTTTTAGAAGAAGGCCGGGCAAGAGACCTGTGGGCGAGAGTTCAGCTTCTGCGGGTGATGACAGTCAGACCTCACAGGTCCCGCATTCGCTGCCTACTGATGCCCCATCTAGTTATGATCCAGCTTTTTTCAGGCCCTCTGGCCCATATCAGGTACCACTTATTACCCCGTCTCAGTTGCCTCCTGATTGGCAATGGACATTCCCTACCGTTGATTGTACTGAGACACAGGTCCCTCCCACACAGGGCGATCCCTCCCAGGCTGATGACAGTCCAACTCAGCCCCCTGAATTCCCCTTAGATAGTTGTGACGACCCACCGGGTCAGCAGGAGCTCATGGTGTATGATCCCCATTCGCCTTATTACATTGGTGAGCCTGGCACTCGGGTAGAAGGCAGGATGATTATTTATCCCGAGGCGGATAAAGGGTAAGCTACCTAATTTCTTAAGTTCTTGTCTATTAAATAATTAGTTCCTACTTTAATTGCTAGTATTAGGAATAACTCTTGTTAATTTTTTTTGTAGCTTTTGCCCAAGCGATGAGTCCACTAAGGTACTAACTGCGTGCATCAGAGCGCACTGGAACAAGCCTTGGCGAAAATGGAGCGATGTGCCCCAGCAAGTAAAGAAGCAGATATTGGTAGATTTTGAGGTGATACATATGCATTTGGTTTAAAACTAATTGCAGTTTTTAAACCATGAATATGTTTAAAGAAAATATTTTGATTTACTTTCAGGGCAAATGTATCTGGCATCAGGGTCTGGATTATAACATTCGTAGCATCTTCCCCAAGAAATGTGCTGCGTTATTCAAACAAACACTTTACAATGCGCGGCATAAAGGTACAAGGCCCGGCTTCCTCGATGCTGCTCAGTGGGCGGAGCTGGATGAATATTGGCAGTCGCCCGAGTTCGAGGCGAAGAGCGAACAAGGCAAGGCTGCGCGAGCGTCGGAAAAGGGTGGATCGCTCCATACCGGTGGCTCAATTAGCGCGGCTACACAGAAGATGCGCTTGGTACAGTTATTTAATTGATTGATTATTTACTTGAACAGTTGATTTTTTGTCTAACATATTATGATTTTTAATTTGTAGGAAAAGAAAGAAAAGCGCACTATTCCCGTGCTCGAGCTGCACAAGATCAGGCATACAAAGGGTGCCAAGAAGGGCGGTGGAGAGTGGGTCGAGCCCCGCGCAAAAGAGGCATGGGTAAGTTTGTAAAATTCGATCTTTAGTCGCGCCAAACCTTCAACGTTTAGTGTTTCTATTAACATCATTAATATATTTATGTTATTCAGGAAAAGGCTACAAAGGCTGTGGAAGACTGGACATCGACCCAAGCATCGGATGCCGGAAGCAGCACCCTGGCTCCCTTGACGTTCGAGAAAGAAAAGCAAATATGGGTCGATACTGTTGGAGGGGTTAAGAAGGGGTATGCTTATGGTCTTGGATCGCTATTTGCTCCGGATAAGCATAATGCTCGCTTTTTGGGCTCTTCAGCTACTTCTTCTCCGTCGAGCTCCGTTGATCCTGCTGAAATGGCTCAAATGAGAGAGCAGATCGCACAGCTGTCGAGAGTAAATCAAGAAACGCAAGACTTTATCAAAAAGCTCCTTGCCAAAAAGGAGAAGAAGAAAGCGAGAAGAAAGCATAAGAGCAGGCATCGACGCAACTCCTCTTCCTCTTCCGAGTCCGGGTCTAGCTCAGCCTCGACCGAGTAGTCTTTTGAATGTCTTTTGAATGTTTGTGAAGCTTTATTGTTAACAATTTTAGGATATAACTAATGATGTTGGATGTTTTTGAAATGTTTGGTTTATTGCGTTGTATTGGTGAATTACTGTTTTTAGTGTCTTCGAAATGCAGTTTTCTATTGATTCCAGGTTTTTTATTGCTGGTTTTTGCTGTTGCTACTGCCTGAAAACAGGTTTTTTATTGCAGGTTTTTTCAGGTTTGGCGACCAATTTTCGGTCGCATAGCGGTCACCATTAATTCCCACAACTGAGACCAAGTATGCAACCGATTTTCGGTCGCACATTCTATGCGACCGAAAATCGGTCGCATACTTGGTCACCATTAATTACCACAACTGAGACCAAGTATGCGACCGAAAATCGGTCGCATACTTGGTCACTGTATGTATGCTATTGTGCGACCGAAATTCGGTCGCATAGTGGTCGAAGTATCGACCGAGTTTCGGTCGCAGGGCTATTTGCTACCATTAATTCTCGGACCACCCGTATCGGTCACCGATCGGTCGACCTGGCGACCGATATGCGACCGATTTGGTGGTCGGAAAACTGTGTTTTTTTAGTAGTGAAGGGGCCGAAGAAAAATAGGATTTTCACCCCAGAACATTCAGGTAATGATCTTAATATATTATTTGAGTTTATTACGTATGTTTGAATATATTTTTACGGTAAAAATAGGGATATTAGACATCGCCCTAATGACGTAAATTGATAGTTTAAAGGGTCAAATGGACCCCGATAATGAAATTGATTATACATTCGTGCTCAGTAAGTTATGGGCAACATATAAATGTAATTTATTTAAGGTTTGGTCATGTGACCTTAAACCCTGTATATAGGCCTGGCCTGCGTATTGCGTATGCAAATAGGGTATCAGGCTCCTAACCGGATTGCCCTAAGATGTGAGGAATGAAGCCTTTATCCCTATTTGCTATATTTTTCTGCTCATTGAACACAGTGGGATCGTTTGGCAATGAATCCAAAAGAATAAAGCGGTTGTTAGGCAGCAGTGTTAATTTTGGAAGAGGTAAATATTTATATCCATTTCTTTGGAGGCACCTAGCCTCGTGGATTTTCTACCACGTGTTCCTGACGTGTGTAGCTGCCGATAGGCGTACTCATTACGCCTTAGCTTTGGATTTACATTGTATATTATATGTTATGTCCTATTGTTGGTATTGCATTGAGGATCTGAGCATTGTACCCTGGCTGTGAGTTGGTATACACTTTCCAGCTGTCAATAAGACTCCCGCGCTGGTGATGGGTTATTATTGCATCATGTTGCATTTGTATGCAAATTGCATCATATTGAGGGTAGGAGGATTCCGCCCTCGGAGCAGGAGGATTCCGTTCCATTGCATCATATTGAGGGTAGGAGGATTCCGCCCTCGGAGCAGGAGGATTCCGCTCCATTGCATCATATTGAGGGTAGGAGGATTCCGCCCTCGGAGCAGGAGGATTCCGCTCCATTGCATCATATTGAGGGTAGGAGGATTCCGCCCTCGGAGCAGGAAGATTCGACAGGTTGCCAGTGTGAGCGAGATGAAAAGTGTTGCCAGTGTGAGTGGATTGGACAGGATAGCCTGTCGGTTAGCCTGTTGGTGTTTTAGAATATGAGATTGAATTCTATAAAATGGCTGAATATGCATTTGAACTAGTCTATGAGCCTTTCGAGAGATTCAAAGATTTATTGATGACCTTTCTTTTTCCTTGAGATCCCAGATGGCTCGAGAGATTGAGGTCGGGATTTTATTTGATATTGTTGTTGATATTGCCCGAAGGTATGAGGCATACCATAAGTTAAAGTGGGAAGAGTTAGAGTGAGAGATCAAGAGATCCCGTGGCCCTAGTGGGTAACCATGGTACCTCATTTGGAGGTAAGAGTTCTGATTATTTTGGGAGATCATCTTCTAGGTTATCTTAGCTTGTATCATGTGATTCTTAGAGTGCACCAGTAGCTCGTCAAGATCAGATTCAGTCTTTTCTTTATAGCTATCAACAATATGTCCAGCTTCCATTTTCAATGAAAAGGTATTATCATTGTCGTGAGTCTGATTATCCTTTGAGGAGTTTTCCTATTATCATTATCGTGAGTCTGGTTATCCTTTGAGGAGTTTTCCCTTACTCCGGCAAGTAGACAATCGTCCTTCTTCTTGCCCTCAGGCACCTGCACTGTCGCAAGAATTTCATTTAAATTTTAATCAATCTGAGAAATGCCACCATCCAGTAGAAGTCGAGAGCGTGGTGGTAGTGGTTCTTCTAGAAGTAATTATCAGGGTAGCGGCTTAGTTCAGCCGCAGAGGCAGTTTTATGAACTGCCAGTCTGGCAGGATGCTGAGGCATCCGATGTAGTAGACCCGAGTATTTCTTCTTCTCTTAAATGTGAGTAAGATTTGATTCTTTCGATCGATCTGGAAATGGTGTGTCTTATCATGTTTCGATGGTTTCCTTGGATGTCGTTTCTATTAAGAATTGGTTGCGGTAGAGGGGTAAGTTTCTGATACAATTTGACGGTGAGTATTGTTATTGCCTGCTTGGAATCCTGTTATGCCACCTTGTGTTATTATGTCAAGTCATTTTACCTCTCTCCTCGGAAATCAGTGTTGGTAGGATGATGGGATTCTTATTCGTCGCCATCAGGAAGTGTCGTTGTTTCTTACGGTGTAAAGTGGCTAGTAAGTAATGCTCGATCTATGTGTCTCCTCTTGGTTCAAGATTCTAGTAGAGTCATGTTATTCTATGAGCTTGTCTTAGTTATAAAAGGGTATTCTGGTAAATTGTCAGAGTTTCCTTCTTATTGGGAGGTTAAATTGGTATGGATGTTTTTCCATAAAGCTTATTTAATGTCTATCTCTTCAATTGCGATTCTCTGGCTCGCCTGACTCGGAAGTAGTCTAGCTTTGGTAGCCAAGCAAATAAGAAGATGAACTTCCTAAAGCTCTAATTATTTCTATCCTCGATCCATTTCCATTTCTTCTTCGTCCGGCACTAGTGAGCTTGGGTGATTGGTAGCCGCTTGTGACGTTCCCTGTGTTGAGCCAGAGTACGTGTTATTGTAGCCAGGTAAGTATATTATTATTTTGGATATCAGTTTATCCGGGTATCCATTCCCATGTATAGTATAGTGCTGGTTCTATTTTTGCGGATCATCCAGTTTCAGGGGAAACTTTGCCGAAATTTTTATATAGAAGTATCATCCATCAGGCGGTGGTGTTTACGGCAAAGGTATGGAGTTGTGAACTCGAGAGTTGCAGCTGTTTGGCAACTCGAAAGGATAGTTGGTAGCTTAGGTCTTCCTACATTCAGCTTTTAGCTAAATCTTCTTTAGTCCAGCAGACTGTGCGAGGATGACTATTTCTATTCAAATTAGTTGCATGAGTTTATGCTTTAAGTGGAGGAGTCTTCCTCCAATTGATACCGAATCATAATATTAAATCTCTAAGGCGTTGCTGAAGCGTAAGCTAATTCTTAGTTCCATCGACCTGTTCTATATCGAAAGGTATATCGAAGAGGTAATTATCGGCTGAATCATGTTAACCCATTCAAAGTTTCGTGTTTCTTTGTTTAAAAAATGTAGAACTCTTCTCTTGTGATCGAGGAAGGATCAGTATAGTCAGAATAAGCTGGGCAATGGCGTGATGATATTATCCAGCTATGTTTTTATCCAAGAGTTTAATATGTGTGTTATAACTCTGATTCTATAATCCGGAAATAATGCCCGTGGAGTAGCTCATGAAGGTCGTGCAAGTTCTCTTGTTATCTGCGTGAATCTTGCTTTATACTTAAGCTCTTTCGAGGACGAACGAGAGTTTAAGTGGAGGAGAATGAAACGACCTCGGTCAGTCGTTTTGGAAGTTAGGACTCCGATTGGCGTGCCGATAATTTTAAAATATTCATAATGTCCATTAGAACCTGTCTGTAAAATTTGAGCAAAATCAGACCTCGTTTGGTAGGCATCGGAAGAAGGTTTCAGTTTTTATTGGCGATAAATATTAAAAAGATATTTTTGAGCTCGGTTTTGCCAAATGAGCTCTGATTCGAAATTCGAAAGCGCCGTTGGGTTTGTATGATTATTTATGACCTTTGTGAACTTTCGAAAGTGAATTTCGATGTTGTTCGGCTAGTTTCCGCTAAAATGCCGAAAGTTAAATAATTTGACCTTTTTCATTTAAATTCGCATCTTGAGTTTCGGGAGTCCAATTTGAGATCCGCCTTCGCGAATATGTTACATATATTTTGTATAACTGGTATGCAAAAGTTGGAATTATTTCGAATATCGTAGGGTACCGTTTTAATTTTTACCGTAGCAGCGAATTTCAAAGGAAAAAAAAAAAGTCAAACAAAATTAAAGGGAGTCGGTGGGGGTCCTTAGCTTAAAGCTAAGGACGAAAAGAGCATACTGTACCATTTATAAACAGAATCAAAAAATTCGAACATAGAGAAATAAAATGACGGAGAGGAAGGGAAAAAATGCCAGAAAATGAGAAAAGGGGCCGGAGAAAAATAGTATTTTCACCCCAGAACATTCAGATAATAATCTTAATATATTATTTTAGTTTATTACGTATGTTTGAATATATTTTTACGGTAAAAATAGAGATATTAGACATCGCCCTAATGACGTAAATTGATAGTTTAAAGGGTCAAATGGACCCCGATAATGAAATTAATTATATATTCATGCTCAGTAAGTTATGGGCAACATATAAATGTAATTTATTTAAGGTTTGGTCATGTGACCTTAAACCCTGTATATAGGCCTGGCCTGCGTATTGCGTATGCGAATAGGGTATCAGGCTCCTAACCGGATTGCCCTAAGATGTGAGGAATGAAGCCTTTATCCCTATTTGATATATTTTTCTGCTCATTGAACACAGTGGGATCGTTTGGCAATGAATCAAAAAGAATAAAGCGGTTGTTGGGCAGCAGTGTTAATTTTGGAAGAGGTAAGTGTTTATATCCATTTCTTTGGAGGCACCTAGCCTCGTGGATTTTCTACCACGTGTTCCTGACGTGTTTAGCTGCCGATAGGCGTACTCATTACGCCTTAGCTTTGGATTTACATTGTATATTATATGTTATGTCCTATTGTTGGTATTGCATTGAGGATCTGAGCATTGTACCCTGGCTGTGAGTTGGTATACACTTTCCAGCTGTCAATGAGACTCCCGCGCTGGTGATGGGTTATTATTGCATCATGTTGCATTTGTATGCAAATTGCATCATATTGAGGGTAGGAGGATTTCGCCCTCGGAGCAGGAGGATTCCTTTCCATTGCATCATATTGAGGGTAGGAGGATTCCGCCCTCGGAGCAGGAGGATTCCGCTCCATTGCATCATATTGAGGGTAGGAGGATTCCGCCCTCGGAGCAGGAGGATTCCGCTCCATTGCATCATATTGAGGGTAGGAGGATTCCGCCCTCGGAGCAGGAGGATTCCGCTCCATTGCATCATATTGAAGGTAGGAGGATTCCGCCCTCGGAGCAGGAAGATTCCGCTCCATCTATTTGGCACATGTGACACCATTGCATCATACTGCATTCATCCCATTTCATTGCATCGCGTGCTGACTATTGTGTGACTATCATGCTGTGTTTTGTGTAAGCAGTATGTATACCATATGGTGGACAGATTTCAGTTTGCCTATATATTTCTGGCTTGTATTCTGAGTTGCGGGGATCGGGTTGCACGCCGCGACAGGATGAATATATGGATCGGGTTGCACGCCGCAACAGGAAGTATTTCTGATTGTTGATATGTTCGGGATACCTATATGTTCTGGCTATCTTACGTTCCTGGTTTTAATGAGTTTGTGATTCCATACGTGTTTCTAGTTATTAATTGACTCTGCCTTTTCATAATTTAAATAAAAGGAATTTGGTTTATCTGTTTCTTCTCCCTGGCTAGCTATCCTATTCTTTTAGGTGGCTAGTCTGCCGCACTTATTGAGTCCTTTTGACTCACCCTTGTTTGTTGTTTGTTTCTTGTCTATCTATTTCGTTCCGGCAGGTTCGCTCCAGGATTGAGTTCGCCGCGTTGTTCAGGAGCGAAGACGACTTCAGCTGTCAGGGTGAGCCAGATTTATTCCGGATGGCCACCAGTTTATTGTTCATTATTTCAGTTGCATTTTGCTCCCTTCAGGAGGTATCTGTCTTCTTTTGTACTCTTAGATGTCTGGTCTAGATAGCCCTAAATCTAGTATGTTGGGTAGTCAGCTGTAATTTCTTTTGTACAGCTTAGAGGTATCAGTATGTCTGTATTTTTATTTTAAAGTCTTGTCCTTATTTGTGAATTGTTGTATTTATTTTCCTGATTTAATTGGTAAGGGTTCGCCCGACGGGTCTAGGGGAGGTTGTCGGGTGCCCGCACGGCCTAACCGGATTCCGGGTCGTGTCAAAGGACCAGTTCCTTATCATCTATAATCTTATCAGCAGTAGTCAAGGCTAGGTTAGGCTCAGTTTTAACTGGTACTCCTATGTTTTAACCTTTTTCCTTAGTTCATAAGTCTTTAAATTACCTATAAGCTTATCTAAGGACAAAGTTGTTAGATCCTTGCTTTCTATGATAGCACAAGCTTTGATCTCCAAAGAATCTGGAAGAACCCTAGTTAGGATATTTTCTACTCTATCTTCCACAGTTAAAACCCTTCCCAAAGAAATAAGTTCAGAAGCAATGGCATTAAATCTAGTATACATTTCAGAGATTGACTCTTCTTCTTTCATTTTAAAACTTTCATATTCAGCATAAAGAAGTGTACCTCTAGACCTTTTTACCCGACTTGTTCCTTTATGTGAAACTTGTAGAGCATCCCAAATCTCCTTAGCAGTGGTATACCCTCTAATTCTAGTACATTCGTTAGGACTGAGTCCACCAACAAGCCACTTCCTAGCTTTTGCATTCTTTTCCCATTGCCTTATGTCTTCAGCATTGCATTCTTTCCTGGTTTTGGGAACATCATTTCCCTCAGCATCCTTCTTCATTGGGATCATGGGACCTTGAGTCACTATGTCCCATAATTCATAGTCCTCTGCTTGAAGATGATCACGCATCCTTTCCTTCCACCATGAATAGTATTTCCCATTGAACAATGGAGCTCTAACCATTGACTGACCCTCACTGTTCTCTCGTGATGTACTCATCTAATCCTAGGTGTTAGCCTTTTTAAGGATAACCCGCTCTGATACCAATTGATATTTCCCACGATACACCACTTTACTGTTTTAAGGACCAGTTCCTTAAAATGTGTTCCTTTACTAAACTATATGCGGAATTAAAACTGTAAGTAAATGAACACCAGATATTAGCGTGGAAAAACCCCTTAACCCGGGATCAAAAAACTACGACCTACTTCTCAAGTAGGATTTCAACTTCACTATGTAAAAAGACCCACTTGGTTACAAGACTCCTTCTTACTAACCTAGGACTAACTCTAATCCTTTAGTGATCTTTCTCACGATCAGTGAAGTTGTGTCAAGTCCACGACTTGAACCAGAAAAGATACAACTCGATTAAACTTACTACAGTTGAACTAAGACTTGAACTTTTACAAGATTCAATCTAAGGAACAGGTTCTAACTTAGTTCCACTGTAGCTAACTGATTACACAAATAGGCTAATGACTCTTTTAAGCTTTGCTCGATGCTCTTTGTATTTGTGCACACTTCAATGGCTGATATGCTCCACGTTTTATAGCTCCAGCAGCCAAGAAGTCTTGAGCAATTAGAACTCCAAAGCTCCCATGAGTTTGAGTCCTAATTGGATTCTTCTCTTTAGTATCCGGATCTTCTATCCTTATCCTTTATTTATGCAATCTTTTCATATCCATTTAGACCTGCATAATTATCAAGATAAACATTAGTCTTAGGATAATTAATAATATCTCAGCTTAAATGATTTTGCATGAATTATCTATTTAGCTGCAGCGATTCAATGGAACAGGTCCTTTGAATCCGTTCCTTAATCATCAGTCAAAACTCCAAGCTTATCCAAGCTAACAGTGAGGCTGCTGAAGTAGAACTGTTCGTCCTATTATAAACATTTCAACTTTGCTAGTTTGTTGTGGTCAACTTCACTGAAATTTTTCCTGTGCATTGCTAGCAAGTAGACTACATAGAAAAATGTGAGAATTTTATGTGAATGTGCAAGTAATGCCGTGTAACAAGTGGTAGTATATAAACTAGAAAAAGGGGTCCTTTGGAACGATTTCTCACAAATAATTTCATTTTATATGTGTTACTTTATTATGTTGCAAGTTTAAAAAAATGTTTTAATAGGTGTTTAATTTTTATATTTTTATTTTACCCTTAATGACACTCGCTTTTAGGAATGAGTTGATCCATATCACATGATGTGTTAAAGACCACTAAATTTAATGAGTGAAACATAAAATGTGATACATACATTCAGTTTAGGCCTATTACATAGACCCTTAAATTGGCACAAAACTTTATTTTTACACTCTAACTAAATGTGTCCTGTATTAAGTAAATGGTGTTTTAGGCCTTACCAAATACCATTATGAAGCAAATTAGAAAAACGGATCGTACATCTTTGTTTCAAATTGTAAACTAAAAGCCTATTAGTCATGTATAATATTAAGAATGCTTTAAACTCGAAATAATCAAATTAAAGCTTGAACAAATTTGGATATATTCCTGGAATCACGCCCCTATTACCACCACTGTAGATATAGAGATTTTGAGAATACGCCTTAACGACCAATGGTTAACCATGGCTCTGATGGGTGGTTTTGCTAGAATAGGCAATAATGAGATCATTGTTTTAGTAAATGATGCGGAAAAGGGTAGTGAGATTGATCCACCGGCCACATAGTCCGCAGCGTCTTTCACTGCATCGCATTTGCCGAGGCTGAATCCCCTTTCTTGAGCGAAATTCACTAGGAAAATTGACATGACACAATCACAGTGTGATCCTAAAATGGGTAAACCATTGAAGTCTCTCTTTTAATGTCCAAATGGAATCTTAAAGATCGTTCTTTCTGCTTGTATCCTACGAGTAACGACCAAAATGGAAAAAATAAATGCGAGGCCCATCGTTGAGCCCCCCAATGAAACATACCAACCGGTCAAGGATTGTATTGTCAACAGATATCCTACCCAATCAGAATCACACCATCCATACAAATGGAGATCACACTTAGAATTCATCACGGTTCCTTGTCCCGAACAACCTTTCAAATAGCGTGCCACTCGTAGAACTGCATTGCAATGCCAATCCGCGGTTTCTACATAAAATGAGACAACACATGAAAACTGTATGATAGGTCCAGATGCATGAAACACAGATAAATCAGACACCCTACCAATCTTTGATAAGTCACTGCATCTTCCATAAACCGGCCACTTGAAAGTGCCAACTGGTGATTCTTCTCCATTGGTGTGCCAGTCGGACGAGTACCCAACAGACCAATTTCTAACATTATATCCAATACATTTCGAGAAATAGTTCAGTATTTCGATATCCATCATATGAATTGTTGAAGGATAAATTTTGAAGATGACAAAGGACCTGGTGCTAAGTGGACCACGAAAAGATTCACAGTTGAAGTAAGAAGACCAGTTGTTCAACGAGCTAATCTAGTTAGAGCTAAAGAAGGAAAGAAGAGAATAGCTGAAATCAAAGTTCCAATCCTACCGGAAGTAGAAGAAGCAAGAAGCGGTGCTAAGAAGGACGCGGTTCCTAAACGACAATGGATTGGAAACTAAGGCAAACTAACTTAGAGTTTAAATAAGGAAATATGGGTAACCTTGTTTAAACTGATTTCAAAGAGGAAAAGGATTTTTAAACTTAGTTGGATCCGGCTAAGTCTAGTTCCTATAAATACAAGTTAGTTTGGCCAAATTCATAACGCACAAAAGAGATCTCAACAGAGCATATCAAGTATAATCAGATCGTAAGAAGCTTTGTGTGCAAGAACAAAGGCTGAGCAGCAGAACCTTCTGAAGGAGCAGTTTCATAGTTAAGTCTGTTGTTTTAGTTCTTTGTTATAGGCTATTGAGTTGTAATCTATCCGCTTGGTTAGAAGCATTAAGTGGAGGTTACTTTTTGAGGTGAAGTAGAGTTAACCTTACCAGCTAACATGTGGCTAGGAAGGTTCTAGGTACTAGGGGGTTCTAGTTCCTTGATTGCATTACGTTGTAGTCTAAAACTTGCTCGGGTTTTCCTTTAGTGGAAGAGTTAAATCACAAGAGTTTGGGTTGTGGTTTTTATCCCTTGAGCAAGGATTTTTCCACGTAAAAATCTCTGTGTTCTTTACGTTTCTGCAATTTGTTTAGTTTCAGAGATAGGTGAAACTTGCAAGGAACCTGGTTCTTTGTGAGTTAGGCCCAGAAAGTTAAAAGCAAGTTTTAGAATTTGAAAATCGGGTAAGGACACTATTCACCCCCCTCTAGTGTTTTACGAAGGTGCACCAAGTGCAACAAGTGGTATCAGAGCAGGTTCTCTCGAATAAAGATTAACATCTTGAGAAGGATCTGAACAATGAGTGCACCACCGATAATCACCGAAGGACAATCTGTCAACAGGCCTCCTCAATTCAATGGATAATACTATGGATTGTGGAAAGGAAGAATGGAAGACTTTATTCAAGCTGAAGACTTTCAGCTATGGATCATTACCAAGGATGGACCTCTTATCCCTAGCAGAACAGTTGGACAACCACCAAATGTGGAAACTGTTCCCAAGGCGATATCTGAATACACGGATGCTGATTTTAAGATGGTGGAGAAGAATGCAAAAGCTAAGAGGCTCTTCATATGTGGACTTGGTCCTGATGAGTGCAACAGAGTTTCTTCATACAAGACTGCCAAAGAAATTTGGGATGCTCTACAAATTGCTCATGAAGGAACTTCACGTGTAATGAAGTCAATGATCCAGACGCTGAAAAGAAAGTTCGAGTTGTTTGCTATGAGTGAATCTGAGTCCATCCAGGACATGATGATCTGGTTCACAATCATAACAAACGAGATGAAGTCGCTAGGTATGGTTCTGACTAACGAAGACCTAGTAGAAAAGGTTATTAGGATTCTACCTGATTCATGGGAGTCAAAGGTTACAGCTATCATTGAGTCCAAGGCACTGGACAAGATTGAACTAGATGAACTCGTTGGTAGTCTGAAAACCCATGAGCTAATGAAACAGTCAAGGATGAAGGTGGAACCCAAGAAGGAGAAGAACCTAGCCCTAGAGGCAACTGGAGGTTCCATGTATGAAGTCTCTGAGCATGAGATGGCCTTAGTCAATGCAGTTCGAAATACCTTAAGCTTTGAAAGACGAAGAACCAGAGCCACTCCTGCCAAGAGCAACATAGCTGAAAATCCTGACTACTCAGGGTGTTTTAAGTGTAATAAGAAGGATCATGCTATAAAGGACTCCCCATTGTGGGATATTGAATAGAAAAGGTCTGGAGCTAAAATGGAGAATGAACCAAAGAAGACCAAACGTCCTCCCAATTTCAGAGCATTAAGGAGGAAGAAGAAAGAGGTTTTTTATGCAACATAGGGACCTTCTTAAAGTGAAAGTGATGAAGAAGAAGAAGAACCAGGAGATGACTCTCCATTGGCACTGATGGCTGATAATGAACCTTTAAGTGATGATACACCTGAGGTAAGTCTTGATGAACTAAAAACTAGATTTCATACTTTCTCTCCTAAAGAATTTAACTTGCTTGCCCTGACTTTAATTGAAGAGATTGAAAATTTGAGGTCTGAGAAGGAACAAGCACTTTCTGAGAAGGACCAACTAATAGCAGCTGCGTCTGATTTTTCAATGAAAAATAAAAACTTGGAAAAAGCTAAATCTGATCTTAAAAAGGAATTAATTGCTGGGGAAACTCAAGTTTTTGAACTAAAAGAGAAAGTCTCGGTCCTCGAATTAGAGAATCTTCAATTAAAAGAACAGGTGCTCTGTGAGAAGAAGCTTGGTTCTGCACTTGAACTTGAGAATCAAAAATTGAAAGAGGGGTCTGGTAAGCAAGGAGTTAGTGAGGCTCAAATCAACCTTGAAGCTGAGCTTAAAAAGAAAAACCATGTTCTACATCAGAAACTGAGAAGAACCGGGTTCTTCAGGAAAAGGTTGAAAAAGCTAACTCTGAGCTAACCAGATTCACTAAATGGAACAAGTCTTCTGAAGCCTTGAATTGGTTGCATGAAAATCATAATAGAGGTAAAACTGGATTAGGACATAGGAAACCTTTACCTGCTTGGAACCCTAATAGTAAATATGTATGACTTCCTTGCAACAAACTATGCTTCTTGTGTGGTAAGACTGGACATATCAGGAATGAATGCAGCGTTGCAAAAGGAGCAGTGGAAAAGAATAAAAAATCAGTTTAACCTTATTGGGCTAGAAAAGATTTGATTCATCCATTCGATAACAAAAAGGGACCCAAGCTTGTCTGGGTTCCTGTTACTAACCCTTGATTTTCTCTTTCAGGCTGGAGTGAGATGGAACAACCCAAGCTGGATTCTTGATAGTGGGTGTTCCAGGCACATGACAGGAGATAGAAGAAACTTTCTCTCACTCGCAGCATTTCAAAGAGGCAGCGGGGCAAGAGCGGTGAAATTGTTGGTATTGAAAAAGTTGGGAGATCCCTCAATCATGCTATTGACAATGTACTATGTGTGGATGGATTGAGGCATAACCTTCTAAGTATCTCTCAACTATGTGATAGAGGAAACTCAGTGAGTTTCACCTCTGTAGGTTGCACTGTGAAGAACCTGCAGACTGGTGAAGTGATAATGGAAGGAAAACAAGCTAACAATGTGCATAAGGCTACATTAGGTTCTCTTCCTGAGAATAATTTGACTTGTCTGAATGTGCTGGAGAATGATAGTCAGTTTTGGCACAAGAGATTAGGACATGCAAGCTTGACTCAATTGAATAAGTTGGTGTCAAAGGACCTGGTTCGTGGAATGCCAAGCAAGAGGTTCAATGACATCAAGATTTGTGATGCTTGTGTGAGGGGGAAACATGTAAGATCTTCATTCAAGTCAAAGAAAGTGGTTAGTACTTCGAAACCACTTGAGCTGGTTCATATGGACTTGTGTGGACCAATGAGGGTAAGGAGCAGAGGAGGTAAGAGATTTGTAATGGTAATAGTTGATGATTACTCCAGATACACACGGACCTTGTTCCTGAGATCTAAAGATGAAGCATATGAAATGTTCGAGGACTGGGTCAGAATCAATCAGAAGAAACTGGGGCTTCAACTAGTGAGTATAAGGTCCGACCATGGTACAGAATTTGAGAATGCTAAGTTTGCTGAATATTGTAACAAACATGGTATGGATCACAACTTCTCTACACCAAGGACCCCTCAGCAGATTGGTGTAGTTGAAAGGAAGAACAGGTCCTTCGAGGATATGGCTAGAACTATGTTGTTGTCAAGCGGTCTATCGAAGAACTTTTGGGCTGAAGCAGTCAACACCGCTTGCTACTTGCTGAATCGATGTTCTATCCATCCTTTGTTAGAGAAAACTCCCTATGAGATGATTAGAGGCAGGAAACCTAATATTGCACATCTCAGAGCTTTTGGGTGCAAGTGTTTCGTGCATAACAATGGGAAAGAACCTCTAGGGAAGTTTGATGCAAGAAGTGATGAAGCCATCTTCTTAAGATATTCTTCACAAAGTAAAGCTTATAAAGTGTTCAACAAGAGAACCATGACTGTAGAAGAAAGTGTGCATGTGGTATTTGATGAATCTGAAAGTGTTACAAACAGACAAGAAGATGATGATCAGGAGATAGGTCTTGCAAGAGATGAACCTGCTGAAGACCCTGAGAATCTGAATGGGGTTAAAGGCAATTAGACAGGGGAACTGAAGAGCAAGATGAAGAGGACGTAGATGGCTCAAATCCTCCTGGAAACGACACTCAGTAGATTCAGCCTAAACCTTGGAGATATCAAAGGTCTCATCCACTGGAGAACCTCATGTCTAATCTAAACACTAGAGTTGTTACTAGAAGAGCTTTGAAGAACTTCTGTGCATTCTTTGCGTTTCTGTCCTCAATAGAACCAAGGAATGTACGTGAAGCACTTGAGGATCCAGACTGGGTGATTGTGATGCAAGAGGAACTTCATCAGTTTGAACGAAGCAAGGTATGGCACCTGGTCCCTCGACCAGCGGACAAGTCCATCATTGGTACTAAATGGGTCTTTAGAAACGAGCTGGATGAACATGGCATAGTGACAAGGAATAAGGCAAGACTGGTGGTTCAAGGTTATAGTTAAGAAGAAGGAATTGATTATGATGAAACCTTTGCACCTGTTGCAAGAATGGAGGCCATAAGGATGCTTATTACTTTTGCAGCTTACATGGAGTTTAAGCTGTATCAGATGGACGTGAAGAGTGCATTCCTTAATGGTTATTTGAATGAAGAAGTGTATGTGGTTCAACCACCTGGCTTAGAAAGTACAGAGTTTCCTGATCATGTCTACAAACTTGACAAGGCACTGTATGGGTTGAAACAGGCTCCTAGGGCTTGTTATGAAAGATTGTCTGGTTTCTTATTGAAGAATGGGTTTACAAGAGGTAAAATAGACAATACTTTGTTTTTAAGGAAGAAAACCAAGGACCTGCTGATTGTTCAAGTGTATGTAGACGACATCATCTTTGGAGCTACTAATGAGAACCTTTGCAAGGAGTTTGCCGACCTGATGGGAAGTGAATTTGAGATGAGTATGATGGGTGAGCTAAATTTCTTCTTAGGCTTATAAATCAAGCAATCTCAGGAAGGCACAATGATCCACTAGCAGAAGTACATCAAAGAGCTGTTAAGGAAGTATGATATGAAGTCTGCTAAGGATATGAACACACCCATTGCTCCTGGAATGAAGATAGATCTGGATGAAACTGATGCTTCAATTGATGAAACTAAGTACAGAGGAATGATTGGTTCTTTGCTGTATTTAACTGCAAGTCGTCCAAATATTGTTTATAGTGTGGGGTTGTGTGCAAGGTTCCAGTCAAAACGAAAGGAGTCACACATTACTGCAGTCAAGAGAATCTTGAGATATTTGAAAGGAACTCAAGATCTTGGTTTATGGTACCCAACAGGTGGAAGCTTTGACCTAATTGGGTATGCTGATGCTGACTATGCTGGTCACTTGGTTGATAGGAAAAGTACATCTGGGATGGCACACTTCCTAGGTCCTTGTTTAGTTTCATGGGCTACAAAGAAGCAAAATTCAGTGGCATTATCCACAGCTGAAGCTGAATATGTAGCAGCTGCTTTATGTTGTTCACAGTTATTATGGATCAAGCAGCAGTTGGAGGACTTTGGAATCAAGTGTGGATCAGTTCCAATCTTTTGTGACAATACCAGTGTAGTCAATATTGCCAAGAACCCGGTCCAGCACAAGAGAACAAAGCACATTGATATTAGGCATCACTTTTTAAGGGACAATATTGAGAAAGGCCTAATTACTATGAACTTTTGCAGGACTGAGGATCAAATTGCTGACATCTTCACTAAGGCATTGAACAAGGTACAATTTGAAAAGAACACGCTTGAGCTAGGGATGACCAAGATACAGTGAACGAAGCAGCACCTGGTTCTCCCAATGATTGGCTAGTGAAGTTTCCTTGTTTTTACTTAGCTTAACTTTGCTTAGTAGATTCTACATATGAAAAATTAATTGCTTTGCTTGCTAACCTGACTTAGATACTAGCAAATTTTTGAAATAAAGGATATTGTTGAAGAAACTGGTGCATAGACATTCAGGTACACATTCTTTGTTACTTACTGAATATAACGTTGTCTTACGTGGCCTAATTTGTTACCATACACCCTCACTTGGCGCCGGATTAGTGTAACACTTTTAAAATTCAAATACTTTGAACCATGATGGCGTCAGTTCCTATGCGTCATAAATAGTAGCAGCTTTTTCCAACCTTCCTCTCTTTCTTGAGCTTTGTTTTCCCTGAAAATTCCTTCACAACACTCACGAAAGTCACTCCATCGGTTATTTTTGGCCATTTCAACTTAATATACCTGCAATAACCCTCAGCAAGTACATCAAGTATCACTCCCAACACAGTTCTCCAAAACTTAATCTCAACTCCCTTCACCACTGAAAACACCCTCCTGGCAGCAACTCTGCAATTTGTATAGAACTCCCTAACTTCATCAGAATACAATAACCTGTCCTTGATGGCAAATAGACCTAACCACCCTTGATCACCTATCTTTCTGAGTAAAGGTTTCATATGGTGCTCCTTCACATCACCCAGGATGCTCCCAGCCAATACCGGGTGTTTTGCAAAGAAGGCTATCATGTCAACCTCTTCCTCAGAGCCTTTTCTCCTTTTCCTGCTCTCCAGCTCACTGTCTGTTTCTGAGTCACTGGGTTCCACATAACTTCCAGCTTCATCACTTTCCTCTTTGGCCTCAACAGCCTTTTTCTCATTCTTTTTCTTTTCTTCCATTTTTCCATCCCTCACATTCTTGACTGTCTTTTCTAGCTTCCCCACTTTCACTAGCTGCTGCTTCAGAGCAGACCAGGTTCCTACTCTTTTAGGTTCTAGCTCTGTAGCAATTTTATCATCACCCTCAGATCTCTCCTCTTGAGAGTCCTCACTTCTTTCATCAACTAGTCTGCTCTTAAGCACATTCTTTCCCTCTTTCAACCATCTTCTTCTCTTGTCAGTTTCCACTCTGTTCTCACTTACAAACACCACTTCTTCTTCTTCTCCCTCATCCAGCAATTTTTCATCTTCCTCTCCAAACTTCCTTTTTACACTTCTTCTTCTTATTTTTTCAGCTTTCTCTTTTTTACCCTTGCCTCCCAAAATTACCTCATCCTTCTCCTGATCAGAGTCTGTCTACTTTAGTTCTGCATCATCAGCCACACTGGGATCTGAGTGAGAACCAGGTTCTTCACTCAAGTCCTTTGCAGCCTCAGCAGAACTAGGTCCTCCAACAACTGGACCTTCAAGTGCAGACATCCCTTGAATTTTCTCTATAGGAAAAACCCCCAGACTAGGTTCACTAGCATGTTCCTTTTGGGATTCAGCGGAATCCTCCTCTCTGAGTTTTTCTAACACCTTTTCAACTACATCGGCCTCCAACACACTTTCAGATACTAAGGGCACATGAAAACTGGCCTTAGGTTCCTCCTGAACAATATTTTTGTTCTCCTCAACTACCTTCCCCCTACTAAATATTTCACTGGACTCTACCTCTCCTACGATTTCATCTAGTCCTTTTACCAATATTTCAGTACTCCCTTTTCCAAGACTTTTTACAACTTCTAAGGCAGTAGAAGTAGATATAGTAGAGTCAAGTGTTACCTCAATCGGTCTTTCAGAGGAAATCAGTTCTACAGGCGTAGGAGATGAGGATCTGACAACCGTCTTCTTGACCCCTTTCTTTCCTCCCTTTTTGAGGAATTTTGCCCTAGCTTTGGCAATTCTTTCTGCGAGTGTAGAGGGAGGGGGTTTTGGAGTAGACTTCTTGGATGTGTGCATTTTTGAAGTCTTAGTAGGAGATGCTGATTTAGATTGTGCTTGAGACATTGTGATTGTGGTTAGGGTTTTGAAAAATAAGATGAGAGGATTTCCTGTTTCGATTTTAGAGAGAGAAAATAGGCAGAGTAGAGAGAGATAGTTTGCAAGTATGTGTGTTTTGTTTCTATCAACAGGAAGTGAGAAGGAGTAATGGTGATGAGGGGTTTTACTAGGGAACAGACGATAATGATAACTAAAAAGGTGAAAAGGCAGCTTTTTCAAGTTCTGAAAACCGGGAAAGGAGTATTGATTTGACGGTTACATAGACTTACCCAAATAAGGTCTTTTTAAATAAGTGGGGTCAAGTCAAGTCTAGTAGAAATCTAACCAAAAGAGGAATTTGTTCCTATAATCAAGGACGATTACAAGAACATGGGAAGCCTTCCTTGACATAAAATAGCTGTGTGACTATACCTAGACATGGTTCCTCATGCTTGCTTTGGTTCCTTCTACGTACCTTGTAGGTTCTTTCATGGGAACACATTAGCCCAACGTGGTGCTAATCAGCTGAACAAGTATACTTAATAAAGTACAAAATTAGACTGGACAATAATAACAATAGTTACAAACAAATTGTTGAACAGTTAACCAACCAATCATTGGGCAACAAATGCTGAGTCATCCGTGTATTTTGGTCATCCCTAACTCCAACCTGTTCCTCTCAAAATGAACCTTGTTCAGTGCTTTGGTAAAGATGTCAGCAATCTGATCTTCAGTCCTACACGAATTCATAGTAATCAGACCTTTTTCTACATTGTCTCTAAGAAAATGGCGTCTAATATCAATGTGCTTTGTTCCTCCAACTGCTGTTTGATCCATAGCAATTGTGAGCAGCATGATGCAGCTGCTACATACTCAGCTTCTGTAATAGATAAGGCTACTGAGTTCTGCTTCTTTGTTGCCCAAGAAACTAAGCAGGGACCAAGAAAGTGTGCCATTCCTGAAGTGCTCTTCCTGTCCACAAAATGACCTGCATAATCTGCATCAGCAAAACCAATTAGTTCAAAGGTACCTCCCCTTGGGTATCATAGACATAGATCCTGAGTTCCTTTCAAATATCTCAAGATCCTCTTCACAGCTGTCAAATGTGACTCCTTAGGCTTGGACTGAAATCTAGCACACAGTCCCACACTGTATACAATGTTAGGTCGACTGGCTGTGAGATAGAGGAGTGAACCGATAATTCTTCTATATGTTGTCTCATTTGTAGAAGGACCTAGTTCATCCATATCCAGCTTGGTTCCAGGAGCAATAGGAGCAGTCATTTCTTTTGCTCCTTCCATGTCAAATTTCTTCAGAAGTTCCTTGACATATTTTTGTTGATGAATCATGGTTCCTTCAGGCGTCTGTTTTATCTGCAGTCCTAGGAAGAAATTAAGTTCTCCCACTATGCTCATTTCAAATTCACTGCCCATCAATTCAGCAAACCCTTTGCATAGCTCCTCATCAGTGGCTTCAAAAATGATATCATCAACATATACCATAACCACCAATAGATTCTTTCCTTTCTTCTTTAAGAATAGCGTGTTGTCAATCTTCCCTCTTGTAAGACCATTCTTCAGTAAGAATCCAAATAGTCTTTCATACCAAGCTCTTGGAGCTTGCTTCAATCCATAGAGTGCCTTGTCAATTTTGTAATCCTGATCAGGAAATTCACTGTTCACAAACCCTGGTGGCTGTATTACATAGACTTCTTCATTTAGGTAGCCATTCAAAAAGGCACTCTTCACATCCATCTGATACTGTGTGAACTCCATATATGTAGCGAAGGTAATCAACAGTCTAATGGCTTCCATCCTTGCTACTGGTGCAAAAGTTTCATCATAGTCAATTCCTTCTTCCTGATTGTATCCTTGAACTACTAATCTAGCCTTGTTTCTTGTTACTATACCATGCTCATCCAGTTTGTTTCTGAACACCCACTTTGTTCCAATTATTGATCCGTCCTTTGGCTTAGGAACCAGGTACCATACTTTGCTTCTTTCAAACTGATGAAGTTCATCCTGCATGGCTAGAATCCAAGCTGGATCTTCTAAGGCTTCTTTGACATTCTTTGGTTCCAAAGATGATAGGAAGGCAAAGAATGCACAGAAATTCTTCAAGACCAACCTGGTCATGATTCCAATATCCAATTCCGATAATACATTCTCCAAACGATGAGAAATTTGGCGCTTCCATGGCCTGGGTTGGATATGACGTGAAGGACCTTCAGCATCACTTTGGGTAGGTTCTTCCTGACTTGTTGAATCATCAACTTCATCTGATGTTCCCCCTGTCATATTTACTCCTTGTTCTCGAGACGTTGAATTCTCACATGATTCTTCTTTGTCTTCTGGATCTTCAGAGTTGGTTACACCATCTTCACGAGTAAGGCCAATTGCTTGATCATCTACTTCAGTATCATCTACTGCCTTATCAGATTCATTAAATACCACATACATACTTTCCTCCACTGTTTGTGTTCTTTTATTAAACACTTTGTATGCTTT
The DNA here is from genome assembly GCA_037355625.1 of Petunia x hybrida. NCBI lineage: Eukaryota > Viridiplantae > Streptophyta > Magnoliopsida > Solanales > Solanaceae > Petunia > Petunia x hybrida. The sequence continues at coordinate 545,854 of JBBBVM010001033.1, read as the reverse complement.
GGTTTGAGTAGAATAACCAAGGAATATTGCCTCATCACTCCTAACATCAAATTTCCCCAATGGTTCCTTTTCATTATTGTGGACAAAACATTTACAACCAAAGGGTCTCAGGTGTGCAATATTTGGTTTCCTTTCTATGAGCAGCTCATATGGGGTCTTGTCAAGAATAGCTCTTATGGAGCATTTGTTCAGCAAATAGCATGCAGTGTTTATTGCTTCAGCCCAGAAACTTCTTGCAAGACCACTTGACAGCAGCATAGTCCTTGCCATATCCTCCAGAGACCTGTTCTTCCTTTCAACTACTCCATTCTGCTGTGGAGTTCTTGGTGCAGAGAAATTATGATCGATACTGTATTTTGCACAATAATCTGAGAATTTTGAGTTTTCAAATTCTGTTCCATGATCGGATCTTATGCTAACAAGTTCCAGGCTCAACCTTTTCTGTACAACACCAGCCCAATCTTTGAAGCTATTAAAGGCTTCATCTTTGGATGCCAAGAACAAGGTCCATGTGTACCTAGAGTAGTCATCAACAATTACGAACACGAACCTCTTTCCTCCTCCGCTCCTGACTCTCATAGGTCCACACAGATCCATGTGTATCAATTCCAGTGGTTTTGATGTACTCACCACCTTGTTTCATTTAAAGGATGATCTCACATGCTTCCCCCTCACACAAGCATCACATATTTTTATGTTTTCAAATCTCTTACTAGGCAGTCCACAAACCAACTCCTTTGATACTAGTTTGTTGAGTTGTGAGAGACTTGCATGACCCATTCTTTTGTGCCACAACTGAGAATCACTTTCTTGCACGTTCAAGCATGCTAAGTTGTTTTCAGGCAGTGATTTCAGTGATGCTTTGTACACGTTGTTCACCCTTTTTCCTTCCATAACAATTTCTCCACTCTGTAGGTTTTTCACAATGCACCCTACAGAGGAGAAGCTCACTTCATTTCCTCTATCACACAATTGAGAGATACTCTGCAGGTTGTGTCTGAGACCATCGACACAGTATACATTTTCAATTGCATGGTCCAGAGTTCTCCCAACTTTTCCAATTTCTACGATCTGACCACTTTTTCCTCCTCCGAAGGCCACACTGCCTCCCTGAAATGCTGCGAGTGAGAGAAAGTTTCTTCTATCTCCTGTCATGTGCCTTGAACAAGTGCTATCAAGAATCCAGCTTGGGTTGTTCTCCCTCACTCCAGCCTGCAAAACAGATTAAGGGTTAGCTTTAGGAACCCAGACAAGCTGGGGTCCCTTCTTATGAGAAAATGGATAAATCAAATCCTTTTTAGCCCATTGAGGTAGAACACTTCTTTTATTCTTGGTCTTTGCCTTGCTTTCATTCATGCACATTTGTCTGTAATGTCCAGTTTTACCACAGAAGATACACAACATGTTACAAGGCAAACCCACATACTTGCTTTTAGGATTATATGGAGGCAGTGGTTTCTTGAATCCTACCCCTTGTTTTACCTTGTTCTGATTTTCAAGGACCCAGTTCATTGCCTCAGAAGACTTATTCCATTTTGTTAACCTGGTAAGCTCATAGTTAGATTTTTCAACCTTTTGATTCAAAATCCTGTTCTTTTCAGTTTCCTGGTATAGGATCACATTTGTTCTTTTAAGTTCATTTTCAAGAAAGGCTTGAACTTCACTTATTACTTGCTTACCATTGACACTCTCCTTTAACTGATTTAGTTCCAATTCAAGTTCTGTGATCTTAGAGTTTGACACAAGAGTCTGCCCTTTCAAAATGGCATTGATTTCTTTCAGTTCAATGTTTTGTTCTTGAAAACTCTTGTGCTTAGTTCTGAGATCACTTATCTCTTCAGTTAATTTATCTTTCTTAATTCTCTCCTTTTTATAACCCTTAATCAAAGTGGCAGTGATTAAGATCAAATTTTCAGTAGAGTATGTATGTAAATTTTCTTTAAGATCAGATAGACATACCTCTGCTAAATGAGCAGCTTCTTCTCCATCAATTGCCATAAGAGCTGAGTCCTTTATTTGTTCATCTTCTGTGTACATCTCTTTAAGTTTTTCCCATACTTCTTTAGCAGACTTGTGTTCAACTATCCTTGCAAACACATCAGTAGTCAGCCCTCTACTCAGGTACAATTCAGCTTTGGAATTTGCCTGTAACCAGTCTAGGTCTTGAGGATCTAGTTCTTCTACCTTCTTTGGAACCAGAACCCCACTTGCTGCTCTCTTAACAGGAACATGAGGTCTTCTTTTCACAATCAACCAGAGACTATAACCCATTGCTTGAAGGAAGTTTTTCGTCTGTTTCTTCCAGCACTTGTAGTTTGTCCCATTAAATATATGTGGCTTTGATGGATCTGTTCCTCCTCTGAACTCCCGAAGATCTTCATCATTTGAACCAACATCTGACAGCCCCATCAGTGCTAGTGGAGATTCATCTCCAGATTCCTTTTCATGATCAGATTCACTGTCATTAGGTCCCCATGTAGCATAGAAAACTTCCTTTTTCTTCCTTCTTTCTGCTTTGAAGTTTGGAGGTCGTCTCACCTTCTTCTTATCTTTGTCATTCTCCTTTGACACCTCCTTTTCCTTCTCCTTTGTTGCTCTATTTTTAATCCATTCTATTTCCCACATTGGACAATCCATGACAGCATGGTCCTTCTTGAAACACTTGAAGCACCCTGAGTAATCAGGACTGTCAACTATGTTCTTTCTTCCAGAATTCTCCTTGTTATTTCTTTTGAAACCTTTGAACCTTCCCAAGTTGAACTTCTTTCTCAAGGCACTGACCATTGTTGCTTCAACTGATTGCAAATCAACATAATCATCACTTTCATCAGTTGCTTCGAGTGCAAGGGTCTTGTCCTTCTTGAGAGCTGGTTTAGTTTTTGAATCTTTCATCATGTCATGCGTTTTCAAACTTCCAACCAGTTCTTCAAGTATGATGGATCTGAGAGGTTTGGATTCAATGATAGCAGTCATCTTGGGTTCCCAAGCCTCAGGTAACACATTCAGAACCTTATCCACCATCTCTACTTCAGGCAACTCCATATCCAGGGATCTCATCTCATTAGTAATAATGGTCAGCCTGGTCATCATATCCTAAATTGATTTTTTCTCTCCCATAGAGAACAACTCGAATTGTCTTTTCAGCATTCGTCTTTTGGAGTCCTTCACTTCAGTGGTTCCTTCATGTGCAACTTGCAAGGCATCCCAGATTTCCTTAGCAGTCTTGTAAGATGATACTCTATTAAACTCTTCAGGGCCAAGACCACAAATTACCAGACGTTTGGCTTTGTAGTTCTTTTCAATCATCTTATAGTCCGCCTCATTGAACTTCTCTTTTGACTTAGGTTCTTCTTTGGCAGTAGCTCCTTCACCAACTATTTTTGTAGGGGTCGAATTTCCTTCAGATACTATGAGCCATAGTTGATAGTCTTCAGCACATATGTAATTTTCCATTCTGTTCTTCCACCAAGCATAATACTGCCCATTGAACTGTGGGGGCCTTAGAACTGACTGTCCTTCAGTGATGGTAGGTGGTGCACTCTTGATTCTGATCCTTTTAAAGGTGTTAACCTAGAACGAGAAGACCGGCTCTGATACCACTTGTTATAATCTAAGCACCTCCTAAGGGCACTAGAAGGGGGGTTGAATAGTGTCTACCGATTTTTTTTTGCAAGGACTCGATTCTTCTGAGTCAAGAACCTTATTCTTGACTTGACTGTTTTCACTTAGATACCACAACACACACAAACGAAAGGCACAAGGAACACAGGGTTTTTACGTGGAAAACTCCTTGCTCAAGGGAGAAAAACCACGACCCACACTCTGGGATTTTAGATTTCAATCCACTAACACAAAGAGCAAGTTTCTGATTACAAGACTCTGTAACCAAGGAGCTACACTCTAGACCCTAATCACTCAACAAAGCTAAAATCTAGCTTTACAAAGCAATCTCTCAAAAGTTCACCTAACACAATTGCTTCTAAGATAAGCTGATAGGTAAAAACAATGATCGCACAAAGACAAGACAACTTACAAACCCAGAACCTATACAGAATATCTAGACTCAACCTCTTTATCTCCAACAGTTGTCTTCTTCAGTTATCTCACGTTGAAAGTTGCTGGATCGCCTGTATATGCTCTCAACTCTCTATTTGTGAATAACTAGTTTTCGGCTACATCAACTACTTGTATTTATATGGGCATCAGAACCCTAGTTGAGTTCCACAAGGGAACCTTGTAATTTTGGTAAGACAAGATTCCTTGTAACTCTTTCCTTGTTCAAGTCCAACTCGTATTCTTACTTCGAAGACACAGCCTGGGCACCGCCTCTTTTAGTCTGACTAGGATGCATACTCGTTCACGCGCCACTACTCCTAGTTCCGCAGAGATTTGCAATCCTCAATTCTTTTCGATCAGTCGTGCCCTTCTATACAAGGACCAGGTGCTCCTTAGGAACCATTGAGTCCTTCATGTTTGTCATTCTTCAAAACCTTTCCTCAATAGATATCAAACTCTAAGTTTCTCCTGATGACTCTCCAATATGGTTGGGTCGGGCACAAGGCAAGGGCCAAGCTTGAGGATTACACTTCGCGCGCAGGAGCGACGCTTAGTACCAGGAGAGGGACGGGCAGGTCCTTAGCCAAATCCAGATGTGCGCATACTGAAGTTTCCGCATATGCGATGCGCACAAGGGAGAGACCTTCGGGCGGCGCAGTTGAAGCTAGGTCACTGAGGCGAGCTTCCAAGAAACTTGGGACGAGGAGCAGGCTGGCTCGTAGTCAGGTTTGACTACTAGCGCTGCACGGGCCAATTGTGTGCCACTATCATTGGGAAGGTGCGGCCCGTGATAGTTGGAACTATCAGCTATCGTCTTTGATTACCAATAAACTCTTCCTTATAAACACTTATAAAAGGAGCTTAAGACCTATCTCATTGCACCACAACATAATTAGCTTAAGCTTATCATCCTACTGAGCACAAGCAGTAGTCTGCAGTATGTGTGGTATGGCCTTCACGAAAATTAGCAGCGGAGTCCTGAGCCTGATTTATTTGTCTTCTGTTCTAGATTTCACTCTTTGGTCACCTTCATATACCATAACGTCAATTTTCTTTGCATCAAGAGTTTGAGACTTCAAGAACCTGCGGCTTTTCGAAGGCTCCATCTTGCAAATAACATGCTTATGCGGCAGAGGTTGACATCATCAGGAGTAGTCCTTTAATTTCTGACCTTGGTGAGCACTCGTAGATTCTCGATTGTCCCCGATTTGGCGAAGAAATAGATGGATCGTCATCTTCTTGTAGTTTGGTGGAGACATACTTTTGGTGAGTGAAGCACATACAACGTCCTTTTGTTGCAGCTTCGGTGTGGAGCCAGTGGCTAGAGTCTTCATCTTGCAGCTTGGTGAAGGACGCATATGGCGCATCACCTGCTTACAAGTTTACAAAAGAAGGCATGGAGCACTTCACCCTTTAAGGTTCTTCAACAAGATAACACTGGCAGCATCTTCTTCTTTCTGCAGATTTGAAACTTTGGAGATATGTCACAATATGCTTATTTGAAGCATCGCGCCACCGCCACTATGGTCTTCCTTCTCTTTTTTTACCTGCGGCTTTGAATCTTTGGTGAGACATCACTTGGAGAAGTCATTTGAAGCCTTGACGAGAGTGTACCTGGAGATTTCTCTTGTTCGTAGCGATTTCACAGCTTCGGCAAGACACACTTTGAGTAGTCCTCTCAAGCATTGACGAGGAAGTATTCGAGCCTTGTTGATATCCCAACTTTGCGCAGCTTTGCAAGAGTGTTTGTTTCTTGGTGCTGCAACCACGTAATTACAGAGCACTTGATTTCAAGGAAGCTAGACTTCAGCTGGCGCGACATATCGAAACATGAAAGCCAAACGCCTCAAGGATAAGCCGGAATAAATGTTTGAAGTAGCTCCAGGCGTCTATTGTGGAGGATTTTCAGTTTTGTGCAGTCGTGCTAAAAAAATCATATCTCAAGATAGGAGAGTCCAAATCACGAGCCGTCTGCATTGTTGGAACTTCTGGAGCTATAACATATCTAAAGATCAGATCAAAATACCATCTGCAACAGCTGGAATTAATTTTTGAAGTTGACCAAGTTGGCTGTTGTGCTGACTTTACAGATTTGCACAAGCTCAAGGAAAAATTCATATCTCGAGCTATGAGTGTCAAAACCACAAGCAGTTTGTGCCATTGTATAGAAGACTTCTCAATCTACAGCATATTCAAAAGTTTAGGTCTTGATTCTATCCAAATTTGCACAATTTTTCTGCTGAAGCCAGCTCTGCGTTTTGACAGTCAAATTGCCCCAGCTTTGAGCATTTTGGCGAAAAGAATCATATTATCTTGTGTGAGTATCCGAATTGCAAGCCACTTTTTCCATTGGAAGGGAACTCCTGGAGCTGTAAAATATTCAAAAACCAGACCAAAATAGCGTCTGTATCAGCTGAAATTAATTTTTGAAATCACCCAAGATGTATGTCCTATTGATTTCACAGATTTGCGCAAGCTCACAGAAAAACTCATATCTCGAGCTATGAGTGTCCAAATCATGAGCCGTTTGATCCATTGGAAACTAGATTCTGATAGCTATGCTTGTATCAAAGATCAACTCTTAATTCAGCATGGATCGACACAGAAAAGTCTTGGAATTTGGCTCTACAATTGGGTACATTGCACTCTTGGCAGCAGGTTTCACGGGTCCCTTTTTTCCTTTTACTTGTTTTTGCAGATCTGTTCGACGGCTAGAATGGTCTCGATATCAGACCCAGAAGGTTCATTTCTTGTCACACCAATGTCTTGAGCAACAAGTGTTGGGAAATTTAATCCCCCCTTAGAAATAATATTCACGGTATAATAGCAACAATATCAACGGAGTACTGAAAATGCGGTAATCAATAAGAATAAAATTATAACAAGGACAACAAGATTTTTACGTGAAAAACCGTTCTGAACAATGGAAAAAACCACGCCCGAGAGGAGCAAATAATTCCACTATAGCAAGGACTTTTACACTGTGTAGTAAATACCACTACACACTCACAAAAAAAAGAATCCTTTTTTGATTTTACACCTCACTATAAAACCGCTCACACTCTCTATTTTTCCTCACAATCTATACCGCCTTTCTATTCCCACAGACTATACCGTCTGTGTATTTCCCACAGAATACACCATCTATATTCTGCCATAGACTACACTGCCTATATACTTAACCCACAGACAACATTATCTGGGTATTTCCCTCACACAACACACTACATTCTCTCTGTGTGTGTTCTCTTGTGTGATGCTCTTTTTGGTGTGTCTGAAACTAAAAGGAATCTTGCTCTATTTATAGAGCAAAGGTTGATGTCTATGATGTCACTACAAACATCATTGCTGCAACATTTCAAAGTTGGCACCGTCCAACCTTTCATTTCAACAACCTACAATTGTAGCCAAAACATTACTGCCAATACTATTGGCTTTCTCTTTCACACACACATTTTTCTTTGTTTGTTTTCACATGGAATGAATGGGGCTGGACCCTACACAACAACAAGCAGAATCCACATGTGACAGAAGGCGCTCCAAAGTTCGGCATTTCTTGACCGACGAAGAACTATTTGGAGAGTCTGTTCGTCCGACTTAGAGAAGCTGGTCGCATGACTTCATCCATCACTGGTGAGAAAGCTCATGGACTGCCTCTTCTTGCGATGAATAGATTGAGTGATGGACGATGCCCCCAGCTATTTTAAGACTTTTGATATAGCAGCATCCAATTTCAAGACTTAGGCTCCATAGCATGATGTCTTGCTAATTTGTTTCTTTTCTTTGAATCATTGATGTATAAAATTCCTCCAATATTGAATAAATAAAGTATCTTTCCCACTTTGATGCAAATTTGTCTTCTCTTCTATTTTTGGCATGTGTTTATTTACAATGGAAAGAATCAATGTAGAACCACCAACTTAAACTCAACAATCACATAGTACTTTGATTTTTTTTAACTCACGCGACTGGACATAGAATAAAACTCTAAGTTACCTACGTACCTCGGCGAAGAGAATCAAGTCATAACGTAGTTCAAACATGAGTTTTTTTTAATTTTTTTTTGTCCTAATTTTTTCCTAGGCCGTCTCTTTCGAGATTTTACACCTCACTATAAAACCGCTCACACTCTCTATATTTCCTCACAATCTATACCGCCTTTCCATTCCCACAGACTATACCGTCTGTGTATTTACCACAGAATACACCATCTGTATATTCTGCCATAGACTACACTGCCTATATACTTAACCCACAGACAACATTATCTGGGTATTTCCCTCACACAACACACTACATTCTCTCTGTGTGTGTTCTCTTGTGTGATGCTCTTTTTGGTGTGTCTGAAACTAAAAGGAATCTTGCTCTATTTATAGAGCAAAGGTTGATGTCTATGATGTCACTACAAACATCATTGCTGCAACATTTCAAAGTTGGCACCGTCCAACCTTTCATTTCAACAACCTACAATTGTAGCCAAAACATTACTGCCAATACTATTGGCTTTCTCTTTCACACACACATTTTCCTTAGTTTGTTTTAACATGGAATGATTGGGGCTGGACCCTACACAACAACAAGTAGAATCCACATGTGACAGAAGGTGCTCCAAAGTTCGGCATTTCTTGACCGACGAAGAACTATTTGGAGAGTCTGTTCCTCCGACTTGGAGAAGCTAGTCGCATCACTTCATCCATCACTGGTGAGAAAGCTCATGGACTGCCTCTTCTTGCGATGAATAGATTGAGTGATGGACGATGCCCCCAGCTATGTTAAGACTTTTGATATAGCAGCATCCAATTTCAAGACTTAGGCTCCATAGCATGATGTCTTGCTAATTTGTTTCTTTTCTTTGAATCATTGATGTATAAAATTCCTCCAATATTGAATAAATAAAGTATCTTTCCCACTTTGATGCAAATTTGTCTTCTCTTCTATTTTTGGCATGTGTTTATTTACAATGGAAAGAATCAATGTAGAACCACCAACTTAAACTCAACAATCACATAGCACTTTGATTTTTTTTAACTCACGCGACTGGACATAGGATAAAACTCTAAGTTACCTACATACCTCGGCAAAGAGAATCAAGTCATAACGTAGTTCAAACATGAGTTTTTTTTAATTTTTTTTTGTCCTAATTTTTTCCTAGGCCGTCTCTTTCGAGATTTTACACCTCACTATAAAACCGCTCACACTCTCTATTTTTCCTCACAATCTATACCGCCTTTCCATTCCCACAGACTATACCGTCTGTGTATTTCCCACAGAATACACCATCTGTATATTCTGCCATAGACTACACTGCCTATATACTTAACCCACAGACAACATTATCTGGGTATTTCCCTCACACAACACACTACATTCTCTCTGTGTGTGTTCTCTTGTGTGATGCTTTTTTTGGTGTGTCTGAAACTAAAAGGAATCTTGCTCTATTTATAGAGCAAAGGTTGATGTCTATGATGTCACTACAAACATCATTGCTGCAACATTTCAAAGTTGGCACCGTCCAACCTTTCATTTCAACAACCTACAATTGTAGCCAAAACATTACTGCCAATACTATTGGCTTTCTCTTTCACACACACATTTTCCTTTGTTTGTTTTAACATGGAATGATTGGGGCTGGACCCTACACAACAACAAGCAGAATCCACATGTGACAGAAGGTGCTCCAAAGTTCGGCATTTCTTGACCGACGAAGAACTATTTGGAGAGTCTGTTCCTCCGACTTGGAGAAGCTAGTCGCATCACTTCATCCATCACTAGTGAGAAAGCTCATGGACTGCCTCTTCTTGCGATGAATAGATTGAGTGATGGACGATGCCCCCAGCTATGTTAAGACTTTAGACATAGCAGCATCCAATTTCAAGACTTAGGCTCCATAGCATGATGTCTTGCTAATTTGTTTCTTTTCTTTGAATCATTGATGTATAAAATTCCTCCAATATTGAATAAATAAAGTATCTTTCCCACTTTGATGCAAATTTGTCTTCTCTTCTATTTTTGGCATGTGTTTATTTACAATGGAAAGAATCAATGTAGAACCACCAACTTAAACTCAACAATCACATAGCACTTTGATTTTTTTTAACTCACGCGACTGGACATAGAATAAAACTCTAAGTTACCTACGTACCTCGGCGAAGAGAATCAAGTCATAACGTAGTTCAAACATGAGTTTTTTTTAATTTTTTTTTGTCCTAATATTTTCCTAGGCCGTCTCTTTCGAGATTTTACACCTCACTATAAAACCGCTCACACTCTCTCTTTTTCCTCACAATCTACACCGCCTTTCCATTCCCACAGACTATACCGTCTGTGTATTTCCCACAGAATACACCATCTGTATATTCTGCCATAGACTACACTGCCTATATACTTAACCCACAGACAACATTATCTGGGTATTTCCCTCACACAACACGCTACATTCTCTCTGTGTGTGTTCTCTTGTGTGATGCTCTTTTTGGTGTGTCTGAAACTAAAAGGAATCTTGCTCTATTTATAGAGCAAAGGTTGATGTCTATGATGTCACTACAAACATCATTGCTGCAACATTTCAAAGTTGGCACCGTCCAACCTTTCATATCAACAACCTACAATTGTAGCCAAAACATTACTGCCAATACTATTGGCTTTCTCTTTCATACACACATTTTCCTTTGTTTGTTTTCACATGGAATGATTGGGGCTGGACCCTACACAACAACAAGCAGAATCCACATGTGACAGAAGGTGCTCCAAAGTTCGGCATTTCTTGACCGACGAAGAACTATTTGGAGAGTCTGTTCCTCCGACTTGGAGAAGCTAGTCGCATCACTTCATCCATCACTGGTGAGAAAGCTCATGGACTGCCTCTTCTTGCGATGAATAGATTGAGTGATGGACGATGCCCCCAGCTATGTTAAGACTTTTGATATAGCAGCATCCAATTTCAAGACTTAGGCTCCATAGCATGATGTCTTGCTAATTTGTTTCTTTTCTTTGAATCATTGATGTATAAAATTCCTCCAATATTGAATAAATAAAGTATCTTTCCCACTTTGATGCAAATTTGTCTTCTCTTCTATTTTTGGCATGTGTTTATTTACAATGGAAAGAATCAATGTAGAACCACCAACTTAAACTCAACAATCACATAGTACTTTGATTTTTTTTAACTCACGCGACTGGACATAGAATAAAACTCTAAGTTACCTACGTACCTCGGCGAAGAGAATCAAGTCATAACGTAGTTCAAACATGAGTTTTTTTTAATTTTTTTTTGTCCTAATTTTTTCCTAGGCCGTCTCTTTCGAGATTTTACACCTCACTATAAAACCGCTCACACTCTCTATATTTCCTCACAATCTATACCGCCTTTCCATTCCCACAGACTATACCGTCTGTGTATTTACCACAGAATACACCATCTGTATATTCTGCCATAGACTACACTGCCTATATACTTAACCCACAGACAACATTATCTGGGTATTTCCCTCACACAACACACTACATTCTCTCTGTGTGTGTTCTCTTGTGTGATGCTTTTTTTGGTGTGTCTGAAACTAAAAGGAATCTTGCTCTATTTATAGAGCAAAGGTTGATGTCTATGATGTCACTACAAACATCATTGCTGCAACATTTCAAAGTTGGCACCGTCCAACCTTTCATTTCAACAACCTACAATTGTAGCCAAAACATTACTGCCAATACTATTGGCTTTCTCTTTCACACACACATTTTCCTTTGTTTGTTTTAACATGGAATGATTGGGGCTGGACCCTACACAACAACAAGCAGAATCCACATGTGACAGAAGGTGCTCCAAAGTTCGGCATTTCTTGACCGACGAAGAACTATTTGGAGAGTCTGTTCCTCCGACTTGGAGAAGCTAGTCGCATCACTTCATCCATCACTAGTGAGAAAGCTCATGGACTGCCTCTTCTTGCGATGAATAGATTGAGTGATGGACGATGCCCCCAGCTATGTTAAGACTTTAGACATAGCAGCATCCAATTTCAAGACTTAGGCTCCATAGCATGATGTCTTGCTAATTTGTTTCTTTTCTTTGAATCATTGATGTATAAAATTCCTCCAATATTGAATAAATAAAGTATCTTTCCCACTTTGATGCAAATTTGTCTTCTCTTCTATTTTTGGCATGTGTTTATTTACAATGGAAAGAATCAATGTAGAACCACCAACTTAAACTCAACAATCACATAGCACTTTGATTTTTTTTAACTCACGCGACTGGACATAGAATAAAACTCTAAGTTACCTACGTACCTCGGCGAAGAGAATCAAGTCATAACGTAGTTCAAACATGAGTTTTTTTTAATTTTTTTTTGTCCTAATTTTTTCCTAGGCCGTCTCTTTCGAGATTTTACACCTCACTATAAAACCGCTCACACTCTCTCTTTTTCCTCACAATCTACACCGCCTTTCCATTCCCACAGACTATACCGTCTGTGTATTTCCCACAGAATACACCATCTGTATATTCTGCCATAGACTACACTGCCTATATACTTAACCCACAGACAACATTATCTGGGTATTTCCCTCACACAACACGCTACATTCTCTCTGTGTGTGTTCTCTTGTGTGATGCTCTTTTTGGTGTGTCTGAAACTAAAAGGAATCTTGCTCTATTTATAGAGCAAAGGTTGATGTCTATGATGTCACTACAAACATCATTGCTGCAACATTTCAAAGTTGGCACCGTCCAACCTTTCATATCAACAACCTACAATTGTAGCCAAAACATTACTGCCAATACTATTGGCTTTCTCTTTCATACACACATTTTCCTTTGTTTGTTTTCACATGGAATGATTGGGGCTGGACCCTACACAACAACAAGCAGAATCCACATGTGACAGAAGGTGCTCCAAAGTTCGGCATTTCTTGACCGACGAAGAACTATTTGGAGAGTCTGTTCCTCCGACTTGGAGAAGCTAGTCGCATCACTTCATCCATCACTGGTGACAAAGCTCATGGACTGCCTCTTCTTGCGATGAATAGATTGAGTGATGGACGATGCCCCCAGCTATGTTAAGACTTTTGATATAGCAGCATCCAATTTCAAGACTTAGGCTCCATAGCATGATGTCTTGCTAATTTGTTTCTTTTCTTTGAATCATTGATGTATAAAATTCCTCCAATATTGAATAAATAAAGTATCTTTCCCACTTTGATGCAAATTTGTCTTCTCTTCTATTTTTGGCATGTGTTTATTTACAATGGAAAGAATCAATGTAGAACCACCAACTTAAACTCAACAATCACATAGTACTTTGATTTTTTTTAACTCACGCGACTGGACATAGAATAAAACTCTAAGTTACCTACGTACCTCGGCGAAGAGAATCAAGTCATAACGTAGTTCAAACATGAGTTTTTTTTAATTTTTTTTTGTCCTAATTTTTTCCTAGGCCGTCTCTTTCGAGATTTTACACCTCACTATAAAACCGCTCACACTCTCTATATTTCCTCACAATCTATACCGCCTTTCCATTCCCACAGACTATACCGTCTGTGTATTTACCACAGAATACACCATCTGTATATTCTGCCATAGACTACACTGCCTATATACTTAACCCACAGACAACATTATCTGGGTATTTCCCTCACACAACACACTACATTCTCTCTGTGTGTGTTCTCTTGTGTGATGCTCTTTTTGGTGTGTCTGAAACTAAAAGGAATCTTGCTCTATTTATAGAGCAAAGGTTGATGTCTATGATGTCACTACAAACATCATTGCTGCAACATTTCAAAGTTGGCACCGTCCAACCTTTCATTTCAACAACCTACAATTGTAGCCAAAACATTACTGCCAATACTATTGGCTTTCTCTTTCACACACACATTTTCCTTAGTTTGTTTTAACATGGAATGATTGGGGCTGGACCCTACACAACAACAAGTAGAATCCACATGTGACAGAAGGTGCTCCAAAGTTCGGCATTTCTTGACCGACGAAGAACTATTTGGAGAGTCTGTTCCTCCGACTTGGAGAAGCTAGTCGCATCACTTCATCCATCACTGGTGAGAAAGCTCATGGACTGCCTCTTCTTGCGATGAATAGATTGAGTGATGGACGATGCCCCCAGCTATGTTAAGACTTTTGATATAGCAGCATCCAATTTCAAGACTTAGGCTCCATAGCATGATGTCTTGCTAATTTGTTTCTTTTCTTTGAATCATTGATGTATAAAATTCCTCCAATATTGAATAAATAAAGTATCTTTCCCACTTTGATGCAAATTTGTCTTCTCTTCTATTTTTGGCATGTGTTTATTTACAATGGAAAGAATCAATGTAGAACCACCAACTTAAACTCAACAATCACATAGCACTTTGATTTTTTTTAACTCACGCGACTGGACATAGAATAAAACTCTAAGTTACCTACATACCTCGGCAAAGAGAATCAAGTCATAACGTAGTTCAAACATGAGTTTTTTTTAATTTTTTTTTTGTCCTAATTTTTTCCTAGGCCGTCTCTTTCGAGATTTTACACCTCACTATAAAACCGCTCACACTCTCTATTTTTCCTCACAATCTATACCGCCTTTCCATTCCCACAGACTATACCGTCTGTGTATCTCCCACAGAATACACCATCTGTATATTCTGCCATAGACTACACTGCCTATATACTTAACCCACAGACAACATTATCTGGGTATTTCCCTCACACAACACACTACATTCTCTCTGTGTGTGTGTTCTCTTGTGTGATGCTTTTTTTGGTGTGTCTGAAACTAAAAGGAATCTTGCTCTATTTATAGAGCAAAGGTTGATGTCTATGATGTCACTACAAACATCATTGCTGCAACATTTCAAAGTTGGCACCGTCCAACCTTTCATTTCAACAACCTACAATTGTAGCCAAAACATTACTGCCAATACTATTGGCTTTCTCTTTCACACACACATTTTCCTTTGTTTGTTTTAACATGGAATGATTGGGGCTGGACCCTACACAACAACAAGCAGAATCCACATGTGACAGAAGGTGCTCCAAAGTTCGGCATTTCTTGACCGACGAAGAACTATTTGGAGAGTCTGTTCCTCCGACTTGGAGAAGCTAGTCGCATCACTTCATCCATCACTAGTGAGAAAGCTCATGGACTGCCTCTTCTTGCGATGAATAGATTGAGTGATGGACGATGCCCCCAGCTATGTTAAGACTTTAGACATAGCAGCATCCAATTTCAAGACTTAGGCTCCATAGCATGATGTCTTGCTAATTTGTTTCTTTTCTTTGAATCATTGATGTATAAAATTCCTCCAATATTGAATAAATAAAGTATCTTTCCCACTTTGATGCAAATTTGTCTTCTCTTCTATTTTTGGCATGTGTTTATTTACAATGGAAAGAATCAATGTAGAACCACCAACTTAAACTCAACAATCACATAGCACTTTGATTTTTTTTAACTCACGCGACTGGACATAGAATAAAACTCTAAGTTACCTACGTACCTCGGCGAAGAGAATCAAGTCATAACGTAGTTCAAACATGAGTTTTTTTTAATTTTTTTTTGTCCTAATTTTTTCCTAGGCCGTCTCTTTCGAGATTTTACACCTCACTATAAAACCGCTCACACTCTCTCTTTTTCCTCACAATCTACACCGCCTTTCCATTCCCACAGACTATACCGTCTGTGTATTTCCCACAGAATACACCATCTGTATATTCTGCCATAGACTACACTGCCTATATACTTAACCCACAGACAACATTATCTGGGTATTTCCCTCACACAACACGCTACATTCTCTCTGTGTGTGTTCTCTTGTGTGATGCTCTTTTTGGTGTGTCTGAAACTAAAAGGAATCTTGCTCTATTTATAGAGCAAAGGTTGATGTCTATGATGTCACTACAAACATCATTGCTGCAACATTTCAAAGTTGGCACCGTCCAACCTTTCATATCAACAACCTACAATTGTAGCCAAAACATTACTGCCAATACTATTGGCTTTCTCTTTCACACACACATTTTCCTTTGTTTGTTTTCACATGGAATGATTGGGGCTGGACCCTACACAACAACAAGCAGAATCCACATGTGACAGAAGGTGCTCCAAAGTTCGGCATTTCTTGACCGACGAAGAACTATTTGGAGAGTCTGTTCCTCCGACTTGGAGAAGCTAGTCGCATCACTTCATCCATCACTGGTGAGAAAGCTCATGGACTGCCTCTTCTTGCGATGAATAGATTGAGTGATGGATGATGCCCCCAGCTATGTTAAGACTTTTGATATAGCAGCATCCAATTTCAAGACTTAGGCTCCATAGCATGATGTCTTGCTAATTTGTTTCTTTTCTTTGAATCATTGATGTATAAAATTCCTCCAATATTGAATAAATAAAGTATCTTTCCCACTTTGATGCAAATTTGTCTTCTCTTCTATTTTTGGCATGTGTTTATTTACAATGGAAAGAATCAATGTAGAACCACCAACTTAAACTCAACAATCACATAGCACTTTGATTTTTTTTAACTCACGCGACTGGACATAGAATAAAACTCTAAGTTACCTACATACCTCGGCAAAGAGAATCAAGTCATAACGTAGTTCAAACATGAGTTTTTTTTAATTTTTTTTTGTCCTAATTTTTTCCTAGGCCGTCTCTTTCGAGATTTTACACCTCACTATAAAACCGCTCACACTCTCTATTTTTCCTCACAATCTATACCGCCTTTCCATTCCCACAGACTATACCGTCTGTGTATTTCCCACAGAATACACCATCTGTATATTCTGCCATAGACTACACTGCCTATATACTTAACCCACAGACAACATTATCTGGGTATTTCCCTCACACAACACACTACATTCTCTCTGTGTGTGTGTTCTCTTGTGTGATGCTTTTTTTGGTGTGTCTGAAACTAAAAGGAATCTTGCTCTATTTATAGAGCAAAGGTTGATGTCTATGATGTCACTACAAACATCATTGCTGCAACATTTCAAAGTTGGCACCGTCCAACCTTTCATTTCAACAACCTACAATTGTAGCCAAAACATTACTGCCAATACTATTGGCTTTCTCTTTCACACACACATTTTCCTTTGTTTGTTTTAACATGGAATGATTGGGGCTGGACCCTACACAACAACAAGCAGAATCCACATGTGACAGAAGGTGCTCCAAAGTTCGGCATTTCTTGACCGACGAAGAACTATTTGGAGAGTCTGTTCCTCCGACTTGGAGAAGCTAGTCGCATCACTTCATCCATCACTAGTGAGAAAGCTCATGGACTGCCTCTTCTTGCGATGAATAGATTGAGTGATGGACGATGCCCCCAGCTATGTTAAGACTTTAGACATAGCAGCATCCAATTTCAAGACTTAGGCTCCATAGCATGATGTCTTGCTAATTTGTTTCTTTTCTTTGAATCATTGATGTATAAAATTCCTCCAATATTGAATAAATAAAGTATCTTTCCCACTTTGATGCAAATTTGTCTTCTCTTCTATTTTTGGCATGTGTTTATTTACAATGGAAAGAATCAATGTAGAACCACCAACTTAAACTCAACAATCACATAGCACTTTGATTTTTTTTAACTCACGCGACTGGACATAGAATAAAACTCTAAGTTACCTACGTACCTCGGCGAAGAGAATCAAGTCATAACGTAGTTCAAACATGAGTTTTTTTTAATTTTTTTTGTCCTAATTTTTTCCTAGGCCGTCTCTTTCGAGATTTTACACCTCACTATAAAACCGCTCACACTCTCTCTTTTTCCTCACAATCTACACCGCCTTTCCATTCCCACAGACTATACCGTCTGTGTATTTCCCACAGAATACACCATCTGTATATTCTGCCATAGACTACACTGCCTATATACTTAACCCACAGACAACATTATCTGGGTATTTCCCTCACACAACACGCTACATTCTCTCTGTGTGTGTTCTCTTGTGTGATGCTCTTTTTGGTGTGTCTGAAACTAAAAGGAATCTTGCTCTATTTATAGAGCAAAGGTTGATGTCTATGATGTCACTACAAACATCATTCCTGCAACATTTCAAAGTTGGCACCGTCCAACCTTTCATATCAACAACCTACAATTGTAGCCAAAACATTACTGCCAATACTATTGGCTTTCTCTTTCACACACACATTTTCCTTTGTTTGTTTTCACATGGAATGATTGGGGCTGGACCCTACACAACAACAAGCAGAATCCACATGTGACAGAAGGTGCTCCAAAGTTCGGCATTTCTTGACCGACGAAGAACTATTTGGAGAGTCTGTTCCTCCGACTTGGAGAAGCTAGTCGCATCACTTCATCCATCACTGGTGAGAAAGCTCATGGACTGCCTCTTCTTGCGATGAATAGATTGAGTGATGGACGATACCCCCAGCTATGTTAAGACTTTTGATATAGCAGCATCCAATTTCAAGACATAGGCTCCATAGCATGATGTCTTGCTAATTTGTTTCTTTTCTTTGAATCATTGATGTATAAAATTCCTCCAATATTGAAGAAATAAAGTATCCTTCCCACTTTGATGCAAATTTGTCTTCTCTTCTATTTTTGGCATGTGTTTATTTACAACGGAAAGAATCAATGTAGAACCACCAACTTAAACTCAACAATCACATAGCACTTTGATTTTTTTTAACTCACGCGACTGGACATAGAATAAAACTCTAAGTTACCTACGTACCTCGACGAAGAGAATCAAGTCATAACGTAGTTCAAACATGAGTTTTTTTTTTATTCTTCTTTTTTTTTTTGTCCTAATTTTTTCCTAGGCCGTCTCTTTCGAGATTTTCAACCTAGGGGACCTTTTTTAAATTTAAATGTCCACGATTTATACTCTTGTGGGTCGGGAGTAACTTGCAGTTTATGCTCGTGCGTCAAAGAGTGTCAACTTATATTTGCTATTTGTTGGAGACTTCCTCTTCTAGCAGAATATCTCCTTGAAAGGCCAAATCCATGACTTTCTCTTTGAAAATGAAGTACTTTTTGATAGGATGGCTAATCAATCGGTGATACTTGTACTAATTTTGATCATCAGTCTTCGCAGTTTCATTGAGTCGCTTCATTTCAGGAAGTTCAATGATCTTAAACTTGAGGAGTTCATCAAACATAGTAGGAACATCGGAATCCAAGAACGTGTACTCATTTTCTTGCAATTCTTTCAAAGTCAAATTTTGACTTGATTTGTTTTGCATGAAAGTTGTATTCCCACTTTTCTTGTCACTTGCTTTTGTGGTGACCTCCAATGAAGAAGTGTTGTCATACATGGATTCTTTGATTTCATAATCGGCTGCGAACTTGCCCCCTTTCTCAACTTCTTGCTTGTCTTCACCTTTACGAGGCTTGTAGACAGGCGTTCCTCGGTTTCAACTTGCAGCCTTGCTCAATTCCATATCATGCGCATGTGTGGCCAATTCTTCAAATGTTTTAGGCTTTATGCCTTGCAAGATGTAGTGGAGGCCCCAATGCATCCCCTGAGTACACATTTCAATACCAGAAGTTTCACTAAGGCGATCTTTGCAATTGAGACTCAAGCTCCTCCAATGACTGATAAAGTCGATGACCTGTTCATCCTTCAATTGGCGAGAATTTGTAAGTTCAACCATGCTGACGATACGCCTTGTGCTATAGAAGAGGTTAAGATATTCTTACTCCAACTGCTCCCAACTATCAATGGAATTAGGCTCAAGATCTGTGTACCAATCAAAAGCATTTCCTTTGAAAGATCGGACGAACTGCTTGACGATGTGATCACCATAAGCCCCAACATTGTTGCACATCTCGACGAAGTGAACCACATGTTGTTTGGGATTTCCCTTGTCATCGAAGTGCTAAAGCTTAGGAGGTTGATAGCCAGAAGGTGTCTTCAACTTATCAATTCTTTGGGTGTAAGGCTTTTCATACGTGGGCAAAGATTTGGCTTGTGGCTCCACTTTATCTTTTTATTGTCCCCAATATGAAATCTTTCAATTGATCAACAGAAATTAAACAGTCTGAAGAAACTTGAATCCCTTTAGCCATGTTTTCCCACCTTGTAGAGGATTCTCCTTTCTTTTTTGCTTCATGAAGCTCCACATGTGCTTGGCTTGGTTCTCCCTCTGCTACGCTGCAAAAATTTTCTTCTAACTTGGCAATCAGAGCATCTCGGTCTTTCACACATTTGTCAGGCATTCGACTGCTTTAGTCAAGATTGCAACTTGTTCTTCTATAGAAACCATCTTAGTGTTCTTGAACTTTGAAGAGAAAAGATGAGAGGTAGAGAGGTCCCACTTGGCGTGCCACCAAATTTATAACAACAAATTTCAAAGTCTAGAAAATACAAGATAAGAAATGGTGTACAAAATATTATATTTGATATCAACAGAAGATGTGGGTTACAATCTCTAGAGTGTCACTAATTTGTAAATGACGTCCCCTGGTTCTTCTCCTCACCTTGATCTTGAATTTGATTGAAACGACCTCGGTCAGTCGTTTCGGAAGTTAACACTCTAATTGGCGTGACGATAATTTTAAAATATTTGTAATGTCCATTAGGACCTGTCTGTAAAATTTGAGCTAAATCAGACCTCGTTTGGTAGGCATCGGAAGAAGGTTTCGGTTTTATTATCGATAAATATTAAAAAAGAGATTTTCGAGCTCGGTTTTGGCGAATGAGCTTCGATTCAAAATCTGAAAGTGCCGTTAGGTTCGTATGATTATTTATGACTTTTGTGAACTTTCGAAAGTGAATTTCGATGTTGTTCGGCTAGTTTCCGCTAAAATGCCGAAAGTTAAATAATTTGACTTTTTCTATTTAAATTCGCATCTTGAGTTTTGGAAGTCCAATTTGAGATCCGCCTTCGCGAGTATGTTACATATATTTTGTATAACTTGTATGCAAAAGTTGGGATTATTTCGAATATCGTAGGGTACCATTTTAATTTTTACCGTAGCAGCAATTTTTAAAAGAAAAAGGAAAAAAAAAAGACAAAAGACAAAAGCCAAAAGAGAAAAAGACAAAACAAGGAAAAGAATTGAACGTGACCAGATGAGGCGGTGGGCTTAGCATATATGCTAAGTCCTTGGCAAAAACAGAAACATAACAACGAGAACAGTGAAATGAAACAGAAAACGCGGAGAAGGAAAAAAATGCCAGAAAATGAGAAAAGGGGCCGGAGAAAAGTAGAATTTTCACCCTGAAATATTCAGGTAATGATCCTAATATATTATTTGAGTTTATTAGGTGTGTTTGAATACGTTTAACAGTAAAACATGGAATATTAGACATCGTTTTAATAAGTTCAATTGATAGTTAAAGGGTCAAATGGACCCCGATAGTGGAATTGATTATATATTCGTACTCAGTGAGTCATGGGGAACATATAAATGTAATTTATTTGGGGTTTGGTTCTGTGACCTTAAACCCACATAGGCCTGGCCTGCGTATTGCGTATGCGAATAGGGTATCAGGTTCATAACCGGATTGCCCTAAGATGTGAGGAATGAAGCCTTTAGCCTAAATTGATATATTTTTCTGCTTATTGAATAGAGTGGGATCGTTTGGCAAGGAAACCAAAGGATAAAGCGGTTGTTGATTAGCCGTACTAACTTTTGGACGAGGTATGTGTTTGTATCCATTTCTTTGGAGGCCCTTGGCCTTGTGGATTTTCTACCACGTATTTCTTACGTGTGTAGCTGCCGATAGGCGTACTCATTATGCCTTAGCTTTGGATTTACATTGTATATTATATGTTATGCCCTGTTGTTCGTATTGCATTGAGCATATGAGCATTGCACTGAGCATATGAGCATTGCACTCTGGTTTTGAGCATTGCATATACTTCCCGGTTGGCGATGAGAGTCCCGCACCGGTGAAGGGTCATCATTGCATATACTTCCCGGTAATCGATGAGAGTCCCCGAGCCGGTTAAAGGTCATCATTGCATATACTTCTCGGTAATCGATGAGACTCCCGAGCCGGTGAAGGGTCATTATTGCATATACTTCCCGGTAATCGATAAGAGTCTCGAGCCGGTAAAGGGTCATTATTGCATATATCTCCTGGTAGACGATGAGAGTCCCGCGCCGGAGATAGGTATCAGGCATATGTGACTGCATGGCATCATATTGCATTCATACGCAGTACATTGCACATATTGAGGGGTAGGAGGATTTCGCCCCAGGAGCAGGAGGATTCCGCTCCATTGCATCATATTGAGGGATAGGAGGATTCCGCCCCAGGAGCAGGAGGATTCCGCTCCATTGCATCATATTGAGGGTAGGAGGATTCTGCCCTAGGAGCAGGAGGATTCTGCTCCATTGCATCATATTGAGGGTAGGAAGATTCCGCCCTGGAGTAGGAGGATTCCGCTCCATTCATTTGACACATGTGACCCTTTGCATCATATTTCATTTCATCTCAGTTCATTTCATTTCATACCATTGTGTAGACTTGTGGTACATAACTACTGTTCTGCTTATACGTGCATTGCTTATTTGTCTATATATTTCTGGCTCGTATTCTGGGTTGCGGGAATCGGGTTGCACGCCGCAACGGTATAAATATATGGATCGGGTTGCACGTCGCAACGGTATAAATATATGGATCGGGTTGCGCGCCGCAACAGGATGAATATATGGATCGGGTTGCACGCCGCAACAGGATGTATTTCAGATTGTTGATGTGTTCGGGATACCTATATATTCTTGCTATCTTACGTTCCTGGTTGTTGATGAGTTTGTGATTCCATACGTATTTCTAGTTATTATCTGGCTCTGCCTTTTCATAATATTAATAAGAGGAATGTGGTTTATCTGTTTCTTTTCTCCCAGGCTAGCTATCCTATTCTTTGAGGTGGCTAGTCTGCCCCACTTATTGAGTCCTTTTGACTCACCCTTGTTTGTTGTTTGTTTCTTGTCTATCTATTTCATTTCGGCAGGTTCGCTCCAGGATTGAGTTTGCCACATTGTTCAGGAGCGAAGACGACTTCAGCTGTCAGGGTGAGCCAACTTTTATTCAGGATGGCCACCAGTTTTATGTGTATTATTTCAGTTGCAATTTGCTCCCTTCAGGAGGTATCTGTCTTCTTTTGTACTCTTAGATGCCTAGTCTGCATAGCCCTAAACCTAGTACGATGGGTAGTCAGCTGTAATTTCTTTTGTACAACTTAGAGGTGTCAATATGTCTGTCTGTTTTTTTTAATCCTGTATTTATTTATGAATTGTTATATTTATTTTCCTAATTTAATTGGTAAGGGTTCGCCCGACGGGTCTAGGGGAGGATGTCGGGTGCCCGCACGGCCTAGCCGGAGTCCGGGTCGTGTTATTGATGAACTTTGAATTTGATTTCAAGAAGCTTGATCTTGGATTTGGCGTGAGTCACGGATACTTTGACGTCCGCCACGAGCAATATTTGAGATTCAACTACCACGAATAGATGATCTGAACTCACGCACGCAAATCTTGATTTGAACTTTGATCTGGATTTGAACAGCGACGTAGATCGTGGCCTCCGTTGTTAAATTTGAACAAGGACGTAGATCGTTGCCTTCATTTTTTGAACTTGAACATGGACATAGATCACAGACGTAGAAGAAGACTTTGAATACTTTCCTTCGGAGCTTCTTTGATTGCCTTTCAGTTTGCTTGATGTTCTTTGCTTGGCCTCCTTTGATGTCATTCTTGATGATCTCCCCTAGATGTCCTTCTCCTTGCTTGATCTTCTTCAAGTTCCCCTTCTTCTTTTTGTTCTTCTCCAAGTCCTTTTTGGCTTATGGAGCTCTCTATATATAGAGAAATTATGATAAGGCTAAATGTATTTGCTTTGATTTGATTGGTTGATTTTGAATTACAAACCAATCTCCTTTATCTTTGTGATAAGCTTTCATTTAATTTGCCAAAGCCTATTATTTGTACACCTGGCGTACTTTGATCGGCTATTTCATTTTATTTGGCGCCACGTCATTTGACATGTGGAATTTTATTTTCTTGAAATTTAAGAATTAATCCAATTTTTTATGGATTTAATTCACTAAAATTTAAGTGCTTACATATGATATGAAAGAAACTGTACCCAAGATTCTTGCTAAGCAGATAGGTAACCAAACAGATAAATAAAACATGACAAAGGAGAAAAAAATGCAACTTTACTCTAAGCTAAAAGATTTCAAAAATTTTTATGTCTAGAAGAATGTAATTAACTTTAAGAATACCTTATTAGTTGAACAAGCAGGAGAATTAAACAAACTCTAAGGGACAAACATCTAAAGAAATTACTTATGATAAAAAATACGTCGTTAACTAAAGAAAATCATTTACAAACTAGTAAACTTGACTTTTTATAAAGATTGGTGATTTATTGAATTACAATAATGGAAAAGATATTATTGTCAAATGGTTAAGACTTAAGGCCAAAGATGTAGTTTGATTTATGAATTTGCGAAAAGGCTCAAAGAGTATCAACAAAAATGGCCGTAAGACAATTAAAATAATACACAAGCTCAAGTGGGTAAATTATTAACAACTTGATTTTAAATGTTTAAGGAAGCAAAGAAATTGATTTTATGGTTTAAGCTATGTCAATAATTGAAGTCTATTTGCAATTGCAATCCTGGGAGTATGAGTATGAGTATGAGAAAAAGAATGATTTGAATAGCAAAGAGACCTAACCTCAATTTATAAAGGTACAAAAGAATGTAACTTTGATTTAAACTTCTTCTTTTAACTATGAACATGAAACTAAACTAATTTAAGCATAAATTATTCTCACTCCATTGTACTTTATGTGTAGTTTGATTGGGCACAAAGTTTAAGAAATAAAGGAAGACTTTTGAAATTTATGGTATAAAATAAGACAAAGATATTTGTATGGTAGTAAATCATTTTAGTAAAAATATTACCACTAACTTTTTATGTTCAAGGAAATATAAAAAGATAAGAGCAAGCCGATGATGGATGACATTTCGAAACACCTTGAATTCTTCGGGCATCGCACTAGTAGCAAGATTCTCAAGATTCTCAGACTCCTCCAAAATGAATTCTTTTAGCCAAACCCCATGGATGATGCAATCTTTGAGATGTGCACTCGATGCAGGCCATGAAAACTTGAATGCAAAAACCTGAAATTATAACTTAGAGGAAACAAAGTAAAGGTGAAAAAGTTAGTGGGGCTCAGGTCTATATTCAGCTCGAGTGGATAAAGCTTAGGCGCGCCATGGTTGTTGTTGCTCCCAAACGCACACGTAAGTATACGTGGTCGACAAGTAATAAAGTAGTGAGCCAAGTATCGTTCCCACGAGGACTAGTGTTAATGAATATATTCTAGCAAACAATTTCCTAAAAACTATCCAGGGATCTTTTTCAATGATGGTTGAGATTTTTACTAACTAAATGAAATAATTAAGAACAAGTAACTGAAGTCAAGTAATAGAGCAAATTCTAAGTTGTTATCAATAAAAAGGAGACGGTCCAGGGTCAGAGCTACAAACAGTCCAGTTGAGTTTTTCAGTTTATTCTACTTCTTGATTTCTTAGATTGCAAAGTAACAGGTTAATTATATTCGTGAAAACCTGTCAATTCTTCACGAGCCTATGCAACCTACTCTAACGCCTATATTTCTATAGAATTAAATCACATGCATGCATTAAGGAACTCTGTATTTAGCTAAGCAAAGCGAATATGTATATGTCTATCCTACTCGTAAATCGATTCCCTGATGCCCAGGTCACAATAAAACCCTATTCTTACTTATTTGCATTTACAAGTTCTCTCTTTCGAGTTCAACTTATAAACCGTAGATAGTGTTCAATTATCAGGCCTCAATAACCAAACAATTAGGCTCAAGAAAGAATAAACCATCTGTAGTGGTAAATCAATAGGAAGAAATCAACTTTCAAGCATCAGCCTTCATGTAATTGCTCTAATCCTAGAACGATAGGGTTAGCTGCTCATATTCATAATAACAACACAAGAATTCATGGAAGAAATATGAAAGATTGTCATAGATGATGAAAAGGAATTAAACCCTTGGTTCAATGTGTAAGAACTCCAAAACTTGCTCTAGAAATTCGACCTCTCCCTAAAAATGAAATTAATAACTATTTATAGTGTTTACAAAGTCTTCCCATAAGTTAATCCAAAGTCTAAACTAAGTTGGAAATGTTGGGGTCGCAGAACTAAAAGCCACAGGGTAAGCCTCGTGTGTCTCATGGCTTCTGGAAGTCGTGCGCCACAGCCCATGCGTCGCATGGCTTATGGCTTTTGGAAGTCTGAAGCTGCAGCCCGTGCGTCGCATGCCTCATGGCTTTTGGAAGCCTGAAGCTATGACAACTCTGTAGCTTGCTCCATAGCTTTCCGTCTAATGTCATATCCCACAATTAGCTAAGTTCATCAATTCTTGCTCGATTTTATCCATCTTCACTCCATTTGCACTCGTATTCATCCAAATCATTCCTAACATCACAAACACAATAAGTGAGCGCAACAATCACAATTATTTCGTGCATTGGGCGAGTAGCGTATCAAAATGTGAGGAAATATTAAGGTAAAATAGGCTAATATTTCCAAACATCACCACCCCACACTTAGAGCCTTGCTCGCCCTCGAGCAATCACCAAAAACTTCCCAACTAAACCAACACTTGATAGAACATGTCTACCTATGGTTATGGTTGATACCGATGATTAAACAAGAGCATAAATACATACCATGTGACCCACAACATGCCAAAAATTCACTAAGTTTTAAAACACTAGAACGACCAACCCAAGGCATCTCAATCTCAAAAACCGACTCGATGAAACCAAGCTTTCACAAAATCACACCCATTCACTCAACCAAGAAGTCAATAACTTCACTTATCTCGCGCAAACCATGTGGCCTCACTAAAAGAAATCAAGAGAGCGTCCCAAATATCACACAAAGAATAAATTTTAAGAATAAATGAGGGACATAACATAGAAAGAATTCACTCGCTCTCCAAAAGAAGTTCACGTGCCACACACAACGTACCATAGGCTTGCCCGTAGTGTAGGACTCCACTAATGTAAGCTCACTCCAATCGGGATTAACTAGGACTTTACGAGTTGTAATGTAGGCTAAAGGACGGGTATGATAAATATGGATAAATAGTGACTACCTCCCTAAGCACTTTAATACATCACTTTAATTTTTTTATTTTCACCATTCTTCTCAAATCCAACCAAACAACCACCCAAACATACACAAGCAATTCCCTCTCAATTTAAGCAATTTGCAATTTTACTTTTGCACCACACTAGCAAGGATTGAGATTTTTTTTCTTTTGTTTTCTTTTTTTTTTTTTCTCTTTTTCATTTCAATTTTTTTTTCTTTTCAATATTTTTCTCAACCTTGCCAATGATTTTTTTTTTTCAAAATGCACCATATTGTTTTCTTTCATCGGTTCAACTCAAAAGCCCCCCAATTTCTCCAACCACAACTCCACAAACAATCAAATATTTCAATTAAAGTGCTCTAAGGAGTACGGGTTCAAAAGGAAGATAACTAAGAACAAAAGGGGTAAGGCTTGAAATGTGGGTGCCAACAAAAAGGTCAATAGGCTCAAAAGGGCTTAAGAAAGATAATATTAAAGGGTAGGCTAATCAAGGTTAAAAGGGCTTATCAAAGAAACACCTGTATCATCTTCCGACTAGAGCGAACCTAGGATTTTGCTTTGAACACACACGAGGCAAGTTCTTGACATCAATATGCGGCACAGAACATAAGAAAGGATACCTCACATCACACATGGCACATAGTTCACTCAAGACGATTCCATTCCAACTCTCAGTTTAAGCAAATAAGGTGCAACTCTGAAAACTTAAGCACTAAGGCACAATAGTTCACAAAAGAGTCAAGTAGTTGACCCTAAGCGTCTCAAGAAGGTCATTCAAATTTTTTTATTTTTTTACTAGGCATGCATCACAATTTTTAAACCAAAAGGGATTCACAAAAAGTAAATGCTCAAGTCCAATTCACCGGTATCAAACAAACCAAAGGCACCTAGCATTCTACCATTTTTCCCAAAAATACTCTACTAACTAAGACTATACTACTCCTAAAAATAAAAATTACTCAGTTCAAAGGTCTACCCATGAAAAAGAACCGAGTCCATAAGAAAAAGCACGGGGCGGATGACTGTACCACTAACTAAAATTAAAAAGAAAATCATTTTTTTGGAACTTTTTATTGGTTTTCTAGTTTTTTTTCATTTTTTTATATATGTTAAAGCAAGAAACAAATCAAAATAACGTCAAGTGACAAAAATAAAAGTTGCTAAAATTAAATACCTAAAGGTACAATCATCTATAACCTCAAAACTTGGGAAGTCCCCTACCCCATACTTAAAACTAAGCAATGTCCTCAATGCGGTATATAATAAAGTACAAGATGTAAAGGAACTTCCCTGAAGGCCAAGTTGCCTAATCCTCCGCATCCTCATCAGAATCCTCCCGCTCAGTATGCCCGGGAGTGTCAACATCAGCAGCCACCGGAGGAGTAGTGGTACGGACAACTGCCTGAGCTCTCGAAGAACCTCCAGGCCTATGTGGTGGAGTGCGTGCCTCCTCCTTCTCTTCGTCTTCTTCACTACCCTCTTCTTCGTCACCACTCTAATCATCATCACTGCCCTTGTCTTTATCCACGATCTCAGAATCTGTGTTCTCATCCTCCTCAGGGGGTATCACGACATTCTGAGTCATGCTCAACAATCGCTTGGACGAATCCAACAAAGGAACAGCCAGATCAAGTGCCTGCATATCCATCCCTACGGCCTTTGCTAAATACTCTATCATCAAATACTTATGGGCCGACAGGTTGGCGTCTGTCTCACGCCACTCATCCGCAGTAAATTTGGCAGGGGTACTAGCAACTACACCCTTAACCGCTGCAATATCAATCTTCTTCTCTATATCGGGGACAATACGATCACCAATCGCATCAATAGGCACCCCCGCCTTCTCTAGATACTGGGTGAGAATGTTACAGAAAAACAACCGGTGACACGTCTTTTTGAGGCGTATCTTCCTCATCAATTTAAGCATGTAATACCCAATGTTCACCGGTTTCCCCACCATGAAGGAGTAGATCATGCACGCTTGTGTCTTGGTCACATTAGAAAAATGTCTAGATGGTAGAATGCGAGCATTAATCAATTTCATCCAGACACGAGCCTTCTTTTGAAATAGCGAGAACAACATACACTTGTGCCTTCCAGTCTCCTCTGAGTGTTCCCACATATGTGTACCATCCGCGCCACAGAGTGTGTCTCACATAGCCTTATAGTCAGGCCTCTTAATGAAGTCATGGAGCTCCTCAGTATCATGATCATCCAACCCTAAATAATTGCACAAGGCAGTGGCATCCAGCTTCACTTTACATCCCTGAACCTGTACCATATCATCATCTTGCCATGCTTCTTTCGGATCCCAGTTAGCATAGAATTCCGACACAAGATCAAGATTCGCATGCCCAGGACTCGCAAATACAGAATCCCACTTCATCCCATGAACTGCTTCTCTTACTGCTCGACACTTTTGGATCAATTTCCTTTCATCTATAGCTTGTTCCGGGATATAGCCCGAAAGTTTCACATTTTTGTACCAAGCCTGGCTTTCCCCTTTCTTCACAAAAGATAGGCCAAACCTTGTCTTTTCCCCGGGCCTTGGAATAGGGATTGCTTCTTTCGGAACCCTTGGTTTTGCCTTACTCGGTGCTTTAGCTTTTGCTTTTCCCTTTTTCGCTTTACTAGTCAAGGCTACCCCCAATTTTGGCCTTTGGGCAGCCGGTGCATTAGAAGAAGAAGAGGCCTTTTGCGTTGTTTTCACCATACTACCTGCACCACAAATTTGGATTTTAGAATCACAAGTAAATAAGCGACAATCTCTCGGGTTATAGGAACAACCCGACACTTGTTTCTAACTAACTATAATGACTCAAACGATATGAAAACAACTAACTTAACATGAAGGAATCAAAGAAAGTAGTTGAGGCAACGGGCAAGGTAAACATTGAAGCCTCGGGTGCATATGTCGCACAACCTCGCCCTTTGGCGTAATTAACTCATGATCAAGTCGTAATTAGCATCAAAAGTAAGCAATTAAATTATTCGGACCTCACTTCATTCAATTCATGCCTTTGTGGAACTATGCTACTCAAGAATTCGCAAAGTTACAAGCTATTCTTCATTGCGGTATTATGTCGAACACCTTGTGTTTATCATTTTTAAGCTTTGATTTCACAAATATTTAGAGGGAAAGAACCCTCCCAAATTTTGGGGGAGATCACTTTAACAACTACCAATCATAACCCAACAAGGGTTCACAGTTTCAACAAGACCCGACAAGGGTAAAATTAATTCACAACTACCACAAAAAAAAAATCAACTAAGGGTTGGGGATTTCCATGGTTATAGTAGCAGTGGCGAGAGAGAGAGAGAGAAGAGAGAAACTTACCAGAGTTGTGGAGAGAAGAGAGATCGATCACTGAAAATTTTGTTTACACAGAGAAAGGGAATCACGGGCAGTGTTGTTTGCCTTTGCTTCAGCTTTTGTTTTGTTTTAATGTTTAAACCGAGTGGGAGAGGGAAAAGGGAATGGTATTTAGTGTTTTAGGTCACGGGTCGAAAGTGGGTCGACCCGTTAAATTTTCGAACTTACCTGGAAGCTATACCATATGCGACACCTGCTTACAGCGTGTTTCAATTTTGCATTCATTGTTTTAGGCGCGCGATGGGGGCTGCGACGCCTGCATACAACGTGTTTCAAATTTGCACGCACTGTTTGATCCACGCTGTGGAAGAAGCGACGCAGGGACTATAGCGTTGCTGGGCTG
This sequence comes from Petunia x hybrida, assembly GCA_037355625.1. NCBI lineage: Eukaryota > Viridiplantae > Streptophyta > Magnoliopsida > Solanales > Solanaceae > Petunia > Petunia x hybrida. Next base: position 514,957 of record JBBBVM010001033.1, on the reverse strand, counting down.
CTGCTGAATTGTTGCACTATGCTGTGGAAGGAGCGACGCCTGGATATAGTATTAAAATAATCTGCACATTCTATTTAAGGCACGCTATGGTACGAGCGACGCCTTGGCTATGGCGTGTCAAATGTTTCTGAAATTTTGGCTTCACTCTATAGCCCATGCGATGCATGGCTATAGCGTTTCCAATTTTTGTATGCACTGTTTCATCCACGCTATAGCCCATGCGTCGCCCTTCCTATGGCTTTTCTGTTTGAAGAAATTTTCTGCATGCCATGAGCCAAGCGTTGCCTTGAATTTAGCTCACCATCCGAAACTCCCGAGCCCTGTAAAAACGACGAGAAACTACGTAACACTAAAGAAATAAAATGACGAAAACAATAAAAATTGGGTTGCCTCCCAACAAGCGCTTGATTTAACGTTGTGGCACGACTCTTTTTGTATTTTTATTTTTTTTCTATTTTTTTTTCTTTTATTTTTGCATTTACATACAAAGCTCGAGTTGCCTCCCGAGAAGCGCCTTAGTTAACGTTGCGGCACGACGGTTACAGTTTACGGTTCTCGCAATGTAACAGAGGTACGATGATCCACCAAACCTCCCCAATAGCGCTTAACTCTTTGCCCGTTCACTAAAAATGACTTCTCGGAATCCACGGCTCTTAACTCAACCGCTCCATGTGCCGTAACACGAACTACTTCAAAGGGGCCCGACCATCTAGACTTCAGCTTTCCAGGAAATAGTTTCAATCTAGAATTGAACAACAATACCAACTGACCCGGCTCAAATTGACGATACTCAATGTGCTTGTCATGCCATCTCTTCGTCCGCTCCTTATACAATTTTGCATTCTCATACGCGTGGAAACGGAACTCATCTAATTCATGCAACTGAAGCATCCTCTTTTCACCCGCCACTTCCATATCCAAATTGAGCTTTTTAATTGCCCAATACGCCTTATGTTCTAACTCGACAGGCAAGTGACAGGCCTTACCGTAAACCAACCTATAAGGAGAGGTTCCAATAGGCGTTTTAAACGCCGTTCTATAGGCCCAAAGAGCGGTGTCGAGCTTCATAGACCAATCCTTCCTTGAAGTATTAACAGTTTTCTCAAGAATCTGCTTTATCTCTCTATTCGACACCTCCACTTGGCCACTCATTTGAGGATGATAAGTAGTAGCTACCTTGTGACGCACCCCATACTTGGCCAAAAGTTTATTGAACAAGCGATTGCTAAAATGCATACCTTCATCACTGATGATGGCCCGTGGTGTCCCAAAGCGAGTAAAAATGTTTTTCATCAAGAACCTGACTACCACACTCGCATCATTGGTTGGAAGTGCATCAGCTTCCACCCACTCTGACACATAGTCGACTGCTACAAGTATGTATTTGTTGCCACTAAAAGATGGAAACGGACCCATAAAATCAATTCCCCAACAATCGAACATCTCAATCTCCAGGATGTTATTCAGGGCATCTCGTGACGCCTCGAAATATTACCCGTTCTTTGGCATCGATCACATTGTTTAACAAAGATATGAGCATCCTTGAATAAAGTAGGACAAAAGAACCCCGACTGAAGTACCTTCGTGGTTGTCCTATCTCCACTATGATGACCACCATAGGGAGATGAGTGACAACTTTGCAACACAGACTCGACTTCCTCACATGGAATACATCTCCTCGCCAATTGGTTTGGGCCAATTTTATACAAATACGGCTCATCCCAGACGTAAAATCTACTCTCATGGAGGAGTTTCCTTCTCTGTTCAGCTGTAGCCTCAGGTGGATGAACATTACTCACCATCAAATTCACCATATCTGCATACCAGGGTACCTCGGGTACCTGCAGAGCAAAAAGTTGCTTGTCTGGAAAAACTTCATTTATCTCAGGCCCCTCATCTACATGTTTTCTATCTTCCAGCCTCGACAAGTAAGCGGCCACTTGATTCTCGGTCCCTTTTCGATCTCGGATCTCCACATCAAACTCTTGGAGTAGAAGAACTCAACGAATCAGTCGCGGCTTGGAATCTTTCTTCTCAAATAAATACCGGATTGCGGCATGATCAGTGTAGACGATAACTAGAGTGCCAACCAAGTAAGATCAGAACTTATCAAAAGCATAAACAACAGCTAGCAGGTCCTTCTCGGTGGTAGTGTAATTGGATTGGGCAGCATCAAGAGTCTTGCTTGCATAGTATATAGAGTGAAAAATTCTACCCTTTCTTTGCCCGAGAAAAGCCCCAACAGCAGTATCACTCGCGTCACACATCAACTCAAATGGTAGAGACCAATCAGGAGCAGTGATAATTGGTGCAGTCACCAACCTCTTTTTCAGTTCTTCAAATACCTTCAGACAGGCATCATCAAATTCAAACTTTGCATCCTTCTCTAACAATTTACACATGGGATTAGCTATCTTCAAAAAGTCCTTAATGAATCGCCTATAGAACCCAGCATGTACCAAGAAACTACGCACACCTTTGACAGAGATAGGTGCTGGTAATTTTTCTACTGCTTCAACCTTTGCTCTATCAACCTCGATCCCTTACTTCGACACCTTATGGCCAAGTACAATGCCTTCTCGAACCATGACGTGACATTTTTCCCAGTTAAGTACCAAGTTGGTTTCTTCACAACGGCTAAGCACGACATCTAAGTTCGTCAAGCAGCCATCAAACGAATCTCCAATGACTGAGAAATCGTCCATGAATACCTCAACAAATTTTTCCACCATATCGGTGAATATAGCCATCATGCATCTCTGAAAGGTTCCCGGCGCGTTACATAGTCCAAACGACATCCTTCTAAATGCATAAGTGCCATAAGGACATGTAAACGTCGTCTTCTCCTGATCATCTGGTGCTATCACAATCTGGTTGTGGCTCGAGTATCCATCCAGGAAATAGTAGTATTCATGCCCGGCTAGCCTGTCCAACATCTGATCAATGAAGGGGAGTGGAAAGTGATCTTTTCTGGTGGCCTTATTTAATTTTCTATAATCAATGCAAATCCTCCACCCCGTGACTGTTCTTGTAGGAATCAATTCATTTTGCTCGTTCGTCACCACTGTCATGCCTCTCTTCTTTGGAACACATTGGACTGGACTCACCCAATTGCTGTCAGAGATTGGAAAAATAATACTAGCATCAAGCCACTTGATAATTTTCTTCTTCAAAACCTTCTTCATCACTGGATTTAGCCTTCTTTGCTGCTCGACACTTGGCTTATGGCCCTCCTCCAAGAGGATCTTGTGCATACAAAAAAAACGACTAATCCCTCTAATATCCGCAATGGTCCATCCAATTGCCCTCTTGCGCTCTCGAAACACTCTTATGACCTTCTCAACCTGCACATCAGACAACAAAGAAGAAAGGATTACGGGCAAGGTGTCACCCTCACCCAAATAAGCATATCGTAAATGAGCAGGTAAAGGTTTAAGTTCAAGAACTGGAGCTTTCTCAATAGATGGTTTAGCAGGAGCTAAGGTCAGCGGTCTATCAAGCTCCTCAAACTTCTTCCATCCTGGGATAAATTGACACTCCATGTTGAGAATCTCCAAGTATTCCTCAGTCTCTTCATCATTCAGCATATCATCTTCATACATTAATGCTCTTTCAAGAGGATCATCCTTAGAAGCCAAAAGTGATTTTTCAGAGGCAGTTAACTCCCTATCCAGCACTCTTACCATGGATAGCTCTTCATAGTGTGATGGAAGTTGAGTAGCCCAGAACACATTAAATACAGCTTCTTCGCCATTTACCATCATGATCATCTTCCCAGCTCTAACTCTAATAACAGCATCAACAGTAGCCAAAAATCCTCTTCCCAAGATGAGCGGGACCTCTTGGTCAGCCTCATAATCTAAAATTATGAAATGAACAGGGAGAATGAATTGGCCTACTTGTACTAGAACATCCTCAATAACTCCCTCAGGGCATGTCAAAGATCTGTCCGCTAACTGCAGGTTCACTGTGGTTGGTCTTGGTTCACCTAGGCCTAGCTTTCGAAACACTGATGATGGCATTAAATTTACGCTAGCGCCTAAGTCACATAAAGCTTGCCCAACCTCATGCTTCCCAATTTTTATAGGAATAGTGAAGCTTTCAGGATCTTTCAATTTCTGAGGAAGTTTGTTTCTGACTCTGGAACTGCACTCTTCAGTAAGTGCAACTGTCTCGAACTCAGTCAGTCTTCTTTTATTTGCCACAATAACCTTGATGTACTTAGCGTATTTCGGAACATCACGCAAAAGTTCCACCAAAGGAATATTCACTTGTATCTGACTCAAGATCTCTAAAAATTTCATGCAAGCTGCATCTACTTTCTGCTTCTGAAGCCTTTGAGGGAAAGGTGGTGGTGGTCTGACATTATCAAGCTCGGGCTGCATTTCTACCACTTTATCAGCTTCTTTTTCAGTATTCAGTTCCATTTCACCAACAGGCTTCCTCGGCTTTGGAGGCACTTCTTCTAGAGCTCGCCCATTTCTCAGAGTAACTGTTTGCACAAACTCCTTAGGATTCTTCTCTTTGTCACTTGGCAAGGCACCATGTGGTCTAGTGTTTTGTGCTCCAGCTAGCTGCCCCATTTGGCATTCCAGATCTTTTTGAGCTTTGGTAAGATCTTTTATGGCTTGTGCTTGAGCTGCATTGTCTGCTAATTTTCTGCTGACCTGCCAACATCTGTTTTATCAAATCTTCAACTGAACTGTTCGACTGCTGTGGTTGAGCTTGAGGCTGTGAACTCTGGTAGTTATTCTGAGGTCTCGTATTACCCTGAGAAGCTTGATTATCACTCCAGGAGAAATCAGGATAATTTCGTGAGTTAGGATTTTAGCTGTTACCAAATTGATTCCGATTCTGTCCCTGAAACCTCTTTTTATTTCCCACGTAATAAACTGACTCTAGATTGGAGGGGAAAACCTCGATAGTATGATCCTCTCCACAGACCTCATAGAAATTTTGGAACTGTTGGACTTGTTTGACTGGTGCCACTTGTTACCGAGTTGGTGACAGTGCTAACTTGTTGATCTGATTAGCTATGGCATCTACCTTTGCAGTTAATGCTCAGAATGCATCCAACTGAAGTATCCCAGCAGCTTTTTGAGTTGGAGCTCTACCATCACCCTGCCAGTCAGGATTGCTCTAAGAAAATTTATCCAGCAATTCATAAATCTCATTAAAATTCAAGGCCAATACTTGGCCTCTAGCTGCAGCGTCCACCACGATCTTGATATGAGCATTCAATCCTTCAACAAAAATGTGGGCCAACACCTCATTAGATTGGTTGTGGTGCGGGCAATCTCTTAACAATGACTTGAATCTCTCCCAAGCTGAATACAAGGATTCTCCACCTTGTTGTCTGAAAGACATAATCTCACTCCGTATTCTGGCTATTTTGGCATATGGATAGAATTTAGCCAAAATTTTCTTAGCTAAATCATCCCATGTTGTGATAGACCCAGGCTTTTCAGCCTTTAACCACTTCCTTGCTGTTCCAATCAATGAAAACGGGAAGAGTATCAAGCGAACATAATAAGTTGAGACGCCTGATGGTGTGTATGTGTCACTAATCTCCAAGAAATTATGGATATGTTGTTGTAGATCCTCGTGCAGCAATCCAGCAAATTGCCCAGTCGGCTACAGCAGTTGTATCATGTCGGGCTTAATCTCAAAATGTCTAGTAATTTCAGGTTTCACAATGCTAGAAGCTACTCCCTCCAGACTGGGAAGAGCAACATCTCACACAGCTATAGCTCGTTCTTCTGCCATTCCAATAGGTAAGGAAGCAAGTACAAGTGCGACTGTTTCACGGTCTCTTGCTTCTTTCCTCAGTTTCCGTAAGGTCCTTTCAGGTTCAGGATCAAAAGGTTCAAGTGGTTTGTGCTTTCTCTCCTTTCGAATTCAAGACCTATTACCTGAAATGGCACAAGAAACTCAAAACAAAAATTATACCTGAATAGAAAATAACAAATTGTCTAAAAAGAAAACAGTCAATTATTTAGTCCCCGGCAACGGCGCCAAAAACTTGTTGCTCCCAAACGCACACGCAAGTATACGTGGTCAACAAGTAATAAAGTAGTGAATCGAGTATCGTTCCCATGAGGACGAGTGTTAATGACTATATTCTAGTAAACAATTTCCTAAAAACTATCCAGGGATCTTTTTCAATGATGGTTGAGATTTTTAGTGTAAATGAAATAATTAAAAATAAGTAACTGAAGTCAAGTAATGGAGCAAATTCTAAGTTTTTATCAATAAAAGTGAGACGGTCCAGGGTCAGAGCTACAAACAGTCCAGTTGAGTTTTTCAGTTGATTCTACTTCTTGATTTCCTAGATTGCTAACTAACAGGTTAATTATATTCGTGAAAACCTGTCAATTCTTCACGAGTCTATGCAAGCTACTCTAACGCCTATATTTCTATGGAATTAAATCACATGCATGCATTAAGGAACTCTGTATTTAGCTAAGCAAGGCGAATAGGTATATGTCTATCCTACCCGCAAATCGATTCCCTGATGCCCAGGTTCACAATCAAGCCCTATTCTTTCTTATTTGCATTTACAAGTTCCCTCTTTCGAGTTCAACTTGTAAACCGTAGATAGTGTTCAATTATCAGGCCTCAATAACAAAACAATTAGTCTCAACAAAGAATAAACAATCTGTAGTGGTAAATCAATAGGAAGAAATCAACTTTCAAACATCAACCTTCATGTAATTGCTCTTACCCTAGAACGATAGGGTTAGCTACTCATATTCATAATAACAATACAAAAATTCATGGAAGAAATATGAAAGATTGTAATAGATGATGAAAAGGAATTAAACCCTTGGTTCAATGTGTAAGAACTCCAACACTTGCTCTAGAAATTCGACCTCACCCTAAAAATGAAATTAATAACTATTTATAGTGTTTACAAAGTCTTCCCATAAGTTAATCCAACGTCTAAACTAAGTAGGAAAAGTTGGGGTCGCAGAACTAAAAGCCACAGGGTAAGCCTCGCGTGTCTCATGGCTTTTGGAAGTCGTGCGACATTGCCCATGCGTCACATGGCTTATGGCTTTTGGAAGTCTGAAGCTGCAGCCCATGCGTCGCATGGCTCATGGCTTTTGGAAGCCTGAAGCTATGACAACTCTGGAGCTTGCTCCATAGCTTTCCGTCTAATGCCATATCCCACAATTAGCTAAGTTCATCAATTCTTGCTCGATTTTATCTATCTTCACTCCTTTTGCACTCGTATTCGTCCAAATCATTCCGAACATCACAAACACAATAAGTGAGCGCAACAATCACAATTCTTTCATGCAATGTGCGAATAGCGTATCAAAATGTGAGGAAATATTAAGGTAAAATAGGTTAATATTGCCAAACATCAGTTGCAAACACTTTGCCTTGCCAAGATACGAGTCTAAACAGCTTTCCACTCTGCTATAAATTCTAGAATCTTATCGTCATTGCCCAATGAATACATTTTTAACTCAAGCAACCACAAGGGGCTATATCTTTTACTTTCCATATGGGAGCTGTGGATGTAAAATTTGGCCGGCGTAGAGGCGGTGATGACTCCTCCTTGTAATTACTCCTCCTCAAGTAATCTCTTTTTATTTTTTTATTTGCAAATTGTTATGTTTAGCCATTGATATCTATGTTAGCCTCACCATCCTTTTGAATAGGTAAGGAGATATGTCCAAGTTCTTCACCAAACAGAGAAGAAACGCTTCATAATCAGTGGCGGATGTAGAGGGTTGAGCGCGGGTTCGGCAGAACCCAGTAGGTTTTTCGCGGATAGTGTATTTGTGTTTAAAAATCACTAATTATGTACAAAATTTAAGTCAAGAACCCAGTTACTTGTATTTGAAATCATTATACTAAAATTTAGAACCCACAGAGTTCAAATCCTAGATCCGCCTCTGTTCATAATCATCCCAACAGCCGATGATAGAGCCATATTATATGATAAATCCAGATTCTTTGATTACTAAGAATTTCATTTGTGGCTTAACTTTTAAGATTGATCAACTCAACACCTAATGGTAAACGTAAAACTGAAAAAGGTACTATTTTTCCTTTCTGCTGTTGATGAGTAGGTTTCACAATGATTCAAGTATAGCCCAGCGATTTGAAAAAAAGATGGAGGGAACAATGACCTATATTAGACCCCATACCTTTCGGTCCTCAACAAATTGTCATATGTTTTTCTCTATTACATCTTTACAGGTTAGGTACAGACGAATAAATATTCCTATAAAACAGGAGGAGGAGGGGGAGGGGGATATCTAAGCCAAAGGTACAGACGTAGTGTGGGGTCCACCCCAATTAATAAGAAAACTAATAAAGAAAAAGAAAAAGAAAAGAAAAAAGAGATGATTGGTGGGACAAGTTGGTAAAGGCGGCAACAGCAAGTTGGTGCAATTTGCAAGAATAGATCATTTTGATTGGCTTAGAGGGTTGGCAAGTTCATCTATAAATAGAGGCATCAGTCCTCTATTTCAATACACCAAATCAAAAGCAACGCAGTAGTTGCTTAATTCCATAGACTGAAAGAAAATAGTCTGTGTAGGAAAATAGAGAGTGAGCAATATCATAGTGAGGTGTCTTTAGAATACAGAGAGTTATTTCTTTTGAGTGTGTAGTAGTCTACGACTACAGTGTGTAATATTTTCTCACTATAGTGAAGTTATTTTGCTCCTCTCAATACGTGGTCATTTTTCTTTTCTTTTTTAAAAAAGACTTTTCCACGTTAAGAAACTTGGTGCCGTTATACTCTTCAATTCTTGTAGATTATTATGAGAAATATTCGTGGGATATATTATTATTTCCCAACATCATGGTATCAGATCCATGGCAAATAATAGTATACTCGCTTTTCAATACCCTCGTCTCACAAAAGAAAATTATGACAAATGGTGCCTACGATTGAAAGCCATTCTTGGCTCTCAAGACGTGTGGGAGGTTGTACGTAGTGGGAATACAATACCCGATAATGAGGAAGCTCTGCCTCAAAATGAAAAAGATGTCTTCGTAAAAATAAGGAAGAAGGATCAACAAGCTCTCACTCTCATCCACCAATGTCTGGATGATGTCATGTTTGAGAAGGTAGCTGATGCTACCACCTCAAAAGAAGCTTGGGAGATTTTACAAAATTCTCTCCAAGGAGTTGATAAAGTGAGGAAGATAAAACTTCAAACTGTAAGAGCTGATTTTGAAATTTTAAAAATGAAGGAATTCGAATCAATTTAGGATTATTGTTCAAGAGTGAAAGCTGTTGCGAATCAATTAAAAAGGTACGGAGAAGAAATAGAAGAAATTCGTGTGGTAGAAAAGATCCTTCAGTCTTTAACACCTAAATTTGATTATGTGGTTTGTGCTATTGAGGAGTCTAAAGATTTAGACTTTATGTTGACGGAGCAACTGGAGGGTTCTTTACAAGCCCACGAAAAAAAGATCATGCGGAGACAAGAAGAGCCACTGGAGCAACTTCTTAAAACCAATGCATCCTTCAAGGATTATGGAGGTGAAAAGAGCTATAGAGGAAATGGAAGAGGAAGAGGTCGTGGTGGCCGAGGAAGAGAAAGAAGTAATGGTAACAACTTCAACAATGAAGAAAAAAGCTTTCAAGCGTTCAGAGGTCGTGCTCGAGGACAAAGAGTAGGAAGAGGACGTGGTTACTATCAAGAGATGAATGGCAAGAGGTATGACAAATCTAAAATTGAGTGTTACAACTGTCATAAATTTGGCCATTTCTCTTGAAAATGTCGTGGTAATGTTGAAGAGAAAGCTGACCTTGTTGATAACAAAGAAGAAGATGAGTCAACATTGTTGCTAGCACTCAAGGAAGGTGACAAGGATGATTGCAGCTCGTGGTACTTTGACAATGGAGCAAGTAACCATATGTGTGGATGCAAAGACAAGTTTGTGGAACTCATTAAAAAGGTGAAAGGAAATGTGTCCTATGGAGATTCCTCAAAGATTCAAATTGAAGGGATAGGTACGATTCTAATTTTCTCTAAAGATGGTGGCCACAAGATGATTAAAAATGTTTATTATGTGCCAAAATTAAAAAGTAATATTTTGAGTTTGGGCCAACTTCTTGAAAGAGGATATGATATTCATATGAAAGATATGCATCTTTGGCTTAGAGATTCAAATCGAAACTTAATTGCTAAAGTTCAAATGGGAAAGAATAGATTGTTTACTTAGAATCTTAAGACAATTGATGCAAAGTGTTTGAAGGCTAATGTGCAAGATGAGTCATGGTGTTAGCACATACGATTTGGACATTTGAATTTTGAGGCGCTCAAATCAATGGGAGAAAAAATGATGGTGAATGGAATGCCTTCAATCAACCATCCTAATCAATTGTGTGACGCTTGTCTTCTTGGCAAACATGCAAGGAAGAGTTTTCCAAAGGAGGCCACATCAAGAGCTACCAAGTCACTAAAACTTGTTTATACCGATGTGTATGGACTAATCAATCCACCTTCATTCAATAAAAGTAAATACTTTCTACTATTCATTGATGATTTTAGTAGAAAGACCTGGGTTCATTTCTTGAAGCAAAAATCTAAAACATTTGTTGCTTTAAAGAATTTTAAAGCACTTGTGGAAAAGGAAAGTGGCCATGAAATAAAAGTTTTAAGGTCCGACGGAGGAGGCGAATTCACTTCAAAAGAATTTAATGGCTTTTGTCAATCTCATGGAATTCGTCGCCCTCTAACAGGTCTACGTACATCTCATCCTCCCTAGATCCCACTTGTGAGATTATACCGGATATGTTGATGTTGTTGTTGTTCTCATGATATTTCTCAAGTAGGTTTTAAGCTTTTACACATATCCAATCACAAAAAATAACTGTTAAAGCTTCTAAAATGTCCAGACTGTAGGCTAGACAATCCGTTTACTTTCATTTTGTTACAACTATGGAGTAGATAACAACACAAAGAACAGTAAGTGAAACAACAAAATATACATTTTTAAAAAAGAATAGTAACTTCGTTCACCTATTTTTAATAATTTAATGGCCCTTTAATTTTAATAAATTTAATGATTCTTTAGTTAATGAACTCATTTTTTTTTTTTAAAAAAAAAAAAACCTAAAGTAACTATAGCTTTGATTTTTATTGCTGATATTGGCACAGGCCGTCTGACACTAGTGATTAAGATGGATGTCAACCATAAATTGTATTTTTGCTTTTAGTTCTAATTTGCAAGATATATACGTATTTTTATAGCATATATTTTCTCTTAAATGAAATTCAGCAAAAGCTCAAAGTAAATTAAATTTGAAAAGCAAATATGAAATCTAAGTATCTAACAATCTTAGATTTACTTGCCAATTAATTATCTCCATATTGCACATATATCAAATCTAGGTAAGGTTTATGTAATTATATAACGGTCAAACAAACATCTCATGACAAGCATAAATTAGGTCCCTTTTTCATTCTTTTTCTTCATTCTTTCTCATACAATCAATCCAATCTAAAATTCATTTCTAATCCTTATCTTTCTTAAAAAGCAAGATCTCTCTTAGCCATGGCAGGATCATCATCTTCTGTGGAAAAACATATCATGAGAGAGTCAGATGAGTTGATGAGAAAGTTTCCACCAAAAGGGATTGATGTGTCTTTTAAAGTTGCTCATACACTTCTTCCTTCACTTACTGCTGTCCCTATTTATCAGAATAATGCTCCCAGCCCTCTTGAATCCTTGTGTCTGTTTACTCAACCACCACAAACTCCACCAAATATCTCTTTTGAATATGGTTGGAGAAATCCTACATCCAATTGGTTGCTATGGGTGCAAAATATGGATTCAAGATTCCATGCTCTGTGGAAAACGGTTGGAATCTATGATTCCATTATGTGCTCCAAGTATCGTATTCAGAAGAACCTTGATTTATTATTCACGTTTGGGGAGAAATGGTGCCCATCTACAAATACATTTGTCTTTCCGTGGGGTGAAGCAACAATCACCTTAGAAGACATGTTTGTATTGGGTGGTCATTCTTTACTAGGGAAATGTGTATTAAGTCCTCTCGATACAGAGGATGAAATAAGAATAATGAATCAGTTATTGGAGGCAATGGATAAAGGACTGGGAACTCCATCCCATAAAGCTACACATGGGTGGTGGCTAAAGGAGTTCATGGGGAAAAACAGTAAGATAGAACATGAAGCCTTTCTGTCTTTGTGGCTATCGCGATTTGTCTTCCCAGGAACTAATCTTGATAGCATTGAAAAAGATGTTTTCCCAATAGCCATTCGCCTTGCTAGAGGAGATAAAACCTCTGTTGCACCTGCTGTACTCGCAAGCATATACAGATGTTTACGTCTACTAAAAGATGCTATACTTGCGAGAAATAATGGCGATAATGTTAAAATAATTAAGATTACGGCACCGTTCCAACTTGTTCAAGCGTGGATATGGGAAAGATTTCTTACATTACAACCTAGAGCTAACATACTAGGGCTTGGTCTGATAACAACAAGAGGGGGGGTGAATTGTAAAAACTATTGATTTTAGTCGACTGATCAAATACGTAAGTTGACTGTAAGGTATAGACAGTAAATAATGCAGAAAGGAAAGCTGTAAGCAAGGAACGACACAGAGTATTTATACTGGTTCAGAACCAATTGGTTCCTAATCCAGTCCCCTTGGGTCACAAGGGAGTGATCTCTCTTCAAGCTCTTTAGTAAACAAAATACAAGTGTGGTTTATCGTTAACCACGAACGTCTTCTCACAGATGGTTTTTACCACTCGATAACCACCAACGTACTGTCTGGTTTATAGCTCACCAAACCAACTTCTGTTCGACACAACTATTACCTCTACAAGAACCTCTCCGTCTTTTCTTTTCTAACACTGATCACTAGCTTGTTACAGTATTTTTGCAAAGTAAAAGTATGGAGAAAAGTAGACAGTAGAATAGAAGCGTGAGGAGATCTTCAGAAACTCTTTGAATAAATAGTAACAAGGCAGGGTGACCGTTGCGGGAGATCAGGGCAGAAACTTGGAAGATATGTGATTGGAGAGATTGACGCGATCCGATGAAAGAGAGATTTGACCCAAGAGATTTGATTCTCTTAGAGATATAAATATCTCCAGAGAATAAGGCAAGAGCCAAACCATCCTAGCAAAAAGGGCGCTGTCAATCAACCTTTCCATAGCTGACTTAGAGGAGAATCAATTTGAGATCCACAGAATCAATTCTCCAGCAATCTGGTCCGAAACCTGCGAGAAGCACGTAGACTGTTTTTAGGTATCACATTCTTTTTGTCATAATCAAAATGCATTCTAAGCTAACTTAACAATCTCCCCCTTTTTGGTGATGACAAAAAGTGAGAGAGAGAATGTGCTAGTATACTTCCCTTTGTTTCTGAAGTCGACTGTGTGAAGCTGATAGTTGACTCCCCCTGAATGTGATAGCTCCCCCTGAGTGTTAGCTCATATTGATAGGTAACAGGTAGGGAGGTTAGTTGACTCCCCCTGAATGAGGTACCCTTAAAACAGAAGACGTACAGCATAAAACGGATAATCCAATATTCACATACTTAAGCTAAAGTCTGTTCTCCCCCTTGGCATCAACCAAAAAGGAGCAAGCAAAAGAAGCACAACAGTGCTGGGATATCCTGAATATTACAGACCCAAATAATAAAGTTTAGCGAGGAGCAAGGAAATAGGTAAGAGTGTTCACAACATTGTCAGTCATACGATCCAGCTTAGTCTGAACATCAGTGGACAGGGCAGTGATTCTGGCTTGAACGTCTGTGGAAACAGCATCAATACGTTCATGAACCTGTCTTAAGGCAGCAGCAGAGTCTGTAACAGCATTATCAAGCTTAAGAGAGAATCGGCCTACATCCAACTTAAGTTCAGCAATATCCTCAAAGGCCTTGTCACATTTGTAGTGCAGGCTCAGTACAAGGTCATTGACATCAGCCAGAGCATCTTTGAACTTACCTGCAGGCTCAGTTTCAACTGGAGCAGAAACCTTAGAGGGACCAGCAAAATCATCAACAGGTTTGGGGGATTTTGGTTCTTTACGTACCCACGAGTCATTAAGATGAACATACCCCATAGAAGCAAAAGTACGGGAATTGTAACAGGCAGTTAAGGAGAAGGTTTTCCACTCAGAGACATTTACTTTATAAAAATGCAGGATACGAGTTATGAGGATGCCATATGGAAGGGATGCACATTCAGCAGTACTTTCAAGCATGTATTCAATAATCCAGGTAGCTAAATCAAATTTCTTCTTAGTGACCAAACAATAGACAATCAAGGTATCCCGCTGAGACAGAGAACTAAGAGACCCAGTCCGAGGAAGCAAGGTAGTACCAACAATATGGGCAAGAACACGCATTTCAAAAGATAGGTCAAGGGGGCCTAGTTGCCCTTCAGGAACATCAGTCTTATCAGAGAGAAAGGTTTTGGCTTGGTCAAACGAGACCTCAAAATCAGCAGGCCAAGAGATTTTAAAAAAATCAGAGTAACCAGAAGACTTACAACCCAGAATGCGGCAAAGAATGGCTTTAGTAATGACAATGCGTGTGTTCAACACCATTGTTTCAAACCCACCAGACGAACAGGGACGGAGATTAGCATAAAAGAGCCTTACCAGATCCTCAGGGATTTCAACAGGTTCGGTAGAGAAGAAACTTGACCAGTCCTGAGCAGCAAACCATGGAGTCAAGGAGCAATTGAGAGAATCCATGGTCTCCAGGTCCACAAGTCTACCATGAGCCAGAGGTTTGTCCTTAAGAGTGACAAGCTTCTCACAAGCAGAGGCATCCCAGAAATCTAGGGTTTCATCCAGGTCGGCAAGAGAGAATTCTTTCTTGGGCCTTTTAACACATTCATCATCAGGGCATTGCATGGGTCTTTTACCGGCCTTTTTTGAAGTCATAGGGTTTCGGTTTGGGCTTTGATAAGTGGATACGGTGTTTTCAGAGTGGTCTGAGTCTATCGGAACCGGAGTGGTGGATGTGGTGGGTGGTTTTGATTTAGTGCGCTGGCTTCGGCGTGCAGAGAGTGATGTTTTGCGAGCCATTGTAATGGAGGTATTTTGAGGAGAGGGAGAGGGATGGAGTGAATTTGTGGTAATGGGGAGATTAAAAGGAATGGGAAAGGGAAAGGAAAGGAGGTGTCGTGTGAGTGGTAGAGGAACTGAAGAGACGTGATGGCTGATGGAGAGGAAAGGACAGGGTGCAGACTCTTGGGAACCGCTTTCCACGCCGCCTGACAGCTTTTCAAATGAAGACAGTAATAATGACAAGTAAAGGAGCAAAAGGTAATAATTACGCAGTAAAATAAGCATTAACAAATAGGAGAGTCTGGTAAGGAAAGTGCAAAAATATTTAAGGTAACAAATCGAGGAGAAATTAAGAGGGACCAGGCAAAATTCCAAGTAAGTCACGTAGAGCACAAAATCGTTCTTCTAAAAGAGGTTTTGTGAAAATATCAGCTAATTGAAAATCGGTGCTAACAAAGGCAATATCAACATCACCATCCTGAACATGATCTCTAATAAAATGATAGCGAACATCTATATGCTTAGTCCTAGGATGATCAACTGGATTGTAGGAAAGTTCAATTGCACTAGTATTATCACATAGCATGGGAATGGGTTTAAAAAATAGGTTATAATCAGAGAGCTGTTTGCCCATCCACAGAAGTTGAGTGCAACAATGTCCTAGAGCTACATATTCAGATTCAGCTGTAGAAAGAGCAGTACAGTCCTGTTTCTTGCTGTGCCAAGAAACAAGAGACTTTCCAAGGAAAAAGCTTGCACCACTGGTGCTTTTTCTGTCAACCCTGTCACCTGCATAGTCAGCGTCTGAAAAACCAATAAGATCAAAGAATTGTGTTCGAGGATACCATAAACCATAGTTAACTGTGCCAACAAGATACCGAAGGATTCTTTTAACTGCAGTAAGATGAGATACTTTGGGAGCTGACTGAAAGCGAGCACATTTACATACGGAAAGCATTATATCTGGTCGACTGGCAGTTAAATAGAGTAGTGATCCGATCATACCTCGATAAAGTGAGGCATTGATACTTGTACCTTTTGAGTCGCTTACCAGATGCGTAGCTGGGCTCATGGGAGTTTTAGCAGGATTTGCATCATTCATTCCAAACTTAACAATGAGTTCTTTGGTATATTTAGATTGACAAATAAAGATGCCGTTTTCACATTGCTTGATCTGGAGTCCGAGAAAGAACGTGAGTTCTCCCATCAAACTCATTTCAAACTCCCCCTGCATAAGTACTTCAAAGTCCTTGCATAATTTTGGATTAGTGCTACCAAAAATGATATCGTCAACGTAAATTTGAATAATGAGAATGTCAGAGGAAGTTTTTTGAATAAAAAGGGTTTTATCACTTTTTCCTCTGAAAAATCCGTGTGCTAGTAGAAATGAGCTTAGTCTTTCATACCAAGCACGAGGTGCTTGTTTAAGACCATAAAGGGCTTTGGAAAGTTTGAACACATGGTGAGGGAATTTGGGATTTTCAAAACCTGGAGGTTGTCTGACAAAAACTTCTTCTTTAATAAATCCGTTTAGAAAAGCACTTTTCACATCCATTTGAAATAACTTAAACTGTTTGAAAGAGGCAAAAGCTAGAAGCATGCGAATAGATTCAAGTCTAGCAACAGGGGCGAATGTCTCGTCGTAGTCGACTCCCTCTGTCTGAGAGTAGCCTTGGGCCACTAGACGAGCCTTGTTTCTTACCACCTTACCTTCCTCATTGAGTTTGTTTCTGAACACCCATTTGGTACCAATAACAGATTTTCCTTTGGGTCTAGGAACGAGCTCCCATACTTGGTTTCTCTCAAATTGATCGAGCTCTTCTTTCATGGCAAGAACCCAAGAATCATCTTGAAGAGCTTCATCTATCTTCTTTGGTTCTATCTGTGAGATGAAAGCCAGATTAGATTTAAGCGAGTTTCTCGTTTTCATACCTTCTCGTGGATCCCCAATGATATACTTCTGGGGATAGTCAGGATCACTTCTCCATTCATTTGGCACGACCACTTCCAGTTCTTTGAGCTGTGAAGATGACATAGTCTGTTCAGGAGTAGAGTCTGAATCCTTAGCCTCCTGGACTTGAGGATTATGGGGCTCAATGGTTGTCACTGTAGTTTCTGATGGACTGAAAGGAGCTAGTTCAACTTCATCGTCATCTGCGTTATTACCTTTCTCGACATGGATCAAGGAGTCATCAAAAACAACATGCATGGATTCTTCAACAGTTAAGGTTCTCTTATTAAATACTCTGTATGATCTGCTAGAGTTGGAGTATCCTAAGAAAATTCCTTCATCACTACGTGGATCAAACTTACCGAGATTATCTTTACCATTGTTATGAATAAAACATTTACAACCAAAAGGATGAAAGTAACTAATATTAGGTCTCTTGCCTTTCCAAAGTTCGTAGGGAGTTTTATGGAGGATAGGACGAATCAGGCATCTATTTAAGATATGACATGCAGTACTTACAGCTTCGGCCCAAAAATGATTTGGAAGAGAGTGTTCAACTAACATAGTTCTAGCCATGTCTTGAAGAGTGCGATTCTTTCTTTCTACAACACTATTTTGTTGAGGAGTTCGAGGAGAGGAGAAATTGTGAGTGAATCCATGAGAATTGCAAAATTCCTCAAAGACTTTGCTTTCGAATTCCCCTCCATGATCACTTCTGATAGTGGAAATGAAATAGCCTTTCTCTCTTTGGACTTTCTTGCAGAAAACTTCAAAACTTTTAAATGCATCATCTTTATTAGATAAAAACATAACCCAAGTAAAACGAGAGTAATCATCCACAATCACAAAAGCATATCTTTTACCTCCGATACTAGCAGTTCTAGTTGGACCAAACAGATCCATATGCAACAGTTCTAAGGGGTTAGAGGTGGAGACAATATCTTTTCCTTTAAAAGAGGTTCTAGTTTGCTTACCAAGTTGACATGCATCGCAGATATGATCTTTTGAAAAGTTAAGCTTTGGTAGTCCAGTTACTAATTCCTGTTTAGACAGCTTTTCAATTAAGGACATGCTGGCATGACCTAATTTCCTATGCCATGTCCAGGGGTCATTGGTAATGGAAGCAAGACATAAGTGTTTACCTGTAGAAGGCTTACCATTGTTGAGAACATAGATGTTGTTTTCTCTGGATCCAGAGAGAACTACCTTACCTTTGGTGTCATGAATAATGCATCTGCTGGATTCAAACTTTACCTTGTATCCTCCATCACAAAGTTGGCTGATACTAAGGAGATTGTGTTTAAGTCCATCAACAAGAAAGGTTTCCTTGATATCACAGGTGGGACTTAAAGAGATAATCCCAATGCCCACAATCTTTCCTTTGGCATCTCCTCCAAATTTAACAGAACCTCCATCGATCTTGGTTATGGATTTGAACAGTTGTTTATCTCCAGTCATGTGTCGGGAGCAACCACTATCAAGAAACCACTTTCTCGTCATTGTTGATCTGTTGTGGTGTCCCTGCAAAACAAAGTCTTTAAGTATGCTTAGGTACCCAAGCTTGCTTGGGTCCTTGGGGGTTAGTCTTAGGGATGTTGGCTTCAGTTTTGACTTTTGGTCTCCAAATCCACTTTCCAGGATTTCTTTTCTGACATCTTCTAAAAACATGACCAACTTCACCACAGTGATAACATATGGGCATTATTTTAATTTCTTTTGGAGACATAGAGGATCTAGCAGACCTATAGAAGCTATTAGATCCTACAGAGCTTTGACTGGTGGATTTCCTATAACTGTTAAGCTTAAGTTTGAGATGATTCATTTCTTCTTTCAGAAATTCATTTTCTGTCTCGACTATCTCTAGTTTCATCTCCCATTCTTCCTTTTCTTTACTTAATTTCTTTATTTTTCTAAGTGCATTTTCTAGCTCATCTAGAACTTCATCAAGGTTTCTGGAATTTTCAATACAGAGTTCACAATGTACCTCACTTGAGTCGTTTGACTTGATCCCACTGCTGGTAGAATTGTCTGAGGCCATGAAGCAAATGTTAGCTGCTTCCTCTTGCTCAGCATCGGCTGTATCTTCATCACTCCATGCTGCATAGGATCTATTCTTGCCTTTTCTTTTGGCGTCGGGACAGTTTGTTGCAATGTGTCCTTGTTTGCCGCATTCAAAGCATCGACCTTCATTCTTGTAATTGGTTTGATCTTTCTTGAATGGAACCTTTCCTTTCCTGAATTGTCGTCTGCGATTTATCAGACCATTCAGGTTCCTGGACATCATAGCAAGTTGTTCTTGGATGTCGTCTTCTTCAATATCTTGATCATAATCGACTTCTTCCACTGTAGTATTGAAGGCTACAGTTTTCTTTTTCTCTTCCATCGCATTACGTTTCAAGTGTGTTTTCTCAAAAGCAATCAAATCTCCTCTGAGTTCGTCATAAGATATTTTGTTGAGATCTCCGCTTTCGATGTTAATAACTTTGGGTTGCCATGTAGTAGGCAGGCTTCTCAGAATCTTCCTTATCTGCTCACCACTGGAATAAATTTTTCCGAGAGCTTTGAGTTCCCCAATAATTTTGCTGAATCTAGCAAACATGTCTTCAGCAGATTCTCCATCTTTCATTTGAAATAGTTCATACTCATACACTAGAAGATTGATTCTGGTTTCTTTCACTTTGCTGGTACCTTCATACGTTACCTCCAGCTTATCCCAAATTTCTTTTGCAGTATCACAGCTGGAGATCTTTTCCCATTCCTCACCGCTTATAGCATTGTAGAGAATATTCACGGCTTTGTAGTTCAATTGAATTACTTCCCTTTGCTCATCAGTGTAGTCATCTAAGTCAAGGGAATCGGAGGTTTTATCCGTGTCATCTTCCTTCTTAGTAGTGGCACCAGTTGGAATGGTATAGGGACCTTTCTTGATTACACGCCAGACTTTCAAGTCGACTGACTTGACATAGGTTTCCATGCGGATTTTCCAGTGGCTGTAATGTTTCCCGTTGAAGTAGGGAGACCGGGTGGCAGAAGTTCCCTCTTGCAATAGAGCACCATTGACAACGTGTGTAGACATGATCTTTACTCACTTGCTGTAAGGCAAAACAAACAAAATGTGAGACCAAGCTCTGATACCAATTGATAACAACAAGAGGGGGGGTGAATTGTAAAAACTATTGATTTTAGTCGACTGATCAAATACGTAAGTTGACTGTAAGGTATAGACAGTAAATAATGCAGAAAGGAAAGCTGTAAGCAAGGAACGACACAGAGTATTTATACTGGTTCAGAACCAATTGGTTCCTAATCCAGTCCCCTTGGGTCACAAGGGAGTGATCTCTCTTCAAGCTCTTTAGTAAACAAAATACAAGTGTGGTTTATCGTTAACCACGAACGTCTTCTCAAAGATGGTTTTTACCACTCGATAACCACCAACGTACTGTCTGGTTTATAGCTCACCAAACCAACTTCTGTTCGACACAACTATTACCTCTACAAGAACCTCTCCGTCTTTTCTTTTCTAACACTGATCACTAGCTTGTTACAGTATTTTTGCAAAGTAAAAGTATGGAGAAAAGTAGACAGTAGAATAGAAGCGTGAGGAGATCTTCAGAAACTCTTTGAATAAATAGTAACAAGGCAGGGTGACCGTTGCGGGAGATCAGGGCAGAAACTTGGAAGATATGTGATTGGAGAGATTGACGCGATCCGATGAAAGAGAGATTTGACCCAAGAGATTTGATTCTCTTAGAGATATAAATATCTCCAGAGAATAAGGCAAGAGCCAAACCATCCTAGCAAAAAGGGCGCTGTCAATCAACCTTTCCATAGCTGACTTAGAGGAGAATCAATTTGAGATCCACAGAATCAATTCTCCAGCAATCTGGTCCGAAACCTGCGAGAAGCACGTAGACTGTTTTTAGGTATCACATTCTTTTTGTCATAATCAAAATGCATTCTAAGCTAACTTAACATGGTCAACCGAGGATGGCTCGATGGGATTCGACGAATAAAAAGTTTCCAAAGCAAGAAATTAGAATGGAGATCGATGAAGCATCATCGTCTTTCTTATGGCGCCCTTATGCAAAGGCATTGGATTGGTTCTATCCTCCTCATGAATTTTACCGTAAAAACGAAGAGTTAATACTGATTGAGGAGTTCGTAAGTGTAAAAGATTGGTCACTTGTTTTATCCATAAGGCCAAGTGTGTTGATGGGGCTAAAAATAAAAGAAGGGTTTGAAAACTACCTTCCACATCGAGTGGCAATGCAATTTGGTTATGATCAAGATATTCCAGCATGTGTAGACTTTAAAAATGATTCTAATAATCAACAGATCGCATGGGAGCACTTTATAAGGAACGTTGAAGACGAGAGCATTTACATTCCATCTCAACGTTATGTCCCTGGTGTTACTGATAGATATGATACATGGTGGAAAGTTTTTATCCATCATTCTAGAAATATTATATTGCAAAAGGCATAGAAATATTAATAAGCTTTAGTTTTCCTACCGTTTTTAGATGATGACCTGAAAATCAGTATTTTATCCATTAGATATTCTGCATCTGAAATTCTTCCTTATATGAAAGGTCATTATGTTTATTGGGGGACTTAATCGATCTTTTTAAACTTTAGAATACTAAGATTTTACAATGTAGTTTCCCTTTTAAATACTTCTTTCTTGGTTTTCCAACCCGTGGAGCTCTGGAGCTTATACCTTCTCAAGAGTTTTTTTTTCCTCTGTTTGCAAAATCTGAGTGTAACAACATATGAATGAATGTGTGCCAAAAATATAAGAATGTCGTCAGAGTGTCATACTTTTGTAAATTCTCTTTTTTTCTAAAAATAATTAGATTACCAAGTATGAGTATGACTTAGATTATTATTTAAGAATTTCGATTAGTTTTAGATGCTTTTTTTTCTTTGAAGGAAACAATAAATAAGAACAAAATATTGGAGAATTAGTTTAGGAAAAAGATTTAAACATAGACCATGGTATCGTTTTTATATTTGGTATAATAATATATAACTCAATTTAGATAATATAATTAGTCAAAAAGAGTTTTTTTTTCTTTCATCATGAAAAAGAGATATCTGATTTTTTTTTTTCAAAGTTCAATATATTTTTTCAAGATAAAATTCTAGTAGGAGTATATAAACTCATTTTAATCGACCTACTGATCTGAAGAATAATTTGGCACCTTCTATATGTAAAATGATAGGATCTTCATCTTTCCTAAACTTCTTTTGAAACTCTTGTGGACAGAATCTTCAATATTAGCAATTGAAAATTGTTTGACTATATCAATTGGTATTTCAAGATCATAACAGGATGGGTTATTTCTGTCTTGACCTTGTCAAAACAAATTTTATAATTCTAAGGATATAAGTTAAGAATAAAAAAGAAAGCTTTAAAAGAAAAATTATGGAGTATAGACATAAATAATCAAAAATAACTAATACTTAATAAATATTACACATGGAAAAAGTAAATAAACTTTCCAAAGAAATACAACATTCAAATAAGAAAACAAATCTATATATTATTAAAAATAAAGAACGCTCAGGACAAAATGTAGAATAGGACATTAGGACAATATTTGTAATAACACTAAATTAAAATTCAAATTGAATAAAAGGATAAACATTATGTATTTGGGATGAAAGATGAAAATATTAAAAAGAAAAGGTTTTTGAATTTTTTGAAAGATAAAATTTGGTTGTGGATTAAGTTAAAAATTAAATTTTGAAACAGAAGGATAAGATTTACAAACAGATAAACCTAAAAAGTTTGTTACAATTTGAATCTAATTTGAAAAGCTTTGGTAAGGCTCCAAGATTTATCCTTTCACATCATATATTTTAAATATGAAGATAATATCTTTATCTCTCTCCTCTCTTTGCCCTATTTAATCCTATCGAACCTAAAGTGGGAGTCAAACATTCAAGAAACTCATAAATTTCATGAAGTTATTTGAGTTCTGCTTATTGTTCTTCTTTGTTTTATGTGAATATAAGCCTTTTTATTTTGATTTTCATGTACATATTCATATATTTATAAAATATAGCCTAATATTTGTGAGTGACAAGAAATGTGTGAGTGCCTTCTTCAGTTGAACAAGGTTACGGGGTGTTACATCTTCCGTGCGTAGCCAAAAAACAACAAAATTTAGGTTAACGCACTTTGTATTCATAAAATTGGATGGGCCATGTAATCTTCTCCGTCTTCTAAAAGTTTGTCTCTGTTTTCTTTTCTCAGGTTTAGAATATCAAACTTCGAAAATAGCACAATAGTACCATATCATGGAAAGCCTAGAAACACAAACAAGAAAAGGCGCAAGAAGGCTTTTGTAGAAGTAAGACATCATTCAAGAAATCAGAGAACTACACTACTATATACAGTTACCCAATAATGGTATATTGTACATAATTCAAAATTAAAATTTCTCAAACTGGTAGTATTAAAACTTTAGATCATGTTTTTTAATATATTGACACAGAGTTTCAAATTCAAGTCTCTTATAGTTACAATTTGTATATATTTTACTAATCAGATACATGGGTCAAATTTTGCAGATAACATGCATTTTGGTGAAACTAACATGGATTTTTGAAGCACTAGATCTCACACTATTTTCATAACTCAAGAGATAATAATTTATTTGAGTTTAGCCTAAATTGGTCATGTTAATAAAATTGAAGTGGTTCTTTCCATTTCATTGGTTTGCTTATGAAGTTTCTTTATCCACTTCGAATATAAGTATTGGATGAGAGCAATATATAAACAACTTTATGCATGTTAAAGAAATGCTTTAATTTTATAATAATTAATTGTCGTAGTAGTATTTGGTATGGATCCTAACTGGTTTACATGTCAAATGCTTCCTTATTTTTTCTTTGCAGGAACTGTACATTGTATCTTTTGGCCATGGTATTACTTGCCTTTGAAAATAGTCCCATCTTAAGCTTGCTACTGTCTTTTATTATATTTCAAAGATGGAATAACATGAGTTTGCACTAAGCCAAACTGAATTTTGTTATTTTCTTTCCTATAGTATGATATTTATCATAGTGTTATACATAAACGGGTTATAAAGGGGGAAAATTATTGATCATTGTAATCCAAACTGCAAGGTTGAATATGATATGTGATAAACTTTTGCTACCCGATGGAATCGGTTAAGATAAGTATTCTTATGATTTATCTTTTATAATTTAAATAAGCTAGATACCGTGTTGATGTAAAGTTTTAAATTTGATAATTACATTCTCAACAAGTTTGTGATATTTTTGGAAAAAGATGGAGTACATTTCCAATGAAAAAATATTTTTTTCTCATAATCTACACAATTTTTTTCTTACATGATAGACAATGTGGTTAGATCAAATGAAGTGATCGTTTAATTTTGATTCAAATAATTTCTCCAATATAATCTGCATAAGTTTTGTTATTTTATCATTTAGTAAAACTATTGTTGAAAATGGAGATACTACCCGTCGCAGAATGAAATGTACTAAACTCCCGCCCAAAGATCAAGTCAAATTTCAAATAATACTTCACAAAAATTATATATATCACAAAAATCGTATTTATATTCCACCGGAAAACTATTCAGTAAACATGTGTAGATTTGTTGTTCTTATGTATATCGCGAGTAATTTTGTTAATCAAACAATCTCACAATCTGCTATAATTCACTTCGGATAATGAAAGGATTTCATCAAGATATCATAATATCATATCTAGTTGTATGTAACTATATTCTTATTATTAAAAGAAGAGTAACGAGATATCAAGAATATGAAATTTCAAGTAAGAAGAAACAATTGCACTGATTATTTAACTAATTCTATTTCCTTCTAATGGGTATTTCCCTATTAACATAATCAAGATATGATATTTTTCTTTGATAGGTTAAACAAAACTAATATTGTTTAACATTTAATCACTTACTCTTATATAAGAATTTAAATATATTTTAAAAAAGATATCAAATATAATATTAGTCGTGAATAAGTAAATTATACAAATGGAAAAAAATTCAAGATAATAGAAGGTGACCATATAAAACATTATAGACTTACATACATCATATATAGACAATTCAATTCTCTATTTGAGATTTTAAATAAATTCAGAATCACCATTTTATATTTCAAGTTGTTGAGTAAGTTATTCAGAATCATTATAGAGTTCATTTCCTTTAATAAGTTATTCAGAATCATTATAGAGTTCATTTCCTTTAATTCTATATCATTTCCTATTGTTAGCGGCAATGACAATCAAGAAAATAGTTAAAATTTTGTTAAAATAATTAAATCAAAGTACTCAAATATGCAAAATCACAACTTAATTGATAACAAAAATTGATATAT
Organism: Petunia x hybrida; assembly: GCA_037355625.1. Lineage (NCBI taxonomy): Eukaryota > Viridiplantae > Streptophyta > Magnoliopsida > Solanales > Solanaceae > Petunia > Petunia x hybrida. The sequence goes on along the minus strand of JBBBVM010001033.1, from coordinate 489,596 downwards.
CCAAATATTTTTGGTGTGTCATCTTAGGGGAGTTTTCAACCAAAGTAAAAAAGTTAGGGAACTACAATGGAGAATATTAAAACCATATCAATATTTTATTAATAATATTTTGATATATAAATTTGCTACAAATAATTTCTATTTAGATATCGACCGCGCATCGCGCGGGTGCTATACTAGTTACCTTGAATGCAATTGATAAACAAATTTTCAACCGTTTATTTTAAAATCAAGGGGGTTTACTATCCCTTTCAAAAGGTGAAGGGAGTATAATTTCCCAACTTAAGAGGTTTAGGGGGTTTAATGGACTTTACTCTTTTCTTAACGAACAAAATGCTTGTTCTTCAAGGCATAATGATTTTCTTTTCTTAATGACACGACCCGGAATCCGGTTAGGCTGTGCGGGCACACGACATTCTTCTCTAGACCCGTCGGGCAAACCCTTATCAATTAAATTAGGAAAATAAATATAATTCAATTTGTAAATAAAAGCAAGACTAGAAAAAGTACAAATATAATGATACCTCTAAGCTGTAAAAAAAAAAAAGAAATTACAGCTGACTACCCACATACTAGGTTTAGGACTATCCAGACAAGACATCGAAGAGTACAAAAGAAGACAGATACCTCCTGGAGGGAGCAAAATGCAACTGAAATAATAAACAATATACTGGTGGCCATCCGGAATAAAAGCTGGCTCACCCTGACAGCTGAAGTCGTCTTCGCTCCTTCACATCGTGGCCAACTCAATCCTGGAGCGAACCTGCCGAAACGAAATAGATAGACAAGAAACAAACAACAAACAAGGGTGAGTCAAAAGGACTAAATAAGTGGGGCAGACTAGCCACCTCAAAGAATAGGATAGCTAGCCAGGGATAAAAGAAACAGATAAACCAAATTCCTCTTATTTAAATTATGAAAAGGCAGAGACAAATAATAATTAGATACACGTATGGAATCACAAACTATTCAACAACCAGGAACGTAAGATAGCCAGAACATATAGGTATCCCGAACACATCAACAATCAGAAATACATCCTGTTGCGGCGTGCAACCCGATCCATATATTCATATCGCTGCGACGTGCAACCCGATCCATATTTTTATACCGTTGCGGCGTGCAACCCGATCCCCGCAACCCAGAATACGAGCCAGAAATATATAGACAAATAAGCAATGCACGTATAAGTAGAACAGTAGTTATGTACCACAAGTCTACACAATGGTATGAAATGAAATGAAATGATGCAAAGGGTCGCATGTGCCAAATGAATGGAGCGGAATCCTCCTGCTCCGAGGGCGGAATCCTCCTACCCTGAATATGATGCGATGGAGCGGAATCCTCCTGCTCCGGGGGTGGAATCCTCCTACCCTCAATATGATGCAATGGAGCGGAATCCTCCTACTCCGAGGGCGGAATCCTCCTACCCTCAATATGATGCAATGGAGCGGAATCCTCCTGCTCCGAGGGCGGAATCCTCCTACCCTCAATATGATGCAATGGAGCGGAATCCTCCTGCTCCGAGGGCGGAATCCTCCTACCCTCAATATGATGTGATGGAGTGAAATCCTCTTGCTCCGAGGGCGGAATCCTCCTTCTCCGAGGGCGGAATCCTCCTACCCTCAATATGATGCAATGGAGCGGAATCCTCTTGCTCCGAGAGCGGAATCCTCCTACCCTCAAGATGATGCAATGATAACCCTTCACCGGCGCGGGACTCTCATCGACTGTCGGAAAGTATATGTCAACTCACAGCCCGAGTATAATGCTCAGATCCTCAATGCAATACCAACAACAGGACATAACATATAATATACAATGTAAATCCAAAGCTAAGGCGTAATGAGTACGCCTATCGGCAGTTACACACGTAAAGAACACGTGGTAGAAAATCTACGAGGCCAGGTGCCTCCAAAGAAATGGATATAAACACTTACCTTGTTACAAAGTTAGCACAATTACTCAACAACCGCTTTGTCCTTTGAATTCATTGCCAAACGATCCCACTCTATTCAATAAGCAGAAAAATATATCAAATTAGGCTAAAGGCTTCATTCCTTACGTCTTAGGGTAATCCGGGTAGGAACCTGATACCCTATTCGCATACGCAATACATAGGCCAGGCCTATGTACAGGGTTCAAAGTCACCTGACCAAACCCTAAATAAATTATATTTATATGTTGCCTATAACTCACTGAGTATGAATATATAATCAATTCCATTATCGGGGTCCATTTGACCCTTTAAACTATTAATTGAACTTATTAAAACGATGTATAATATTCCAAGTTTTACCATTAAAACATATTCAAACATACGTAATAAACTCAAATAATATATTAAGATCATTACCTCAATATTTCGGGGTGAAAATACTATTTTTCTCCGGCTCTTTTTTTCATTTTCTGGCATTTTTTCCGCGTTGCTTCTCCCGTTCTCATTTCTGTTCTGCTTTTGCTTCTGTTTCGATTCATTTCTAATTGAGCAGTAGCCAAGGGATTATTAATCCCAAGGCCACCGCCTTTCTCATTATTTTCTTTCATTTCGTTTTGTCTTTTTCCCTTTTTTTTCTTTTTCTTTTAAAATTCGCTGCTAAGGTAAAAATTAAAACGGTACTCTACGATATTCGAAATAATTTCAACTTTTGCATAGCAGTTATACAAAATATATGTAACATACTCACGAAGGCGGATCTCAAATTGGACTCCCGAAACTCAAGATGCGAATTTAAATAGAAAAAGTCAAATTATTTAACTTTCGGCATTTTAACGGAAACTAGTCGAACAACATCGAAATTCACTTTCGAAAGTTCACAAAAGTCACAAATAATCATACAAATCTAACGGTGCTTTCGGATTTCGAATCGGAGCTCATTCGCCAAAACCGAGCTCGAAAATCTCTTTTTAATATTTATCGACAATAAAAACTGCAACCTTCTTCCGATGCCTACCAAACGAGGTCTGATTTAGCTCAAATTTTACAGATAAGTCTCAATGGACCTTACGAATATTTTAAAATTATCGACACGCCGATCAGAGTCCTAACTTCCGAAACGACTAACTGAGGTCGTTTCACTTAACCATGGTCAAAGTTGAGAGTATAATTTCTTCTGTTCAAATTAGTGAATCAAACTTGAAGAATTAATATAATGATGCACAAAAATATGTGAATGTTATGCATAAAAAAAGGGGAGAGGACTGTGAGGAATTGGAATTGAACGAAGCCAATTGGTCTGCCATTGGAACTTCAAGAATAAGTATAAACAAAATAACTCAATTTGTGATTTGTTGTCTCGTTCGACGTACTAAGCATGAAATTGCAATAAAATTACAGAATTATTTATAGTACAAGCATGAAAGAAGAAGTAACTTGCATTTGCAGGTTAAATAGTAATTAAATAAAATTGAATAAAACATTATCAAGGTTCACAAACAGCTCTGGAGGATTTATTCCACCTAATTGAATTGAAAAAAGAAGAAGAAGCTCAAGAGCATCATACAACTTGACCTGTTGGAAATAATGAAAATTAAACAATAAAAAAGGGTTAACTATAATTCAACTGTATCAGATGTGCCCAAACGATGAACGATACACCAGTCAATTTTTAATTTATACTAATACAGAGAAAACAAAGTTAAAATACAGCCGAAAGCATTTGATGCTGAAGTCAAAAGCAAAACTTAATTTTGGTTGTAATACATGCATAAAATTTGTAAAAAGAAGAAAGCAAAGGGAAAAACAAAAAGGAAAAAAACTGCATCGTACATTATACTGTAATTATTAGCAAGAGCATGACCTAGACTTATAAAAGTAACATTAAACGCATCACAATTGAGTGTGAGTTGAGCATGGTAAGGAGGAGACCAAAAGCACCCTAGAATTTATGAGTAGAGAAAGCTAAAAGAACAAGTAATTGTAACTTGTTTTGCACCGCTATCAGGATGGTAGTGTTCATATATGGCTTTAATTTTGGTTATAGATTTATTGTAATGTCACAAGAAGAAGTAGGAATCTCGTATAAATAACTAATAAATTTATATGGTAAGACAATAATTGTTGGATAAAATAATACTAATTTCAATTACTAAAATTTAAGAGATTGGCTGCCAAACATGAGTTTACTCCATTAAAATTGACAAGATGTATCTAGTGATCTAACAACTCCTTCTTCATGCACAACCAACTGCAAAAATAATACCAATTAGATCTATTTGAAGAAGGCTTTGATAAAAAGTTTAAGCTAATTCGCACCTGGAGATAACTTCTTTAATGAGTTTACTTTAGTATTTGATCAAGTTTTCCAAAATTTTTACTCGTTCATATTGTTCTCCTCCTGCATAATCAACAACCTATAAGTAACAATTTCACCAAGCTGGAAAATCAGAACAAACATCATAACATGAGAGAAACTTGACGAGTAGAAAAGTTACATTACGATGAGCCAATAAAATAATCAATCAAAATAATAGTTAACTATGTACTTCATAAATCTTAGAAGGTATTAATAAGTTAAAAGAAACAATGAAAGGAAAGCCACTATTAAAGACGAAGTTTAATACAGAGAGTCCAAGTTCTATATAAAGTAGAGTTAAAGTATTATATTAATATGGAAGGCTAATGGTTATTTTTGGTTACTTAGGATTTGATATATATTTTCTATATATAGGGATCATTGTACGCAGTAAAACAGTCAAGGAAATTGAATACAACAATGAGTTGTTTTACTACACGCTTCTTCTAACATGGCATCAGAGCAAGAACCCTAAACTCTCTTGTTCATCAAATCTATTTATTTTTTTCTTCACTTATCAATAATGGCTGGAAAGTCTACGAAGGATGACAATACAGTGTCAAAGATGGTGGATCAATTTCATCCCTACTTCCTTGCCGCTTCAGATTCACCTGGAATGAATCTAATTAGTACCAGCTTCGATGGATTTAGTTATGGAAATTGGAAGAGAGGTATGTTGATATCTTTATCTGCTAAAAATAAATTGGGATTCATTAACGGAAGATGTAACAAACCTGATGAGAAGGATCCATTGTTTGAGCAATGGGCAAGATGTAATGATATGGTTTTGTCATGGTTACTCAACTCTCTTAGCAAGGAGATTGCTGAAAATGTCCTTTACTCCCAAACTGCACAAGAGCTATGGAAGGAGTTAGAAGAAAGATATGGGCAGATAGATGGAACAAAGATGTTCCAGTTGCAAAGAGAACTAAACAACATGTCCCAAGGTACAAGCGACGTAGCAGGGTACTTCAACAAATTGAAGAAGATTTGGGACCAGTTGAAGATGCTTAACACATTCATTATATGTAGTTGTGAATGCAAGTGCGAGGCTAAAACACATAACGTGAAGGTACAGGAAGATCAATAATTAATACAATTTTTGATGGGCTTGAATGAAGCCTACTCTACTGTAAGAGGAAACATCCTTACGATGAAGCCCCTGCCTAGTACAGCTCAAGCTTATTCCATTGTGCTACATGAAGAGACACAAAGAGAGATTCATGTGGGAAGTCAAACAAACACAGAGTTTGCTGCATTTAATGTAAGTGGACAAGGAGCAATCAAAGGAACAATTATGACATTAGAGGGTCAAATCAGAACTATAACAATAGAAGGTTTAATAATGATGGAAGAAGGAATAATGGAAATCAGAACTATTGTACTTACTGCAAGATCTCTGGGCATGTGAGGGAAGACTGTCGAAAGCTGGCCAGAAAATCCTATGGCAATACCCAGGCCAATGCAGCTTTTGATGGGAGTTCTCTACCAAAGAATACAGCCCCACCTGAAAATAATGCAAGCACAGGATCAAATCCCTCTGTTAATACACAACTAAACAACAATGTGAGCAATTGATTAAGATGGTGCAATCTGCCCAATTTGGTGATCCCAATGTTTCTGGTTCCGAAGCCAATTCCAGTGCCAATTTTCTTGGTAAAAGTACAGCTAACCATATTTATACATCTTGTTTTTCAACTCTAAATACCAATTTTTGGATTATAGATTCGGGTGCATCACAACACATGACACATGATAAATCAATTTTATACAATATTAGAGAACTAGAAACACCTATCTTGGTAAATCTGCCAAATTCTTACAAAGTTAAGGTATCTTGTATGGGTTCAGTTCTTCTAGTTCCTAACATTAAACTGGAGACAGTACTTTATGTGCCAACTTTTAAACATAATCTTTTGTCAGTTAATCAATTATGCAAAGAACATAAATGCAAATTGATATTCACTAATAATGATTGTGTGATACAGGTCCCTTTTCTAAGCAAGCAGATGGTGTTTGGTAAAGCTAATGCTGGTCTCTATTTGCTGGAGGAATGCCAACCAACAGTGTCTTGTCAGTCTAAGTCTAGCAATTTTGAGTCTTCAATTTCTATGGGTCATGTTATTTCTTATAGTGCAGTCAATTCAGAGTCATCTGATGTACGTGGAGTCTCTCCATCTTTGCCAAGTTCCAATATGAATAAAATTCATCTTTTAGATGCTTTGGAGGAGAATAAATTATGGCATTTTAGGCTTGGACATTTACCATTTTATGCAATGAAACTGATCAAGTCTTTACCTGTACAAATTGAGAATAAACATGTCTTTCCATGTGACATATGCCCCATGGCTAGACAATCCAAATTGCCCTTACCTTCCAGTTCTATCAAATCCAAACAGTACTTTGACATGATACACATAGATACATGAGGTCCCTATAATGTTCCTACCTACAAAGGAGAAAGATATTTTCTTACTATTGTGGATGACTTCTCTAGGGCAACCTAGACTTAACTATTGTCTACCAAATCCAATACTTTCACTACTCTCAAAAATTTCATTTCCCTGGTTGAAAGACAGTTTTCCGCTAAGGTGAAGGTAGTGAGGTCTGATAATGCTTATGAGTTAGGAGCAGGGACTATTCCATCAGATTATTTTTCTTCATTGGGAATTGTACATCAAACCTCGTGTGTCGGAACCCCACAACAAAATGGGGTAGTTGAGAGGAAGCATAGGTACCTACTTGAGACCTGTAGGGCTTTACTCTACCAATCACATTTACCTAAGAATTTTTGGGGGATTGTGTTCTAACTGCAACCTATTTGATTAATAGGTTTCCTTATAATGTCTTGAATGCAAAGTCAACCTCATCAGGTTCTTTTTGACAAAGTCCCAGACTATACACACCTAAAAGCTTTTGGTTGTCTCTGTTTTGTTTCTACTCTTACAAGAAATAGAGATAAATTGATGCCTAGAGCTATACCCAGTGTGTTTTTGGGCTATCCATTTGGTAAAAAAGGTTACAAGGTTTTAAATCTACAAACGAATCAAATTCAGATTTCAAGGGATGTCAAGTTCTTTGAATCAATTTTTCCATTTTCTTCTTCTGTGCCTATGAGAAAATTGTTTCCTGCTTTCTTTTCTTTTACTGAGGAGAGTACTACAATTTTTCCTCACTCCGTCAGTAGTGGCACCTCTTCCCTCAGTCCTTTAAGAAGTACACAATCACCTCTAAGGTCTCCTACTCCAGTCAATGGCAGTCCAGCAAAAGGACCACGCAGAAGCACCAGACATTGTACTGCTCCATCTTATTTATCTGACTATGTGTGTGATGCAGCCTACACAGTGATTTCTCCTAATCCTCCCACTATTCCTTTTCATTCATATTGCTTTAACACATTATCCACACACAACCAACAGATCATATATTCAATAAATCAAATTATAGAACCTTCCTCTTACAAGCAAGCTGCACTTCACCCTAGTTGGAAAGCTGCGATGGAAACAGAACTTGATGCATTGAAAACCAATAAGACTTTGGATGTCATTCCTCTTCCACCAGGTAAGAAAGCTTTGCCCTACAAATGGGTGTACAAAGTTAAAGCCAAGTCCGATGGCAGTTTAGAAAGATTGAAAGCTTGATTGGTAATACAAGGAGACATACAAAAAAAGGGGATTGATTATACAGAGACCTTTTCTCCGGTGGTTAAAATGACCACCATACGATGCTTATTGAGTGTGGCAGTCACGAAAGGGTGGACTTTGTTCCAACTTGACGTCAACAACGCCTTTCTCCATGGCGATTTGGATGAGGAGGTGTTCATGAAATTCCCACTTGGAATTTTTCCTTCTTCTCCTTCTCATGTGTGTCGGTTGCAAAAATCACTTTATGGCCTTAAACAGGCCTCGCGTCAATGGTATGCACGTCTTTCTTCAGCTTTGGGTACAAGAGGGTTCACTACTTCTTTGAAGACTATTCCCTATTTTATAAAGTTACTGGTGGTCTTATTACAATTATTGCGGTGTACATAGACGACATACTGATCACAAGAAGCAACCAATCAGAAATTTCTGAGCTAAACTATTTCTTGAATTCAGAATTTCGGATCAAAGACCTATAGTAAGCTATTTTTTAGGTATGGAAATTTTGCACGAACCTGATGGAATTATATTGACACAGCGCAAGTTCGCGATGGATCTTCTGTCCGAGTATGCTTCTCTTCCATCCAGGCCTGTTACCACACCTTTGGATCCAAGTATGAAGCTTTCATCAGCCTCCGGTGACCTCTTGCTAGATCCCACTGTTTACCGGCGCTTCCTGGGAAAACTGAACTACCTCACAAACACTCGTCCAGACCTCGCTTTTGCTGTGCAGCTGTCAAGCTAATATATGCAACCACCATGGACTGGTCACATGGAAGCTGCTCTTCACACTCTTCGCTATATCAGAAATGATCCGGGCTTGGGGCTTTTTCTTTCATCAGAGGAAAATTTTCAGCTATTGGGGTTCTGTGATGCCGATTGGACTTCTTGCCCTGATTCACGGCGCTCCGTCAGTGGATTCTTTATCAATATGGGTGGCTGTCCCATTTCCTGGAAATAAAAAAAGCAACAGGTTGTTTCCTTGTCATCCGCGGAGGCAGAGTATCGCTCCCTCCATCGATTGGTTGCTGAACTCTCATGCTTGGTTCATCTTCTTGGCGATCTTTCGATGATTTGTCCCTTCCAATCCCCGTTAGTTGCGACAATCAATCAGCTATTCACATAGCCAAAAATCCCGTATTTCACGAACGAACTAAGCATATCGAGTTGGATTGCCATTTCGTTCGTGAAAAACTCCTTGATGGACTGGTTTCTCTCTCATTTGTGCCCTCATCTTCTCAAATCGCCGACATTTTTACAAAATCTCCGTCAGGTCCACTTCACCGGTGTTTTTTGGGCAAGTTAGGAGTCAGAAAATCTGCCTCCCACTAGAGAGGGGGTGATGGCAGTACTCTTGTCAAAGGATCTGAACATAAAATTGTTGGAGCTCCAGCCAAAGTTTTTGTAGGATCTGTTCTCATTTTGGACGAAAAAGGAAAGTCCTTTGGTCTTACCTGAAGGGCAGTTTCAATGGAGTAGAAGGTTGGACCGGGTAGTTGATGATTTAGATGGGCTGAAGATTATTCTATTTGTGTTATTTTTACTTGTATTGTTTAGCCCAATATCTATTGTACATAGTTTACAATTATAGGACTCCTAATGGTTCTAGAATAGGCTAATGGGTTATTTTTGGTTACTTAGGATTTGATATATATTTTATATATATAGGGATCATTGTACGCAGTAAAACAGTCAAGGAAATTGAATACAACAGTGAGTTGTTTTCCTACACGCTTCTTCTAACAGATTTCAAGTATAAATCACTTTATTGTAAAACTTATTTTATAATTTCCTAACTTTTCATTGGTAATTGTTCCCTAAGAAGTTAGATATGATATCCAAAAGGAAAAAAAAGACTACTTAAGTTAGCAACATCTGAGCATGCCCTATCATTTTTTGTTGTAGTAATGTTCTTTTTCTTGTTTCCTCTATAGCAGTAGTTTTATATCTTTACAGAAGTTGTATGAGCATTTGTCTGTTTTATTTATTTACTTGTAAATTATTTATCAAGAGTTCTAGAGTTTTCCTTTTATTTAAGGTCTTTATTTACTTCATTCAAGCTATCATTATATTTAGCTTAAAGCAGTTCTAGCAAGCTCATGCAAATAATTAACAACTTTATAAAAAGAGAAAATGTAAATCTTGCATGGTTACTAAGTAAAATGTAGGTATAAACATTAATACCTATATTTTGTACAAAGATTTTCCTCTTCCAAGGAGGTGTCATTTTATAATATTGATGTGTAAAAAATAGGCATGCTAATAATTAATAAGCATAAAAGTTAAAGATTAAATTAATAAAACGGATTCAAACATGTTATATCGATATTGTGTTTGTTTTATTCACGTCAATATTCTTCTTCTGAAACTCCAACTTATGGACAAAAATGTAAGTTTGCTCACGTTTAGGTGTGGCCCACGTTAATTTTCAAAAGTTTTAAGGTCCTTTCTCTGCCTTGATGAGAATATAGTTATCCATCAAACAATTATGAAAAGTGAAGGTTAAGAGCGAGAACATTGATTATTCTCAAGATCAAAGAAATTCAGAACTTCCCCGTCATTCATTCACATTGACTAAGGCAAAAGGCAAGCATAATTCTTGAGGAGTGAATGTTCATATAAAGCAATAATTAGATGAAGAACCAAGCCGGCGAGTTGTTTCTCTTATTGTTCTTAGACTTTTAATTTCTATATTAGTTGTTGAATTTTAATCCTACTTCTGCTTTCTTAGAAGCTTTTGCAGAGACTTTTTAAAGACAATCTGAGTTGTCTTGTTAAGCTAGAGTGTAGCTTGAGAGAATGAAGGGCTAGAGTTTTAGTCCTTGTTTATACAGTTGTAATAACCAAAACTTGCTCATATAGTAGTGAAAGAGCTTCCAAAATCCAGATTGGGTCGCGGTTTTTGCTCTCTTAAGTAAGATAATTTTCCACGTAAAAATCTCGTGCAAGTTATATTTCTGCAGTTCATTGTGTTTGTGTTTTCAGAGTGAACCTCAATGAGAATTAGCTAGTTTCCCTATGAAGGTTTCAATTCGGAACAACTTGTGTGGGTGTTTAGAAAAGCTGATAAGGACATTGGGACCATTTTGTGGATGAATTATTTAGTCATTTTAGCAATCAGTCTGGTGATGCACCTATTGTCACTGGTAACAGTGAGTTCACAAATTCATGATCGTAACACTTGTCAAACTAAGGGAGTAAGTTCAGCAACTACTTCCGTCTCAGCTTTGGATAATGGATCTTCAAACTTTCTGGATACTCCCGAGGTAACTGCTACGAAGTTAGAAAATTCTTTTGACGCAATCCTCCCTCTCGCACTTGTGGCATTGGAAAGAAGAAGAAGAAGAAGAAGAAGAAGAAGAAGAAGAAGAAGAAGAAGAAGAAGAAGAAGAAGAAGAAGAAGGCATATTTAATTGAGTTTTGCTCAAATCATTCAAGAATTGATAATGGATCCGGGTTCGTCTTTCTTGAATTAAAGTACTTAATTTATGCATCTTGTGAAAATCATATAGTTCTACGATCCTAAAATAATTGATAGGGTTCATGTTAGATTGTTGATTGTTCATGTTTACAATCTAGAATTGAAAAACTCTTACATATAGTATCCGAGCCAGGTTTTAAGAACTAATGATTCTCCATCAAAAGATATTTCTCCTAATTATGTAACTCTGGGATTTCAGTATAGTAGTTTTAAGATCACAAGAGTTCTGAAAAACTAATCTGTTTTGACTTCGAATTGAGATAATTAAATACAATCATTTTCTCTTCATGGATGGATTTAATAAATGATGTTTACTAGAGTTACACATGTGATATTAAGGCAACTTACAGTGTCGTGTATTTAATATCCAAACTTCTACTTCTATACCTGAATCTATGTGGCTTGAATTTTTACAACCTTGGCCTTATTCATAATGGTTTATTTATTGGTTCGGGTTTCAAAGCCATGTAATGATTAAGTACTTCTTTCATATTGCATTAATGGAATCTTAAGATGGTTCAGTAAGTGATTTATATGAGAGAATCATATGATTTGAAATTTAGTTACTGCTTTGAAATCTATTTAATATATTCAAAGGATGAAATCAAGTCCTTTACAGAGATGAGAATCTTTAAGCCTTCAAGTTCTCTTATGCAAGAACTCAAATTCCTTATCAATGTTGAACTTGATAGGTCCTTCTCTATAAGTGTGACAAGCAGGATAATCATTACCTTCCTTAAAGTAATTCTCTTGATATAAATTTATACATATCTTGATATTAATAAATTTCTACCTCATGAATTTAGAAGATTACTATTTCAAAAATATTTGCAATTAAGTATGTATGATTCGTTAATCACCAAAGTGATTGAATCTTTATGAAAATTAATTTCAAAGTAATGATTGAACATATTTTGAAATACCCATAAATCTTGATGCTTATAAATGATACTAATAATTATGGGCAAATTAAAGTTCATGGTTATAGGACATTTATGGATCGTCCAAAGGTTGATCATTTGTTCTTATAATCGTTGAACATTAAAGAGATAATTTAGATGTTGAAACGGCCTTAAGTAGTCATTTCAAGAGTTAGGACTCCGTTTAGCGTACCACCAATCTTAAAAGCTATGTAAGGTCCATTAGGACCTCTGTCTATAAAATTTGAGCTTATTCAGAACTCGTTTGGTATGATTTTTGAGAAGGTTTCCGTTCCAATTGTCGGTAAAGCTTAAAAGAGGTTTTCGAGCTTGATTTGAGTAAATGAGCTCCGATTCGAAATCTGAAAGTTGTGCTAAGTTTGTATGGTCATTTGTGACCTGTAGCAACTTTTAGAAGTGAATTGCGAGGTTGTTCGGTTTGTTTCGCTAAATTTCTGAAAGTAAAGAAATCGATATTTTTTCGTGGGAGCCGTATCTTGAGTTTCGGAGATCCGATTCGAGTTCCGTCTTCACGAGCATGTCACAGAACTCTTGTATGACTTGTGTACAAAATTTGGGATCATTCTGAACTTTGTAAGGTTCCATTTGAATCTAAAAACCAGCACATCACCTGCTGGTGCAAAAATTATGCACTGTCAGCAGCTTGCTTCAGCAGTATAAAAAGCTTCTTTTGGCTGATTTCCTTCAAATCTATTCCAGCCTCTTTCCATGTCGATTTAAGCTAATATTTCAACGCTAAATCCATCCAAAATCATCAGATATCAATTGCGTTAATTCATGATTCTTAGCTAGAATTTCTTGAAATTGAAATGGAAAATTGAGTTAGGACCCTAAAAATTATGAAATTAAAAAATTTGATGAAATTGAAACAGGATATGAAAACTAATAATACCATTGGACTCGTGGGATTATGATGAGTCTGGAAATATATAATTTATGAGTTTTTGGCTAAGCTCGGCTTGGGGGTATTTTGGTAATTTTTCTTCTTTCACCGTCTAAAGATTAAATACTCTTTCTTTGGGCACTTACAAGTGTGAATATGTTTTTTCGGTTCAGAAAGGAATTATTTTGAGGGACATCGGGCAGGAAAAGAAGTTGTTTAGTAGTTATTCTGACTCAGGACCTAAGGTAAGTGGTATATTTCATTTCTTTGGCGGCCTTCGGCCTTGTGGAACTTCTACCCACGTGTTTTTATGTGTGTAGCCGCCATTAGGTGCACTTACTATGCCATAACTTATTTATTTCTTGATCGTGTTATTTATTGGATTGTGTTTCTTTAGATGTAGTATCTAGTTAAATACTAAAATATTCTGAGCTTATCATAAACATCAATTGTTAAGCTTAAGGCTTGATTATATTGAGGATAGAAGTTCTGATGCGATTATGGAAATGAAACTTTGGGAAATAGAAGTATTCGATTAAGTTATGAATCTTTGTAAGATTGTAGAGCGTGTTTATTATGCCAGGGCTGGGATACCATTGCATTTCATCCGGCATTTCATGATTGAGTTTGGTAACATATTGGGAGTAGGAGTATTCCACTCAAGGGGGCAGGAGTATTCCGCTTAGATTGTATATTATACCGCCTGATTCGATGAGTGTCTTGAGCTGGGGCAAGCTAATATTAAGTTACATATCTCACGGTGGTGATGAGAGTTCCGTACCAATGAGGATTATCAGTCATTTGGGCACATGTGAGCCCATTGCATCATAAGGCATTCATCTCATCTTCATTGCATAGATTGTTGAACATTCTATGACTGGTTGATCTATGTTTGTGCTTGTAATATATGCTTCTGGTTGTTCATATATTTCTGAATTTTTATTTGCTCCTCTCTTCTTGACACGATCCAAAATCCGGTTAGGCCGTGCGGGCACCCGACATCCTCTCCTAGACCCATCGGGCGAACCTTTACCAATTAAATTAGAAAAATAAATATAATAATTCATAAATAAGGACAAGACTTAAAAAAAAATACAGACATACTGATACCTCTAAGCTGTACCAAAGAAATTACAGCTGACTACCCAACATGCTAGGTTTAGGGCTATCCAGACTAGACATTTAAGAGTACAAAAAGAAGACAGATACCTCCTGAAGGGAGCAAAATGCAACTGAAATGATAACCAATAAACTGGTGGTCATCCGGAATAAAAACTGGCTCACCCTGACAGCTGAAGTCGTCTTCGCTCCATTACAACGTGGCGAACTCAATCCTGGAGCGAACCAGCCGAAACGAAATAGATAGACAAAAACAAACAACAAACAAGGGTGAGTCAAAAGGACTCAATAAGTGGGGCAGACCAGCCACCTCAAAGAATAGGATAGCTAGCCAGGGAGAAGAAACAGATAAACTAAATTCCTCTTATTTAAAATATAAAAAGGCAGAGCCAGATAATAATTAGAAACACGTATGGAATGGCAAACTCATCAACAACCAGGAACGTAAGATAACCAAAACATATAGGTATCCCGAACATATCTACAATTAAAAATACATCCTGTTGCGGCGTGCAACCCGATCCATATAATTATCCTGTTGCGGCGTGAAACCCGATCCATATATTCATCCTGTTGCGGCGTGCAACCCGATCCCCGCAACCCAGAATATGGGCCAGAAATATATACGTAAACTGAGATATGTCCACGACATAGTGTACAAACCGCATACATAAAACACAACACAATACACACAATAGTTAGTATGCGGTGCAATGAGATGGGATGAATACGGTACAATGCAATGCAGTCATATATGCCTGATAACTATCTCCGACGCGGGACTCTCATCCTCTACCATGAGATATATGCAAAGATGACCCTTCACCGGCTCGGGACTCTCATCGATTACCGTGAAGTATATGCAATGATGACCCGTCACCGGCTCGGGATTCTCATCGATTACCGGGAAGTAAATGCAATAATGACCCTTCGTCGGTGCGGGACACTCATCGCCAACCGGGAAGTATATGCAATAATGACCCTTCACCGGTGCGGGACTCTCATCGCCAACCGGGAAGTATATGCAATAATGACCCTTCACCGGTGCGGGACTCTCATCGCCAACCGGGAAGTATATGCAATAATGACCCTTCACCGGTGCGGGACTCTCATCGCCAACCGGGAAGTATATGCAATGATGACCCTTCACCGGCTCGGGACTCTCATCGATTACCGGGAGGTATATGCAATGCTCAAAACCAGAGTGCAATGCTCATATGCTCAATGCAATACCAACAACAGGGCATAACATATAATATACAATGTAAATCCAAAGCTAAGGCGTAATGAGTACGCCTATCGGCAGCTACACACGTAAGGAATACGTGGTAGAAAATCCACGAGGCCAAGTGCCTCCAAAGAAATGGATATAAACACTTACCTCTTCCAAAAGTTGGCATTGCTAATCAACAACCGCTTTATCCTTTGGTTTCATTGCCAAACGATCCCACTCTATTCAATAAGCAGAAAAATATATCAAATTAGGCTAAAGGCTTCATTCCTCACATCTTAGGGCAATCCAGGTAGGAACCTGATACCCTATTCGCATACGCAATACGCAGGCCAGGCCTATGTACAGGGTTTAAGGTCACATAACCAAACCCTAAATAAATTATATTTATATGTTGCCCATAACTCACTGATTACGAATATATAATTATTTCCATTATCGGGGTCCAATTGACCCTTCAAACTATTAATTGAACTTATTAAAACGATGTCTAATATTTCAAATTTTACCGTTAAAACATATTCAAACACACATAATAAACTCAAATAATGCATTGAGATCATTACCTGAATGTTTCGGGGTGAAAATTCTACTATTTTCCCGGCTCTTTTCTCATTTTCTGGTATTTTTTTACCTCAGTGCATTTTTCTTTCTCACTGTTCAAGTTTTCGTTTATGCTCTCTGCTACTTTTCGTTCTTCCTTAACAAAAGTTAAGGATATATGTTAGGTACAAAGGCACCCACCGCCTATCAATCTGAGCTTCTTTCTTTTCATTTCACTTTTCCTTTTATTTTTTGTTTTCTTTTATTTTATTTTATTTTCTTAACGAAAATTAAAATGGTGCCCTACAATATTCGAAATAATTTCAAATTTTGCATACGATTGATACAAAATATATGTAACATACTCGCGAAGGCGGATCTCAAATCGGGTTCCCGAAACTCAAGATGCGAATTTAAATGGAAAAAGATCAAATTAATTAACTTTCGGTATTTTAGCGGAACTAGCCGAACAACATCGAAATTCACTTTCGAAAGTTTATAAAAGTCACAAATAATCATACGAACCTAACGGCGCTTTCGAATTTCAAATCGGAGCTCATTCACCAAAATCGAGCTCGAAAATCTCTTTTTAATATTTATCGACAATAAAAACTGAAATCTTCTTCCGATACGTACCAAACGAGGTCTGATTTAGCTCAAATTTTATAGACAGGTCCTAATGGATATTACGAATATTTTAAAATTATCGACAGGCCAATCGGAGTCCTAACTTCCGAAACGACTAACCGAGGTCGTTTCATTCTCCTCCACTTAAACTCTCATTTGTCCTCGAACGAGCCTAAGTCTAAAGAATAATCCGGGCAATGGTGTTATCATATTATCCAGATATGTTTTATTCCAAGAGTTCGGTGTTCGTGTTATAATTCTGATTCTGCAATCATGAGATAATGTCCGTGGAGTAGCTTATGAAGGTCGTTCAAGTTCTTTTCGACCTCGGTTAGTCATTTCGCTTCTCTCTGACTAGTTTATCTATTCTTGGAGGTGGCTAGCCTGCCCCACTTATTGAGTCCTCATGACTTACTCCCTATCTGCTCTTGTATTGTCTTTTCGTTCGGCAGATTCCACTCCAGGACCTAGCCAGCAGCACGATTGAGGAGTCAGGACGTTCTCAGTTGTCTGTGGTGAGCCAGCTTGTTCGTTGAGGCCACTAGCCATAGTTATCATAGTTGTATCTCTTTTTATTCCCTTCGAAAAATGTATATATTCTTTTTGGCCTTCTTAGATGTCTGATCTGGAAACCTCTAAACCTATATATGTGGGTAGCTAGGTGTATTTCTTCAGACAGCTTGTATGCATGCATATCTTGTATACATTATATTTTCTTGGGCTATCCTATTTATTTTTAAGAAAAGTGCACTGTAAATTTTATATCATTAAATGGATTTAGCCGATAGGGTTTGCCCGATAGGTCTAGAGGAAGTAGTCGGGTTTCCACACGGTCTAGTCTAAAATCTGGGTCGTGTCAGATGTACAGTTAGTTTTGTTTATTTATCCAAAGATAGTAAATATTATTAATAGGTAAATTGAAAAATTATCAAATTATGTTAAATTATATTAAGCATCATAATGTCTAACATTAGTATTTTAGCGTTCTGCTCAAAGGTGAACATCAAGATACACTTAAAACCTATATAAAACCAGTTCTAAATCTGATAGTATGTTTAGTTTATAGCTCAAAGCGTTAACAAATGAATATATTTTATTTGCATAACTTGCTCTTCATTCGCACTCTGCTTCTGTTATGGTCTTTAGCGGAGTGAACTTCTCGGACTGGTGAGAACAGATAAAATTTCATCTCAGAGTTTTAGATCTTGATGTTGCACTCTATACTGAGAAGTCAGCTGCTATTACTGCAACTAGCACTGCTGAAGAAAAATCCTATTTTAAGCAATGAGATAGGTCTAATAGATTAAGCCTAATGTGCATGCGAATGAGTATTGCGGGCAACATTAAGTCTGCTCTTCCAAACACTAAAAGTCCCAAAGAGCTTATACGACTTGTAGAATAACGTTCTCAAACTGCTGACAAGTCTCTTGTTGGGACACTAATGGGTACTTTGACCACCATGAAGTTTGATGGTTCACGTACCATGCATGAGCATGTCGTTGAAATGACAAACATAGCAACAAGACTTTGGGAATGGAAGTGGATGAAAATTTTCTTGTACAGTTCATCAACAACTCATTACCGTCTGAGTATGGTCCTTTCCAAATGAATTACAATACCATAAAAGACAAATGGAATGTGCATGAATTGCAAAAAATGTTGGTTCATGAGGAAACAAGACTAAAGAATCAAGGAATCCCACTCTATTAAATTTGTAAGTAATCAAGGAGCTGGAAAGAAAGGAAATAACCATGTTAAGGATAAATAGAGGAACCATAATGTTAATGAGTCTTATCATCAAGTAAAGAATGAACACAAGAATGATAAGTGTCGTTTCTGTGGAAAACATGGACACTTCAAAAAGACTGCCTGAAACGTAAGGCATGGTTCGAGAAGAAAGCTAAGCCCTGTGCTTTTACGTGTGTCAAATCAAATTTAACCGAAGTTTCTTATAATACTTGGTGGACTGACTCTGGTTGTACTGTTCATGTTTCTAATACGATGCAGGGATTCTTTACAACCCAAACCGTAAATCAAAATGAAAGATTTGTGTACATAGGGAATAGAGTGAAGGCTCTAGTTCAAGCTATCGGGACTTATCGTTTAATCTTAGATACTGGGCATCACTTAGACTTATTTGAAACTTATTATGCACCTTTTGTTTCAAGAAATTTAATTTCTTTGTCTAAGTTAGACAAGACTGGATACTCTTTTAATTTTGGCAATGGATGTTTTAGTTTGCTTAAGCATAATCATATCATTGGTTCTGGTATTCTTTATGATGGTTTACACAAACTCTTGATAATCTGTTTACTAAAACTCTCTTAACTCTGCATCATAATGTTGGAACCAAAAGTTGTTTGGTGAATGAACACTCTTCTTACTTGTGGCATGAACGTTTAGGTCACATATCCAAAGAAAGACTGGAACAATTAGTTAAGAATGAAGTCCTTCCATATTTGAATTTTACAGACCTAAATATTTGTATGGATTGTATTAAAGGAAAACAAACAAAACATACAAACAAAGGAGCCACAAGAAGCACACATCTTCTTGAAATTATACACACTGATATATGTGGTTCATATGATGTTCCATCTTTTAGTAAGGAAAAGTACTTCTTTTTTTTAGATAAAGAGTCGACTAGGCATTACACCTAGTGACCATTTTTATTAATAATAACCAAACAAAAATACATAGTCTTTACAGATTGTGCACATAGTAAGTGCAATACTATAAGCAAACTAGCTTCAACTAACATAGCACCAAGCTTACACATTACCCTCACATTCTTGGGTTGAGCACTAATTAGCACTAATACCACCAAGTAATGTGAAGATACTACATAAACTTGGCACTTTACAATCAACGAGCACTGAGCTAGTAAAAGACTAAAGACATGAGATACTAAAACTCTTGTGTTACTCCTCTGCAAGTAGGTTAGTCGATTAATGCAGTGGGGCACCACTGCTCCTCCAAAGCCACAGTGGTGGGATACCGGTGCTCTATAAGTGAAGTTCAAAGCAATGCCTTGAAACCTAAAGAATAACATTGAAGCAACAACCCCCTAAGCTTTTAGTTCTATAAGTTGAAAATCTAAAGCAACCACTGAAGCATAGCCTTGACTGTAAGCATGAGCTGAACTGAATTTAGCATAATGCATTAAGAGCTATGAAATCAGAACTGATCCAAGCCAAGAACCAGCGTCAATATGAATCAAATGTAGAACCAAATCAAGATATATCCTAGCTTGTATGACTGCATAACTCATAACAACAATCCAGCATTGCTTGATTATTTCTTTTAAATTCGTACCCGCAAAAAAGAAGAGAGAGTTAGTGAAATAAACCCCTATGATCTCAACTATACTGTCTTGATCATAGGGGGCATCCTCCAGAATCCATTCAGCTCCAACATCCCTAATTTCCCCCTCACTTCTTATCATCATGCTCCTCTCCATGGTTTAGCTCTATAATCCACAAACTGATGTTTGTCTAGATAATCAACATAGCTTTGGCAGGCAACTGAGCATATGTAGTGAAGCTGACACTAGGCAATTCAAAAGCAAGGTTAGCCAGGCAATCAGCTAGTTTGTTACCCTCACACAAAGAATGCTGAAATTGAAACTCCCCTAACTGTTTCCACCTTTGAATGTCATCAACAATAGATGCT
The DNA here is from genome assembly GCA_037355625.1 of Petunia x hybrida. NCBI lineage: Eukaryota > Viridiplantae > Streptophyta > Magnoliopsida > Solanales > Solanaceae > Petunia > Petunia x hybrida. The sequence goes on along the minus strand of JBBBVM010001033.1, from coordinate 469,163 downwards.
ATAGACCACAATGGTTGCCAATGGCCCTCAATCACCTGTTTAACCACTAAGGAATCAGTTTAAATAACTATAGGAGCCAACTCATGCTCCACACAGTATTTCATGGCCTCCTTGATGGCCATAGCCTCAGCCACCATATTGTTATGTTCTCCAATCAGTTTAGAAAATGCATATACAAGATCACCTACACCATTCCTCACACAAAAAACTATAGAACTAGGGCCTGGATTGCCCTTAGAGGCACCATCAGTGTTCACTTTCAACACCCCAGGATTAGGAAAATTCCAACACACTTTGATATACCTAAACCTAGGCAGATAGTTCTCTAATGCATGCACAATTTCTTGCCAGGAATGCCTCTGTCACGACCCAACCTAGGGCCACGACGGATAACCGACACTCGCTAAACCTATTAATAATCTATGAATTATAGAGATGAGCTGGCAACCTGGTTATAAATACATACATATTTACTGAAAACATAAAGTCTGGAAAGATGACAAGGCTATCACACAATAATATATAACATACTGACTGCACCATACAGAGACATATCTACAGGCCTCTAAGAGTGCTGAACTGAATATACAAAGGACGGGACAAGACCCCGCCATACCTACTCGACATCTGTACAACATACCAAAAGTAGTATACTCCGAAAGAGACGGAGTGACTCCAACAGCTGGTAGATAGCCTACTAACGTGGCTCAGGGTCTGCTCTCTCTGTACCTGCGCGGCATGAAACGCAGCGCCCTAAAAAAAGGGCGTGAGTACGATATGTACAAAGTATGTAAGGCCTGAGCATATAATAAATCATAGCTGGATGAAACTGTAAGGCTGGAATATAAATGTGTAAACATGAGCTGAAGCATAGCAATGTAGCAGTAAATCTGAAGACGTACTAAACATGGTTTGAATATAACCTGAAGTCTAGCTAAATCTGAAACTGAAGACTGAGCTGAACTATACTGATAAATGATTGTAATATGACTGGTAACTGGTAACTAGAAACTACAACCGATAGCTGTCAACTGATACTGACACTAAGAACTGGTGGCTGAGAACTGATAACTGGTACTGAGCTAAAACTGAACTGTTATCTGAACTGGTACCTGCCTGGTGTTATAGGCTATATCCCCCCAAATCAAGTAACCTAACATCTGAACTAGCCTCACATATAATCATGCAGTGCATACTGTGGCTATATACGCGTATATAACAAACCTGGTGGGTTTTATGGGCTATATCTCCCCCAGCCAATAAAATCTAGTCTCTCTGGTCAGAGTGTGTGAATGACACCCGGTCACACTAGGTGTTTCAACTCCCGCCTGAACCAGAGGGGCTGTATCCCCCAGACGGGTAGTATCACATGAGACCGGACTGCGTGTCCAATGTCCAGCCTCTATGGGGGACTCCAAATCACACATAACATGATCACAATATAAGCATAAGTATGTATGAGGCATAACACATGTGGCAACAATAGATATGGACTCAAGGAATGATAAGAAAACTCTTGATAGAATTATAGACACAACCTGGAACTCAGAATTTGTCACTCTTTGAATTTCTATAAAAATTTCGGGAGAGTTTTCCCTAAAACTGGATGATCCGCAAAAATAGAACCAGCACTATACTATACACGGGAATGGATACCCGGATAAACTGATAACATAAACATGTTAAACAGATAACAAGATGAGACAACTGGATGACATAACAAATCCGTAGATAGAATGTCTGGACAGAAGAAATACTAAGTTTAGAACTAAGAAAAGCTTCAAAAGCTAAAAGATACATGCCTTGCCAAAAGAAAGGTTTAGTCTTACATACCTTTGATGTTTCTAGCTTCTAAACTTTGTTTCCTTTGAATTCCACACCTTCTAAAGCTTAAACAAGCTATAACATAGAATTTAGGTACTTTACTTAGCCATGAAGTAATTCTAAAACTCAAACTATAGACGAAATTGAAGGTAGCATAATGTTACCCTAATCGCGTAGAGCGTTTTGACGCAATCCGTCTTCCGTTTCGAGTAAAGATTGATGTTGTTTCTTCAAAATCAAAAAAAATGGATTCAAACTCAAGAAAGGTCTGTTTATATCGTGGGGTTTCTGGAAAATTTCGAGAAAGTGAAGGATTTCTCTTTTATAACAAAAACATTTTATTTCTAGCCCTCTTTTGCGCTTATGTCCCTTTTTCTGGTCTGATATCTAATACTCATATCTTTTTATCCAGATATTGTATGAATAAACCGTCAAAATTTTTGGAAACTACACTCCAAGGCCTTCAATTTGGTATATCATATGTCTCAAAAAGACCTCATATAACATACGGAATTAATTGCTGAAAAAGCTCCGTTGAAAGGCAAATCCTTAGTCGGTTTTTCCGCAACTTAAATCTGATTTTTCCCAACCTTTATATTCAACATATAAAAGTCATATATGGTCCAATTATGACTTTAAGATCACTTAAATTATTCTTAACATGTCATTAGAATGATATACCTCACTTTGGACATACGAGGTGTAACAATCTTCCCCCCTTAGGAACATTTGTCCTCAAATGTGAAATGAAGTATGTAAAAGCATTAAACAAGGATCTGTTATATACCTGAAGTAGTGAAGAGAGGTGGACTTGTCTCTCATATCATTCTCAGCTTCCCAAGTTATTTCCTCTACGTTATTGCTTCGCCATAGCACCTTAACTGAAGGAATGTCTTTCGTCCTTAGTCGACGAATCTGCCTATCTAAAATTGCAATTGGCACCTCTTCATAAGTTAATTGCTCTGTGATCTGTACATCATCTACTGGTACAACTCTAGAAGGATCTCCAACACATTTTCTGAGCATAGAAACATGGAATACTGGATGTACCTCCTGAAGGTCTGCTGGAAGGTCTAACTCGTAGGCTACACGCCCAACTCGCCTGATAACCTGATATGGACCAATAAATCTAGAGCTAAGCTTCCCTTCTTTCCAAATCTCATAACGCCTTTCATAGGTGATACATTCAGGAATACCCAATCGCCAATCTGAAATTCTAAATCACAACGTCGATTATCTGCATAGGACTTCTGTCTGCTCTGCGCTACTAATAATCTTTCCCTGATCAACTTGACTTTATCAACGGCTTGTTGGATTAAATCTGGACTTATCAATTGAGACTCGCCAACCTCGAACCATCCTATAGGAGACCTGCATTTGCGCCCATACAAAGCTTCATATGGCGCCATCTGTATGCTGGAATGATAGCTATTATTATATGAAAACTCTATCAACGGTAGATGATCACTCTAACTGCCTCCAAAATCTAACACGCAAGCTCTAAGCATATCTTCTAATGTCTGAATGGTCGGCTCAGCCTGTCTGTCTGTCTGTGGATGAAATGTTGTACTCAGATTCACCTGTGTCCCTAAACCTATCTGGAATGATCGCCAGAAATTTGCTGTAAACTGTGCGCCCCGGTCTGAAATAATAGATACCGGAATACCATGTAGGCGCACTATCTCTCTGATATAAAGTCTAGCATAATCCTCCACTGTATATGCAGTTCTAACAGGCAAGAAATGAGCTGATTTAGTAAGCCTGTCAACTATAACCCAAATAGAGTCATGCTTGCTCCGCGTACGGGGCAAGCCTGTAATGAAGTCCATATTCACTGCTTCTCATTTCCATGATGGAATCTCGATTTCCTGTAACAAGCCACTAGGTTTTTGATGCTCGACCTTAACCTGCTGGCAGTTAGGACACTGAGCCACAAATTCTGCTATGTCACGCTTCATTCTATCCCACCAGTAAATCTACATAAGGTCATGATACATCTTAGTCGAACCTGGATGAACAGTGTACCTGGAATAGTGTGCCTCAGTCATAATCTGTCCACGTAAATCTGCAATGTCAGGAACACAAAGTCTATCTTTATACATGAGAACCCCATCACTAGTAACCCTGTATAGTGACTCCGATTTTCTTCTGGCTATTTGTCTGTATTCAACTAGAACTGGATCCAAATACTGACGCTGTTTTACTTCTGTAACTAGGCAAGTAGTGGCTGCTTTTTGAACTGTAACTCCTGCGTCCTCTGAATCAATTAATCTGACTCCCATGCTGGCCAACTGGTGGAGTGCATGAGCTAACTCTCTTTTCTGTGGCTGTAAATAAGATAGACTACCCATAGACTTACGACTAAGGGCATCAGCAACAACATTCGCTTTACTCGGATGATAAAGAATTTCCACGTCGTAGTCCTTCAACAACTCTAGCCACCGCCTCTGTCGTAGGTTTAGCTCCTTTTGCTTAAATATGTACTGGAGGCTCTTGTAGTCTGTATAAATATCAACATGAACTCCATACAAATAATGTCTCCAAATCTTTAATGCATGAATGACTGCTGCAAGCTCCAGATCATGGGTAGGGTAGTTTTGCTCGTGCTTTTCAGCTGCCTGGAAGCATAGGCAATTACTCTTCCGTGCTGCATCAAAACACAACCAAGACAAATTCGAGAAGCGTCACAGTAAATGACATAGTCCTCAGATCCCTCTGGAAGTGTAAGTACTGGAGCTGTTATCAACATGTTCTTTAGTTCTTGGAAGCTCTGCTCGCAAGAATCAGACCACTCAAATTTAGCTATTTTCTGTGTCAATTTGGTAAGTGGAGCTGCAATGGAGGAAAAACCCTCTACGAACCTTCTGTAATAACCTGCCAAACCCAGAAAACTACGTACTTCAGTTGGCGTCGTAGGTCTGGGCCAATTCTTCACAGCCTCAATCTTGTGGCCATCTACTTTAATTCCTTCTGCTGAAACTATATGGCCAAGAAATGCCACTGAATCTAACCAGAATTCACACTTTGAGAACTTAGCAAATAATTGTTGGTCCCGAAGAGTACCCAATACTGTGCGCAGGTGCTCCGCATGCTCTGATTCAGACTTTGAATAGTTGAGAATATCATCAATAAATATAATCACAAATAAATCTAGATAAGGCCTGAATACACTGTTCATCAGATCCATAAATACTGCAGGGGCATTAGTGAGTCCAAACGACATCACTAAAAACTCATAATGGCCATACCTAGTCTTGAATGCAATCTTAGGTATATCAGATTTTCTAACTCTAACCTGATGGTAGCCTGATCGCAAATCTATCTTCGAGAAGCACTTGGCACCCTGGAGTTGGTCGAACAAGTCATCAATCTTGGGCAGAGGGTATTTATTCTTGATTGTGACTTTATTTAGCTGTCTGTAATCTATACACATGCGTAGAGAACCGTCTTTCTTTTTCACAAACAATACCAGGGCTCCCCACGGGGAAATGCTAGGTCTGATGAGACCTTTATCTACCAAATCCTTCAGTTGTTCCTTAAGTTCTTGCAGTTTTGCTGGTGCCATCCTATAAGGAGGAATGGATATGGGCTGCGTACCTGGTACTATATCAATAGGAAAATCAATCTCTCGCTCTGGAGGAAGACCAGGTAACTCATCTGGAAACACATCAGGGAACTCATTCACTACCGGAACTGACTCAAGATTCGATGTCTCCTTCTTTGAGTCTCGAACATGAACAATATGATATAAGCAGCCTTTTGCGATTAGCTTCCTTGCGTTAAGGTAAGAAATAAACAGACCCTTTGGCGATGCAGAAACACCCTGCCACTCCATAGCTAATTCTCCTGGAAAGTGAAACTGGACTGTCTTCGCTCTACAATCAACGTTAGCATAACAAGAGGACAACCAATCCATACCGATAATAAAATCAAAATCAACCATTTCTAGCTCAATTAAGTCAGCTATAGTGCTACAATCGCCCATCATTACTGTGCAACCTCTATAAACACGCCTAGCTACTATAGAATCACCAACGGGAGTGGCTACCTCGAAAGGTCTAATAGCCTCTGGTACTATTTTGAAATTAATGGCAACAAAGGGAGTAACATATGATAATGTAGAACCCGGATCTATCAACACATACACATCGAAAGAATTTACCGACAGAATACCTGTGACCACGTCTGGTGAAGCCTCTTGGTCCTGTCGACCAATAAGAGAATAGGTGCGGTTCTGAGTACCGCCTACTGCAGAAGCTCCACTTCGACCTCTACCACGACCTGCTGGTGCCTGAGGAACTTGCCCCTGAGGGCGTGCTGGTGCTGAGGAAGCTACTGCTGATCTAGCTGGCTGGGCTGCACCACTACCACCCCTAGTCGGGCAATCTTTCATGAAATGGCCTGCCTCGCGACAAATATAACAAGTATCAACTCCTAACTGACATGGACCCAAGTGGCGTTTACCACAATCTGAACATTTGGGATATGTCTGACTGGCCGGTAGCGAAGTACCACGGCGCTGAAATCCTGAAGTCCGTGATGCCTGACTAGCTCTGGACTAAAGAGGTCTATCAGATCTTAGGCCACGAGACTATGTAGGTATACTAGCCGGTGGCTGTCTAACACTCTGCTGTCTACTCGCTCCAGATGTCTCTCCAAATGAACTAGAAAATCTGCCCTTCTTGTGTAACACTCTATCCCTGTCGGCTCTCTGTCTCTGCTTCCTCTCCTCAAGTGATAAAGCAAATGCCTGAATGCGTGGTATGTTCATACCTGACTGCATAGCAACCTTCATACACTCGTTCACCAGGTGTGGACCAAGTCCCACTACATACCTGTGAATTCTATCATCCATACTTGCTACCACAGTGGGGGCAAACCTTGCTAAAGAATTAAAGCGATAATTATACTCTTGTAGACTCAAACTTCCCTGTCTCAAGGTCAGGAACTGATCAGCACGTGCTCTCTGTGTCTCTATTGGCATATACTGATGAAGGAAGCCGTCTGAGAATTCCTTCCAAGTCGCCGGAGTAGCATCTGCCCCTCTAGATAGCTCCCATGTCTGATACCACCCTGCTACTAGGTCATGCAATCTGAATGCAGCCAACTCTACTGACTCTGCCTCTGACGCGTGCATGACCCTCAACACCCTGGCTATCCTCACAAGAAAATCCTGAGGGTCCTCTCCTGTACGAGATCCATTAAAGACTGGAGGCTCTAGTCAGATAAAATCCCTGATCCTGGATCCAGTATCTCCCTGGGCATCTGCACTATGCTGTCTGGTCTGAGCAACGACAACACTGGTCAATAATCTGATGGCATCCCTCACTTCCTGCCCCTGACTATCAGGCTGAGGAGCTGGAGGTATGGCAGCTGCAGTACCTCTAATATCGCCCTGAACTGAAGGGATCTGTGAGGCCTCAGATGGAGCCTCAGGTCTGGACTCCTCACTCTCATCCACCTTAGGTGGAACTCTACTACTACCCTGGCCGACAATAGCCTTGCCCTTCTAGGCAGCTATCAGTTTCTTCGGCGGTATTGCTGTATTCAAAACATTACGGTTAGAAGGGTGAATTCTAAAATTATAGCCCTATCGCACGATCTAGAGAAGAAAGAAAAACAACTGTCCTAAAGTTCCTTGTAGCCTCCTGTTCAAAAGTATGGCGCGCAACATACTCTTGAACAAGACTCTACTAGACACGGCCTGTAGACACCCTAGGACTGAACTGCTCTGATACCAATTTTGTCACGACCCAACCTAGGGCCACGACGGATAACCGACACTTATCGCTAAACCTATTAATAAACTATAAATTATAGAGATGAGCTGGCAACCTGGTTATAAATACATACATATTTACTGAAAACATAAAGTCTGGAAAGATGACAAGGCTATCACACGATAATATATAACATACTGACTGCACCACACAGGGACATATCTACAGGCCTCTAAGAGTGCTGAACTGAATATGCAAAGGACGGGACAAGGCCCCGCCATACCTACTCGACATCTGTACAACATACCAAAAGTAGTATACTCCGAAAGAGATGGAGTGACTCCAACAGCTGGTAGATAGCCTACTAACGTGGCTCAGGGTCTGCTCTCTCTGTACCTGCGCGGCATGAAACGCAGCGCCCCAAAAAAAAGGGCGTGAGTACGATATGTACAAAGTATGTAAGGCCTGAGCATATAATAAATCATAGTTGGATGAAACTATAAGGCTGGAATATAAATGTGTAAACATGAGCTGAAGCATAGCAATGTAGCAGGAAATCTGAAGACGTACTAAACATGGTCTGAATATAATCTGAAGTCTAGCTAAATCTGAAACTGAAGACTGAGCTAAACTATACTGATAAATGACTGTAATATGACTGGTAACTGGTAACTAGAAACTACAACCGATAGCTGTCAACTGATACTGACACTAAGAACTGGTGGCTGAGAACTGATAATTGGTACTGAGCTAAAACTGAACTGTTATCTGAACTGGTACCTGCCTGGTGTTATGGGCTATATCCCCCCAAATCAGGTAACCTAATATCTGAACTAGCCTCACATATAATCATGCAGTGCATACTATGGCTATATACGCGTATATAACAAACCTGGTGGGTGTTATGGGCTATATCTCCCCCAGCCAGTAATATCTAGTCTCTCTTGTCAGAGTGTGTGAATGACACCCGGTCACACTAGGTGTTTCAACTCCCGCCTGAACCAGAGGGGCTGTATCCCTCAGACGGGTAGTATCACACGCGACCAGACTGTGTGTCCAATGTCCAGCCCCTATGGGGGACTCCAAATCACACATAACATGATCACAATATAAGCATAAGCACGTATGAGGCATAACACATGTAGCAACAATAGATATGGACTCAAGGAATGATAAGAAAACTCTTGATAGAATTATAGACACAACCTGGAACTCAGAATTTCTCAAACTCTTTGAATTTCTATAAAAATTTCGGCAGAGTTTCCCCTGAAACTGGATGATCCGCAAAAATAGAACCAGCACTATACTATACACGGGAATGTATACCCGGATAAACTGATAACATAAACATGTTAAACAGATAACAAGATGAGACAACTGGATGACATAACAAATCCGCAGATAGAATGTCTGGACAGCACCACTGTCCTGACTTTCAACCTAATTTTCAGAGTGTAGATCAAAGTTATAGACTTCATAGTCTTCATGAAAGTTTTAGATATATGTCTTAGGGTTCTGGGGATTCTTAAAGAATCTAAATATCAATTTTTTACAAGGAGTTATGATCAATATACTAATAACTGTCCAAAGATCAAAACAATTTTCTAGATTTTGAAACGTTTTGTCTTGATGATTTGGACGTCTTTCACCTTGGATTTTAGTACCAAATTAAGTATATACAAAGTTTCCTTGGTACCATACAAGTTTCTCAGAAGAAATAATAAGTTTAGAACTAAGAAAATCTTCAAAAGCTAAGAGATACATGCCTTGCCAAAAGAAAGGTTTAGTCTTACATACCTTTGATGTTTCTAGCTTCTAAACTTTGTTTCCTTTGAATTCCACACCTTCTAAAGCTTAAACAAGCTATAACATAGAATTTAGGTACTTTACTTAGCCATGAAGTAATTCTAAAACTCAAACTATAGACGAAATTGAAGGTAGCATAATGTTACCCTAATCGCGTAGAGCGTTTTTGACGCAATCCGTCTTCCGTTTCGAGTCAAGATTGATGTTGTTTCTTCAAAATAAAAAAAATGGATTCAAACTCAAGAAAGGTCTGTTTATATCGTGGGGTTTCTGGAAAATTTCGAGAAAGTGAAGGATTTCTCTTTTATAACAAAAATATTTCATTTCTAGCCCTCTTTTGCGCTTATGTCCCTTTTTCTAGTTTGACTTCTGATACTCATATCTTTTTATTCAGACATTGTATGAATAAACCATCAAAAGTTTTGAAAACTAAACTCCAAGACCTTCAATTTGGTATATCATATGTCTCCAAAAGACCTCATATAACACACGGAATTAATTGCTGAAAAAGCTCCGTTAAAAGGCAAATCCTTAATCGGTTTTTCCGCAACTTAAATCTGATTTTTCCCAACCTTTATATTCAACATATAAAAGTCATATATGGTCCAATTATGACTTTAAGATCACTTAAATCATTCTTAACATGTCATTAGAATGATACACCTCACTTTGGACATACGAGGTGTAACAGCCTCTCCACAGAAATGTAGGGAAATCTCAATTTAATGAAGTAGAAGATGTTGCTAGTAACCTCATAGATCATCCTAGAAAATGAGACGGTTTTGTCATGCCTAATAGAATTTCTCCTCTTCCATAAAGACCAAACTATAAATGAGGGCACAGTGTGAAAAATATTTTGAATCCATGGCTTATGCCATTGTTTCCACCACTTAAAACAAACCTGATGCAAGTTGCAATTGTCTAGCTGAATCCCAGTAGATTGAGCAAAGAATTTCCACAAGCTTGTAGCCACAGGACTTGTCCAAAAAATATGCTCTCTAGTTTCCACCTTGGGCATGACACAACACCAACATCTAGAAGGGAATTGGTATCCCATTCTCTTCAATTCACCATCAAGAGGAAGCTTAAACTTCCACATTCTCCACATCATGAATGCCACCTTAATAGGAATCCCTTTAACCCACATAAACCTTGCAATTGGCACCTTATGCTGCTTCACCCTCATGTAATCCCATGCACTACTCACTGAAAACTTGCCATTTGAAGTCAAGCACCACCAGGCTTTGTCCCTTCTATGATCAACACCTAACAAAGTAACATTTTGAACAATGTGATCAACAACATCATCAGGCAGCAGTTGAGATAGCAATTCAACATTCCAATGTCCCTCCTCTATTAACTCCTTCACACTCAAATGTATATGGCACTATAAAGTACAAAGCTCCTAAGCCTGTCCAGTTATCATACCATAAGTGAGCTGACCCTTGCCTAACCTGCCAGTAAATTTCATGGTCAATAGCCTCTCGTGCTTTTATCATCTTCCTTCAGACATAGGAGCCTTTTTTATATGGCACTATGGCTTTATGCAGCTTCTTGCAATACTTGTTAGCCATGTATGTCACCCATAATGAATCACCAGTTCTGAAATTCCACCAGAGCTTAGCAAACAATGCATTTGACACATCAAAGAGTGATCTGAATCCCATGCCACCCTCATTAACTGGCAAGCATAAATTTTTCCAAGATGACCAGTGTCTGCTTGTACCTTCTTGTGAATTACCCCAAAAGAATTTTGTAAAAAGCCTATGCAATTGATTGAGCACACAATCCAAAAGATTCACAGCTGAAAGAAGGTGAATTGGCCTGCTTTGTAGGACATGCTTAATCAGTATTGCTCTCCCACTAAAAGATAACATCTTTGCACTCAAGCCATGAATCCTGGCAGTCACCTTCCCCATTAGTTCTTCATAGTATATCTTCTTCCTCCTACCATAGAAGATAGGGAATCGCAGGTAAGTGAAGGGGAACTCCTTCCTATGAATGCCAGTGACCATCTCAACCTTTTTAACCTCTTCATCCCTCACTGATCCATAGAGGTATATTTCACTCTTGTCTTTGTTTATCTTCTGGCCTGAAACTGCCTCATAAGCTTAAAGAACACTAGTAATCAAATGTAAAGAATCTTCATGGGATGAGGTGAAAAATATTGTATCATCAGCATATGCTAAATGATTGAGATAGGGGCTCCGCTTAGGCATCGCATAACCCCTATAGAAACCGTGTTTGTTCAATGAATTCAGGCTCCTAGAAAGCACTTCAGCTGTAAGGATAAATAAAGTTGGTGACAATGGATCACTTTGCTTCAATCCCCTACCTGAGTGAAAGAATCCATAACTCTGACCATTGAACAAAATTGAATACCAATTAGATGACACTAGCTGAAAGATGACATCAATGAACTCATGGCAAAATCCCATCTTCTTCAGTACCATTGTCAAGAAAGGCCAAGACACCCTATCATATGTCTTCATCATATCTAATTTAATCACTACATTGGCATCTTCTCCTCTTTCATTTATATCATGAATGATTTTCTGAGCAAGCAACACATTCTCCACTATGCTTCTTCCCTTAACAAAACCTGCCTGATTTTGAGAGATAAATGAAGGAAGAACTTCAACCAACTTGTTGTGCACCACCCTTGAAAGTACTTTTTTGATGAAGTTGCTAAGACTAATAGGCCTGAGGTCAGAAAATGTTGAGACATTTTGCTTCTTTGGGATCAGAACCAAATTTGTGTGTGTGAGATATCTAGGAATTGCTCTTCCACTAAATAGTACCTGCACCACCCTTACAATGTCATCTTTGATAATGTCCCAAGCAATATGAAAGAATCTGCCAGTGTATCCATCAGGGCCACTAGCACTATCTCCATTGAGCCCAAAAACTGCCCGCTTGACTTCTTCTTCCCAAGGAACTTTAGTAAATTCCTCATTCTGGTCATCTGAAATCATAGCTGGAACATTCATCAACAAATCATAGTTGTTTGACACTTCTTCAAGAGCAAATTGCTTTTGATAGAACCACAAAGCCTCATTTGCCATAGCTTCTTCAGAATTGATCCAGTTGCCATCCGTATTTTGAATCCTGCTAACATGTAACTTCTTTCTCTTACCATTGACATGAAAATAAAAGAATTTGGAGTTAACATCACCCTCCTTAAACCACTGCATGCCTGCCTTTTGTTTCCAAAATTCAGCTTCTAGTGATAGGTATCTCTTCAGCTCAGCTTCAGCTCTTTTAAGAGCCTCCCTGTTCTCAGGAGTAGGTGCAGTTTCCAACTGAAATTCATGAGCCAAAATTATGTCCTCCAATGTAGAAACCTGCTGAAAAAATGTTACCATAGGTTGCTTTGCTCCAGGCTGAAAGTTTCTTCTTCAATGTTTTCAGTTTAGTGTTCAATACAACAAATGGATCTCCAGTCACTTGCACATCCCAATGCTCCCTAACTAAATTAAGAAAATCACTATGAGAGGTCCAGAAGTTAAGGAACTTGAATGGCTTTACAGTAGGAGTAAGATCTTGTGAGAAGCTGACAAGCAATGGAGAGTGATCTGATCCTACTCTAGAAAGGTGATCAACTTCAATCTTGGTGCACATATCCAGCAGTTGTTGATTACCTAAACACCTATCTAATCTCTTGAGTATGAACTCCTCCTTAATTCTCCCATTCCACCAAGTAAAGATGCTCCCTGAATTGAAGCCTAAGTCCATGAGATTACAATTTGCAAGTGTAGAGGCAAATTCTTCATACTCAGGCATGAACACTGGCCTTCCCCCATACTTCTTATTCTTTGATAGAATGACATTGAAGTCTCCAGCAATAAGCCAAGGCCTCTCATTATCACCTGCAAAGTACTGCATGGCCTCCCACAAGAAGAATCTATCACCAGGATTTGTTTTAGCATAAACAAAGGTAATGACCACCTGTTCATCAAACTGTTGGTTGAAGAAAGAGAGTGTAAGCTGCTGCTCATCATTCATTATCTCATGCACCTCATAATCAGCTGTAGCAAATACCCCTATCTTCTCATTGTCATTGTGAAAACAGTGTTCCATCCCAAGCCTTATTCTATAACTTTCTATTGTGTGCACTCTCTGAAATGGTTCCATCAATCCTATAACTTGAAAATGCTTCCTTTGGTGTAATGTGATTACCCTCTCAAAAGCCTCCTGTGTATTCACTGACCTAATGTTCCAAATTAGCAGCTTATCCATCTAAATCTTCTTTGTTAAAGTTGATCTCAATGATTGAATTTTAGAAGGATCTTGGCTATAATTCTTCTTGCTTCTCTTTTGTTGTTGTTTTTTTTGTTCAGGATTTTCTAAAGGAGCAGGTGAAAGTAATTTTTTCTGGGACTTAACATTTCTTAGGGACAAGTCACCTTCACGAGCCACATTGTCAAAATTGTGTGTAGTCGAGTCCTCTTCATGCTCCACCATGCTTAATCTTCCAAGACTCAAAGGACCATCAACCATTCTAATTATATCTTGTTGTTGCACCTCCTGTATCAATGGTTGCAGTGACATCCTAGCAATCAGCTCATCATCAGTTTCATTGTGCTTATGCATAACATCTTCAGGAATCAATAAAGAACCACGAGCATCTCCTTGGGATTGACTTGGTACTAAAAACAGTGGTATTTAACTCACAATTCAAGTTGTTATGTAATTCCTTGTCTCCCACATCGACTGTTGGAACCTCTAGGGTCTGGGGAGGTATATTAGCCAATTTTTTCCCTTCAGCATTTGGTCGATTATTAAGAAACCCTAAGGCTTGCTTCATTAATGCACAAGCTGAGGGATTAAGGTCCTTCAGCTTATTTAAAACATCCTCATTAATAACACTGAACTTTTCCACCAAATATGTCTCATTAAATGAGGATTCACTTTGAGGCACCATAATTAATGCACGATCAATGTCTTGATTCTGATTTTTGTCAATAATTGCCAAATCAACTTTGTCTCCTTCTCCTTCAGCTTGATTATTTTCCCTAGTCAAGTTTGTGACCGGAGCAATAGCATTAGATGCATCATTCCCTAAGGCAATAACTTCATTAACTTTTTGGTTCTTGGGGTGGTTTTTAAAAACCTCCGTAACCCACTCCATTGTAGAATTAGGATTCCCAACCCTAGCTGAGCCTGATTCCTTTTCTTTTCGTCCTGAGCTTCCTCAATAGCCTCATCATTTAACAATGCAAAAGAATTGTTCATATTGACAATCTCACCAGTGACCTTTTCAGTTTCTTTAGCTTGTTTTTGCTTGTGCTCAACCCTAGTCCAGGCATTTTTTTCTTTTTTAATCAAGAGTCAACTAGGCATTGCACCTAGTGACCATTTTTATTTATAAAAAAAAAATAAGTACATTGTCTTTACAAGATGTGCACAAAATAAGTGCAGTACCATAAGCAACCCCCTTCTTCCTATAATAGCATCAAGCATAGTTGTTACCCTCACACTCTTGGATTGAATGCCATTGGGCACTAATACCACCAAATAGCCCGAGGATACCTCATATTCATGATACCAACAAACTTGAGAAGTAGACACTAGTAAAATGAAAAAACAATGGGTAAATAAGGCATCAAAATCAAACCATGCACTAATTAATCTTGTTCTACTTGCTTGCTTGCAGGATGCGTATAACTCCAGTAGTTGAGCTTGCACTCGATAGCAAGGTGGAGGTATGCTCTTCCCGTACAGATCCCGGGGAGGTTTGAGGTGTGCACGTAGGCAAAGGCGCACTGCTCCTAAGAACGGAGGCATACATCTCCCGTACAGAATCCGGTGAGAGTCAAGGTGTGCACACCAGCACAGGCAGTGGGGCACCACTGCTCCTGAGAGAAAATATCCTATCCATCAGTTGATAGCCAAGTGAGGGTAAACTCTTCCAATATAGAGCCCGGTGAGGTATGAGTTGTTCACTAAGGCAGCTTGTGTCTCCCCGAGGTAGTTGTGTGTGAACTAGATAACCAAGGAATATGTTCTTCCCGTAGAGATCCCGGCAGGAGTTGAACTCTGTACGTGGACTACAACAATGGAGCACCATTGCTCCTAAAAGGAAACAGTGGTGAAGGGCCAATTCTTGGAGGAGTCCAGGCTGGGGAAAATATAGTAACCATATAGTGGCACTCCTGGCTTGTAAAAGTGCTAAGCTCAGCATAGCAATCCAATTTATCATGTGTATATATCTCAATCGTGTACCTGTAAAAAAGAAGCTAATGTTAGTGAAATAAACCCCTATGATCTCCACTATACAGTCTTGATCATAGGGGGCAATGTCCAGACTCCAATCAGCTCCTTCTAACCCATCTTCCCCTTTACTTGTCATCACTATAAACCTCTCCATCTCTTAGCTCTAAACTCCACATAGTGATGTTTGTCAAAATTGACTATGAGCTTGGCTTTAGAAGGCAATTCAGCAAAGGATGTAAATCTAACAGAAGGCAACTCATATGCAAGATTGGCAAGACAATCTGCTAGCTTATTACCCTCTCTCAATGTGTGTTGAAACTGGAAGCTCCCTATTTGCTTTAACTTCAAAATGTCATCCACAATAGAGGCAATAGACCACATAGGCTGCCAGACCCCTTCAATCACCTGCTTAACAACTAAAGAATCAGTTTCAATTACAACTTCCCCTAAGGCATTCTCCACACTGTATCTCATACCTTCCCTAATAGCCATTGCTTCAGCATACATATTGTTATGCTCCCCAATCAACTTAGCAAAAGCATACAGGAAATCACTCTCCACATTTCTCACACAGAATGCAATAGAACTAGTACCAGGGTTGCCCCTAGAGGCACCATCAGTATTTACCTTCAAGACTCCAGGATTTGGCACTTTCCATCCCACTTTAATGTACCTAAACCTAGGTAAATAATTCATAAGAGCATTAACAATGTTAGGCCATGACAGGCTCCCAATAGCAACAAAAGGAAACCTCAGTTTCACAAAGTAAAAAATGTTGCTAGTAACTTCATAGAGCAGCCTAGAGTAAGAAACAGTTTTATCATGCTTTATGGCATTCCTTCTTTTCCATATTGACCAAACAATAAAGGAAGGAACAGTATGATAAACATCCTTTAACCAAGGCTTAGGCCACTGCCTCCACCATTTAAAACAAACCTGATAAAGATTGCAACCATTCACTTGAATACATGCAGCTTGAGCAAAGTATAGGGTTTCTATTAGGGTGTAAAAAATTAAAATCTTGAGCTTGAGCTTCTTTTCCAGTGTCAACCTTAACAGCAGCATTCTTCTTTGCTTGCAATACATCATCATTGTTTCTCAAATCTCCAACAACTTTCCCACTTTGCAAAACCCTAATAGGGTTTTCCTTCACGTCTGCCTCCTTATAATTTTTGTCAATTCCCCTATCATCAAGCTCTGGATGCAAAACAAAACACTCCTCCTCACAATGCCGTTGCAATCTACATTCTTTACAATAATAAGGAATGTAGACATAGTTGATTTTTATCCATTTAAACCTAGTTTCACCCGTAGTTGAATTTTTAATCCCAATTCTAACACATTAAGGATGAGGTGCCAGTAGATCAACTTCAACCTTAACTTTAGCACAACTAGGCCTAGTTTTAGCTCTAGTAGCTGTATCAAGTTGGAGAGGCTTCCCAACTGCAGTAGCAAGTGCAAACATTGCCTCTTGAACAAAAAAAATACCGGTGGTAATCCTGGAAAAGAAATCCAAGCAACTGCAGTAGATGTTTCCTCCCTTGGATCAAACCAAACATCGTATTTTAGACCTCTCATCTGAAAATAAGAAACTCCAATCTTGATGTAAAAAGCAGGCATGGATAACAAAGTGTCACGACCCAATTTCCAAGGGCTCGTGATGGCACCTAAACAACATTTGCCTAGGCGAACCAATGAAACAAGATGCGGAAAAGAACAATAATGTGAAAAGATCATAAATGGATATATAAATATAAAAGTGTGAAGTCCAAAAGAATATATCCACAAAAGAATTGGAGCATTCTAAGAGTGACTCAATAAAGTATGAATATACATCAAAGAAATCTGAGTCCTATCTCTAAGTGACTCCGGCGGTATGTCACCACGGTCTGTGTGGTCGGCTCACCTCAATCAAAAGTCTCAGAAGCCTCGGGAACCGCTAACGTCTGGGTTGCTGACTGGATGAAGGACCTGCGCACGTAGCAGAGTAAGTTATGAGCCGAAGCCCAGTAAGATCACCGACAGGCCCCGCTAAGGTACCCTTGCGGGACAAGTCGCTACATGCATCATAAGCAACAACATACTATAGTAATCATACAATAAAGTAGTGAAATCACAAATAGATGTAACACATTCCATACACACAAGTAGTAACCAGAAGTCTCAAGGATTATGCCCATCCAACGTAAGGCATAGGTCAACTCAGCGGTGGTTTGGAGGTCCAATCTCTACTCCCGTGCCGACTAACCTAGACCTACGATGGACTAGCAACACCACTACTAAGTATCAACCATATACCGTGACCCGAAGTCACTATCACAATCATGAATAAGTAGACCAACGACCCGTAGTCGTTGGCTCATCTCAAATCTGTCTACGATCGCACCACACCCCCTGTCAAGTGCGTCGTATCTCAATAAATCAAGTGACCACACCACACCCCCTGTCAAGTGTGTCACATCTCAAAGATCAAGTGTCCACACCACACCCCCTGTCAAGTGTGACACATCTCATAGTATAGGCGACACCACACCCCCTGTCAAGTGTCCCTCTAACAGTATTAATATCCACGACATTAATAACAATAACAGAAATAATAACAGAAATATTAATAACGATAATATTTCACAGTCACCGTAACCCAGGTTGGTTATGCTAGCTGAACGTAAGGCGAAGGTTAACCCGACCACAGTTTGGGGGTACAATCCCTACTCCCATGTCGTCCAACCCAAGGTTACGTATAGACAGCACTACCCAACCCGGCACGTGAACAAATCAAGTACCAATATCATACAAAAGCCGGCAAAATCCTCGGCAAGACATTTATCATGACAAGCCGGCAACATCCTCGGCCATGTCCCAAGTTCTTGCTATCTAAGCATGGCGTAGCAAGCGTTACTACGATATAAATTTAAGCTACCTCGACGTAGCGTTTAGACCGGCACATACCTCGGTCGAGTCACAATCTCGCTATTTATAACAAACAATAATAGCAAGTAATTCACATCATTAATCCTAACCATTGTTAGGTATATATATGCGTACATGAAGCATACTAGCATGAAGGAAGAGTCCACAAGCACAATAGAGGTCAAGTCTCACTTACCTCGAAATTCGGGCTCAAATGCCAGGAAGAATCTCCTTTCCCGCTCGCCTTGTCCGCGAAGGACTCTCCACTAGGTCTATTAAGACAAGATATAGCACATATGAGTGCTCAATTATAGCTATTTAAGCCTATAGGCATCCTAGGGTAAAAATTACCAAAATGCCCCCGGGTAGGGCCGAGCCCTAAATTTACAAAATGTACTTTTCCGGACTCCCCACGCTCCCGTGAGTCCAAAAGTACACTTAGATTCCACATGCGAGCCTTGCTCGATGTCTTTCCCCAATTCTTAAGAATCTAGGGTTCTAACCCATTTCCAAGAATCAACCCTTTGATTCTTGAGTTAATCAACATAAAGATGGATTGAAAGGGCTTACCTTAAGTGTAAGTATGATTGGGTCTTCAAGAAATACCCAAAAATCGCCTCAAGAGCTCACCAAATGATTTTTATAAGTTATGAACCGAAATGGCCCGAAATGGCCTTTTTATAGCAGTTTTTTGCCTCTGTGACAGATTCTTTTGAAAAAATCATAACTTTTGATAGGAATGTCCAAATGATATGAAACCGGTGCCATTAGAACCAGAACTCAAAGGGCTACAACTTTCATGTTTTGAGTTTTTCCTAATTCCTTATGGATTGGCCGAAAAATAAGCTTTTATCCGGCTGTTTGCGCCAAAACAGAACAGAAAAGTCGCACCAGATTTTCTACTGTTTTAGGGGCAAAACGGGACCCTACGAAGCTCGGAATGATCCCAAATTTTGCACACAAGTCATAAAATACTTGGGTGACATGCTCGTCAAGACGGAACTCAATTCGGACCTACAGAACTCAAAAAGTGGGTCCCACGGCAAAGGTTCAATTTTCGACTTTCGCCAAAATAGCGAAATTTAACCAAACGACCTCGGAATCCAATTCCGAAAGTTGCTACAAGTCACAAATGACTATACGAACCTAACGGAACTTTTGGATCTCTCATCGGAGCTCATTTGCTCAAATCGAGCTCGGAAACCTCTTTTAACTCTTTTAAACTTCCGAAACGGGGACTTTATCAAAAGTCCTATCAAACGAGGTCCGTTTTCAATTTTGAAGGTTGCTACATATCATAAATGACGAGACGGACCTAACGGTGCGCTCGGATTTTCCATCGGGGTTCGTTTACTCAAAACGACCTATCGAAACCCCAAATTCCTTTCCGGAATTTCATAAACGGATCCTTTTCTCGAAAACCTATCAAACGGACTCCGTTTCGACTCAGATTTCACAGACGGGTCATAAATGACCTAACGGAGCTTTTGGGACTGTCGACACGCAAATCGAGGTCCCGGATCCCGTAACGACTATTTGAGGGTCGTTACACAAAGGCACATAATCCTCTAGTAAGAAGAACCTAATTAACACATGTCTCGAATCTAGAAAGCCAACTGAACACTCTCCTTTGATCACACATTGTAAAGGTACTTGTTTGCGTAGTTCTTGGAAATCTGGCATGCCATACGAGAACATACAACCTACTGCATATTGAAGCTCTTGTCGAATAACCATTGCATCAATATCCTTATCCTCCCATACAAACTGAGGTTCCCCATGATAAAAGTCGACTGTTGGTAGTGGTAAAGGTGGTGAACAGGGTTGAGCATTAGGTTTTAGTGTCGAAGCATAAGAAATAGGTGGTGTAATGGTGTTAGTGACACGACCCGGAATCCGATTAGGCCGCGCAGGCACCCGACATCCTCCCCTAGACCCATCGGGCGAACCCTTACCAATTAAATTAGGAAAATAAATATAAAAATTCATAAATAAGAACAAGACTTTTAAAAAAAATACAGACATACTGATACCCCTAAGCTGTACAAAAGAAATTACAGCTGACTACCCAACATACTAGGTTAAGGGCTATCCAGACCAGACATCTAAGAGTACAAAAGAAAACAGATACCTCTTGAAAGGAGCAAATTGCAACTGAAATAATAAACCATAAACTGGTGGCCATCCGGAATAAAGCCGGCTCACCCTGACAGCTGAAGTCGTCTTCGCTCCTGAACAACGCGGGGAACTCAATCCTGGAGCGAACCTGCCAAAACAAAATAGATAGACAAAAACAAACAACAAACAAGGGTGAGTCAAAAGGACTCAATAAGTGGGGCAGACTAGCCACCTCAAAGAATAGGATAGCTAGTCAGGGTGATGAAACAGATAAACCAAATTCCTCTTATTTAAATTATAAAAAGGCAGAGCCAGATAATAACCGGAAACACGTATGGAATGACAAACTCATCGACAACCAGGAACGTAAGATAACCAAAATATATAGGTAACCCGAACACATCAACAATCAGAAATACATCCTATTGCGGTGTGCAACCCGATCCATATATTCATCCTGTTGCGGCGTGCAACCCGATCCATATATTCATCATGTTGCGGCATGCAACCCGATCCATATATTTATACCATTGCGGCGTGCAACCCGATCCCCGCAACCCAGAATACGAGCCAGAAATATATAGGCAAAATGAGATATGTCTACGACATAGTATACATACCGCATACATAAAACACAACACAATACACACAATAGTCAGTATGCGGTGCAATGAGATGGGATGAATGCGGTACGATGCAATGCAGTCACATATGCCTGATACCTATCTCCGGCGCGGGACTCTCATCGTCTACCGGGAGATATATGCAATAATGACCCTTCACCAGCTAGGGACTCTCATCGATTACCGAGAAGTATATGCAATGATGATCCTTCACCGGTGCGGGACTCTCATCGCCAACCGGGAAGTATATGCAATGATGATCCTTCACCGGTGCGGGACTCTCATCGTCAATCGGGAAGTATATGCAATGATGATCCTTCACCGGTACGGGACTCTCATCGCCAACCGGGAAGTATATGTAATAATGACCCTTCATCGGTGCGGGACTCTCATCGCCAACCGGGAAGTATATGCAATGATGATCCTTCACCGGCTCGGGACTCTCATCGATTACCGGGAAGTATATGCGATACTCAAAACCAGAGTGCAATGCTCATACGCTCATATGCTCAATGCCAACAACAGGGCATAACATATAATACACAATATAATTCCAAAGCTAAGGCATGATGAGTACGCCTATTGGCAGCTACACACGCAAGGAACACGTGGTAGAAAATCCACGAGGTCAGGTGCCTCCAAAGAAATGGATATAAACACTTACCTTGTTACAAAGTTAGTACATCCACTCAATAACCGCTTGTCCTTTGGTTTCATTTCCAAACGATCCCACTCTATTCAATAAGCAGAAAAATATATCAAATTAGGCTAAAGACTTCATTCCTCACATCTTAGGGCAATCTGGCTAGGAACCTAATACCCTATTCGCATACGCAATACGCATGCCAGGCCTATATACAGGGTTTAAGACCACATAACCAAACCCCAAATAAATTACATTTATAAGTTGCCCATAACTCACTGAGTACGAATATATAATCAATTTCATTATCGAGGTCCATTTGACCCTTTAAACTATCAGTTTACGTCATTAGGGCGATGTCTAAGATCCCTATTTTTACCGTAAAAATATATTCAAACATACGTAATAAACTCAAATAATATATTAAGATCATTACCTGAATGTTTCGGGGTAAAAATTCTACTATTTTCTCGGCTCTTTTCTCATTTTCTGGCATTTTTTCACTGCGTGTTTTCCATTTTATGTTTCTGTGTATGTATGTACGTATGTTTCTGTTGTCCAAATTGATTAGGGGGATATATATCCCCCACCGCCTAACTTCATTTTAACGTTTTGTTATTTTCTTTTTTTTAAAAAAAAAAATCCGCTGCTATGATAAAAATTAAAACGGTACCCTACGATATTCGAAATAATCCCAACTTTTGCATACAAGTTATACAAAATATATGTAACATACTCGCGAAGGCGGATCTCAAATTGGACTCTCGAAACTCAAGATGCGAATTTAAATAGAACAAGTCAAATTATTTAACTTTCGGCATTTTAGCCGAAACTAGCCGAACAATATCGAAATTCACTTTCGAAAAATCACAAAAGTCACAAATAATCATACGAACCTAATGGCGCTTTTGGATTTCGAATCAGAGCTCATTCGCCAATACCGAGCTCGTAAATCTCTTTTTAATATTTATCGACGATAAAAACTGAAACCTTCTTCCGATGCCTACCAAACGAAGTCTGATTTAGCTCAAATTTTACAGACAGGTCCTAATGGATATTACGAATATTTTAAAATTATCGGTACGCCAATCAAACTCCTAACTTTCGAAACGACTGACCGAGGTCGTTTCAGTTAGGTGGTTGTATATTGGGTGTAGAAGTCTGGACAACCCCAGGAGGGAGCTATCCAGTGGCCTGCAAGGCCATGAATGCCCAGAGAAAGGTGTAGAAGTGAAGTCGCCACTAAAAGTACTTTATCACTTTTATTGACGACTTTTCACGTTATGGTTATGTCTATTTGTTGCATGAAAAATCTCAAGCAGTAAATGCCTTAGAGGTATTTATTAAGGAGGTTGAAAAGCAATTAGACAGAAAGGTGAAAATAATCAGGTCAGATAGAGGTGGTGAGTATTATGGAAAATATGATGAAACTGGACAACACCCTGGTCCATTTGCTAAGTTTCTCGAAAAGCATGGCATATGTGCTCAATACATGAAGTCGGGCACACCACAACAAAATATGTGGCAGAAAGGAGTAATCGTACATTAATGGAAATGGTTAGGAGAATGTTAAGTAATTAATCTTTACCTGCTTCATTGTGGATGTATGTCTTAAAGACTGTTGTGTACTTACTAAATAGGGCTCGTCCTATTGATGAATCGTAGAAGCGTGCCTTTGACATTTGTCGCAATTTCTAACGAACACTCTAGCATACTCGCTCATCTCGGGCTAATAATAGCCAGCTCGGAGAAGTGTTCGAACGAGGGCTTTGGCTTCTGAGTGTTGGCCATAAGTTTCTTCATGTACTTCTCTCATCACGTATTTATATTCTCCTGGGCCTAAACATTTGGCAATTGGGCCGCAATAGAGCTTTTTGTACAGTTGTCTGTATACCATCGTGTATAGGACAACTTGCTTTCTGAATTTTGCCGCTACCCTTTTGTCTGGTGGTAGAGTCCCCGACTCTAGGTAAGAAATGAACTTTGTTTGCCCATCCCAATGTCGGTTCACAATATTTACTTCCAGCTTCATCTTTCCCATGGCCGATGTAAAAACCCTAACTGCAGCGTCAGTCCCCGAGTCGCCTATTTCCACCACCAAGGCCAAATTTGATAGAGCAGCAGCCTCGACGTTTTCTTCTCGTGGTATTTTCATGACCTTCCACTCTCGAAAGGCACCGAGCGCATGCTGCATTCTTACCACGAATTGCTTCATCCTGAGCTCTCGAGCCGTATACCCACCGAGAACTTGATTCACCACCAGTTGTGAGTCACAACTTAGCTCTACATTCTCAACTCCCATTTCTTTGGCCAGCTTCAATCCTGCTATGGCGGCCTCATATTCAGCTTCGTTGTTGGTTAGCCTATCGGATTTCATCGAGTGCCTTAGTTTTTTCCTTGTGGGAGCCTCGAGTACTATTCCGAGCCCTGAGCCATTGGAATTGGACGCTCCATCTGTGTAAAGTTTTCATAACCCAAGAGTAGAACCTTTTGAGATTAGGCTCTCTTTCTCCACCTCGGGAAGCAGTTTAACTAGCACTTGAGATTTTATGGCTGTGTGAGGTTGATATATGATGTCATATTCGCTTAGCTCGACTGCCCACCTGTATAGCCTTTCTGACAACTCTGGCTAATGCAATATACTTCTTAAGGGGAAAGTTGTGACTACGGCTATCGGGTGGCATTGGAAATAGGGGCGCAGTTTTCGAGCGGCAATGACTAATGCAAGCGCTAATTTTTCTAAATGGGAATACCTTGTTTCAGTGTCGAGGAGAGCTATGCTAGCATAGTATATGGATTGTTGCTTTCCTTCTACCTCTCAAACCAAAACTGCGCTCACAGACACCTCGGAGACTGCTAAGTAAACCAACAAAGTTTCGCCATCTTTGGTTTGGCCAACAACGGGGCGTTGGCCAAATAATGTTTCAGATCCCTCAAAGTCAAAGCCTCCCTGCACTTGAGGATCCATTCGAAGGAAGTGTTCTTCTTCAAGACGGAAAAGAACTTATGGCACCGCTCGGATGACCTTGAAATGAATCGACTCAAAGCAGCTAATCGCCCAGTTAAGCGTTGGACTTCCTTCGGGCTTGACAATTCCTCGGGGATTTCTTGTATAGCTCTGATTTTGTCGGGATTTGCTTCGATTCCTCTCTCCGAGACAATGAATCCTAAGAATTTTCCCGAGCTGACCCCAAAGGCACACTTTTTGAGGTTAAGCTTTATACAATACTGTCTCAAAATCGCAAAGGCTTCTTGTAGTTATTCTAAATAATCTTCCAACCGGGCAGATTTCACCAAACATATCGTCGATATAGGCTTCCATCGTTTTCTCGATGTAGTCTTTGAACATTTGACACCAACCTCTAGTAGGTTGCCCCGGCATTTTTGAGACCAAAGGGCATCACCTTATAGCAATAAGTTCCTTCATCCGTAATGAAAGAAGTCTGTCCATCAGGCTCTGATTGTACCCCGAATATGCATCCAAAAAGGTTAAGAGTTTGTGTCCAGCTGTGGAGTCTATTAACCTGTCTATTTAGGGTAGATGATAGGAGTCTTTGGGGCAGGCCTTATTCAAGTCGGTGTAGCCGACACACGTCCTCTATGTGCCATTTTTATTGGGTACGACAACCACGTTAGCGAGCCAGTCTGGGTACTTGACTTCTCTTGTGAACCCATTGTCGAACAACCTCTTGGTTTCATCTTGGATCACCTTCTTCTTTACCCCGACATGGGGCCTTTTCTTCTGTTTCACCGGGCGGTGGTTGGGATCTACATTCAGTTTGTGCGTCATGATCTCGGGGTCGATCCCCACCATGTCTGCATGAGACCAAGCAACACAGTCGCAGTTGGCTTTTAATAAGTCGATGAGAGCTTTTTTAGACTCGGCGTCCAGCTCCGAGCCCACAAATATTTTTCTTTCCGAGTTCTTTTCTGATGAGGCATGAGATTCTAGCTCTTTCACCGTTGAGTCCTCGGCCTTTTGCTTCCTAGGCTCTTGAATGAAAGTTAGGATCTTCTCTTCCTGCTTTGGAGGAGCTGTTTTTTGGACCGAGCTCTCCTCTTTATGGGGCTCCGAGCCACTTTATTGTGACCTCGAGTGCCCGATCGGGGCGTTCCCACTTTTTGCAGCTACTGAATAGCATTTTCGAGCCACTAATTGGTCACTTCGAATTGCACGAATTCCCCATGGGGTGGGAAACTTAATTACTTGGTGAAGGTTTGATGGTACGGCCTCCATTTCGTGAATCCAAGGCCTTCCGAGGATGATTTAATAGGCCATATCCTCGTTCATTATTTGGAAAGTTGTTTTCTTTTCAACTCCCTCGGTGGTGGTCATGAGGGTGATTTCCCCTAATCTTTTCCACAGAGTTGTTGAACCCTGCTAAAGTTGATATCTTCGGGATGACAAGGTCTTTCAGCCACATTTGTTTGATGGCTCTGTGTTGATAATATTTACGGAACTTTCAGGGTCTATTAAGACTCGTTTTACATCTGAATCGTTAACCCTTAAGGTAATAACCAGAGCCTAGTGATGAGGGGTCATTACCTCGTGGTAGTCTCCCTCGTCGAAAATAATTTCCTCGTCACCCTCTTCCACTTGGGCTCTCCTTTCCATGCCGGTTGAGAATTTTGCGGACTTTCTGACTGAGGAAGAGTTGATGCCGTTTATTTCTATACCGCCTATTATGACGTTTGCAGATTTTTGTGACATCGAGGTCATCGATATCTTGCAGAGATCTGGAAAAAGTTCAGCTTTGGAACAAACGTTATTACCAATATCTTCACAGACGGCGCCAATTTGTGTTGGCCTAAATCGAGATAGGACAACAAATCGAATTTGTTTAGGGTTTAATGGGTAATTTGCTTGTATCAAAGTGATATTCGAGCTAGGATCAGATTCGAACTAGGTAAAAGCTTAAAAAAGTAAATGAGACAGAGAATAAGCTAAATGATAAACGAGACAGAGCTTAAAAGTATAAGTTGAATATTGTATTTCTCATGTCCTGCTTGGTTACAAGGGAGTCCTATTTATAATCAAACGAACTGAAAACATTATGGCCATAATAATTATAACTTTATGGCCATTATTCCGCATTTAGTCGTGGTCAACTCATAATCTTTTTTTTAAATGTCAGAGCAACTATCGACGGTTACAGAAGGTCAGGCCTCGTTTGTCGAGGTGTTTTACCTCCTCGAGGGCACCATGTCGTTTGTTCCTAATCTGGACTGGATTCTTCTCGAGGCAGTGCTAGTGACCACTTTCCTCGGTAGGATGCCCTTGTGAGTTTTGACTGCTCCATGGCTCGAGCCCTTACACCGAGGCGGTGGGGTTTTTACCCAATACAAATATCATAATAGAACAAAAATTGGGGGCCCTTCATTTTGGGGGGCCTAAAGCAGTGGCTTTAGTTGCCTCCCCCTTGGGCCGGCCCTGACTTTATAGCAAAAATAAATCAAAAGTACTGCTTCCAACCTTGGGTCAGATTTACTTGTATCAGCTTATTAGAATAGTCAATTAATCGAGAAGAATTTTAAATTGGGTTGACTATTTCTACCAGTTTTTGCGTCCAGTAAACACTTTTGGTGCTACAATCATATCTAATTGGCCTCACAAAAACTTTGCTCCCGTTTGGACATAGGATTTGGGCATATTTTCAAAACATATTTTGAAAATAATGTTTGTTTATAGATTTTGGCCAATTTTTAGAAAATTCGTAAAGATAAGTTTTCAAATTTAAAAAACTGGTTTTGATCAGTATTTATGTGAAAAATACTTTCCACTCACAAAACTTCAACTACTTTTAATTTCAAAAGCCATTCTTCAGCTTAACTCCAAAATCTTTTTTTTTTTTCAAGTTTCAACCAAATCTATGTCCAAACGCTATGGTTGACACGCGCCAGACTTTAGTTGAAAAATTCTTGGTGATTGCTAGGACCCACCATGAAATTTTTCTCTAAAGTCTTGTGATTAGGGTTAAAAAAATGTAAGGGTTTCTTATGAGGGCCAAAAACATAAGAATATTGCCATAGTAATCTATTTTTGTAAATTCTCTTTTTTCTATGAATAATTAGATTACCATGTGTGACTTGCATAAGAATTCCGATTTGTCTTAGATTCATTTTTTCTTTGAAGGAAACAATAAATAAGAACAACATAATTGGACGATTAGTTTAGGAAAAAGATTTAAGCATAGACCACGATATATGATATATTGATAAGTTTTATTACCTTCTAACCAATTTTATCAATCTTCTTATTTATTAGGGTAATTATGTATCCTTTGAATGAGTTTTCCTAGTACTAGTCATTGACATACACGGCGAGTGAATTCCCTTTTCCTTTGTTCTCCAAATAGAACTAACATGTATTTTATCAATTACAAACTTGTGTTCGAATGTTCCCCCGAAGAATTACAAATGTCCAAATGTATTTCTATACGACATGCTCAATGAATGCGAGGGGCATATTTTGAGATGTAAGATAAAGGTGAGGCTCTTGCTTTCTCCGTAATTGGGACGTTACCGCTTGAATAAATGGATGATATATATATATATATATATATATATATATATATATATATATATATATATATATATATATATATATATAATAGAAACATAGATGAAAGAGAACTTTTTAGGTATTGTATATCCTAAAAATCGGTTTCAGGTATTACAATTAAATTTATATTTAGTTGAGCCTTAGGCGACCGTTTATATCGTAATTCGACCGGTTGATAAGCAATTTCACGTTAACAGGTGTGGTCGGTTTGGTGGATATTTAACCGGTGTTGATATGCATAATACCAAATCGATGATACAAATGAAGACAAATCAAACAACGAGCAGAATAATAGATTTGATTTGAAGACAATGATATAGTCGAACGAACGAAAGCAAGTGACAAATTATGTTATCAATTACGATGATACACGCGATCGATTGCGGGTGATTAATCAAACAATTGCACAGATACTATTTAATAAATCAATGGCTTTGCTTAAGATATGCTTGAATGAATACGATAGCAATGAATGAAAACGAACAGAATAATATGAATCAATAATTGATTAATAATTTTGTTTAAGCGATGTTAGTATTAGGACATTTAATAGTAGTTAACGAGATTAACGATAATAAACGAATGAAACAAGCAATCGAACAAGCAAATAATGATTAAGCAGTTAATGAACAAATAAACGAAAGCGATAAAGCTTATTATATTGATTGATCGAAGGCTCGTGCCCCGCTGAAAGAGAAGAATCCTCCTTCTAAAGCTGAAACAAGCGACGATTACATAAGTGCACAGTGATTATAATGATGGCGAAATAGCGGTGGTGGAAGTGACAGTAATGGTGGTATAGTTATAGTAGCAGTGGCGATATTGTAGTAGTAAAATAAAGAGGGATGCTTTGTTCAATTGAATGTAAGCTTACAAGTGAGGGGAGAGGGAACTATTTATAGGTGAGAAACATTAAGTATCCAGCCCTAGTAGAATTCCGCTGTCACACGTCTCTCCATGAATGAAGTAGTTGCCCACGTCTAACAACCTTCGCCGAACATGGTCCGATAAAAGCGGGATAAGATCAACTATTCTTATCTGTTGCGGCATGTGTCTTTGAAATCTTCCGACCACGATTCAGTCGAATCGATCAGCCGTCATCAATCAACGTTTTCTTCTTCCGACCTCATATTATGTTGTCCCCGACATTTGCTCTCATCTTGCCACATCGCTGATTACGTGTCACATGTGTGATCGGACAAAATCCGACCAATACAGATAGTCCCCCTACTTTTCAAGTGAGTGTTCGTAAAACTTGGCAAGTGGTATGAAATTTAAAGCGGGAAAAACACGTGGAGCGTTCGTGGCCCTTTATTTTGAAACGCTAAACCGTCACTTCAACTTCCCATCAACGCACGTGTCGGACATTGTGCGGACGATGGTTTTTCAACGGTTACCGAGGCAATGATGACTCTTTGCCTTATAAATACCACTTCAAAATCAAACTTCCGAACTTTTACAACTTTCTTGATCAAAAATTCTCTCAAAAGTTCTTGTTGTGTTCTTCAACTCTTTGCTACAAATCCTCCATTTCGAAGCTTTAATCTTTGCTACCACCTTTCTTTTTAGTTGCGTTTACTCAAAAAGTCTTCTAAAAACACTTCATCTGCTTAAGACGCCGCCGACGTTGTTATTTCCACCACTCCTTCTGTCGTGACACCGTCGCAGCCTACCGTGGTGGTGGAACAAGCCACCGTCGATGGTCCTTCTGAGGAAAAGAAGGGAAAAAAGCGAAAGGAGCGGAAAGCTTTACTCGGAGATTCTTCCGAAGAAGTTTACTTACGACAACGATTGCAAAGTCAACGTTCAAAGCGAAACAGAAAAGAAGAAGAAGAAAAACATCCCCATCGATTCTGTGTTCGGTGCAATCACTCCTGAGTTGATGTCAAGAGTTCGGGAAGACTGTGGTTGGAAAGTGGGTGAAGTCAATGTGGTATGTCCTCTGAGGAAATCCACATTGGCCACTTACCATGAGGGCCATTCGGTAGCGTTGACTTACCCATTTACAATCGGCTTTACTCTTCCAATCGATCCGTTGATCGAAGAGTTTTGTCGAATATATAAAGTGTGTGTTGGGAAACTTTCCCCAGCGATATGGCGAACAATGATCATGATGCGCTTCATCGCGAGGAAGGCAGAAGTGGAGATGACACTTTGCCATATTCTCAACGTTTACTCTCTTCGGGTTTATAAAGTCGGGGTGATTAACCTTGCAAAACGAGGTCAAAGGGCTTTGATCTCCGACTACGAAGACGATCTCCGGGGATGGGATCAATGCTTTCTTTTCATCCCTACGGACCAACTGACTGCCCTAGGATCAGAGCCACTTCCTAGTGCATGGAACCGAACTCGTAAGTGTTCAACCATCTTATGCTTTTAATCCATTTAATCTTTTTCTAACTTTCATATGTCTTCACGTCTTCAGCCGACAAGGTTTTGTTTTAGTTGGTTCCTGACATCGAACAGTGGCTGGTCAAAGTCTTAAAAGAGACCACCAACGATGAAAGATCTTGGAAGCCGATTGCGGATCTGTTAACATTGAAAGCTAAAAATCATGGTATGCCTTGTTCGTTTAACAATAGCTGTATTTTGTTGATTCCCTCTACTAACAGACAGATATTTAAATAGGCATTAAGGGTGCCGGAAGTGAACCCAACGATGAAGAAGATGAAGTCGAGGAGGAAGAAGAAAAAACCGATGACGCTCCTCCTCCGAAGAAGAAGAAGAAACCTTAAAAGCAAGTTTCTTCCCAAGAATGTGGCAAAAGAGCAAGGGGATGGCACATCGGCCAACCCCCAATCCATCGAGGAAGTAATGGTTGGGATGACTTCGGCTGTTGCAGCGGCGAGGACTGCCGAAGAAACTGTGCCTGTCTGTGTGGTCCTCAAAGATGAGGCGGGAGAGGAATCAGGGTCCGAACAGTTGGTAAGGCGCCCCAAGAAGCCAGTGAAAGAGAGGCGAAACAGCCATTCAACTTAGAGTGGCTGAACAAGTCGAGGAGTCTTCAGCTAATCTTGGAGGGGAAAGTCACCTTCCCTTGTCTCCAATAGCTGAAGGCTTAGAGGTCACATCGGGGTCTGGGGGTTTGCCCAGCAGAGAAGGCACCATCGTCTCTTTAGGTGTTGTCCCCGAAATTAGGGACATGCTCATCGAAGCGATGAACCAAGATCTCAAGGAAAGGGACCCGAAGAAAGGGAAAATGCCGGCTCTAGATCGGCCAGTGGGCACGACGAAGTCAAAATACGATGAGAGTTCTAGTTCGTCATTTTTTGTCGTAGACCATGCTGATCCATTGGTCCCTTTCCCTCGAGGTGAGGATGGTGCAACCTTCGCTGCTTTAGATGCTGTCGGAGAATTGGGTGAGAGGTCAGTCACTGAGACCGTGCCCGGTAATGTTGACTTGCTTAGATGCCCTCGACGCTTTGCTGACTACCTCCTCAAGGTGATGGGCCCAATGGAAAAGGCTCGATTGAATATTCATAGAGATTTGAGTCTTCCTTCGCAAATCGCCTTTGCTCGTTTCAGGGTAATTTTTTTGATTCCTCTTTTCATTTCTTCGAATACAACTATAACTACTTAATTCAAACTCTGGTATACTTTCAGAACACCATATTGGCTGTCGAAACAGCTGATCGAATTTGTCAACTCCAGGCTGGGGCCACAGTCTTGAATGAGCAAATTGCCCAGCTTACCTCGGCTGGGGAGGAGTGGCATAGAAAATTGAAGGCCTTGGAGGTGGAACATGTTGAGCTCGAAGCTGACTTCGACAAGAAAATGAAGGAACATGCCCTTCGTGAATCTGAATTGGAATCTCAGATTCAAGCTTTGAACGATCAACTCAACCAGCACAAGGCCATGATGGAAAGCAAGTGTGCCGAACTGAATTCTGCTTTAGAAAGCAAGGATCGAGAGCTTGCTAAGCTATCCGAAGAATTCCAAACTCTTCGTGGGAGCAATGAAGATTTAAGCGCTCAAGTCAACAGCTTAACGGAGAGGAATCGAGTTCTTCACCGGGAGTTGGGCACCCAGAGGCGCGACCTTGAAGAAGAGTTTGAGAAAAGGAAGGATCTCATTCTTGCTGAATCGAGGCGCGATGTGCTAAAGGAGATGCTCGAGCGCAGTGTTGATGTTCCCACTAAGTTGGCTGAAGCCATAGCCATTGTGAGGCTTGCTCGTGAAGACCTCGGACTCCCTCCAAGCTCCTCCAATGAAGGCTCTGCTGGGGATGACGAATAAAAGCTTCAAGGCTTGGTTTTTATTTTGCTTAAGTTTTAACTTTTTCGACCAGTAGTTCTGGTAGTTTTTGTTTAGGAATGACGAGGCCGTTGGCCGATCGATGTAAATGTTTCGTTCGAATGAATGAACTTTTCTTTCCCATTTATGAATTCTTCTTTTCCATTTATTGCTTTAAGTATTGATTTTCGAAGACGGAGTTTTGTCTTAGCTTTTTTCGAAAGACAAGTTAGTTCAATCATTCGAAGTTTCAACATTCTAGCAACAGTCATCGGAAAAGGGTGAAATGATTGGGGCCCAATGTACTTGGCGCGTAGTGAAGAATGACGTCTCATTTTCACGTAAATGCACTCTTCGAACAGTTTGAGTTTGGGAAGTTTCAATTTAACACTTAGTCGTCAAAATCAAAATAACGTAACAATCGACAAGATGTTTGACAAGAAGTGCTGTATTTTATTAAAGTATTGGCCGCTATCAGGCGCTTGATACATTATTCGATCAATCAGGTCGATCGATTACAAAATGTGGCCATTTAAAGGCGCTTATACTTAAAAGATTCTTTGGTCGCTTATGGACCGTTTACATTTCGCCTATGTTTTGATCCGAACGAACAGTCCCCAGTATGGGTGTTCGTTAGCCGCCGCTCATGTTTTCGAGCAGCCACCGGTGTGAGTATCTGCCATCAAAAATGTTGGAGCTTAAACTTTCCCTTTGGATTCGAGCGAGTCCCCAGTTTCTTTTTAAAACGATCACGATTTCATCTTCGAAAGAGGTCCCCTGTTTCTGGGCAGTCCCAAGTCCTTGAGTGCGCGACCATCTTACTACCTCCACCCCCTTCACTGTTTAGGTATGACGTATGAGCAGTCGAACACTGGACTTCGTGTAACGATATCTGAAACGAACACGTCGAAAAAGAAACGAAAGGAAAAAGGCCTTAAAGTTGAAGACCATGTTGGAGTGTTCGTCAGACTTATCGACCCCGATTGGAGCGTTTCGAGCTCAAATATTCGTGGGTGATATTTGTCATCATTCGATTTCAACTATGCCTATCATCTAAAAGTGTTAGTACCAAACAATCGACAATCAAATATGCCCGATAGAGGGAGAAAGAAATTTAAATAAAGAGAAAGTAAAATTCAATCATACGATACCGTTTCATTTTTAGAACTAGTACTTCTTCAGTTGTGTAACATTCCAATTCAATTTGACTGGCTTTGAGTCTATTGTTTCAAGCTGATATGAGCCCTTTCCGACCACTGCTTTGACCCGATAAGGCCCTTCCCAATTTGTGTCCAACTTGACATTGTTAGGCTCATCTTTCTTTGGTCGTTTTATCTTTAGCACATAGTCACCTACGTTGAAACTTCTGCACTTAAGCTTTTTGTTGAGATAATTTTCTGCCCTTTGTTTTTGTGCCTGTATTCGAACCAAGGCTAGATCTCTTTTGCCTTCGAGCAGATCCAACTCTACCAACATTGCCTCTTTGTTTGACTCATCGGTTGAGTGTGCAAACCGTAGACTTGGTTCACCCACTTCAACCGGAATCAAAGGTTCTGCACCATAGACAAACGAAAATGGAGTCTCACCAGTGCTGTTTTTCACCGTTGTTCGATGAGCCCACAGCGCACCTGAGAGTTCATCCGGCCAATTACCCTTTAATTCATCCATTCTTTTCCTTAAGTATTCCATTATTGTCTTGTTCGAAGACTCAGCTTGTCCGTTTGAACTTGGATGATATGGGGTTGATGCAATCTGCTTGATCCTCCATTTTTTTAAGAAAGCTGTAATTTGCCTCCCGATGAATTGCTTTCTGTTATCACAAGTGATTTCCTTCAAAATGACACATTATGTTTTGATGAATGAATTTGATAACTTCCTGCTCCCTTGTCTTCGCTAAAGCAACTACTTCCACCCACTTAGAAAAATAGTCAGTTAAAATTAATATAAATTTTACCCCATCGGGCGCTGTTGGTAGCGGCCTGACCAAATCTATTCCCCACTTCATGAACGGCCACTGTGACGTGACCGAATGAAGGGGCTCTTCTTGTTGATGTATGAGGTTTCCGTATCGCTGGCACTTGTCACACTTACGAACGAAGTCTGTTGCATCATCTCCCATCGTTGGCCAGTAGTAACCAGCTCTGATTAGCTTTCATACCAACGACTTGCTTCCGGAGTGATTACCACACTCGCCTTCGTGGACTTCCTTCATCACATAACTTGTGCCATCTGGTCCGACACACTTAGCTAAAGGGCCACTGAACATTCACTTGTAGAGTTGGTTGTCTACGAGGCAATATCTAGCCGCTTTAGCTTTGAGTGATCGGGCAGCTTTTTTGTGTTCGGGTAGAATACATGCCTGCAAATAAGACAAATACTTGTTTCTCCAATTTCAAGTGTGATTGACATTGTTTACCTCTTTAATACTTCGACATAGTGGTGACTCGAACAAGTGCACAACTATTTCATCGAGTTCTCCTTCGATGACTGATGCAGAGCCGAGGTTGGCCAAGGCATCTGCTTCAATGTTTTCTTCCCTCGGGATTTGAGCTATTTTCTACTCCTGAAAAGAAGTTAAAAGATTTTGTACCTTGCTGAGTAATTACTGCATCCTTGTGTCCCGAACACTGAAGTCTCCTTGGATTTGGTTCACCACTAGTTGGGAATTGCTTTTGATGTCCAACCTCTCGATTTTTAAGTCCTTAGCAATCTTAAGCCCTACAGCGAGGGCCTCATATTCGGCCTCGTTATTAGTTTTGGCATGTAGCTTGATTGCATACCTTAGTTTTTCACCGGTTAGTGCTATCATCAGGACTCCGAGGCCAGTTCCTTTCACGTTTGATGCTCCATCCGTATACATCATCCAGACTACGGGGTCTGGGTCCCTCATCATAAGCTCGTCCTTTTTTGCCTCTGGGAGAATATTTAGCACTAAAATCTGCTACAAAATCAGCCAAAACTTGTGATTTGATGGTGGTGCGAGGCTGGTAAGTGATATCGTAGTTACTCAACTCGACCGCCCACTTCATCAATCGTCCAGAGAGATCCGGTTGATGTAAAATACTTCATAAAGGAAAATTAGTTACGACAGATATAGCATGGCATTGAAAATATGGTCTTAGTTTTCATGCTGCTATAACTAGTGCAAGTGCAAGTTTTTCTAAGTGTGGATATCTTGTTTCTGCATCAAGTAGTGTTTTGCTAACGTAATAAATAGGAAATTATTTACCTCTGTCCTCGCAAACGAGGACAGCACTCATAGCTACTTCGGACACAGCCAAATAAATCAGCAATACTTCTCCTTCCATCGGTTTTGAGAGCAGTGGAGGATTGGACAAGTACTGCTTCAATTCTTTGAGGGCTTATTTGCATTTCGGCGTCCAATCAAAGCTAGTGTTCTTCTTCAGCACTAAGAAGAATTTTTGACATCGTTCAGATGACCTCGAGATGAACCTGCTGAGATAGGCTACTCGACCAGTTAGTCATTGAACTTCCTTTACCGTTGTCAGCTCATCTGGTATGTTTTCTATTGCTTTGATCTTGTCCGAATTGGCTTTAATTCCTCTTTGTGATACGATGAATCCCAAGAACTTGCCGGATCCAACCCCAAATGCACATTTCTCCGGGTTCAGCCTCATGTTGAACTGCCTTAATATTGTAAATGTCTCCTTCAAGTGACTCAAATGATGTTTTTCCTTCAATGACTTTACCAACATGTCATCAATGTATACTTCCATCGTTTTTCCAATCAAGTCCTTGAACATAGTGGTGACCAACCGTTGATAGGTAGCCCCGGTATTTTTAAGACCGAAAGGCATGACCGTATAACAGTAAGTTCCCATATCCGTTATAAAAGAAGTCTTTTCCTGATCTGCTGGGTCCATCAAAATCTGATTATACCCCGAGTAGGCGTCTAGGAAACTCACAATTTCATGTCTCACCGTCGAATCGATCAATCTATCGATGTGAGGCAATGGAAATGAGTCTTTCGGGCAAGCTTTGTTTAAATCCATGTAATCTACGCACACCCTCAACTTTCCATTCTTCTTCGGTACAACAACTGGGTTCGCCAACCACTCCAGATACTTAACTTCCTTGATAAATCCATTCTTTAATAACTTGTCTACTTCGTCATTAATAACTTTCCTTCGGAAACCACCATTCGACCGCTTCTTCTGTTTCATCGGTCGATGTTTTGGATCGACATTTAACTTATGTGTAGCAACTTTGGGATCAATTCCTATCATGTCCGCGTGGGACCAAGCAAAGCAGTCAGAATTATCTTTGAGGAAATATATGATTTTTGACTTTATTTTGGGGTTTAACTCTGCCCCGACATACACTTTTCGACCTGGCTGGTCATCGAACAGCACTACTTCTTCCAATTCCTCTATCGTAGAGTCTCCTGCCTTTTGTTTATTCGATTCCCTAACACATGCCGGAATCGTGGCGAAATCTTTATCCATTGGACTTGGCTCCGTTTCATCGTCTTCGACCACAGATTCCTGTGGCTGTAATTGCTATTGTTGAATGCTTGAATTAGCGCTGCCCTTGACGACCACTAAGTAGCATTCTCGAGAAGTCTGTTTTTCACCTTTAATTTCGCGCACTCCCCATGGAGTGGGAAATTTCACAACTTGATGTAAAGTCGATGGAACCGCTCCCATAGCATGGATCCATGGTCGACCAAGTATCACGTTGTAAGCCATATCTCTTTTCATCACCTGGAACAAAGTTTCATTTTCGACACCTTCTGCATATGTCTTTATCGTAATTTCCCCTATAGTTATTTCGCTTGAATTGTTGAATCCAGACAAGACCGTCGATCGAGGTACGATTTTATCATTCAAATGTAGCTGCTCCACTACTCTTGAGTGAATTATGTTGACCGAACTGCCTGTACCGATCAACACTTTTCTCACATCGGCATCATCAATTCTTATTGTAACTACTAAAGCATCGTGGTGGGGATGAATCCTATCATCGAAATCAAAATCCCCGAACACGATGTTGTCGTTCATATCCTCCCGCGTCCTCTTATCTCGTGTAAATGAAACCTTTGCATACTTCTTCGTGGTATAAGTTACTCCACAGACATCAGCCCCTCCGGTGATGACATTCACCATTTTTCTCGGAGCAGGAGGTTTCGGTGGTTGGTTGTCTTTCTTCTTGTTGAAATTATTTCGTCCCCTTTCAGTTAAGAATTCCACCAAGTGCCCCTTTTCTAACAAATTGGCTATCTCATAACGCAATGCTTTACACTCTTCGGTCGTATGACCGTGATCGTGGTGAAAAGCACACCATAAGTTTTCATCTCTTATGTTCGGATTTGTCTTTATGCGGCCAGGGAATTTCACAACTTTTTCACCCATTCCCTTCAGATGATTCACTAAATTGGCTGTCGACACACAAAAATTATACTCTGAAACTTTGGGAGGCAATGGTCGATCCCTTGGAGCCAAGGATGGACCCGACTGCTCCTTCTTTGGTTGATTCCTCGAATTACCTGCTTCATGGTTGTTTCCTCCTGGTCGAGGGAAACTGTAGGGTTCCCATCGTTGATCCCTGTAGTTTCACCTATCATTGTCGACTCTCCGTGGTGGTCGTTCGTAACGTCTATTATACTCAGCTAACTGTAACTCCTCCTCTTCAACTCGAATCTTTGGATTGCATTCGACGTGAAGAGCAGCAAACGTCGTCGGAGTGACTTCCCTCAGATGCTCCCTCAACTTCCTACAAGTCTCTGAAGCATGCATACTTAGATTATTTTGGAACGCTAAACAAGCCCACCTTTCTTCGACATATGGTATGTTAGTCTTTTCGGCGTTAAACCTCTTCATGAATTCTTTGATTGTTTTTTTCGGACGCTGTTTGATATTCAAGATGTCCTCAACCCTACGCTCAACCTTTTTAGCACCCGTATAGGCCTTAATAAACTTCTTTGTCATCTCATCAAAACTCATGATCACGTTTTCGGGAAACTGCATGTACCACTTCAATGCTCCCCCTCTGAGTGTTTCACAAAATTTCTTGAGACTCACCGAATTTATCTCATCAGCTGTCAAGTCATTTGCCTGCACTGCGACAGTAAACAAATTGTCATGATCTGTTGGATCCGTGGTTCCATTATATCGCAGATTTTCCGGTAATTTGAAAGTTTTGGGAGTGGACAAAGGAGTTGCACTTGGTGGGAATGGTCGTTTCGATATCAATTTCGAGGAAGAACTGCTCGTTAACTTTGGAACCCCTGGCAATCTTTCCATAAATATTTTTATCTCTTCGAACTTTCTTTCTACTAAATCATTCACAATTGTATTCACATTAGCCATCACCCTTGCTTCTGCCATAACGGAGGCCGGAGCTCCCATAGCCACGGCGGCTGTACCTGATCCTCCAGATCCAACCTCCACTGCAGGTCCCCATGTTATGGCGCCCTGAGGAACCGAGATCGGAATGCCTGTGGGAGGTGTGATCGGGAAGGTAGGCGCTCCATGTCTGATAGAGCTAGACAGAATTTCCAACTGCTTGTGTATCAATTCAAACTGTGCATCGTGTTTTTTCAAATATTCCATCAATGTCATATTAGTATCCACCGATGTAACTTCGACCACGGGTTCCTTGCCGGATCGACGTCCTCGAGACGCGTTCAACTGTGAACTGGTAGGAATGTGGTCGTGAGGCGGATCCTGTTCTTGGTGGGTCAATTCACCGACCACTTCTTCGGTCGCTGGAGCTTGAACCCTGTTATTGGGATTAAGCTGTTGTGTGCCGTTCAAAGCGGCGGTGCCATCAACATTGTGTTCATCTGCCATTGCAAAACAAGACAACGAACGTAAGTAGTATCAACGATCAAATCTCGAAACAAATCGATTGCCTAGGCCCCACGGTGGGCGCCAAATTGTATATCCTAAAAATCGGTTTCAGGTATTACAATTAAATTTATATTTAGTTGAGCCTTTGGCGACCGTTTATAACGTGATTCGACCGGTTGATAAGCAATTTTGTGTTAACAGGTGTGGTCGGTTTGGTGGATATTTAACCGGTGTTGATATGCAGAATACCAATTCGATAACACAAACGAAGAAAAATCAAACAACGAGCAGAATAACAGATTTGATTCGAAGGCAATGATATAGTCGAACGAATGAAAGCAAGTGAAAAATTATGTTATCAATTACGATGATACACGTGATCGATTACGGGTGATTAATCGAACAATTGCACAGATACTATTTAATAAATCGATGGCTCTACTTAAGATATGCTTGAATGACGATAGCAATGAATGCAAATAAACAGAATAATATGAATCAACAATTGATTAATAATTTCGTTTAAGCGATGTTAGTATTAGGACATTTAATAGCAGTTAACGAGATTAACGATAATGAACGAATGAAACAGCAATCGAACAAGCAAATAATGATTAAGCAGTTAATGAACAAATAAACGAAAGCGATAAAGCTTATTGTATTGATTGATCGAATGCTCGTGCTCCGCTGAAAGAGAAGAATCCTCCTTCCAAAGCTGAAACAAGCGACGATTACACAAGTGCATTGTGATTACAATGATGGCGGTATAGCGGTGGTGGAAGTGACAATAATGGTGGTATAGTTATAGTAGCAATGGCGATATTGTAGCAGTAAAATAAAGAGGGATGCTTTGTTTAATTGAACGTAATCTTGCAAGTGAGGGGAGAGGGAACTATTTATAGGTGAGAAACATTAAGTATCCAACCCTAGTAGAATTTCGTTGTCACACGTCTCTCCATGAATGAAGTAGTTGCCAACGTCTAACAACCTCCGCCGAACATGGTCCGATAAAAGCGGGATAAGATCAACTATTCTTATCTGTTGCGGCATGTGTCTTCGAAATCTTCCGACCATGATTCAGTCGAATCGATCAGCCGTCATCGATCAACATTTTCTTCTTCCGACCTCATATTACGCTGTCTCCGACATTTTCTCTCATCTTGCCACGTCGCTTATTATGTGTCACATGTGTGATCGGACAAAATCCGACCAATATAGGTATATTTTCCTTTATGCTTCAGTGATGTATGCTAATATGTATACAGATACATATATAATGATACATGCTAATCAAATTAGACTTCATTTTAACTCGATCAATTGCGAGGAAATATTTTAGAGTGAATGTTTTAATTACGCTCAATAGACCCACATATCCTAATCCATCATGTATCGGTTTCACATATTCCTATATATTTATTAGACTATTCATTACTCTCTTTAAAAATTTAACTTTTGCGACTCGCATGAAGCTCACTCCTAAGCAAAGGGCTTGGAAAATGTCTCTGAGGCACACACGAAACGTTGTCTTGCAAAACTTACGCCTCAAATATCACAATGTGTCCCAACTATGCCTTGCGCTCAACGCTCGAAACTCATCTTACAAATTTTACATCACATATCGAGGGCAAAATCTCTAATCCACTATTGACCTTCAAAATTCATCAGGTACCTATATCAAAATATAAAGTTCAGAACAGCTGTGTATGAGTTCTAGTATCATATATTATAATCGAGAACATCATAATGGTAAGCTTCATTATCACATTTCTTCCAAAAATAGATAGCTGAAATACATATTTCACTTTCAATTTATTTTCAAATCATAGTTTTCTATTTCTCAAAATTATCGTACTTTATATTCTTTTATATTGGACATCAATTTTGCATTAACTTTTTTTTCTCGATGAAAGCTCAGGGAGCTGAGGCAAATGAAGTCAATACTAGAATATGTGCGTGAGTTTAATGCCCTCATGCTAAGTATTTGCAACATGACCGAGAAGGATAAGCTCTTTAACTTCATAGAAGGGCTTAAACCCTATGCCCACAACAAAACTACAGCGCCAAAGGGTCGATACACTGACAAGGACTATCCAAGCATTTGGCGCTACACTAACAAGGACTATCCAAGTAGCTGAGTGCCTAGAACCTCAGTAGGACAAACCACCACAGCCTCCACGTGCTATGAGCAACAACTTTAAAGGGGGCTAGTCCAATGGGAGTGGTCCTAGCAAAGGCGAGGGAAGACGAAGTGCAAATTACTCCAACGCCTCGTCCTCATATAGCAGTAGTACTGTGTCTCAAAACAAAGGAAGATAGTAGTAGTACTGCGTCTCAGAACAAAGGAGGTCAAGTAATCGAATCTTTGTGAACTTTCATATTTTTGCTTCGGTGTTCTTCCCTTCTAGCACCACATTAACTTTCTTGTAATCGTTGGACTTTCAACGCAAGGAGGCTTTAAACAACTCTTTCTTTATTCACTCTATTTACACGCTGTGATTTCAGACATCAATATTCCACCACAACATTGACAATCTAACCTAGTATGTAGAGAGGACCATCTGTTGGCTGGCGAAAGGTAACCATGCAGGAGTTGATTGCCTTACCTTATGCCCCCCTTTAAGCAAACTCAAGAAGTCACCGTGTAATAATAATAATCTCCAAATAATTCATTAATAAAGAACCTAACTGGTTAATTTTTAAACGTTGGCATAGTAATTATCTCCAAATAATTATTTTTAAATAATGCTTATTTTGGTGATTAACGTATTATCCTAATGGTGTACCATATTCCATAATCAACATTACACCTGATGTATCTCAAAGCTTTCTTGCATCCTCCTAAGTGAATGCCTATGACGCATTGATAACAGACTTGCAGAGGACATGATATTAATTCTACTACTGGCTGATAATTTTTTTATTATCTAGTCTGTTGGCTGATACCTGATGTACCTATCGTAAAGCTATTTAATTTTAACTGTCTTCCAACAAGTCCTAGGTTTCTTTTTTTTCTTTCAATAATTGTTATCTCCTCAGGCATGCGAAATTCAGTTGGTTGACATATTGTGTCGATCGGAATAGCACTAAAAACCTAAATGCAAATAGAAAATTAGTCACTCTGGAGTGCGGAAAAAGAGAATTCTATAATTTGAGCATTCTATTTGCAAATTGAAAAAAAACAGAAAAGACATTTGTACAGGTGTAGGCATGTTGCTTATATTTTCTTATGATGTGAGAGTCTGAGCAGTCTCATAATTCTTTCTTTCAAGTAAGTTCACCTTTAAGAGCATAAGCAGCTGTTTGAATGGCCCTGGCAGTTCTATAAACCTCATGCTGCACTGCTGCATTTTGCTCTCTACTGTTCGAGCCTGAGGATCTAGGAATTGCATCGGCTATTCCAGGAAAGAAATCTAACTCAGTTTCACCATCATTTCGAGGGCCATAAATCTGCATTCCACAACTCAAACGGTTAGTTATATCTACTCCTTCCTCCATCCCGATAAAGTAAACCTAGTTAGCCCAATTAGAAAAACATTTTTACACATTTATTTGATCGAGTTTGGCACATAAATGCTCAATTATGGTTTCAATGCACATCAGCAGAATACATGGCATGATGTGAAAGATT
Source organism: Petunia x hybrida (assembly GCA_037355625.1). Taxonomy (NCBI): domain Eukaryota; kingdom Viridiplantae; phylum Streptophyta; class Magnoliopsida; order Solanales; family Solanaceae; genus Petunia; species Petunia x hybrida. The sequence continues at coordinate 426,065 of JBBBVM010001033.1, read as the reverse complement.
AAGCTTGAAATAGTACACAACATTAATTTACAGCAGCCCAAATTGTATTTAGTAAAAGGAAAGGAGTATTAGGACTTATTTTGGAGCTTATTTATTTAATTACCTTTTATTGGAGAAAAGAGATCAAGTTTTTGGGATACACCAAGAAAGAAAAGAGAATATCACTACTTTTTAAATTGACTGTAAAGCTCCGTCAGTAAATCATCATATGGTCTCAAGGAGCAGAGCGAATGTGGATTTACTACAAGTTCCACAAAATCACAACAGATCGATTACCAAATGTCTATTAGTTCTTCTAAAAAATATCCAAGGGTGATATGGGAGGAGAACCAAATCTTAGAAGGTATTGAACAGAAAAGGAAACCAATGAAATCATTTAATTTATGCCAGCAGGGAGGAAAGCTTACCATATGCTTGAACCATGGTCTTCCATTAAGCCCTTCTGCATCCAGAAAGCCTCTCTCAGCAAACATGAGTCGATCATTTAATATTCGTCGTTTCAATGCGGCTAGCTTGTCCGTGCCTTCATCCTCATTCAGTTTCTAGGTTTAGGTACAGATGAAGAGAAGAAGAGCAAATATGAAATCATCAGCTAGGAGTAATAATAACAAAACAAATAAGCATGAAATAGTGTTGTAAATTTTCGGATGTCAATCACACCAAACAAAAATACGTTAGTAGGGAAAAGGAGGCAATCCTTGCCCCTTGTCCCTTATTTTTACTCGATCAGTGAATATTTGGTTCGGGAAACATTCCTGAACGTTTATATCTCATGTTATCAACTTATACTAACAGCAATCACACACATATCTCATGTTAGAAAACAAAGGCATGATATGTTGTTTCTCCTTTACTTTTCTTCAATTTAATGGTTCCAACAACTCCGTCAAGATTATAACGATACATTGTGTTTCATCTCTCTGTTCCACCATGTACGACTGTTTATGTAAGATCTGCTACTACACCATATATAAGGGAGATAGGGAATTGAGTTCAGAGAATAACTTCCTGTAACCATCTCGATAAACTTTTAGTACTTGGGAAGACTATATATTAAAAACTAAAAGAGGAAAAAGAAGCCACAGACGTAACCTCCATGCTTTCTACCTCATTATCTAAGCATTTCATTCCACTAATTTTCCCAATTATCGGTATCCATACTTGGAAGAGAGAGCAAGTTTCAACAGCCTGAACTGTCCAAGTTAGTGTAATATCTAACCTTAAATTCTTCCAGAGTCTCCTTAGCTGCAGCCGCAAGTTCTTGAATGGCAGCAGTAATAGGATGTAAGGAGATGCTTCCTTCCAATAAGTCCATCAGAATATGGGTATAGTCCTGTAAAATGGTACACAATAAGCCACAGGCAAGGGCGAGGTTATGGAGGGTTGGGGATGAGGAAAGATCTTGTGAGGTGCTCATTGAAAGCAAATCTACAGCAGAAAATAAAGTTCTTCCACCTTACTTTTATTTTTCCACCTTGTCTACAGAAGAGAACATAGATTTTGATCTCCAATAATGCACAGATTAATAGTTGCATTTTTTGAGAGCCAATCACATAGTACAAAAGAGTTAAAACTTTTTTTCTTCTATAAAGAGAATTAATAAATACATTCAGTGAATTCGGTTGAGAGCAATCAAAAGGCCCAGCATAAATAGAATGTCGTGGACTGAATTAGCACAATATAGTATATGAGAGATGCATACACAAAACGTATGCATGCACTTTACAGGTGGAAATATATGCTTCTTCAAATAAACAATCACTCCAACATTATCCACCAGCATCATAATCCACTAGGTCAGAGGTATTAACAATAGCTTAATGCTCCCAAAGTGAAAACCCTCAAAATTTGAACACTATATACCTGCAGCTGAGCAGCATAGTGGAGATAATTAAAGGGTAAAATTGGATCCTCAGCTAGACGAAGTGCAAGAAGTCCCCAAACTCCTGTCACTGTGAGAGAAGGGATAAAGAAACAAAAGAAAGGAGCCCCTGTCATCTCCAGAGCAAAAATAAAAATAAAAAATAAAAATAAATAAATAAAAAAACCAAAGAAAAATAAAACCTAAAAACTTGTATTAAAGATAAATAATGTTAGATCAACCATAATGCTCATTTTACACATTACATTAAGAAGCACTTCTAAGTTATATACATGCATCTGCATCTAAAATACACAATGATACACCTAAATGTACATATGTTGCTAAGCTAGTAGCTTTAAATAAGCTACTATAAAACATTTCTGCAAACCAGAGATGATAAGTAACTACCTGCCATGTGCCGCTGAAAGAATGGATCCCCAGAGTTCACCATCCAGTTATAGGAGTCAAATGCTGTGTGATATACTGGAAAATCTGCAAGAGAATTAAGCAATCATTAAAGAATTACATGGGCATAATGTACCAGGGAAAGAACGAACCCAAGTCCCACGGTTTGGATGATCATCATGGTTTGGGCTGGTCATGTACCTTTGCCATAGTACAAATCAACAGATGGAACGCCTGCATGGTGCAAAAATGGGGCAAAATCTGAATCTACTCCAGTAAGCCGTTGAATCTGCATATGCAAAGACTATCACAATGCTGTGTAGCTTAGAGTGCAGAAGAGCAGATGGCAAGGAAGGACAACAAATCCTGACGCAAATGGACACAAGGATATCCATCATTTGTCTGCACCAGAAACTAAGACATGGAGAAGAGAAATTTTACTATTTTTAAACTGGTTACAAGGGGGATATGAAGGACGTAGAGAAGAGCTGACACCAATGGAAGACAACAAATCATGGAACCAAATGGACGCGAGGATATCCATCACTTGTCCACACCAGAATCTAAGACAGGGAGAAAGTAAATTTTTGATACGTTCAAAGCTGGTTACAAGGAGTATATTATAAATACACGGTTAGTTACCAAGCATTTCAGTCATCTACAAAATGCTTTTTATGGAGGATAAAGAACTGTTTCCACGTGAAAAGAGTTGCAATGATGGCCCTTTAAGCCAAATTTGCAGTCACCGTCACAAAAGTGCTTCATACTCATGTATTTGACTTATGCATCTTGTAACGTGCCAATAGAGAAGTTATTCTTACCACATCCCTTGAAGCAGAATATTGTAATAGCAACCAATCATCATGCCAATAGAATGCTCTTTTTCCTTCTTCTCATTTAGAAACTTTTAGTTCCAAGTTGCTTAAATTTATCAAGAACTAACATCTATCATGAGTCCGAAATTAATACTGACCCAAGCTCACAAAGTGAGACGCAACATCTAAAATCAAGAGCATTTTTAACAATATGCAACAGAAAGGCATATTGCACTCTCTGCATGTTAGTATTTAAGTTTGAGCACATTGGAGAGTTTTGTGAGAGAAGAAATTTGCTGAGAAGGCAACAAACAATATGGAAGGCAAATCTTGTTTCATCCATCAATGTATAAATGCAAACTGTCCAATGTCCTTCATCCAAACACAATATTTTAAAATCTCTATCATGCTACACCTATTGGTTGCTTGATGAAAGAAAAAGAGGGCATAAGAAACATACCCTGATACCTCTATTAGAAGCTGTCCATCTTTCATAAAGTGTCATGCCCTCTGAGTCAGGGTCATTAACCTTATCCACCACATTAAACACAATTAGCTAAAGCTCCAGGTAAAAAGGCATCATTGTCTAAACTATATCTATTAACTAATAGCGTAGCAGGCATACCTTCTTGGCGATCTCATTAAGTAGATCGTCTAACTGAGGAGTCGTACTGGCAAAAAACCCAGGGCCTTGAACTGCACAATCCACATTTAGATAGGCCACCGATTTAGATCCAATGTTGACAAGATTCTGCTCAACCCACTCAGTTGATCCAATCTGAATCCATGGAAAGAGAACGAGATGAGTGCAAAGCAAAAGTGAAGTAGCCAGAATCAGGTTTCAGAATATCAATTATAAGCTATCAGCGTGATCTATCTGTTAAATAACCCCTGCCGTAAAAACATGCATAAAGGCTTATAGACTATAGCCACTCAAATCACTGTCTAACTTTTCTGGCCTATTCTACCATTTAATCACCCCGCCGAATCCAGAAGTCATGTACAGTTAAAATTCTTGTCACTAGCAGAATATGAAGTGACTAAAGATAATCATAAGCCTATTCCATTGACATTCGCATATACTTCCATCTGAAGACTGCAGATACTTGTTTCTTCTTTGTAAAGTTACTGGACAGCTCTGGAATTTATTTTTTGACTTATTTGAAGTCAAGTGGGTCATTCCAGCGACAATTTTTTAATAGAAACAATGTGCTGAATATGAAATGGAGAATTATTCCTGGATGGATGTGTCTTTTGCGTAACGTAGAGAGAAAGAAACCTGAGATGTGCTGAGGGAAAAATAGACGACGACTACAAATGTGCTAGAATTTAAATGTCTATGTAATTTAGCTTCTCGTTGTAACCTAGTAAATGTCAGCCGAGTTGAATTATTCTAACCTTATGGAAGTTGCACCTTTCAGAGCCTAAATTTTCAGCTATGAAAATATTTACCATTTAAAAAAAATATATATACACACACACATTCACATGCATACTTCCAAAAAAGGGTTAAACAATGTTGGCCACAATTATCTCCCAGTCAATTCTAGAAATAGCATCTGATACTACCATCAAATAGTAGAACAAGCTGATGATTCTGGAGACAGAACATTACCTACCATCCCAAACTCTTCTGCATCCCAACTGCAGAGGACGATTGTTCTTCGAGGGTTCCAACCCAAACGCATGAGAAGAGCATAGCGACGAGCAATGTCAAGCAGAGCGGCAGTTCCGCTATTGGGATCAACTGCTCCATAAGTCCATGCATCTCTATGGTTTCCAAGGAGTACAAAACGATCAGGCTCTTCGGATCCCCTTATGACAGCAAAAACATTGTGAATTGTTGCCATCCTTTTCTCCCCCTGAAATTGGAAAAAATGCAGAAACATTTTAATAAATTCTTAGATGACCTGCTTTTGAGCTATTCGTATGTTCATCATTTTCTTAGGTAGCTTTAGTAGGACCTTTGCACTAACAAGAAACCATTATGTGGTGTTGGACAAATAGCTAGCAAGAGACGCTTTTGCTTTCTATCAACCAAAGCATATATATAACCTTTTTTAGCACTTCATAGAATTAGTGGAAATGTTAGTAATCTTTGAGATATTACTTTTCCTAGGAAGTTCTTGCATGATTCTGTACTTGGAAATAGTTATGATGATTGATAATAATGTAGGAGTAGTTACAATAGTTAGTGGCAACTGTAACAAATATGGTAACTCTTTCAGAGGAGAATCTAACAATAAATCACCCACATCTTTAGGTAAGGAAACAGATACACCATGTATTTGTCATAATAAGAGAGCAATTTTGAACAAAAGCACTACTAAAGCAGGAATTGAGTTTCATACTATTTAAATGAGGTGGATCCAAAATGAAAGCACGAGTGCTTGAGAATGAGCTTTTATTAGTATAAAAGTGGGTCCTACTAACATAATTCGTCATATGAAATTGAAAACGCACATAACACTATAACAGTTCCATAGAATATATTTCATCGAGAAAAAATGTTGAAAAAGTTCTAGGATAGCTCAAAAGAAAAAAGAAACACAGCTTATATGGGAAGAGTAAACTGTAAAAGTATATTTATTTCCTGAAACTGTAGTTTTCTCATCTAGAGGACCATGCTCCTCAAAGGGTACTCCTCTCTATGTAGCTTTTAGTTTTTTTCAAGCAAGGGAAAGCAAGTCTCTTGCTTGTGATGACTAACATGCTTAAGCCAATCTTTAGATGATAAGGTTATCAAAACTCTGAAATCTAAAATCTCAGTAGTTTTAAAAATTCAATATTTCAACCTTAAAACTGAGTGCTGTATTATGTACTTAAGCGATTCCATCGCATCACCTTCTTTTTTTTGGATGATGGTACTTAAACATGGCATCACAGTTATTTTATCATTGCTTCGTGAACAACCAGTCTGGAACAGGAATAGCTGTATCGCGAGCTCATTTTAACCCTTAATAATGGAAAAAGATGTGTATGAATCCTCAGATATTCTGTGACAAATTCAGTAAAGATAAGAACCCAAAAAAAAAAAGACCAAGTTCTTCTAACTTGCCATTATTTTGTACGAACGTCATCAAGCCAATTAAAGAATATCAGAAAGCTAAAAGAAACCTGACTCTAGAAATTCATGTCCTGTTTCCTAAAGTCAACCTCAGATGACCTTGACAAGCTAACAAATGTTTGACGACAATGCAGCTATCAAATGACCTTCATAGCTAGACAAAACACAAAGTTCCCCACACGAGAAAACCAAATAGGGGAAGCAAGAGAAGATTGGCTTATGAATCAACATGGACCTTTCCAATTGCCTTGATGCACCCCCATGTTGGACTAGAATAACATAGGAACCTCAACATCAAATACATCCATCACACCAAAAACCTGCCAACATGTATTGTTCCACTACTTACTGCTACATGCCCAATAGTGTTGATCAGATCCTCAATTAACCATAATCATTCTTTTCACTTTGTTTATTAACCGAGAAATAACTGAGGGTTAGTTGCGTACAGTTCAAAACTCTGTGATTAGTGGCCCCCCTCTACCCTTCTCCACTTAAACACCATGCTTTTTGTCTGTGGCAGGGTATTTTTTTTTTTTTTTTAACCTGTCATGTGGCGCGCCTAACCCACACATCACAATTGCTCATAACTCTAGACCAAAACCCTGGGGTGCTCAATACACAAATTCTCATAGCTAAAGTTAAGCATCGACTTGTATACATAAATCCTTCCCTTCACGCACTTAAGCTCCTCTAACATCCATGATTCCTCAGCAGCTAGCTCTCGATTGAAGTATCCTACCACTCCACAATCAAGCATGGCCTAAGCCAATATCAACCACCCTCACTTTCAAGATTTAACGTCATTTCTTTAATTCACCAAAATGATGCTCGGAAAAAGTATATGCATAAATCGGAAATGTAACCTTCCATATCCTATCTAGCCTACCCAACAATTCAAACAAAAAGGGCATTCTTTGTTTACCAAAAGTAGGCGTGAATCATGATAATCGAGAACTTTAACCATCAGCTATCGCCTATCAGTAACAAACTATAAATTTTGGGAATCTGTAACACTTATAAAATAATAAAGATTCTTTATAACTAAATAAACCTATCATTGTATAAACTCTGCTAAATTTATGAAGATGGAAAAAGGAGCAACCAAGTCAACTAAAACTAACCTGGTAGGTGAAGTTGAGCATAACCGGACCGGGGCCGAGCCGTCCACTGGTCGCACACCTCATACTCTTTGTCCATTCATAAGGCATATGAGCTCCCTCAAGTGACTTCAATATACTCTCAGCTGACCCCACTGATATAGGCAATGAAGGTATCTTAGGAAACCTTCTTGTCACCCTGGGGTCATCTAACCTCAACCTCTCCCCACCCCCCCAGCCAGGACTGAGTGGGTCCCCTAAACCACTCATCACAGTCCCTCTCTCGACTCCTCCACTTACAACACCCTCAGTAAACATCAGCACCGCCGTGACACCACGCGCCGCCGCCTTCTCCACCACCTCATTCCTTGACAACCCACCACCCCTCCTCACTATCCCAACACATCCCTTTACAACAACCCCAACACCATGAAGGGCAACATAGTCCTTTTCCCTTCCATAGTTCAAGAAAACCGGCTTCCCATATACCGAACCGGACGGTGAGTAAGCATGGTAGGGCTTTACGACACGGTTATTGTCCGAACCGGGTTCGGACAAGGATAAAGAAAGCGGTGGTGAACCGTCAGGAAAATGAAGAGAAAGTGAAGAGTGCAAAGGGTAAGAAAGGAGAACAGTGTAGTTAGTGACACGAGTTTGGAGGTTAAAGGATTGGAAAAGAGACTTAACGTAAAGAGCAGTGTGAAGTGAAAGTGGGGTACCAGCAAGGTGGGGGTGCTGGGTAAGGTGGCGGAGGTAAGTGGCTAAAGTGTAGTTTGTAGCAGAAGAAAGGAAAGTGTCTTGAAAGAAAAGAGTGTTTTTGGTACTAATACTAGTACTAGATGAATGGGAATTGTAATAATAGTGGTGGAGAGAGGTAAAGAAAGCTAGAATAAAAAGAATGAAGAACATTTTGGAAACAGTAATGGCAAGTTGAGCCATTTTGACAAGAGAAATGGATGCTTACTACTCTTCCTGTGTGTGTTTATAGACAGTGGCAAGTTGTTCAGTTACTGTTTTTGTATATGAAAGAAAAATTCAGATGATTTTGGGTTTATGGGAGTGACTGTTACAAGGGAATACGAGGGGGTCAGTGATTATGTTTGATGTGACTCATGACAACGTACTACTCCCTCCGTCCCAATTTATGTGGCACCATTTCCTTTTTTGTTTGTCCCAAAATAAGTGGCACCTTTACTTATTTGACAACTATTTAATGCATCATCTCTATTTTGTCCTTGTTGGGCCCTACATACTTTTAAACCTACCAACAACTTTTTTATTACTCAAATCTTCTCTCTCTTACTTTTTCAAGGGTAAAATTGATATTTAACAAGGTCAACCTCTATTTTTTTAAACTTCGTGCCCGGTCAAATGGTGCCACATAAATTGGGACGGAGGGAGTATGTTCATTGCATTATATTCACTGCTTTGCTCCACAATGCCAATAATTGCTACTCCCTCTCCTCTCACCCTTGACTACCAAATCTTTCTTATTTCTTTTCTTTTCTGGTAGAACGAAAGAAGTGCACTAGAAGAATTTCTAAAAAGAAAAGTGCACTGAAAGATTTTCCTTAAGTTACAGCTATTTATATAGTTGTAAATCATTTCATTAAGAATAAATTATATATATATATGTGTGTGTGTAGGGGCGGAGCAAGAAATTAGCGAAAGAGTGTTCAAAAAATTTTAGAACGTCACACTTGAAATTTGAACTTGTGACCTAAAATAATTGTTGAACTCACTTTACCATTTCAGTAGAAAATTCTCTTGTGTCAAGGGGGTCCAATAGCGTGTATACTACCAACAACAACAATAACAACAACAACAACAACAACATACCCAGTATATCCCACAAGTGGGGTTTGGGGAGGGTGGGATATACGCAGACCTTACCCCTACGAAGGTGCAGAGGCTGTTTCCGATAGACAGCTAGGGAAAAGAATATTTTTGAAGACATACATAGAAAATCAAGACAACAATACAATGCTAGAAAGTATGACAATGCTAAAGCATATCCAAAATAAACAGACACGAACAGAGAATATAAAGGTGAAGACTAAGAAGTACATCGTCTATGACACATAATACCACATCTAATAATAGCCCAGACACTCCCCTACTACTTACTCCTCCACCCTAATCTTCGACCTCCATGCACTCCTATGTAAGGTCATGTCCTCGATGATCTGGATCTAGGCCAGGTCTTGACGAATCACCTCGGCCCAGTTCTTCTTCGGTGTACCTTTACCTCTCCGTAGACCTAGCACTGCCAACCTCTCACACCTCCTTACTGGAGCATCAACACTCTTTCTACTCACGTGACCAAACCATCGCAACCTCGCTTCTCGCATCTTCTCATCCATTGGGGCCACGTAATGCAATGCAAAATACGCGGAAGCTAAAAATGATATGAATATGCGGAAGCTAAAACAAGATAGGGGATATCTAACAAGATATCGAGATAAAAGCAAGACGACGCTTGAAACATTTACCTAAGTAGCACCGAGGAACTTGTCTCGATACACCCCGAGTGAAGTCAAGGATCACATATACTACGCAACTACCCTCAAGAGACACTCGGCTCTTGCAAATAGAATGATCACAAAGAGGTTTCGAAGTTCAACTTGGACTCGACCAAGTGAAATTATGCCCGCTCACGGGTTCTTCATTGAGATTCACTCAAATGATACATCATTCTATATTCAAAGTTGTGTAAATCAAATGAAATGGCTAAGTGTTCTATTTATAGAACTTTCTAAGGCTAAGGTGAAATGACTAAAATAGCCCTCAACTACGTTAAAACAATATACAACACTGAGGGGCAAAATAGAAAGTTCACACAAAATTCTAGTTTCTTCAGCGTAGTGGGCGCTCCACCTGGAGTCGGGCGCTCCGCCTGGACACAGATTCATTTTGGCTTCCATTGATTACTTCACCAAATGGGTCGAGGCGATCACTCTCAAGTCCATGACCAAGAAAGTCGTGGTGGATTTCATCCATTCCAATATTATCTATCGCTTTGGTATCCCAAGTACCATAATCACTGATAATGCGACAAACCTGAACAGACATTTGATGAAGGAAGTGTGTGAAAGATTCAAGATCACACACCGAAATTCTACACCTTACAGACCAAAGGCAAATAGTGCGGTCGAAGCAGCAAACAAGAATATCAAGAAGATCCTTAGGAAGATGATACAGGGATCTCGTGATTGGTATGAGAAACTGCCTTTTGCCTTGCTCGGCTACTGCACAACTGTGCGCACTTCTATAGGTACTACTCCATATTCATTGGTGTATGGAACTGAAGCAGTCATACCAGCCGAGGTGGAAATACCATCACTCAGAATCATTGTAGAAGTAGAAATTGAGGATGCAGAATGGGTCAAAACCAGGCTAGAACAATTGTCGTTTATTGATGAGAAGAGGCTCCACGCAGTTTGTCACGGCCAACTTTCTCAACAAAGAATGGCACGTGCATACAACAAGAATGTTCGCTACCGCGATCTGAAAGAAGGGCAATTGGTTCTGAAGCGAATCTTTCCTCATCAGGAAGAAGCTAAAGGGAAATTTTCTCCAAATTGGCAAGGATCATACCTGATAAAAAAAGTGTTTCCAAACGGTGCCTTGTACTTAACGGATCCAGAAGGAAGGACCGCCGAGATGCCAGTCAATGCAGATGCAGTTAAGAGATACTACATATGAGCTTCAGGCCAACTTTATTTTGTTAAGATAGACATTCTCCTACCCAAAGCATTGTACTCTTTGATGGCCTTTAGAGCCTTGCACTTCCTATTGTAAACTCTGTTTTGGGTATCAATGAAATTGTAATGAAATGAAAATTGAGAAACATCAAAACAAAATCGGCATTAAGTTGTCAGAGCTACGTCTTCACCTGATTCCTCTAAAAAGGATACATAGGCAGCCATTCGGGTGCGGTCATAACATGGAAAAGTTCTCTTCTTTCCTGTCTCACATTGACGCAAAACCTTGCCTCCAAGTCTGCGGCCAATACAAAAGAAATGCAGAGCCCCTGTTTATACTAAACTGGGGCAGATTTTTTATTTTTTATTTTCCAAAATAAGCCCAAGGTTTAGGTCATCTGCCTAATGCATCTGGGAGGACGTTTATGCCCTGTCAAATAGAAACTCAAACGCCCCAGTTTATTCTAAACTGGGGCAGATGTTTTTTATTTTTAAAGAAGAATGTTACCAAAGGTGGTGAATTTCACCTCATGATGCGATTTGGATGTTATTTGATTCAAACAAAAAAAAAAAAAAGAAAAATGATGATGTCTTGACGGTGAAAATCTGAAAAGGCGCCGTAAGACAATGAAGGCAAAAGATTAAGGAGAGAGGCTAACCGGCGAAAACCCCAAAAGGGCGCTGCTAGCCGACTTGAGAGTCACCTCAACTATGATCGGTTATGGGCTAGTATCTGCATTAAAATGATTCTGGACAAACAAGCAGCGCTAGTCGGACGGGATCATTCAAGATACATGTCATGATCATTAGGGCCGCCAGTATGTCGCCAGATAAGTTTCCCCTTTTCAGAAAAACGTTTCTTGTCCAAACGACTTTCGCTCCAATTTTTTTCTGTCCCTTTTGTTTCATTCCACCTCACCATTATTTTCTTGCCCTTTCGGCACTAACCTAACGTGAGCAACAAAAGAAATTCGCAAAACTCTGTCTCTACAGGATTTGCAGTTTACTTTCAGTAATCGGGGCACTCCCCTAACAATGGGACATTTTAGTTTCAGCAATTGGGGCACACCCCTCACAACGGGATAATTTATTTTCAACAATTGGAGCACTCCCTCACAATGGAGCAGTTTATTTTCAGCAGTCGGGGCACACCCCTCACAACGGGATAATTTATTTTCAGTAATTGGAGCACTTCCTCGCAACGGAGCATTTATCTTTCAGTAATCGGGGCACACCCTCACAACGGGATAATTTATTTTCAGTAATTGGAGAACTCCATCACAATGGAGCAGTTTACTTTCAGCAATCGGGGCACACCCCTCACAACGGGACATTTTAGTTTCAGCAATTGGGGCACACCCCTCGCAATGGAGCAGTTTACTTTCAGCAATCGGGGCACACCCCTCACAACGGGACATTTTAGTTTCAGCAATCAGGGCACACCCCTCACAATGGAGCAGTTTATTTTCAGCAATCGGGGGCACACCCCTCACAACGAGACAGTTTATTTTCAGTAATTGGAACACTCCGTCACAAATGGAGCGTTTATCTTTCAGCAATCGGGGCGCACCCCTCACAACGGGACAATTTATTTTCAGTAATTGGACAACTCCCTCACAATGGAGCAGTTTACTTTCAGCAATCGGGGCACACCCCTCACAACGGGATATTTTAGTTTCAGCAATTGGGGCACACCCCTCACAGCGAGATATTTTAGTTTCAGCAATCGGGTCACACCCCTCACAACGGGACAATTTATTTTCACAATCGGGGCACACCCCTAACAATGGGACATTTTATTTTCAGCAATTGAAGCACTCCCTCACAATGGAGCATTTATCTTTCACAATCGGGGCACACCCCTCACAATGGGATATTTTATTTTCCGTAATTGGAGCACTCCCTCACAATGGAGCAGCTTACTTTCAGCAATCGGGGTACAACCCTCACAATGGGATAATTTATTTTCAACAATTGGAGCACTCCCTCACAATGGAGCAGTTTACTTTCAGCAATCGGGGCATACCCCTCACAACAAAGTAGTCTACTTTCGGCAACTGGGCTCATTCCCGACAATGAAGCAATTTATCTTCAGCGGACCAATCCTGGAAGAACAAGCCTGCAATCAAGCTCAAGCAAGCCGCCCTTAGAAAATGGCAAAATTTTATATTGTAATTTTATTTCTCTTGTAAAAGTTGTAGAAAAGCAGGCAGCACCCAGCAACAACTAGCAACAAGTGACCAGCAGCAACAACCTCAGTGTGTTAGAAGTGTCTCTTGTTACTCCCAATGTAATAGAAGTATCTAGTGTCAGTCATAGGTGTCTAGTAGCGCCTAGAGTAAGTCCTAGTGTCTCTAGAAGTGTTACGTTGTCTGTCTAAAAGCGGTAGTCCCAGCTACCACTCATGAGGAACTACAGTGACCTGATTCCTTAGTCCGGGGATATGTAGGTAGCCTTGTAGTCAAGGTACGGTCACAATTTTGCATGACCTTGGCTAGAACCAAAAGTCAAAATTAGTTGTGATTATGTCTTTGCCCGAAAACTCTTCGATGTTCTCGACCAAAGAGGGGCAGTTGTAATCACCTAATTTTGGCACCAAATTGATAATTACTTGAAATTGTTTGTGCAAATTTTCTTAGAATTTTTCAATTTTATCTAGCTTTTATTTTATTTAGTTATTCAGACAGAACAAATGCTAAAAATTGCCCAAAAAAAAAAGATGATTGTATTTGTGAGTAATGTTTAGTTTACTTCTCTTTTGTGTAAGCGAAAATATTTATTGCGTATTTTTACTAATTGTGTGGTTTAATTAATTGATTGTGTTAAATGTGTAAGTTTATGTTCAAATAATCCATTTGAGTAAAGAAAGCCAACCCACTTATGTTTCTGACCTGGCCCAATCACCTTTAATCCCAAATTTCCCCTAATTTTCCCTTATTCCACACAATTCAGCAGAAACTAATAAAAAAAAAGGCTGGCGAAATTCCAAGGGGCCGTCGTGATCCTCCGCTGCCGTCTCCGTCGCTCGTCGATGATCCATTCTCCGGCCAAACCCTTACATGTCTAGGCGTCCCGTCCTCTCTCCATCTCCGTGATCAATTCCTCTAAAAACATAAGCCATTTAGCATAAATCGGAGATTGAAATCGCGGAACCCTAGCTCCGACGACCACTCGTCTTCTATGGCCAAACCTTACATCTACAAGGTCGTACCCCTCGTCTCTATCTATTTACGAACTTTGTTTTTTCTGAAATTTCTCCTCTTTTTCCATCGTCTTTAGGCAAGGGTCTTGGCCCTTCTCATTTCGGGCCGTGCTTTAAGTACGTCGACCTGAGATGATGAGGTCCAAGATCTATGCTCGTTTGACGTTTCAGCTTGGGATTCTTTGGGTTTATTATGATAGTGCCGTGGGGATGTACTCGGGGGATAATGGTGACGAGTCGATAATGGTGGCGATGCTTCGGTGCTGCAGCAGCGGCGTAAGATGATGAGGCTGTTTTAGTTTGTTAATTTGGAGGCAGTGGTGAATCCGTGGAGGTGTTGCAGTGCGTGTGTGTATGTGTGATAGGGCTTATCCGCATTGGTTTTGACATAGGATAGGCAGTTTGTGATGACGACGCAGATGTAGCGTCGATGTGTGATGGCAAGGTTGTTTTGTTTGGTTAATTTAAAATGACACGAGGTGTGGGTGGTGATATGAAGTTGTGGCTGGGGCGTAGGGCTGTGGTTGACTCGTAATGGCAGCAAAGGTGATGCTTTTGTGATGGCTCAGACACTAGCGATGGGTGTGTGCGATGATGAATCAGTGACGACGCGGATGTAGCGTCGATGTGTGATGGCAAGGCTGTTTTTGCTGCAGCAGCGGTGTAATGGTGGCGAAGTTTAACCGGGACAGTGGAGGAAGTCGAGGCAGTTGTGGCGTGTTTAGTGGAGATGTTGATTCGATATTGCGGTGATGTTAGGCTCTGCAGCAGTGAATGTGTAGGGGCGAAGTAGAGGCGACAACAGGAAGCTGGATCATGAGATGGTAAAGGCGTATCATTGAAGCTTTGATCTCAATTAGTTACGATGCAATTTAGCTTAATGGTACAAAAACTTTGAGTCTTGTTTTATTTTTTTAGCTTGCTTTGTTTTGTAGATGTGTAGCTTGGAAAATCATTATGTATTAGGGAACTTACATATAGTTTGTTGAAATATGAAATTAGCGTTGCTTTGAATGAAATGTTGCATTGTCAAGTGTTAGCGCTTTAAACTAGTATTAGTTTGTCCGAGTTTGAATTTCGTCTCGAGCTTGCTATTGTTATCCCTGAGTAAGCAAGAACGGTCTGGTGTATTTAGTTCGAAATTAACTTGAGCATGATTTTTTCTATAGAGGAAAGCTCTCAGTTTGTGTAATGATCAAGTATGAAAACTGGTCCGAATGTGCAGAATGGTTATAGAACTGTAAACTTTATTGTGGTTCATGATTAGTGTAAAGCGTGTCCTTCATTGCTTAAAGTGTGTGAGGGTGTGTAATAGCATGGAGAGTTTAGTAGTTGAATTGCATAATTATTAGTCATAGTTAGTTTAGTTTGATTTAATAGTTAACTGGAAGTTTTGTTTAATTGAGAAATAGGAGTTTGGAGGCCAAATTAAGTTCTGTTAAGACTTGGTAATGGGCTGTTTGTACTGGGAAGAATCTGGTAGGTTTAAGACCTATTCAATTAGTGGAAGAACCTGATGGTTTCAGTTTAGTTTGGTTGTGATGGTTTGATTTGTTTAGATAGTTAGAATGACATAGGATTGATGATGTCAAGTGGGAGGTCAAAAATTTAGTCAGAATGTGCAAGGGTGGCAGCAGAAGTTCTGCCATCTTTTTTTTCTAAGTACAAACCTTGCATGCCAAAGAAATTATGGCCTAAAATGCAAAGGCTTGGGGCACATGGCTAGGGTACTCTTTACTCAAGCACACACCCACTTCCTCTTCTATTTTTAGGGAGAGCTCTTCATTCTCTTGGGGGGGGGGGGGTGTTGACACCCAATTTTATCCCGAATTTTAAGTTAATATTAAATTATAAAGTGTATTTAATTAGAAGGGCTAATTTTAGAATTTAAGTAACTAATTTTAAAGAAAAGGGCTAAATTTGCAATGTTTAGCCCAATTTCAGCTCATTCGTGCAAACCCTCATATACGTTAATACTCCCTCCCCAATTCAGAAAACCCCTAATCCCCTAATCCCTAATTCCCTGACCCGTTTCTCCCCAAAAATCCCATTCTATTTTCCCCCCAAAATCAAATTTCCCCGACCCCACTTCTTTCCAGCTCACCTCGTCGTACAAACCTTATCCTAAAAATCCGTTGGAGGAGGAAATGGTCATTGAGGGAAGTCAATTGTACATGCGGGAAAGCGGGAAAGCCCTAATTGTGGGGATATAAAATGAAAGCTAGAGCCGTGAATGAAAAAAAAAAAAAAGGCAGCAGCGGCAGAATAGAGGGGCTTGAGCAGAGAGGGTTCCAAACATTTTGAGCTGTTAATGGGGTCGGGAAATGAGCAGCAATGAAAGAAAATAGGAGAGGATTCACAGAGGTAACAGGTGAAGGAGACAGAACAGAAAATACCCATATATTTTTCCTTAGTTTTAGTTCAGAACATCGCGTTACTGTTTTGGTTTTTCAAGTCGAGTCGCGTCGTCATTCAAGTCGTCGACCTCGTTCAACTCGTCTCTTGTTCGAGTCGCTTTCTTCAGATTCAACGCCCTAGCTCGCTGCACCAAAAAAGGTAATAAACCTCACCTTAGTCTAGCTCGCTGCACCCAAAAATGGTAATAAACCTCACCTTAGTCTCTTTTTATTATATATCTGCTTTGTGATTTACGTGGGATAGTTTCTCTCTTAGTGAAAGTTACTTGGATAACCAATGGTTAAATCTCTGCATGTATGTGTTTAGCGATACATTTATTATGTTTCCCTGTTGATATGATAATATTGAAGTTAAAATTTCAACCTTTATCGATTCTTGTCTTGTTAATATTAAAAGAAACTTGATTAATATGTTATTCAAGTGATAGTTATGTCCTGCTTTTGCTCATTTCTGTAATCTCATGTTTAAAGAGGAGGATCTTAGTTTCCTTATGTTTAAGTAGTAAGGTGAAAGTTAAGGTTTTGATTTTTGAAAATGAAGATTTTGAGTTATGTCTAGAATGTTCAAGTCTTTAAATGCCTTTGATAAACTCAAGTCTAGTTCTGTTGACGTTTCCACTTGTTGGTTTGTTTCTGCTTGCTTTTGCTTCTGCCTGGCTGTATGTGTGAAGGTAGCAGGGTATTCTGATAGGTCAAAGGGTGGTTGTTTGGTTCTGCATTAATGTGGCAATGGTTCAGGTGTGTTTGAGAGGCTTTTCTTTGTGTTCTTGAAGCGTGTGCAGTTGTTAGAAGTGGGGTTGTTGTCTCGGCTTGTTTGCAGGTAATTGGAGTGGTGTTTGGAAAGTTTGTGAAGTGTGTAGGATGCCTTAGTAGTTGCAGTTCGTTTAGGAGTTCTTTGGTGTATGCAGTTGATAAATAGAGGTGAATGAGGAGGTAGCAAGGAGTTGGTTTAGGGGCTGAGTTCAGCTCAGAGCTTGTTTAAATGCATCAGGAGTTCAGGGTGCTATTTCTGGCTTATTGATAGAGGTATAGGGGCAGTGAGGGAGTTAGTTTCAGGGGTCTGTGAGAGAGGAGATAGCTTGTGAGGGAATATAGGTATGTGCCGCAGGCAGTAGGAGAGAGTAGATGTTGTTTTAAGGAGTTGAGAAGGGGTTCAAGTGAGTGTATGTGAGGAGTTGTGTATGCTGCAGGGTTTAGAGTTGTTCCAGGTGCATGAGAATGTGAGAGATGAGTGTTTGAAGTTTTGAATTGAAGGTCTGGTAGTATAGCATGGGATTTGATTAAGGCATGTTTCTTCAAAGTATGTCCTAGTTAATTTATTGTACGCATATGGCCTGATGTTAGAGTAGTCTCAAATCTTTTAAAAAGACTTGTTTGAATGAAATGATAGAGAGGTCGCAGGTTTGTGCTTGGGTTTGAGATTTTTTCTTGTGTTTAAGAATGGTTGAGTGCAGGTGAGTAGTTCAGTGTGTTGGTGGGTGTGTGTGTGTGTTCATAAATCAGTGTGTGTGTGTCCAGATTGTGTGTGTATCAAAATGTGTGTGTGTGTGTCCGAATGTGAGCATGTGTGCCTGAAAACATGTGTCTACAGATTAGTATTTCAGTGAGTGTGCAGGTGTGCTGCAATTAGGCAGCTAGGCTCTGGTCTGTTCTGGTATAGACTGGACTGGACAAGAGGGAGTACAAGCTATTTCATATTATTTATCTTCTATCTTCATCTCTTGTTCACTGTTAATTCCTCAACTTACTGAAAATAGTATTGAGTTAATGCTGCTATGATACATTCGATGTCATAGTTTGGGCAAGCGATACATGTAATGGTGCATACAGTTTCCAGATAATTGGTGTCTAGGATTAAGTTTTTATAAACTTAGATGCGCCTATAAAAATTACTTAATTGTATAGTTAAAGGCTGAAATTTATGTGTTTGAAAGCTTGTTTCATTCTATGCCTAACAGAAGATGCATGGAATTAGTGAATATTGTTAAGCTGATCTTCTCTGTTTCTTCCTCTGAAGTTCTTCTACTGGAATTCTGAAATTGATACATTATCTTAGGCTTGAACTATTGTTCACTGGTCGGCTAAGTGTTTCATTTGAATTTGAATAAATTTGGTTCATAGAGCATCTCCTTGCTAGTTATGTACTAAGTTTTTTGTGAAATCCCCTGTATGAAGTTTCAATTGACCAAGTGTTCCTTTATGGGATCAAGATTGTTTATTGATCTCTCTTTGCTTAAATTCTATTATTTGTGGTTCTAGATTTTGAATTGTCTTCACAAGTGATTCTTAAATTGCTACTAATCTTTATTTCCTTCTTATTTTTGCATGGAATACCTCTTGGGGCGAGTTTGGGCAAAACTCACAAATGGGAGGGTACATTGGCTTGGAGTCGCATTGGGGTCAAGCTCGGGCTCAAGTTCTAGAGACCTTTAGAAATTTTAGAAAAATCAAGGCTCCTGCGAGTTTGTCAAATTTCCGGGTTTTATCTTTTAACTCTTATCCTTCCTTTCCTTTTAGAATATTTATGTAAACTTTGTAGAAACATTTTATTTACTAATATATATATAATTTGTTTGAGATATTTGATTCACTTTATATTCATTATCTTTTATTTTGAAGTCGTTATTTACTTTAATGTAAATAAGGCCATTTAAGCAAATGCATGCAAAATTTCATATATTTTCAAAACCACGAATAATAATGACTATAAGAAAAGACTTCTATCTCATTGATACGAAGTAGTTTCTTTAAAAAGTCAAAATTTATAAAGAAGTTTCAATTAACTTCTAAATGCCCCGAAGAGACTTTGCAAAAGTGACTTGAAATCTAAGTTCCATCTTATGATGAGAAACCCCGGGTTTTAAAGTTGAAATTAAGCAAGTGTCATTTATGCACTGTCACATACGAGCTTGGCAAAGAAATTAGGACGATCAAATCGTTCATTTTCGAAAGAAATGTGCTTTTATTTTATTTTATATTGAAAATAATTAAAGCTTTTAAATAAATTGTTAATTTTTTGAAAACTTGCTAAATTTAATTAATTGAATTAATTAATGGTTCAGTTAATTATTTTTAGAAAAGCGCATAAATAGCAGTTGCAAATATTTTGGAAACCTGTCGGATTAACCGTAATTTACGGAATTTCGAAAGTGCCTTAAAAACCTTATTTCGAAATTAACAAAACCTCTTACTTAGAATCTCTGAAAAGACTGTCTTTTCCAAAACCAGAGTTTTTGCACGCATTTGCTTATTTGGTTCCCTGTTTTTCCTTAAATTGAGTGGCGACTCCAAAAACTCCAAAAGAGTTAGTCCATCAATTGATATTCCTAAATTTAGCCTTTCAAGGTTATTTTTTGGAGGTTCAACAGAGGTAGCAGACAACATTAAAGAGAGGATTACTACACACAAGATCTGAGAAAAAAAAAATACCAACTATCTCTTTTAAAAAACACAAGACAGATCTCTAAAATACACTTACAGCACGCGTTGAAGAAAAAAAAAAGTACCAAAGAGTTGAGAGTAAATTTTTTTTTTTTTTTTTTATATATAGAGAAAGTAGAAAGAAAAAAAAAAGAAAAAAAAAGAAAAGAAAAGAAAAAGAGGGAAAGGGTCTTGAATTCTAGTAAAGTTTGTTTCTTCTTCAAAGAAGCTGTTGGGCTGTTCATCTTCGCTGCTAGTTACTCTTCGTGGGCTGCTTGCTTGGTTTTCTTCAGTAGAAATACTCACACTTGCTTGCAGAATTTTCTTTCCTACACTAGGTAAATGTTTCAACTATTTTATCATATTGTAAGCGTTTTGGCCTTAAAAGGTTTTGAAGGTGCTCCAGGTCGATGAACTTTCAGGCCCCACAACACTTTGATATATCCTTTTTTGTGTTCATATTTTTATTTGTTAAGTGAGTTCATATATTAGTATGCTATGCATGTTGCAAGAAGAAAGCCTACAAAAAAAAGTGTTGAAGTCTTGGGTCTGAAACTAAAGAAAAAATGATGATGGCATTTGTTTTAGGCTAGAGAGTTTGAAATTCTCATACGAATCCGGTCCATCAAAACATTAAATTGAGTTTATTTTGTTTTCAATCAGATTTTCATTATTATAACTTGATACCACTCGTAACGTTTGAGATAAATGTAAACAAAAAAATAAATTGGTACTGTGCGTGCAAATTTAAAGGGCAGAATAGGAATAGAAATGAATGAGAAAAGCAAGTGGCGACATGGAATTGGAGAAATAGGACAACAATTAGTTAGTCTTTAGTTTAAAACCACTTGTTTAAAAACAACACAGGCCATTCTTTAAAGAGTTTAGAAAGCATAGGTCAATCACACCATTTGTCCTAAAAGAGGATTGAACGAAATTTATCTCCTAATCAAGTTCTGTTAATCCAAGTCAACAAGTCCAAAAGGAAAATGATACAAAGCTAGCTAGTCTTCCATTTATGTCCATAATTATTTTCACGGATAACACTCATTTATTAAAGATGAAAGGGAAGTGGCTGTTTGTTGACTAATGTGATAAATAAAATGACTCTTGTTTAACAATAACGAATCATAAAGGTGTTAAATATACTACATCGTAATTGAAGTATTCGAACCGATAATAGTAAAGTTATTAATAATCTTAAGTGAGTCAAAGCGCAATCAATGCTCAGACTAGCTTAACCAAAATAAAAGGTCCGATGTTTACACGGAGTTCATTTATATTGGAAGTTTGAATGGATTATGTGTCCGCGGTTAATTTTTGATAGAGCCACCGTCAATGAACAAGTGACTGTCACCCGAACCAAAGCTTAGCAATTAACATGGCAAAAATAAAACATAATCCTAAAAGTCAATAAAACGACAATAAAAGCAATTGTGCTTGGCACAGGACTCGAGGGTGCCTAACACCTTCCCGAGAGTCAACCGAGATCCTTACCTGGAACTCTGACGCAGACCACTTACGAGTCATAGGTGTTCCAAGGTACCTCTCTGGTGACTTGGCACACCTTTGAACTATGTCAAGTGGCGATTCCGAAAATCTCTTAATAATTTGGTACCTCTAAAACATCCAAGTCACTGTGCCTATTTTAGTAAAATTTTAGGGCGTGACACCTATCATCACTTAAGTCTTCACCATATCTCTTCATTTGTTTGACAATAGCCAAAACTTTTGAAATATAATCCGAAACGGATTCAGATTCCTTTATATGCAATGATTCAAACTCTCCTCTTAAGGTTTGGAGACGAACTCTTTTCACTTTATCCAAACCTTTAAAGGAAGTTTGAAGAATCTCCCATGCTTGCTTGGAGGTGGTTGTATTTGCAACCTTCTCAAATATCTTGTCATCCAAACTTTGATGGATGAGAGTGAGTGCCTTTTCATATTTCTTTCTAAAGGCAGCGTCATCCTCTGCTTCATCACCTCCGACTTCCACCGGTTCCCAAACATCATAGGCACAAAGTAAGGCCTTCATCCGGATACACCAATTTTCATAGTTTTCTTTTGTGAGCATAGGAACTTGGAATGGAGTTCCATTACTATTTGTCATCTTTCTCCAAGTTTAGTTGTCTCTCAAACACACCGGCTCTCATACCAGATGTTAGAAAATTTGGGAGAGCAAGACAACACAAAAGAATACTCAAAACTCACAAAAAAGAAAAAAGAGGAAAGGAGGATTTTTATTCAACTTGACTTACTCAAATAGCTAGGAATACATGACTATTTATAGAAGAATTCTTTCATGTATCTGGCCTACACTATATGTAAACACATTAACTTAGTCCACACTTTACCTCTCCCAAGCTACATGGATGACATGAATTCACACTCTAATACATGTACTAACTTAATATTCTAGTTCATGAACTAATGTCTACACATGTAGACAAATGTGAACTAAATGGAAACAAGTTTATTTTGTTCATATTTCAACAAATGCTTGTAAGCTGGAAAGGATGTGTAATAATTAGAAATCATGATTTTGTGAGAAGCTCTATCTAACACTAGCTGCAAGAAATTTAAAAGAAAATCAACAGAAAGAACCTCAAACATAATAATGACGCTATAATCGGTAAGTGATGAGAAATCTGGATTGCGGATATTCAATGCGCATTCTAGCCAGCTCAAAGAAATGGTGCCGGAGTTGTCTCATTGAAGTGTGAACAAGAGTAAGTGCTGAACAAGGAGAGTATCACAAGGAAATCTTAACTTGCCATATTTACAAAGTTTCCTAGTGGAATACTACTAGGGTTACGAAGGCCATATAAAAGTAAATAATTGAGGCAGCCGATCTCAGTTATTCACTACGAGAGTTGAGAGCAAACATAAGGCGATTCAATAACTCTTAAAGTGACTTAACTGTTGAATACAACCATTGAAGAACTCGGAGTACAAGTAGTAAATCTGTTTAGGTTCTTTATGGGAGTTGTCATAGTTTTCATGTATTGTTCGTATTACCTATCTGCTTATGTTAGAAGCCATTATAATAGGTGAACTTTGAGTGGTTACTTTGTAAAGCTAGAGTTTAGCTTTGTTGAGTGATTAGGATCTAGAGTATAGCCCCTTGGTTACAGAGTTTGTAATCTAAAACTTGCTGTTTGTGTTAGTGAAGTGTTTTCAAAATCCCAGAGTGTGGGTCATGGTTTTTCTTCCTTGAGCAAGGAGTTTTCCACGTAAAAACAACGTGTCCTTTAGTTTATTGTTTACTTTTGTGTCCTTTAGTTTGTTGTTTACTTTTGTGTTTGTGTTTTTCCGTGGAGGCAGCTGCACAAGAACAGAGTTCTTGCAATTAAAGTCAGGTTCTTCGACGAAAATCGAAAGACACTATTCAACCCCTTTCTAGTGTCCATAGGAGATGCTTAGATTATAACAGAATACATGTCGAATGGATTACTGTCGCTTTTTCTTAGACATGTTGCAGAGGTTAGATATAACGATAAATATTGCATCTGCGCTGGACTATCTCCACTATGGTTGTTCAACACCTATGGTGCATTGTGACTTCAAAGTCGCGCAACGTATTGCTAGTTCGAGAAATGGTTGGCCATGTCAGTGATTTTGGCATTTCAAAATTGTTAGGTGTAGGAGAAGTTCTAACAGGAACAATTGCAACATTTTAAATTTTCCCCATATCCTACCAAACCCCTAAATATAGATTAGTATGTTCATCGGTAACTAGGGAACTTCTGATAATATCTACCAATCATAGCAGAGTATGGACAAGATGGAATAGTATCCATGAGCTTCGATGTTTATAGTTTTGGCATCCTGATGATGGAGACATTTGCAAGAATAAGACCAAGTGATGAAATGTTTACTGGATGTTTGAGCATACAATGTTGGGTAAGTGATTCTCTTCCAACTGAAATTCATAAGGTGGTGGATTCTAATTTGATAACTGACCGATGCAGGGTCTTTTATCTGGTATGAAACTAGCTTTGAGCTGCACTTTTAGTGACACCTGATGCAAGAATTAGCATGGAAGATGCACTTTTCAGCTCTTAAAAAGATTAGGCTCCAGCTAGTAGCTAGTAGCCATTAGCTGGAATCAGACCATTGGATATCTTATTTTCTTAAACAATAGTAATTCAAAACAAGGTAGGATTTTAAGAATTAATTTTACAAAGTATTTACCTTTAACTAATTGCAATAGAAGTAACTTTGATATATCTATATACTAAACTTCTTGACTGAATGCAAGTTGCTTTTGAGTCAGAAATTTGATGGCAGAAAGGTTGATATAAATGAACTCGCATGTGCGATAAAATGTGGAAAGTTATTATTTCATCACCATTCTTCAGTTAATTTGCAAACCTTTTTTCCAATGTCTGATATGGTTCACGCTAAAAAGTTCTAGAAAAATTTTCACATGGGTACATGATGGTCTAGAAAGAAAAGCAGACACTTCTTTTATTGTAATTTTCAAAGTACTGAACAAGGAGAATATAATTTTCATAAAGAGAACAACTAAGACTTTCGTCATAGTCTTCTTTTTGTCAATCCTATTTCAAGAAACTAAACTGGTACACAATCTTAACAGATCGAAGAAGGGAAGGTTACAAGAATGTGAATCAGTCCCATGATCATATAATCTTGCTAGGCCTAAATCACCTAACTTTCCATTTAATTAACTATCTAACAACACATTACTGGCTTATATATCTTTATGGATCACTACTTGTTCCCATCCTTCAAGAATGATGCGAATATGGACTTGGAACTATAGAGACTTCAACTTTTTGGAATTTAATCCGCAGATTGTCTAGAGAAAGGCTATCCTGATCATTGAGTTGCCCAAGTACTGATTAAGCTAAGAAAAGAAATGAATGTACATATGTAGTCTTAGTAAAATCACATCTTGAATCTAATAAAAACTTATACTTCAAATAGATTCCTACACACAAAATGGACTAAAGCTAATAACAAAGCAAGAAACAGTTCTATCTTAACATATTAGTAGCTTCTATGACGTACAGTTAATCATACTTAAGTCATATGAATACCAGGACGATGATGGAACATTCTCTCATTTGAGCATGGACTTAAAGATAAGAGCCTAATCAACGACCACCAGAGAGAAGTGAGTTTGTAATAGAGGAACAGTATGAACATGTCTTCTCCACAGAAGAAGATGAAGCTGAAGTGACAAAATCATCAAAACCTTCACTATGTGTAGCGATAAGGCCTGCAGCAGATAAACTTAGCGATGCTAAATCTGGTGGAGCAACAGATCCTTCCAAGTATTGACTAACTTGTCTCATACTTGGCCTAGCTGCTGGCTCTGAAAGAGAGCATAGTAAACCAAGTTTTAACACCAATTCTGCTTCCTCTGGCATAAAATCAGCACTTAGTTTAGGATCTACTGCCTTGAGAATTTCACCTCGGCACCAGCAAGAAAACACCGACTCGACCAAAACAAGATCATCGGATTGTGCTTTTGGATCTATTGGCCGCCTTCCACATGCAACCTCAAGCAAGAAAGCTCCAAAAGCAAATACATCGGTGCTAGTTGTTGGTTTGCCAGTTCTTGAATGCTCTGGGGCAATATAGCCTATAGTCCCAACTACAAGAGTTGTATGAGGTTCCATTCCATGATCATACAATCTTGCTAGCCCAAAATCTCCTAACCTTCCATTAAATTCAGAGTCCAATAATACATTACTTGCCTTTATATCTCTGTGTACCACTACTTGCTCCCATCCTTCATGCAAATATAATAGTCCTGAGGCAACCCCTTTGATGACTTGAAATCTTTGGTTCCAACTAAGGGCACATGCTGGTTGGTCATACAGATATTTGTCTAGGCTTCCATTAGGCATGTATTCATAAACCAATATCAGCTCTCCTTTACGCCTGCAATAACCAAGAAGAGGAACCAAATTCCTATGGCGTAGACGGCCCATACTCACAATTTCTGCTACAAAGGTCCTCATTCCTTGTTTTGTATCATGAGACACCCTTTTCACTGCGATCTCAATTTTTGAACTTGGCAAAACCCCTTTATAGACTCTACCAAAACCTCCAGAACCCAATAGACCATTTTCTTTGAATCCTTTGGTAGCAATATACAACTCTTTGTACTTGAACCTGTGCGGTCCATATTCAAGTTCCCAGTCCTCGAGCAACTCCGCGAATTTCCTTTTTCTTGTAATGTAATAAACAACTCCAGAGATTGCTGCCAATAATGAAACAGTTAACATCACAGGCAAACCAATTGAAAGAAGCTTAGATACCTTTTTTGGTCCAAGTCGAGGAAGCTTTGGAAGTTGAGATATATCAATTCGTTTTGCTTCTCCATTCATCTTAAAACTCCACCCCAGAATGTAATGTGTTGATGCTATTGAACCAGTGGCAGCTGAAAATCCAACAAACATGGTTTGCAATGTGATTGGTGAAAGATCATATGCCAGTGACAAGAGAGGGATGTTTGGCTTTGCAGTATTTAATGGTGCTAATGTGACATTCATTTGCTTAGCTTCACCATTGTACTCAACCCAAGCTTGCATAGGCTGGCCACTAATAAGAGTCAAATTTTGAAACGAATGAGTGTTTTCAGTATAGTAACCAGCAGGTTTTGATACTTCAGATTTCATCTGATTTATGTCAATGCCAACATGGTTGTCGTTGATATCTTCATACTCACGACTCAATAAGGTGTCGAATTCCACAGCAATGACATGGTTGGAGAAGTTCCCATTATTGGTAAGATTGAGAATGCCAAGGAGTGGAGCTGGAAGACCTCCTGGAAGGCCTCTAGTAGGTGTAATAACAAAAGCTAATCCATGTCCACCCAAGGTCGCGTATTCAGGCACTATAGCAAATACAAAGGAAGTGGAGAAAGAGAAAGCAGAACTATTTGAAGAGTTGTTCTTGAAGTTGATAGGATTGTTATAGAAGGCATGACCTGTTTTTAATGTTGTGGAATTGGTTAGCCTCAGCAAGCCATTGGATTTGAACTCGGCTAGACCATCAATGGTCATGTTTACTGACTTGAATCCATTGTAAGTGAACTCAACATTTTCTCTGGCTGCAACAGTAGCTATGGTACACACCACTAGCAAGACACCACAAAACATGGCTTACTATGGAGTCTTTGCCAATTCACTCATCGCTAGCC
Source organism: Petunia x hybrida (assembly GCA_037355625.1). Lineage (NCBI taxonomy): Eukaryota > Viridiplantae > Streptophyta > Magnoliopsida > Solanales > Solanaceae > Petunia > Petunia x hybrida. The sequence goes on along the minus strand of JBBBVM010001033.1, from coordinate 398,894 downwards.
AGTGAGTAGTAACATAGAAAAGTGGAGAGAATTTAATATTAATGTGCATGCAAGCAAGGCCGTGTAATAAGGGATAACACAACACCAGAAAAAGTGGTCATTGAAGTTTTCTTATAATGACTTCTATGTTTAGTAGAGTGATAAGTTGTTTGGGAGCTGGCTTGACTAATTGAGCAGAATAGAAAAGGTGTAAAACCTAGCCAATATAGTTGATCTTTTTTTTTTTTTTTTACATAAGGTAGGTGTATATCATTCAAGACCAATGAGGGGGGCTTTGCCTGACCTCCAAAATTACACCATCGACTGATAACCAGTCCATCAAAAAAAATAAAGGGCTCTTCAACTAACTAATAGTTTGCCCTTTCTATACTGTTTCTATTTTAACTACTAAACATTATTTAAGTTATTGATTGACACCTTCAATTCATTATCAACCAAGAAAAGCAAAGCTGCCAGGTAGTAACCATGTTGTTTACGTTTAGATGTTTCTTTCAGGTTTGATGCTAACATAATATTTCAACCATACTGATATGAAGTTTCACTCAAGGATATGCAGTCCTGGCTGCATCCTTTCCTTTTAGCCTTGTAAGTTGTAAGCATATACTGCCATCAGACTTTGGTTAATTATTAAATTAAGTCCTATTATACACATTGAAACTTTGCTGAGGTCAATTTAACTGTAGGTGTTCCTGTACATTGCTAGAAAGTAGACAATAACACAGAAAATGGGAAAATTTTATGTGAATGTGCAAGTTATCCGTGTAACAAGGGTAGAATATAAACCAGAAAAAGGGGTCATTTTGAGTGATTTCTTACTTTAATAAAATGATGTCATTTTCTGTGTGTTAATTTCTTATTTTGAATGTTAAAAAAAAATTTGAAGGTGTTTAATCTTCATATTCTTATTTTACCCTCAGTGACATTCACTTATAGGAATGAGTTGATTCATATCACATGATGTGTTAAAAGACCACAGGATTTAATGATTGAAACATAAAATATGATACATACATTTAGTTTTGCCCTATTTCATAGAGCCTTTAAAGTAGGCACCAAATTTTATTTTAACACCTTAACCAAATGTGTCCGGTATTAAGTAGTTGGTATTTTATGGCTTACCAAATATCGTTATGAAGCAAATTAGAAAAAACAGATCTTACATCTTTGTTTCAAATTGTAAACTAAAAGCCTATTTGTTATGAACATATTAAGAATGGTTTTAAGCCCGAAATAATCAACTTATGATCGAATCAAAACAGGTGAATCGTGCTACCGACGAGTCAAAATGCAATCTTAACCCAAAACACAAAATCAAATTTGGAGATTCTAATAGTAGTTAAGAAGATCTTGGGCTGACCATGATCAAATGCAGAGTAATGGTCATAAAAGCATGATTATTACTCCCTCCGTTTCAAAAAGGATGAACCTATTACTATTTGAAGGGTCAAACAAGATTATGTTTGACCACATGTCTTACAAATATTTTCTAACTATTTTGAATTGTTAACTATTGTGACTTATAGTATTTTTCATGTAGTTTCTAAATATGTAAATTTTATTTCAAAAAAATTAAAAATTTGATGTGCAAATTTCCGGTCAAAATTAGTCAATTTGACCCTCGTACTCCGCAAAGGTTCATCCTTTTTGAAACGGAGGGAGTATGACTATAACGTCACTCTTCTTGTCAACTATAAATAGAATTCATTTGTAACTAAGGAAATCATCCAGAAATACAATACTTGACTTATATATTATTAAGCTTTGTCTCATTTTATCAGCTCATCTATTTCTTGCCTCGTTTATCCCATTAAGCATTTGTCTCGTTTAAATTCAATTGTAGTTCGATCATAACTTTGATACAAGCAAATTATCAATTAATTCCAAAATAAATTCGATTTGTTTTCCTATTTCGATTTAGGCCAATACATGGGCTGATTTATATTCGGCTACACATGAGTTATACATATATTATACATTCGTCGACCATTTCATTTAAGGGGCGGACTATTATTTAGGTTAATTGTTCAATCTATATTTTAACTAGATATGCTATTATATTCTCCTAGTTGACTGCTTCAAGCTAGGCATTGGAAACATAACAACCAGATTTGCCAGGTGGCAGCATTGATTCCCTTTCATTTTCATGTTCTTTTCAGGTATTAACTTTTAAGGCATTTAATTAACATACTGATGTGAAATTTACGTTAGGGATACGTTGTCTTTGAGGACATCCTTTGTTTGATAATTGGATATTTTTATTTATTTGTTAAGCTAATTTCTTAATCACCCAAAATTAAGGCATACTTAAGCTTATTTAGTGTGTCATTTAAATTTCAAATTTGAAAAGGTGATAATTATAATCGATCATTAATCATTACTCGTAAGCATTGTCAGCATACATGATACATTCAATATATCCATTAGGTAGTTCATTTTATCAACGTGACATCAGAGTCAGACCCATACTTATTTTCTGTTTACTTAGAATTAGGCACCCATGTTATGTTATTTATGATCTAGTTAATCAGGCCTTGACATGCGTGGAATCTTAGATTGTCCACATTAGTTGAAAATGAATGAATTACAGTATATATGTTTTCTGATGCAATCACTGAATATTTCATGTTAGCACTCGAGTTCCTAGTAGAACTAATAAGTAAATTAACCATATGTTTCAAACTTGCAGGGGGCCTAATTTGATCATCTTCTCCTCTTGATTCACAATTTTGGAGGTATACTTAACACTTTTTGATGTTTTTAATATTCTCACTGCCATAATATAGCTTCAGATTATAGAAGTGGCGATATCAAAAATTTCACTAAAGATGTTCAAGATTTAATATATATGTATGAAAAGTAATATTTGACCTATTGTTGAGGAAATGTTTGGAAGAATGACAAACGAGAAGGACCCAGTTATTCTGGAGGAGAACCTGGTCCTTGTATAGAAGGGCACGACTGATCGAAAAGATTGAGGGTTGCAAATCCCTGCGGAACTAGGAGTAGTGGCGCGTGTACGAGTATGTATCCTAGTCAGACTAAAAGAGGTTGTGCCCAGGCTGTGTCTTCAAAGTACGAATACGAGTTGGACTTGAACAAGGAAAGAGTCACAGGGAATCTTGTCTTACCATAATTACAAGGTTTCCTTGTGGAACTCAACTAGGGTTCTGACTCCCATATAAATACAAGTAGTTGATACAGCCGTAACTCAGTTATTTTCACAAATAGAGAGTTGAGAGCATACACAGGCGATTCAGCAACTTTCAACGTGAGATAACTGAAGAAGACAACTGGTGGAGTTGAGTAGATAGAGTCTAGATATTCTGTCTAGGTTTTTGGTTTGTAAGTTGTCTTTTTATGTTATCATTGTTATTACCTATCTGCTTATCTTAGAAGCGTTTGTGTTAGGTGAACTTTTGAGAGATTACTTTGTAAAGCTAGAGGTTAGCTTTGTTGAGTGATTAGGGTCTAGAGTGTAGCCCCTTGGTTACAGAGTCTTGTAACCAGAAACTTGCTCTTTGTGTTAGTGGATTGGTTCGAAAATCCCAGAGTGTGGGTCGTGATTTTTCTCCCTTGAGCAAGGAGTTTTCCACGTAAAAACATCGTGTTCCTTGTACCTGTTGATTGTGTGTGTTGTGGCGTCGAAGTGCAAACTGATTAAGTCAAGAACAAGGTTCTGGACTTAGAAGAAGCTAGTTCTTGCGAAGAAAAATCGGTGGACACTATTCAACCCCCTCCCCTCCCCCCCTTCTAGTGTCCTTAGGAGGTGCTTAGATTATAACAAGTGGTATCAGAGCAGGTCTTCTCGTGCAAGGTTAACACCTTGAGAAGGATCAGAATTATGAGTGCACCACCTACCATCAGTGAAGGACAGTCAGTTCTAAGGCCCCCACAGTTCAATGGGCAGTACTATGCTTGGTGGAAGAACAGGATGAAAAATTACATATGTGCTGAAAATTATCAACTCTGGCTTATAGTATCAGAAGGAAATTTAACTCCTACCAAAATAGTCGGTGAAGGAGCTGCTGCCAGAGAAGAGCCTAAGTCAAAAGAGGAGTTCAGTGAAGCTGATTATAAGATGATTGAAAAGAACCATAAAGCCAAACGTCTGGTAATTTGTGGCCTTGGCCTTGAGGAGTTTAACAGGGTATCATCCTATAAGACTGCTAAGGAAATCTGGGATGCCCTACAAGTTGCACATGAAGGAACCACTGAAGTGAAGGACTCAAAGAGGAGAATGCTGAAAAACAATTTGAGTTGTTCACTATGGGAGAGAAGGAATCAATCCAGGACATGATAACCAGGCTGACCATTATCACTAATGAGATGACATCCCTGGATATGGAGTTGCCTGAAGTAAAGATGGTAGACAAGGTTCTGAATGTACTACCTGAGGCTTGGGAACCCAAGATGACCGCTATCATTGAGTCTAAACCTCTCAGATCCATCAAACTTGATGAACTGGTTGGAAGCTTGAAAACACATGAGATGATGGAGGATTAAAAAACTAAACCAGCACTCAAGAAGGACAAGACCCTTGCACTTGAAGCAACTGATGAAACTGAGGATTATGTTGATTTACAATTAGTTGAAGCTGCAATGGTTAGTGCTCTGAGATAGAAATTCAACTTGGGAAAGTTCAAAGGATTCAAAAAAAAAAAAAAACAAGGAGAGCTCTGGAAGAAAGAATATAGTTGATAGTCCGGATTACTCAAGATGCTTCAAGTGTTTCAGGAAGGACCATGCTGTCATGGATTGTCCAATGTGGGAAGTTGAATAAATGAAAAATAGAGCAACAAAGGAGAAGGATAAAGAGGCATCAAAAGAGAATGACAAAGACAAGAAGAAGGTGAGACGACCTCCAAACTTCAGAGCAGAAAGAAGGAAGAGAAAAGAAGCCTTCAATGCTACATGGGGACCTACTGAGAGTGAATCTGACAACGAAAAGGAATCTGAAGATGAATCTCCACTAGCACTAATGGGATTGTCAATAGAAAGCTCAGACGAAGAGGATCCAAGGGAGTTCAGAGAAGGACAAGATCCGTCAAAACCACCTATGTTTAATGGGATAAGCTACAAGTGGTGGAAGAAAAAAATGAAAACCTTTCTTCGAGCAACGGATTACAGTCTCTGGTTGATTGTGAAAAGAGGACCTCATGCTCCTGTCAAGAGAGCAGCAAACGGAGTTCTAGTTCCAAAGTCAGTAGAAGAACTTGATCCTCAAGACCTAGACTTGTTTCAGGAAAATGCCAAAGCTGTGTCATACTTGAGAAGAGGGCTGACACCTGATGTACTAGCAAAGATACTCGAGTACAAGTCCGGTAAAGAGATTTGGGAGAAGCTGAAAGAGTTATATTCTGAAGATACCCAGAGGAAGGACTCTGCTCTTATGGCAACTGATGGAGAAGAAGGTGTTCACTCAGCAGAGGTAAGTCTTTCGGAGCTCAAAGAAAATCTGCACACATACTCTACTGAAAATCTGGTTTTAATTACTGCCACTTTAATCGAGGGTTATGAAACGGAGAAAATTGAGAAAGATAAATTAATTGTGGATATAAGTGATCTTAGAACTAAACACAAGAGTCTTCAAGAACAAAACATTTAGCTTGAAGAAGTCAATGCCATTTTGAAAGGACAGACTCTTGTGTCAAACTCTAAGATCACAGAACTGGAATTTGAGTTTCTATTTGGAATCGTGTTAGGTCTAATTCCTATTACTTTGGCTGGATTATTCCTAACTGCACGAAATCTAATATATTATAGCATCAGATGAGATCCATAGATCTGGATAGAGTCTCGCTCAGGAACTTTAATCAATCAAATGGCATAGTATTAGGGTAGGAGGGTACCGCCACCTTGTTCAGGCTTTCCAAAGAAAGCAGAATGATTGACACTCACATCTCTCTCATTTCCAGTGACGACTACTCCCAGTCTCTGGTCAATCCATGTTGATGCCGCCTTCCTTCCGGAGCAATAGAACTTCTTTCGCTAGTTTTGGGGCTTTGATTGGCAAAAGCGGTTTTCGCCTTCTAGCCAGCAGTCTCTCTGTCCACTCCCAAGGACGGTTCTTCTTCAACAAGTCGGAAGGACCCGGGGCCAGAGCAAGTTGGGTTGGGGTAAGGCAATGAAGCGGAAAGGGACCGAACGTGCCGGAAGCAATTTGTGTAGCACAAGGTTTGCAACCAAGCATGTTGGTCCGGCAAATCGGTTAAAGGAGAGTGTTAATGGTAAGCAAGTAATAAGTGAAGTTTCTTGAAAATGAACTTAAAAGAACAAATGAGATTCTGTATCAGGAAACTGAGAAAAACAGGGTTCTGAATCAGAAGGTTGAAAAATCTGACTATGAGCTTACCAGGTTAACAAAAAGGAATAGGTCCTCTGAGACAATGAATTGGGTCCTTGAAAATCAGAATAAAGGAAAACAAGGGCTAGGATTCAAAAGACCACTTCCTGCATATAATCCTAAAAGCAAATATGTGGGTTTGCCTTGCAACATGTTGTGTATCTTTTGTGGTGAAACTGGACATTACAGACAAAGGTGCATAAATGCTAGTAAGGCAAAGACCAAAAATAAAAGGAGTGTTCTACCTCATTGGGCTAAGAAAGAGTTGATTTATCCATTTTCTCATAAGAAGGGACCCAAGCTAGTCTGGGTTCCTAAAGCTAACCCTTAATCTGTTTTGCAGGCTGGAGTGAGGGAGAACAACCCAAGCTGGATTCTTGACAGTGGTTGTTCAAGGCACATGACAGGAGATAGAAGAAACTTTTTCTCACTCGCAGCATTTCAAGGAGGCAGTGTAGCCTTCGGCGGAGGAAAAAGTGGTCAGATTGTAGGAATTGGAAAAGTTGGGAGAACTCTGGATCATGCTATTGAAAATGTATACTGTGTTGATGGTCTCAGACACAACTTGCTGAGTATCTCTCAACTGTGTGATAGAGGGAATGAAGTGAGGTTCTCATCTGTAAGGTGTATTGTGAAGAACATACAGAGTGGAGAAATTGTTATGGAAGGAAAGAGGTGAACAATGTATTCAAAGCATCACTGAGATCACTGCCTGAAAATAATCTAACGTGCCTGAATATTCAATAAAGTGATTCTCAACTGTGGCACAAAAGAATGGGACATGTTAGTCTGTCACAGCTCAACAAGCTAGTATCAAAGGAGCTGGTTCGGGGACTGCCTAGTAAGAAATTTGAGAACATACAAATGTGTGATGCTTGTGTTAAAGGAAAATATATGAGATCATCCTTTAAATCAAAGAAGGTGGTGAGCACATCAAAACCACTGGAATTGATACATATGGATTTGTGTGGACCTATGAGAGTCAGGAGCAGAGGAGGAAAGAGGTTCGTGTTCGTAATTGTTGATGACTACTCAAGGTATACATGGATCCTATTCTTGGCATCCAAAGATCAAGCCTTTGATAGCTTCAAAGATTGGGCTGGTATAGTGCAGAAAAAGTTGAGCCTGGAACTTGTCAGTATTAGATCTGACAATGGAACAGAATTTGAAAACTCAAAATTCTCTGAGTATTGTGTAAAACACATCATTGATCATAATTTCTCTGCACCAAGAACTCCACAGAAAAATGGAGTAGTTGAAAGGAAGAGCAGGTCTCTGGAGGATATGGCAAGGACTATGTTGTTGTCAAGTGGTCTTGCAATAAACTTCTGGGCTGAGGCAATAAACACTGCATGCTATTTGCTGAACAGATGCTCCATAAGTGCTATTCTTGACAAGACCCCATATGAGATTCTCAGAGGAAGGAAATCAAATATTGCATATCTGAGACCCTTTAGTTGTAAGTGTTTTGTCCACAACAACGGCAAGGAACCATTGGGAAAATTTGATGCAGGAAGTGATGAGGCAATATTCCTTGGTTATTCTACTCAAAGCAAAGCATACAAAGTGTTTAATAAAAGAACACAAACAGTGGAGGAAAGTATGCATGTGGTATTTGATGAATCTGATAAGGCAATTGATGAAAATGAAGCAGATGATCGAGTTATTGGCCTTACTCGAGAAGATGGTGTAGCTAACCTTGAAGATTCAGAAGAAAATGAGGAATCATGTGAGGACTCAACCTCAAGGGAACAAGGAGTCAACATGACAGGGGGAACATCTGATGAAGTTGATGACTCAACAAATCAGGAAGAACCTACCCAAAGTGGTGCTGAAGGTTCTTCTCGTCATATCCAACCCAGTTCATGGAAGCACCAAAGTTCTCATCCCTTGGAGAATGTGCTATCTGAATTGGATACTGGAATTATGACCAGGTCGGCCTTGAAGAACTTTTGTGCATTCTTTACTTTCCTATCATCTCTGGAACCAAAGAATGTAAAAGAAGCCTTGGAAGACCCAGATTGGGTTCTAGCCATACAGGATGGATTACATCAGTTTGAAAGAAGCAAAGTGTGGCACCCGGTTCCTAAGCCAAAGGACAGATCAATAATTGGAACAAAGTGGGTGTTCAGAAATAAACTGGATGACCATGGTATAGTAACAAGAAACAAGGCTAGACTAGTAGTCCAAGGATACAGTCGGGAGGAAGGAATTGACTATGATGAAACTTTTGCACCAGTAGCCAGGATGGAAGCCATTAGAATGTTGATTGCCTTTGCTACATACATGGAGTTTACACTGTATCAGATGGATGTGAAGAGTGCCTTCTTGAATGGTTACCTTAATGAAGAAGTCCATGTAATACAGCCACCAGGTTTTGTGAACAGTAAATTTTCTGATCATGTTTACAAACTTGATAAGGCACTTTATGGATTGAAGCAAGCCCCAAGAGCCTGGTATGAAAGACTATCAGGGTTCTTACTGAAGAATAGTTTTACAAGAGGGAAGATTGATAATACACTATTCTTATAGAAAAAAGGAAAGGATCTATTGGTGGTTCAGGAATATGTTGATGATATCATTTTTGAAGCCACTGATGAGGAGCTATGCAAGGGATTTGCTGAATTAATGGGCAGTGAATTTGAAATGAGCATGATGGGAGAACTCAATTTCTTCCTAGGATTGCAAATAAAACAGACGCCTGGAGGAACCATGATTCATCAACAAAAGTATGTCAAGGAACTTCTGAAGAAATTTGACATGGAAGGAGCAAAAGAAATGACTACTCCTATTGCTCCTGGAACCAAGCTGGATATGGATGAACTAGGTCTTTCTACAAATGAGACAAAATATAGAGGAATTATAGGTTCACTCCTCTATCTCACAGCCAGTCGACCTGATATTGTATACAGTGTGAGACTGTGTGCTAGATTTCAGTCCAAGCCAAAGGAATCACATCTGACTGTTGTGAAGAGGATCTTGAGATACTTGAAGGGAACTCAGGATCTATGTCTATGGTATCCAAGGGGAGGTACTTTTAAACTAATTGGTTTTGCTGATGCAGATTATGCAGGTCACTTGGTGGACAGGAAGAGCACTTCAGCAATGGCACATTTTCTTGGTCCCTGCTTAGTTTCTTGGGCAACAAAGAAGCAGAACTCAGTAGCCTTATCTACTGCAGAACCTGAGTATGTAGTAGTTGCATCATGCTGCTCACAATTGCTATGGATCAAACAACAATTGGAGGACTGTGGAATTAAATGTGGAACTGTGCCCATTTTCTGTGATAACACAAGTGCAGTGAACATTGAAAAGAACCCAGTCCAACATAAAAGAACAAAGCACATTGATATTATACACCATTTTCTTAGAGATAATGTTGAAAAGGGTCTGATTACTATGAATTCTTGCAGGACTGAAGATCAGATTGCTGACATCTTTACCAAAGCACTAAACAAGGTTCAATTTGAGAGGAACAAGTTGGAGTTAGGGATGACCAAAATGCACAGATGACTCAGCATTTGTTCCCCAATGATTGGTTAGTTAAGTGTTCAACAACCTGTTTGTGACTATTGTTGTTATTGTCTAGTCTAAATTTTGTACTTTATTAAGTATACTTGTTCAGCTGAGTAGAACCAGGTTGAGCTAATGTGTTCCCATGAAAGAACCTACAGGGTACGTGGAAGGAACCAAGGCAAGCATGAGGAACCATGTCCAGGTACAGCTACACAACTATTTATGTTAAGTGTCATAACTGAAATTGATTATCAATTATACGTGTGTCAAGGAAGGCTTCACATGTTCTTGTAACCGTCCTTGATTATAGGAATAACTCCTTTTGTGGTTAGACTTCTACTAGACTTTACCGGACCTCACTCATTTAAAAAGACCTTATTTGGGTAAGTCTATGTAATCGTCAAATCAGTACCTTTTCCCGATTTTCAAAACTTCAAAAAGCTGCTTTTTTCTTTTTAGTAATTATTAGCATCTTTTCCCATAGAAAACTCCTGACCCCATTACTTCTTCCCATTACAAAAATTGCAAATCCTTCCTACACCGTTCTCTTTCTCTCTCTAAAATCAAAAATTGCCTTCATTCTCTCCCAGAAACCCTAACCAAATATTCGCCACGTCTCAAGCACAATCCACCTCCGCTTCTCCTACTAAGACCTCAGAGACCCAAACGTCCAAGAAATCTACTCCCAAACCTCCTCAATCTACTCTCGCGGAGAGAATCGTCAAATCTAGGGTAAAATTCCTCAAAAGTGCAGGAAAGACAAGTGTCAAGAAGAAGGTTTCTAGACCCTCGCTTCCTACGCAGGAAGAGCCAGTCTCCGATGAAAAATTGGTCGAGGTAAAACAGGACTCTACTCTATCTGATTCTATTGCTTTAGACTCTGTAAAAAAGCCCTAGAAAATTGAGTACTGAAACTTTGGTTAAAGGACTAGATGAAATAGTAGAAAATGTAGAGCCCAGTGGAATGTCTGATAGGGGGAAGGTAGTTGAGGAGAACCTACAGGTTGTTCAGGAGGAACCTATGCCTAAGTCTAGTTTGCATGTGCCCTTAGTGACTGAGAATGTACTGGAGGTTGATGTAGTTGGAAAAGTGCTGGAAAGACTGAGAGAAGAGGATTTTGCTGAATCCCAAAAGGAGCATGTCAACGAACCTAGTTCGGAGGCTGCTTTTGTTGAAAGAGTTCATGGGATGTCTGTGCTTGATGGTCCAGTTGTTGGAGGACCAAGTTCTGTTGAAGCTGCAAAGGATTTGACTCAAGAACCTGGTTCTTGTTCAGATCCTATTATGGTTGAGGATGCAGAACTAAATTGGACAGATTCTGGTGAGGAAGAGGATGAGAAAATTCAAGAGGGAAATGGTGAAAGTGAGAAAGTTGTAGAGAAAGTTGTGGAAAAGGAAAGAAAGAGTGTAAAAAGAAAGTTTGGGGAGGAAGATGAGAAGTTGTTGTTAGAGGGTGAAGAAGAGGAAGTGGTGTTTGTAAGTGAGACAAAAGTTGAATTTGATAAGAGAACGAGATTGTTGAAAGGGGGAAAGTTTGTGCCTAAAAGCAGACTTGTGGATGAAAGTAGTGAGAACTCACAGGAGGAGAGGACTGAGAGTGATGACAAAACTGCTGCTCAGCCAGCACCAAGAAGGGTAGCAACTAGGTCTGCTCTGAAGCAGCAGTTAGAGAAAGTAGGGAAGCTAGAAAAGACAGTCAAGAATGTGAAGGCTGTAAAACAGGAGGAAAAGAAGAATGAAAAAAAGGTTGTTGAGGCCAAAGAAGAAAGTGATGAAGCTGGAAGCTTTGTGGAACCCAGTGACTCAGATACAGACAGTGAGCTGGAAAGCAATAAGAGGAGAAAGGACTCTGAAGAGGAGGTTGAAAAAATAGCCTTCTTTGCACGAATTGGCTGGGAGCATCCTGGGTGATCAGCAGGAGCACAACATGAAACCTCTACTCAAGAAGGTAGAGGATCAAGGCTGGTTGGATCTCTTTGCCAAGAAAGACAGACTGTTGTATTCTGATGAAATCAGGGAGTTCTATACAAATTGCAGAGTTGCTGCCAGAAGAGTGTTTTCTATTGTGAAGGGAATAGAAATTGAATTTGGGAGGACAGAGTTGGGAGTGATACTTGATGTCCCTGCTGAGGGTTATTGCAGGTACATTAAGTTGAAATGGCCAAAAAGAATTGATGGAGTGACTTCTCTGAGTGTTGTGAAAAAATTCTCAGGGAAAACCAAACTCAGGAAGGAAAGGAAAGTTGACAAGAATGAAATGGAGCCGGCTCATCAGTTGCTTTTTGAGTTTGTCCATAGGTTTCTACTGCCAAGGGGAGAAAGGAACAGTGAGGCCAGTGCCCTTGACTTGACCTACATGGACCTGCTGGACAGAGGAGTGAGAATTAATCTACCTGGTCTGATAATCAGACACATAAAAAGGATTGCAGATACTGATCAGAAGCCACATTCCTTGGTGCATTCCTACATCCTACAGCAGGTTCTTGAGCACTTTGGGGTTCCTTTGGAAGCAGGGAAAAAGCCCACCATTCATCAAATGTTTGGGCTGAATGTGCTGAAAAATTGTGATTTCTTCAAAGAGAAGAGAGCTTCCAAGAAACTAGTGCAGATTAAGCAGGAGCAGTCTGAAGAGAGTGAGGACTATGGACTAGAGGAAGCTATTGCAGCAGTAAAAGAACTGGAGCATCATGTTCTTGAAGTGAATACAAAGAACGGTGAGCTGCAGAGGAAGCTGGAGTTGAAGGATCAAGAAATTGATCGCTTGAAAATTGAGTGTCACAAGTATGAGGCCGAGCTGGTGATGGAAAGGGCCAAGAATACGAAGAACCTTGAGGCACTTGTCAAGCACTTCAACTTGAAGCCCTGAGTCCTACCTCTCTTCTTCCCTGTCCTTGATAAATACCCTCCCTTATCTCTCCCTGTCCTTCCTTGATATGTGACTTTAAGACAATCTTTTTACTGTTGTGTACTTAATAGGGCTGTGTGGTTGTCACGCCCTGGATAAATGGTTTTAAATTTCTTTTGCTTGCTTTGGGTCTGTTCTATAATGTCTGGTTCTATTTGGGCCCTTAGCCTTAATTCTGTGTGTTTATTTTTAGTTGACTTACTCGCCTTGTGCACTAGACTGGATAGTACTAACTTGTTCCTACAGGATTGTAAATCTTTTCGATGATGCCAAAAGGGGGAAGAAGAAATGTTGGGGTGTTTGTGACCTAACTCGTCTGTTTTAAATTTTTCAAACTGTTATTTTTGTTTTTGTGTTTTTAGAAATTTTGTCTATTCAGGTTCTTTGGCAATATTTGTTTGTCATCATCAAAAAGGGGGAATTTGTTGAGGAAATATTTTGAAGAATGACAAACGAGAAGGACCCAGTTGTTCTGGAGGAGAACCTGGTCCTTGTATAGAAGGGCACGACTGATCGAAAAGATTGAGGGTTGCAAATCTCTGCGTAACTAGGAGTAGTGGCGCGTGTACGAGTATGTATCCTAGTCAGACTAAAAGAGGTTGTGCCCAGGCTGTGTCTTCGAAGTACGAATACGAGTTGGACTTGAACAAGGAAAGAGTCACAGGGAATCTTGTCTTACCATAATTACAAGGTTTCCTTGTGGAACTCAACTAGGGTTCTGACTCCCATATAAATACAAGTAGTTGATGCAGCCGTAACTCAGTTATTTTCACAAATAGAGAGTTGAGAGCATACACAGGCGATTCAGCAACTTTCAACGTGAGATAACTGAAGAAGACAACTGGTGGAGTTGAGTAGATAGAGTCTAGATATTCTGTCTAGGTTCTTGGTTCGTAAGTTGTCTTTTTATGCTATCATTGTTATTACCTATCTGCTTATCTTAGAATCGTTTGTGTTTGGTGAACTTTTGAGAGATTATTTTGTAAAGCTAGAGGTTAGCTTTGTTGAGTGATTAGGGTCTAGAGTGTAGCCCCTTGGTTACTGAGTCTTGTAATCAGAAACTTGCTCTTTGTGTTAGTGGATTGGTTCGAAAATTCCAGAATGTGTGTCGTGGTTTTTCTCCCTTGAGCAAGGAGTTTTCCACGTAAAAACATCGTGCTCCTTGTGCCTGTTGATTGTGTGTGTTGTGGTATCGAAGTGCAAACTGATTAAGTCAAGAACAAGGTTCTGGACTTAGAAGAAGCTAGTTCTTGCGAATAAAAATCGGTGGACACTATTCAACCCTCCCCTCTAGTGTCCTTAGGAGGTGCTTAGATTATAACACCTATTTATTCCGTATAAATTATAGGCAAGAATGTTTCTAGTTAATATAATGGTGACACAAAGCAAAAATATCAAATCTAGCTCATCTTTCTACAAGCTCAAGTCAACTTACGTGGTGGAAATTTTCCAACAAGCAGCAAATAAGGAACAAAAGGTTGTCCCTGTCAATTTAGAAATGTTTGCCGGAACTTCCAAGGCACTGCAATTTCTTCCCTTTTCATAACCTTAGATTAATATATGGAATCAATTTGGTAATAGACACTTTCCAATTATACTTGTGTAGCAGGGATTATATCAACTTCTGTTCATATATCAGATGATTATATAAATCATTATGTCAGTGTCCTTTTTTCTTGGTAGAATCTTTTTCTTGTTAAGCTGTCGACAGTCATTGGACCCTACTAACATCCCGTTTGTGTTTATTTTAAGATAAAGATGTTTGAATCTAAATATTTTTAATGAAGTACAAGATATGAATGAGTCGAACCAACTAAGAGAAAATACGTGTTTGTAAAGAAAAAAAGAAATAAACACACATAATCAATTAAGATATGAATGATTCTGATTCAGACACTCATTAAGTTGAAATAAACGACGCTAACATCACCTCTGTTCTTGTACATGTGTACAATTAAATCGTGCTTGACTTCCATATTTGAAATATGTTCATATTCTAGAATTAGTAATAAGTAAAAGGTGTCGTGCAATAATATGTATCTGGTAATATTTGGTTTGCTGTGATGTCTTGTTAAGCTGAAAGTAAAGAAAATGATAAAATATCTTACCTAGTCATGATGAGTTGAATTATAGAGTGCATGATTGATTTTTTTTTTTTTTTTTTTTTTTTTTTTTTTGGCTTGTTGACTGGTTCTTCCCACCTGATGTGGACTTCCTTCACTGCTCTTAGTCTATGCGATGACTGACTATTATGCCATGACTTCTGATTCAATGTACTGGCCGTGCAAAAATGTTTATAGTCTCAAATAACTTAATTACAGGTTAATTAGTCTTTGATAAACATCAATCGATATTGATAAAATGGTAACTAACATGCCACAAAAGATTAAACTACAGTGATCGGGGGAAAAAATCTGTACTGTCAGTGCATAGTTTGCATAGGGGTTGCTATATCTAGTCATTATGATCTTGTCTACCCTTTGAACAAAGACACCAAGCTGAAAGCCAAATAAGATCAGAGCACATAAAGGGTATGAGCAAAAACACAAGTATTTGATAATACGAGTTACAATATGGTGGTATAAGAGGCAGAAGCCAAATGATGCTTTTCAAGAGTACATAAATGCCAAGAACATAGTTTTATCTTAGTACAATGTCCAGAGAAAAGGCAAAGATCCTAAGAAAAAGGGCCTAATCAGTTATCTAATTGCTCTGATAATAGTCTGCTACATTTAGGTACTAATTAGTTATTATAGCAAGTTATCTAATTATCGACCTCCAGAAACAAGAGAATTAGAAATGGACGAGCAATATGAACATGTCTTGTCCACAGAAGATGAGTATGTCAAGGCCATTTCGTCGTAGTTATCCCTGTGTGTGACAATTAGGCCAGCAGAACATAGATTGAGTGATGCAAATTCTGGCAGAGCCACAGAGCCCTCTAAATATAGCACAATCTGTCGCATACTCGGCCTGGAAGTTGGTTCTAAAGAAGAACATAACAACCCAAGCTTCAACACTAGCTCTACTTCCTCTGGAACAAAATCACATCCCAATTTTGGATCAACTGCCTGGAGAAGTTCACCTCGATTCCAGAAAGAAAACACCCAATTTAGCAGAACTACTTCTTCTGCTGGTGCTTTTGGATCAATTGGCCTTTTCCCACAAGCAACTTCAAGTAAGAATGCACCAAAAGAGAACACATCACTGCTAGTTGTAGCCTTGCCTGTTTTAGTATGCTCGGGGGCAAGATAACCGATGGTCCCAACAACATGTGTTGTATGAGGATCAGTACCATGATCATATAATCTTGCAAGTCCAAAATCTCCTAACCTTCCATTGAATTCACTGTCTAGTAAGACATTACTAGCCTTTACATCTCTGTGAATTACTACTTGCTCCCATTCTTCATGTAGATAAAACAGTCCTGATGCGACACCTTTAATCACTTGAAACCTCTGACTCCAAGTTAGGGTGCTCATTTCTTTGCCGTACAGATAGTTGTCTAAGCTTCCATTAGGCATGTAATCATAAACCAAGAGCAGCTCACCTTTACGCCGACAATAACCAAGAAGAGGAACTAAATTCCTATGGCGTAAACGACCCATGCTGACAATTTCTGCTATGAAGGCCTTCATTCCTTGCCTTGATTCATGACATACCTTTTTTACTGCAATTTCCAATTTTGAACTAGGCAATACCCCTTTATAGACACTACCAAATCCACCACTACCTAACAGTTCCTTTTCTTTGAAACCTTTGGTAGCAATATACAGTTCTTTGTACTTGAACCTGTGAGGTCCATATTCAAGTTCCCAGTCTTCAAGCAATTCAGCAAACTTCATTTTTCTTCTTATGAGATAAGCAATTCCAGAGATAGCAACTAAAAGCATAAATACCAAAATCACAGGCAAGCCAATGGATAGAAGCTTAGATACTTCTTTAGGTCCGATTCGAGGAAGCTTTGGAAGTTTAGAAATATCAAGTCCTGCAACCATGCCATTTATCTTGAAACTCCACCCCAAAATATAGTGAGATGATGTCACTGAGCCAGTGGCTGATGAAAAGCCAATATACATAGTCTCTTTTAAGACAGGTGAAAGATCATAGGGCAAGGACAAAAGTGGAGTTTTTGGTTTAGCAGCAGTGACTGGTGCTAAGGTAACATGCATTTGCTTAGATGGAGCATCATATTCAACCCAAGCTTGCATTGGCTGGCCACTAATGAGAGTCAAATTTTGAAGCGAACGATTTTTACTAACATAATAACCTGCTGGCATTGATACCTCAGATTTCATCTGATTGATATTAATTCCAACATGGTTGTCATTAATATCTTCGAATTCACGGCTCAGTATGGTATCAAATTCCACTGCAACAACATGGTTGGTGATGTTCCCGTTGTTCTTATCATTGAAAAGACCGATATATGGAGCTGGAAGAGCTCCTCGGAGGCCTTTAGTCGGTGCAATAACAAAAGCTATGCCATGACCACCCAAAGTTGGATATTCAGGCACTATGGCAAATACAAAGGATGTAGAAAAAGAGTGTGCTGGACCATTTGAAGTGTTCTTAAATTTTAAAGGATATGGATAAAATGCATGTCCAGATTTCAGTCTGGTTGAGTTAGTTAGACTCAGCAGCCCATCAGAGGTTAACTGTGATAAGCCATCTACATTCATGTTAACTGATTTGAATCCATTGTAAGTGAATTCAAATTCTGAGGCTGCAACTTCACATAGAGCACAGAATATAACTAGTAGAAATAAGTTGAAAGACATGGCTAAAAATGCTAGCTCAATTTCCATACACTAGCAGTGTATGTTGTAGTTCTGTTTGTAAGAAAATTAATAGACCAAGTCTTGACAAGTTAATCTAACAGCTAGCCAAAAGTGAGGTTATTCAATTTTGCGTTGACTTGACTTTCCTTCTCATAGCATTAGAGCTTTAAAGATTGTTACTGTTAGCCCAAGTTTGGTCGAATGGTAAGAGCAAGAAGTTGTGGTGTGTCAGTTAGGTGCACGTCGCGAGTCCGAACCCAGCCGCATACAAAATCCTAATATGTAAGTAGAGTGGAGAAGCATAGAGAGGGGCCCATAGATTTTATCCACCGAATTTCGAAGTGTGCGTCAGACCATTTCACAGCTATAAAAACAGAAAGGAAAAAGCAAAATAAAGAGATTGTTATCTGTTACATAGTTCATGATAAGGTGTCTTGATATTGGCTACCTGGCAATACAAAATATCTGAAAATGGCCAACTACTTTTTGCCACCTAGTTAGATTTTTCACAGCCACTAATACTTCAGCCCTTCTACTGGAGTTGCTAATCTTCAAAGTTTATTGTTAGTCCGCTATAAGCATAATTACTCCATCAAATTCTAAAATTATCTGTTACTGTCATCTATGAAATTCAATAAAATTATTTTCTACTCTGTAAACCATTTAGTTTTCTACCATTATGGAGGATTACAACTATGATCATATGATCTCTTCAGTTAACAACATACTGAAAAGAAGAACGCAGTCAGTTATAATTCGAGTAAATTTCTCAAATGGAACTCGGCTTTAGTTGGTACCAATACAATCACTCAATTTTAGGTAATTCTAAGCAAAAATAATTCTTGTCGGATTTCACACTGTCACTCAGCCGAAAGTGTGATATGGATTTTCAATTTTTATTTATAGGCTAGTGAGTCCCACTTTTCTTGCCATGGAGGATTATTTCATTAGGAAAAAATCAGACTCATGGCCCTAACCCATTTCTCCTGCCCGTACATGAAAGTTCACAAAGAAGTAAAAGGAAAAAAGAATGCATCTTTTGAAGGGGGAAAGTACTTTCTCTGTACATTATTCCATGCTAATCAGTACTATAAAGTCTTAATTATTTTATTGTATATCCACTGTTCATGAAACTAATATATTTAAGTACTTCTTTAGGGGTAGAATTATGTTAAAATTATGATTTAGAACCTGTTGTCATTAATTTTATTTTACTGCAGTTATTTAATTCTAAGATTCCTACACTACTAAAATAACAGTGAATTTCGACCACAGCCTATCGACCGAAATCGGTCGAACAAAATTTTTTTTTTTTACCTATCGACCGAATTTCGGTCGAACGGGCGGTCGGTAGGCCCGATTTTATTAGGGGCAGAACCCTCATTTCCCATTTCTACCTTCTTCCCCAAAATACAAAATCACTCTCTAAAACCCCCTCCCCTCCAACCTCTATACCCGAAAACCACCATAACCCACCCCCAAAATAAAAAATCAAACACATTCTACCCTCCTAAACACTACATATAACAAGAAATTCAAGGTAAATTCTTAGTTTTAGGGTTATTTTAATTACTTTCTAAAACTTAAACCCTAACTTTTTAACTCAATTTTTTTGTAGTTCTTAAGCATCTAACTAGTGGGGAATCATTACTAGGTGCTATTGGAGTACAAATCAACCTCGAGGTAAGTTTTTGATTTTTTTTATTAAATCCGAATTTAATTGTTTTTTTAAATTTTTTTAATTTAGGCTTATAATGTTGCATAGGTAGTTAATTATTAGTTAATTTGTTTATTGTAGTTATTGTTGATGTTGAAGAACTTGTTTGGTGTTGTTAGCTATTATAAAGTTAGGTTAGTGTTGTTTGGGATTGTTGTAGTTGTTGGGGATTGTTGGAATTGTTTGGTAGTGTTGTTTGGAATGTGTTGTTGCTTTAGTATTGTTGAGAAGATGAATATGTTATGCCTAAGATGAATATGTTATGCCTAAAACGAATAAGTTTTTGTTGGTTTGAATTGCTTTGATAATAGTAATTAATAGGGTGTTATAAGAAAATATTTAAAAAAATCATACATATTGTTTCTCAATCTTGCAATGTTTGTGTAGATATGGACATTAATCGACGTCGTTTGTGGATGGATAATAGAAATTTTTCCGAGCGGTGGGGGTTGAGGCCTTCGTTTGTAGCGGGTGTTATGGAATTTCTTGATATAGCCCGCAACACAGACGATTATTTAAGGCATGGCAAAATTAGGTGTCCATGTGAAAAATGCAAATGTGTAAATATACAAGATTTGGAGCATGTAGAGGTACACCTGTATAAGAAGGGGTTTATGCCAAATTACTACGTTTGGTATAATCATGGAGAGCCGTGGGACTTGCAGGAGCACCTTCAAAATCTTGAAAATATTCATGGCGGTAGGAGTTCTCCGGTTGTAGAACCAGACCAAGCAGCCGGGTATAGAATGGAAGATATAGTGAATGATGCTTTTGGGATGTACCCGGCTAATGATCCCCTTCAGCCGGATACATCACAACCAAACATTGAGCACATTCCCAATGCCGAGGCAAATCAATTTTATAAACAGTTGGAGGAAACAAGTCGTCCATTTTATGAGGGCTCGGTGCATTCCCAGTTGTCGGTTGCTGTTAGATTGATGAGTATCAAATCAGATTTTAGTATTTCTCAAGCTGCCATGGATTCCATCATTGGCCTTATGAATGAACTCAATCCGACAAATATGGCCTTACCAACTAATTATTACTACACTAAGAAGTTGGTTTCCTCGTTGGGTCTTTCTGCCGAGAAGATTCATTGTTGTGTTAATGGTTGCATGTTGTATTATAAGGATGATGCAGACCTCGTGACATGTAGATTTTGTGAGGAGCCTCGATACAAGCCTGAGCAAAATCCTAAAAAGAAGCCGAAGCCTGTTAAGTCGATGCATTACTTGCCCCTTATACCCCGGTTAAAGAGGTTGTATGCTTCGATGAGTTCTGTTCCACACATGAGATGGCATCATGACCGTACCAAGCAGCCGGGTATTCTATCCCATCCGTCTGATGGTGAGGCATGGAAACACTTTGATCAAGTGTATCCAGCATTTGCTAGTGAGCCAAGGAATGTAAGGTTGGGTCTATGTTCTGATGGGTTCACCCCTTTTGATGTCTCCTCTACGACCTATTCTTGTTGGCTCGTATTTGTCACTCCTTATAACCTGCCTCCCGGAATATGCATGACCAGTCCTTATCTGTTTTTGAATTGTATAATACAGGGTCCACATAACCCGAAAGCCTCTATTGATGTATATTTGCAGCCTTTGCTTGATGAGTTGCAGATACTTTGGCATGAAGGAGTTGACACCTATGATATATCAACGAAACAGAACTTCCAAATGCGTGCTTCTTTGATGTGGACTTCATATTTGTACCGTTGATATATTTCTGTTTTTCAGGAAAGAGCTACAAAGGCCGTTGAAGACTGGACCTCGACTCAACAGTCTGAATGCGGAAGCAGTACCCCAGCACCGCTAACGCTCGAGCAAGAAACCAATTTATGGTTGGAAGCGGTCGGAGGGGTGAAGAAGGGGTCCGCATATGGCCTTGCAACTCTGTATTCATCTGGCAAGCATAAATTGAACTATTTGGGCTCGTGTTCTACTGCTCCTTCAAGCTCTGCTGATCCTGCAGAAATGACTCGGATGAAAGAGGAGATCGAAGAGCTGAAGAGACAAAATGAAGTTATGCGCTTAGCACAGGATGCTCATCAAAGAGAAATGCGTGAAATGATGCAAGAAATCCTCATTAACCAAAAAAAGGCAAAGGAAAGCGTCATAGTTCTGGGAAGCGAAAGAGCAGACGTCGACACCATTCCTCGTATGAGTCTGATGCCGAGTCTAGTTCGAGTTCTAGCCAGTAGTTGTGATAGTTGAACCTTAAACTGTTTGTTAAGTTTGTTTGATAATTGTAACACTAGAACTAATGTTGAAAGACTTCTTTCTATTATTTGGCTTTGTTAGCCTTATTGAATATCGTTTATGAATGTCTTTTGTCTGGTTTTTCTGCGTGTTGCTGAATATACAGGTGGTGTAGGGCTAATTTTAGATTTTATGTTGCAGGTTTTTCGGTCGAAAGGTTGGTCAAAACAATTTACCAACCTTTCGACCGAATTTCGGTCGAAAAATCCTTCGACCGAATTTCGGTAGGTCGACCGACATTCGACCGATTATCGGTCGAAGAGCTGGTCACTTTAAAAAGTTTGGTCCATCTTTTTCGACCAATAGTCGGTCGAAATTCGGTCGACCGTCAACCGAATTTTGGTCGAAGGCCTATTTTCGACCTAACTTGGGTCGACCACCTCAATCGGTCGAAGATCGGTCGACATGTCAACCGTTATTAGTGCTAGTCAATAATTGCTTCTACTATTAAGGAGTTTGTTAATTAGATTTGAAATTCAAGATTAGGATTAGGAATACTTTATTTTAGGATATTTTATCTCAATTTTAGTTTATTTTAGTTATTAAAATACTTGTTAATTTTTTAGTAGAAAGTAATTCCCTTTCACTGAAATCTGCAGTATTCTCTTCTCATACCTATATTTTTCTTTCTTCTATTATTTCTCAACGAAGTTTTCTTCTTCAAAAACTAACAATTGGTGTCAAGAGCTTTTTTCTTAAGGGACCTGTGAGTGGAAAAATTGTGAGTAAAGAAATGGATTCAGGAACTAGTTTTTCATCAATTGCTCCTCCTGTCTTTGATGGAGAAAATTACCAACTTTGGGCAGTCAGAATGGAGACATACCTAGAGGCTTTAGATCTCAGGGAAGCAGTGGAAGATGATTATGAAGTATTTCCATTGCGAAATAATCCTACTGTAGCTTAGATCAAAAGTCACAAGGAAAGAAAAACTAGGAAGTCGCAAAAGCATGTCTATTTGCTGTCGTTTCAACCACAATGTTCACAAGAATTATGTCTTTGAAATCAGCAAAAGAAATTTGGGATTATCTAAAGGAAGAATATGCTGGAGATGAAAGAATACGAGGGATGCAGGTGTTAAATTTAATTAGGGAATTCGAGTTGCAAAGAATAAAAGAGTCTGAAACTGTCAAAGAGTATTCAGACAAATTGCTCGGTATTGTTAACAAGGTAAGATTGTTAGGCACTAAATTTAAAGATTCAAGAATTGTTGAAAAAATTCTTGTAACAGTGCCAGAAAGATATGAAGCATGTATTACTACCTTGGAAAATACAAAAAATCTGTCTAAAATTACTTTGGCAGAACTCTTAAGTACTTTGCAGGCTCAAGAACAAAGGAGACTTATAAGACAAGATGGTATGGTTGAAGGAGCATTGGCAGCCAACCACAAGACTCAAAGCAAGCGTAATAATTCAAAAAAAATTATCCACCATATCAGCACTGTGGAAAAAAAGGTCATCCTCCATTTAAATGTTGGAAAAGACCTGATGCTAAGTGCAATATTTGCAACCAACTTGGTCATGAAGCTGTATTTGCAAAAGCAAATCCCAAAAGCAAGAAGCAACTGCCCAAGTCGCTGATGAAGATGAAGAAGACCACTTATTTGTGGCAACATGTCTTGCAACCAAAAAGTTTTCTAAATCATGGTTGAATGATAGTGGTTGTACAAATCACATGACTAATGATAAAGAACATTTCAAAGAGTTCAAGTAAAATCAAAACTGGGAACAGGGGTCATATTCTTGCAAAAGGAAAAAGAATTGTTGCTATCAAAACTAGTTCAGGTACTAAAATAATTTCAGATGTTCTTTATGTACCTAATATTGATCAGAACTTGTTGAGTATTGGTCTGTTAGTAAAAAAGGATTCAAAGTATCTTTTGAAGATAAACATTGTTTCATCAATGATGCTGCTGGAAAAGAAATTTTAAAATTTAAGATGAGAGGTAAAAACCTCTCATTTGATCCAACAGAAGATGAACAATGGAGCCAGAAATATCTACAAACTGCTGGTTATGAGAAAGTTATCAAAGACACTGAATTTCTTGTTGACAATTCAAAGGTGAAACAAAATGAAAAAGTTGATTCAAGTTATTGTAAGTCTGAAGACCAGTTGGCAGATTTGTTTAAGAAGTCACCCGTTAAAACCTTCAAGTGCATTAATCCAGAATTTGCAGATTCTAAAGCAAGAAGGAGTGTTAAAAATATGTTTTAGAACCTGTTGTCAGAACCTGTTGTCAGTAACTTTATTTTACTGCAGTTATTTAATTCTAAGATTCTGATGTGTGGGAAAAATGCCACACATTACCTTCTATTTACTTGAGCTTTTATTGTGTATTATTGAATAAATACACACACTTATCATGTTTTAGTTGCATATTGTAGGATATTAGAGCTGCCGTGATGAATAGATAGAAACAAGTAAAAACAAAGCAAACTGAGAAGTTTCTGTTTCTCGACTGGAAAATTGTTCAACGCGATCGCGCAAGAACACACGCGATCGTGCAGAAGGAAATGTCAAGCCTGCGCGAAGGCTCCATGTAAACGCGAACGTGAAAGCTTCATGAATTCATTCAGCACAATAGCGCTATCAACCACGCGATCGCGTAGCTCGTAAAAGAGATCCAGCACGATAGTGTTCATTTTCACGCGATCGCGCAAGAGCGCGTCTGGACTGCAGTGGACAGTTTTGGAATTTCACACCACCTGAAGTGGGAATACATAAATAGGCCCTTGAACGATTTAGGACACATCTTTTGGCCAATTTTCCAATCTTGGGAGCCAAGATCCATCAACCAAACACCTAGAGAATGAAGGTTTGGAGCAATCCATTGAGAATTTCTTGATCCTTCGTACTCCTTTCTTTATTTCCTTGCTTTGTATTGCATATATTTGGTGTTATTGATGTTGTTGAAGACTAGATTTTATGAATATATTCCATGACTATTTGTATTGTTAAATGGTATGATTTTGGACATGAATATATGAATGAAGCATGACTAGGAATTTATATTTATGGGTTTTGATTATCTAGCTTCTTTTGTTGTGGTTGCTTGACTTTTGTGCTCATGACACTTAAGTTACAAGTCTACTTTGCTAATTAAAGATGTCACGACCCAATTTCCAAGGGCTCGTGATGGCACCTAAACAACATTTGCCTAGGCGAACCAATGAAACAAGATGCGGAAAAGAACAATAATGTGAAAAGATCATAAATGGATATATAAATATAAAAGTGTGAAGTCCAAAAGAATATATCCACAAAAGAATTGGAGCATTCTAAGAGTGACTCAATAAAGTATGAATATACATCAAAGAAATCTGAGTCCTATCTCTAAGTGACTCCGGCGGTATGCCACCACGGTCTGTGTGGTCGGCTCACCTCAATCAAAAGTCTCAGAAGCCTCGGGAACCGCTAACGTCCGGGCTGCTGACTGGATGAAGGACCTGCGCACGTAGCAGAGTAAGTTATGAGCCGAAGCCCAGTAAGATCACCGACAGGCCCGCTAAGGTACCCTTGCGGGACAAGTCGCTACATGCATCATAAGAAACAACATACTATAGTAATCATACAATAAAGTAGTGAAATCACAAATAGATGTAACACATTCCATACACACAAGTAGTAACCAGAAGTCTCAAGGATTATGCCCATCCAACGTAAGGCATAGGTCAACTCAGCGGCGGTTTGGAGGTCCAATCTAAACTCCCGTGCCGACTAACCTAGAACTACGATGGACTAGCAACACCACTACTAAGTATCAACCATATACCATGACCCGAAGTCACTATCACAATCATGAATAAGTAGACCAACGACCCGTAGTCGTTGGCTCATCTCAAATCTTTCTACGATCGCACCACACCCCCTGTCAAGTGCGTCGTATCTCAATAAATCAAGTGACCACACCACACCCCCTGTCAAGTGTGTCACATCTCAAAGATCAAGTGTCCACACCACACCCCCTGTCAAGTGTGACACATCTCATAGTATAGGCGACACCACACCCCCTGTTAAGTGTCCCTCTAACAGTATTAATATCCACGACATTAATAACAATAACAGAAATAATAACAGAAATATTAATAACGATAATATTTCACAGTCACCGTAACCCAGGTTGGTTATGCTAGCTGAACGTAAGGCGAAGGTTAACCCGACCACAGTTTGGGGGTACAATCCCTACTCCCATGTCGTCCAACCCAAAGTTACGTATAGACAGCACTACCCAACCCGGCACGTGAACAAATCAAGTACCAATATCATACAAAAGCCGGCAAAATCCTCGGCAAGACATTTATCATGACATGCCGGCAACATCCTCGGCCATGTCCCAAGTTCTTGCTATCTAAGCATGGCGTAGCAAGCGTTACTACAATATAAATTTAAGCTACCTCGACGTAGCGTTTAGACCGGCACATACCTCGGTCGAGTCACAATCTCGCTATTTATAACAAACAATAATAGCAAGTAATTCACATCATTAATCCTAACCATTGTTAGATATATATATATGCGTACATGAAGCATACTAGCATGAAGGAAGAGTCCACAAGCACAATAGAGGTCAAGTCTCACTTACCTCGAAATTCGGGCTCAAATGCCGGGAAGAATCTCCTTTCCCGCTCGCCTTGTCCGCGAAGGACTCTCCACTAGGTCTATTAAGACAAGATATAGCACATATGAGTGCTCAATTATAGCTATTTAAGCCTATAGGCATCCTAGGGTAAAAATTACCAAAATGCCCCTGGATAGGGCCGAGCCCTAAATTTACAAAATGTACTTTTCCGGACTCCCCACGCTCCCGTGAGTCCAAAAGTACACTTAGATTCCACATGCGAGCCTTGCTCGATGTCTTTCCCCAATTCTTAAGAATCTAGGGTTCTAACCCATTTCCAAGAATCAACCCTTTGATTCTTGTGTTAATCAACATAAAGATGGATTGAAAGGGCTTACCTTAAGTGTAAGTATGATTGGGTCTTCAAGAAATACCCAAAAATCGCCTCAAGAGCTCACCAAATGATTTTTATAAGTTATGAACCGAAATGGCCCGAAATGGCCTTTTTATAGCAGTTTTTGCCTCTGTGACAGCTTCTTTAAAAAAAACATTAACTTTTGATAGGAATGTCCAAATGACCTGAAACCCGCTCCATTAGAACCACAACTTAAAGGGCTACAACTTTCATGTTTTGAGTTTTTCCTAATTCCTTACGGATTGGCCGAAAAATCAGCTTTTATCCGGCTGTTTGCGCCAGAACAGAACAGAAAAGTCGCACCAGATTTTCTACTGTTTTAGGGGCAAAACGGGTCCCTACGAAGCTCGGAATGATCCCAAATTTTGCACACAAGTCATAAAATACTTGGGTGACATGCTCGTCAAGACGGAACTCAATTCGGACCTCCAGAACTCAAAAAGTGGGTCCCACGGCAAAGGTTCAATTTTCGACTTTCGCCAAAATAGCGAAATTTAACCAAACGACCTCGGAATTCAATTCCGAAAGTTGCTACAAGTCACAAATGACTATACGAACCTAACGGAACTTTCGGATCTCTCATCGGAGCTCATTTGCTCAAATCGAGCTCGGAAACCTCTTTTAACTCTTTTAAACTTCCGAAACGGGGACTTTATCAAAAGTCCTATCAAACGAGGTCCGTTTTCAATTTTGAAGGTTGCTACATATCATAAATGACGAGACGGACCTAACGGTGCGCTCGGATTTTCCATCGGGGTTCGTTTACTCAAAACGACCTATCGAAACCCCAAATTCCTTTCCGGAATTTCATAAACGGATCCTTTTTTTGAAAACCTATGAAACAGACTCCGTTTCGACTCAGATTTCACAGATGGGTCATAAATGACCTAACGGAGCTTTTGGGACTGTCGACACGCAAATCGAGGTCCCGGATCCCGTAACGACTATTTGAGGGTCGTTACATTCTCCCCCCCTTAGACTCTCGGCCGTCCTCGGACGAGCCTAAGTCTAAGGTAGGATCCACACACTAGCCACGGAGCTGGCACGGATTTCGAGGACCCCTCGGTACCACCCGAAATCAATAAAACTTAAAAATGCAAATTCAGGCTTAGAAAATACAAGGATTTCATACCTGAATCATCGAACAAGCGCGGATGCCTCTCACGCATCTCGGACTCAAGCTCCCAAGTGGCCTCGGCAATGGAGTGATGCCCCCACTTAACTCTCACAAGCGGGATCACCTTCGATCTCATCTTACGGACCTCTCTAGCCACAATAGCAATAGGCTCCTCCGAATAAGCTAAGTCGCCATCTACCTCCACGGAAGCTATATCGATCACATGAGACAGATCGTGAACATACTTCCGGAGCATGGACACATGGAACACCGGATGAACAGACAGAGAGGGAGGCAAAGCCAGTCTATAAACAACGGCGCCAACGCGCTCCAATATCTCAAAAGGCCCAATGAACCTAGGACTGAGCTTGCCTTTCTTCCCAATTCTCATAACACCCTTCATGGGCGACACTCTGAGGAATACCCGGTCCCCAACCATGAACTCAAGATCTCTCCGCCTCCGATCTGCATACGATATCTGCCGGCTCTGAGCCGTGCGGAGTCGATCCTGAATAACCCGGACCTTATCTAAGGTCTGCTGCACCAAATCGGGCCCCAACACCTGGACCTCACCAGACTCGAACCAACCGATAGGCGAGCGACATCTCCGACCTTACAATGCCTCAAACGGAGCCATCTGGATAGAAGCCTGATAGCTATTATTATACGCAAACTCTGCTAGCGGCAAATGGCTATCCCAATGGCCTCCAAAATCAATAGCACACGCCCTCAACATATCCTCGAGGATCTGAATGGTCCGCTCAGACTGGCCATCAGTCTGCGGGTGAAATGCAGTGCTGAGATCGACCCGAGTACCCAGCTCTCTCTGAAAAGATCTCCAAAACTGAGCTGTGAACTGAGCACCTCGGTCAGAAATGATAGAAACAGGAGCACCATGCAATCTCACAATCTGCTCAATGAAGATACGAGCCAGACGCTCCGAGGTATAAGTAGTCCTCACTGGAATGAAGTGAGCCGACTTCGTCAGTCGATCAACTACTACCCACACCGAATCATGCTTACCCACGGTCAGCGGCAAACCAACTACGAAATCCATAGTGATCTGCTCCCACTTCCACTCGGGAATGGGCATAGACTGGGTCACCCCGGCTGGCCTCCGGTGCTCATACTTCACCTGCTGGCAATTCAAACACCGAGATACATAATCAGCAACATCCCTCTTCATCCCTTTCCACCAATACAGCTCTCGAAGATCATGATACATCTTCGCAGTACCTGGATGGATGGAATATCTCGAACTGTAAGCCTCTGCCAAAATCATCTGCCTCAGCTCCACAATGGCTGGAACACATACCTGGCCGTTAAGCCGCAAAACACCATCATCACCAATCACGAACGAGGACACTCCCCCACTCAGGACCCTGTCCCGGAGATCTCTCAGATAAGGATCCTCGAACTGCCTTTCCCGAATCTGGGAAGCTAAAGACAACTGAGACCCCACATATGCAAGCACCCGGCCTGGAACAGAATCATCAAGCCGAACCCCACTAATGGACAAAGCCTGCAACTCACGGGCCAACGGCCTCATATCAGCATCAAGATAGGTGAGGCTACCCATGGACTTCCTGCTCAAGGCATCGGCTACAACATTAGCCTTTCCGGGATGATACCGGATAGAAAGATCATAATCCTTCAGCAGCTCTAACCAGCGGCGCTGTCTCCCGTTCAAGTCCTTCTGAGTGAACAAGTACTGGAGACTCTTATGATCGGTGAATATCTCACATGGCTCGCCATAAAGATAGTGCCTCCACAACTTCAGTGCAAACACGACAGCTAACAGCTCCAAATCATGGACAGGATAATTCTTCTCATGGACCTTCAGCTGTCTCGAGGCATAAGCTATCACCTTACCCTCCTGCATCAGAACGCTACCCAGGCCAACACCCGAAGCGTCACAATATACGGTGAATCCCCCGGATCCACTAGGCAAGGCCAACACTGGCGCTGAAGTCAACAGAGTCTTAAGCTTCTGAAAGCTAGACTCACAGGCATCGGACCACAGGAAAGGAACATTCTTCTGGGTCAACTTCGTCAGAGGTGCTGAAATAGAAGAAAACCCCTCGACGAACCGCCGATAATAACCTGCCAAGCCTAAGAAACTCCGAATCTCTGTAGGAGAAGTAGGCCTAGGCCAACTCTGAACGGCCTCTATCTTCTTCGGATCAACACACACCCCATCCTTGGTCACCACGTGACCTAGGAAAGATACAGAACTGAGCCAAAATTCACACTTGGAGAATTTGGCATACCACTGCTGATCCCTCAGAGTCCGAAGAACAACTCTCAAATGCTGCTCATGCTCCTCCCTGCTCCTCGAATAAACCAAGATATCATCGATAAACACAATGACGAAGGAGTCAAGGTAGGCCTTGAACACTCGGTTCATCAGATCCATGAAAGCAGCTGGGGCATTCGTAAGCTCGAAAGACATCACCAGAAACTCATAGTGGCCATATCGGGTACGAAAAGCAGTCTTGGAAACGTCCTCGGACCGAATCCTCAACTGATGATACCCCGACCTCAAATCAATCTTCGAGAAAAAGGTAGCACCCTGAAGCTGATCAAACAAATCATCAATACGCGGCAAAGGATACCTATTCTTGATAGTAACCTTATTCAGCTGCCGGTAATCAATACACATCCGCATAGAGCCATCCTTCTTCTTCACAAATAATACCGGGGCACCCCATGGAGACACACTGGGCCTAATGAAGCCCTTATCGAGCAAATCCTGAATCTGCTCCTTCAGCTCCCTTAACTCAACAGGAGCCATACGATACGGGGGAATAGATTTAGGCTGAGTGCCTGGCAATAGATCAATGCAAAACTATATCTCCCGCATAGGCGGCAAACCCGGCAAATCATCAGGAAACACATCCGGATACTCACAAACAACCGGAACTCTATCAAGGGATAACTCATCTGCCCGGACATCCCGAACTGAAGCAATATATCCCTCGCACCCACTAGATATCATCCTCTGCGCCTCCAAGAAAGAAATGATCCTACTCTTCGGAGAAGGCCTGGAACCTCTCCATACAACCCGAGACTCACCCTCTGCCCCGATCGTCACGGACTTGGCATGGCAATCCAAAGTCGCATGACAGGAAGCCAGCCAATCCATGCCCATAATGACATCGAAATCAGACATATCGAGCAGCATCAGGTCCACTAAGGACTCTACACCACAGATGGAGATCATACACTGCCGATAACCCCTATCTACACATATAGAAGACCCGACAGGGGTGGCAACCATAAAGGGATCATCTAAGAAGACCAGATCCCTGCCCAAGCAAGGGGCAAATCCCGGCGACACATACGAATAGGTAGACCCCGGATCAATAAGAGCATGAGCATCGCGGCCACAGACAGAAATAATACCTGTGATGACATCATTGGATGCCTCAGCATCCTGACGAGTCATAGCATAGACCTGCGCCGAGCCTCCTGAACCCGGAGCTCTCTAAGACTGCTATCTAGGAGGAATCTGAGAAACGGGCCTGGCGGCCTGAGGACCAGATGGTACCATAGCTGCGGATCCCTGGCGACCTGATGAAACATAAGGGCAACTCCTGACATAGTGCTCTGGAGACCCACACTCAAAACATCCATCACCTCTACCTCCTCTACCGCCTCTACCACCTCTGCCACGACCACCTCCAGACGAACACCTCCCATGATGCCTCTGATGGCACCTCCCGCACTGCGGCGGACCAGACTGCGAAGAGCCACCCCGCCTCTGGGATGACTGAGGCCTCGGGGTCTCTGAAGAAAAATCCTGGGCAGGCAAAGCAGCAGCCTG
This sequence comes from Petunia x hybrida, assembly GCA_037355625.1. NCBI lineage: Eukaryota > Viridiplantae > Streptophyta > Magnoliopsida > Solanales > Solanaceae > Petunia > Petunia x hybrida. Next base: position 367,459 of record JBBBVM010001033.1, on the reverse strand, counting down.
GGGCCTAGACTGAGAACGGCCCTGATGAACCTGACCCCTCTGAGCGGTTCCACTATACCCACCAGACTGACGCGACCTCTTGGCCGCCCTCTCCGCGTCAGCCCTGGCGAAGATATCCTCCATCCGCCGCGCCACATCAACTATCTCAAAATATGACTTGTTGCCCATATCAGGGGCAACAGCTACCTGCAAGCGGGGATGAAGACCCTCAACAAACCGGAGGACCTTGTCCCTCTCCTGAGCCACCATAGCCGGCGCAAACTGAGACAACCACAAGAACCTGGTGTCATACTCTGAAACAGACAGGTTTCCCTGCCTTAACCCATCAAACTCGCGCCTCTGAGCATCGTGCTGACTCTGGGGCACGAACCTGCTCATGAACATTGACACGAACTCAGCCCAAGACAAAGGAGGGAGGTCACTAGACCTCTGCCGCATCATGGAGACCCACCATGTCTCCGCATCTCCCGATAATCTGAAAGAAGCACACTGTACCCCTAAGGTGTCTCTAGTACCAAGAACTGTCAAAATCTTCTCACACTTCTGAATGTACCTCTGGGCAGTACATGTAGCTGAGGTACCGTCGAACTCTGGAGGCTGAAGCTTCATGAATGACCCTATCCTCCTGGCAACCTCCTCAGTGCCCATAGGAGGAGTAGAAATAACAGGACCTGCCTGAGGAGCAGAAGCAGAAGGCTGGGAAGTATGATCAGGAGCAGCCTCAGAAGTAGGCGTGCTCATAACAGGTGTGGTCGGCTGAGGAGCCGAAACAGGAGCTGCAACATCATCTCTGACAGGGACCTGATGGCTAGACAAGGCCATCAGTCTCATATACTCCTCTGAAGAGATCACAACGGTGCCTGGCACAACAGCAGGCACAGGGGGAATAGATGCTGACAGAGTCGCTGCGGACACCGCAGGGATAGCTGTGTCCTGCCTAGTGGCTGACGGGCGACCTGCCCGAGTCTTCTTAGCAGCTGGCGGCTGCGTAGGTGCTGATGGCTCTCCCGCAGACGCGGGTGTAGAAGATGCAGCCCTCCTGGCTGAGGATGCTCGCGTCCTCGCCATCTGATACAATACACGAAAAAGGGTCAGCACCTATATAAGCTACTCAGCACGAATAGAGATGAAACGAAGGGAAAACATTTCCTAACATGCCCTTGTAGCCTCTTGCTCATAAGTATGGTCGACAACATACCCATAAGCAAGACTCTACTCAGACACTGCTCCAAGACTCCTAGGACTCGAATTAGAACCTAGGGCTCTGATACCAAACTGTCACGACCCAATTTCCAAGGGTTCGTGATGGCACCTAAACAACATTTGCCTAGGCGAACCAATGAAACAAGATGCGGAAAAGAACAATAATGTGAAAAGATCATAAATAGATATATAAATATAAAAGTGTGAAGTCCAAAAGAATATATCCACAAAAGAATTGGAGCATTCTAAGAGTGACTCAATAAAGTATGAATATACATCAAAGAAATCTGAGTCCTATCTCTAAGTGACTCCGGCGGTATGCCACCACGGTCTGTGTGGTCGGCTCACCTCAATCAAAAGTCTCAGAAGCCTCGGGAACCGCTAACGTCCGGGTTGCTGACTGGATGAAGGACCTGCGCACGTAGCAGAGTAAGTTATGAGCCGAAGCCCAGTAAGATCACCGACAGGCCCGCTAAGGTACCCTTGCGGGACAAGTCGCTACATGCATCATAAGCAACAACATACTATAGTAATCATACAATAAAGTAGTGAAATCACAAATAGATGTAACACATTCCATACACACAAGTAGTAACCAGAAGTCTCAAGGATTATGCCCATCCAACGTAAGGCATAGGTCAACTCAGCGGCGGTTTGGAGGTCCAATCTCTACTCCCGTGCCGACTAACCTAGACCTACGATGGACTAGCAACACCACTACTAAGTATCAACCATATACCGTGACTCGAAGTCACTATCACAATCATGAATAAGTAGACCAACGACCCGTAGTCGTTGGCTCATCTCAAATCTGTCTACGATCGCACCACACCCCTTGTCAAGTGCGTCGTATCTCAATAAATCAAGTGACCACACCACACCCCCTGTCAAGTGTGTCACATCTCAAAGATCAAGTGTCCACACCACACCCCTTGTCAAGTGTGACACATCTCATAGTATAGGCGACACCACACCCCCTGTCAAGTGTCCCTCTAACAGTATTAATATCCACGACATTAATAACAATAACAGAAATAATAACAGAAATATTAATAACGATAATATTTCACAGTCACCGTAACCCAGGTTGGTTATGCTAGCTGAACGTAAGGCGAAGGTTAACCCGACCACAGTTTGGGGGTACAATCCCTACTCCCATGTCGTCTAACCCAAGGTTACGTATAGACAGCACTACCCAACCCGGCACGTGAACAAATCAAGTACCAATATCATACAAAAGCCGGCAAAATCCTCGGCAAGACATTTATCATGACATGCCGGCAACATCCTCGGCCATGTCCCAAGTTCTTGCTATCTAAGCATGGCGTAGCAAGCGTTACTACGATATAAATTTAAGCTACCTCGACGTAGCGTTTAGACCGGCACATACCTCGGTCGAGTCACATTCTCGCTATTTATAACAAACAATAATAGCAAGTAATTCACATCATTAATCCTAACCATTGTTAGATATATATATGCGTACATGAAGCATAGTAGCATGAAGGAAGAGTCCACAAGCACAATAGAGGTCAAGTCTCACTTACCTCGAAATTCAGGCTCAAATGCCGGGAAGAATCTCCTTTCCCGCTCGCCTTGTCCGCGAAGGACTCTCCACTAGGTCTATTAAGACAAGATATAGCACATATGAGTGCTCAATTATAGCTATTTAAGCCTATAGGCATCCTAGGGTAAAAATTACCAAAATGCCCCCGGGTAGGGCCGAGCCCTAAATTTACAAAATGTACTTTTCCGGACTCCCCACGCTCCCGTGAGTCCAAAAGTACACTTAGATTCCACATGCGAGCCTTGCTCGATGTCTTTCCCCAATTCTTAAGAATCTAGGGTTCTAACCCATTTCCAAGAATCAACCCTTTGATTCTTGTGTTAATCAACATAAAGATGGATTGAAAGGGCTTACCTTAAGTGTAAGTATGATTGGGTCTTCAAGAAATACCCAAAAATCGCCTCAAGAGCTCACCAAATGATTTTTATAAGTTATGAACCGAAATGGCCCGAAATGGCCTTTTTATAGCAGTTTTTGCCTCTGTGACAGCTTCTTTTGAAAAAATCATAACTTTTGATAGGAATGTCCAAATGACCTGAAACCAGTGCCATTATAACCACAACTCAAAGGGCCACAACTTTCATGTTTTGAGTTTTTCCGAATTCCTTACGGATTGGCCGGAAAATCAGCTTTCATCCGGCTGTTTGCGCCAAAACAGAACAGAAAAGTCGCACCAGATTTTCTACTGTTTTAGGGGCAAAACGGGATCCTACGAAGCTCGGAATGATCCCAAATTTTGCACACAAGTCATAAAATACTTGGGTGACATGCTCGTCAAGACGGAACTCAATTCGGACCTCCAGAACTCAAAAAGTGGGTCCCACGGCAAAGGTTCAATTTTCGACTTTCGCCAAAATAGCAAAATTTAACCAAACGACCTCGGAATCCAATTCCGAAAGTTGATACAAGTCACAAATGACTATACGAACCTAACGAAACTTTTGGATCTCTCATCGGAGCTCATTTGCTCAAATCGAGCTCGGAAACCTCTTTTAACTCTTTTAAACTTCCGAAACGGGGACTTTATCAAAAGTCCTATCAAACGAGGTCCGTTTTCAATTTTGAAGGTTTCTACATATCATAAATGACGAGACGGACCTAACGGTGCGCTCGGATTTTCCATCGGGGTTCGTTTACTCAAAACGACCTATCGAAACTCCAAATTCCTTTCCGGAATTTCATAAACGGATCCTTTTCTCGAAAACCTATCAAACGGACTCCGTTTCGACTCAGATTTCACAGACGGGTCATAAATGACCTAACGGAGCTTTTGGGACTGTTGACACGCAAATCAAGGTCCCAGATCCCGTAACGACTATTTGAGGGTCGTTACAAAAGACTCGGGAGAGATTAGTTAGCGTAGAATAGTGAAGCTAGCGAGGATTTAAGTTGATAGGCTATTTCATAGACTAACTCATCTAAAAGAAGTTATGCTCGGAAGAGGTCTTCTTTCCTCGGGTAATGGGTAGTTCTTTATAAGCTCAACCATGGCTTTGACGAGCACCGTTGAGGCAAATCCCTTCTAGACCGGAAGGATTGAAGGGATTACATTAGAATGACTCGGCCATAATATATAAACCCCGTGCTATAATTGCATCCTAGGTTCAAAACTTGTCTTCCTTGGTTGTGAGAAGGCCATTGATCACATATTTACTTGCTTTTCTTGTGTAATTTGTAGTTGTTAATATCATTCCATCACCTCGTTATCCTAGTTTGGCTTTGTCAAATAGGTTTAGTTCCTCCGCTACTTTGATCGCATCACTTTGTTCCTTGTGGATTCGACCCCGACTCTTAGTTAGGTAAACTGTATTGCGATGACCGTTCATACCTCAAGCCGAGGTGTGTGTTGAGCGTTGTCAAAATTGGCGCCGTTGTCGGGGAACAATTGGCGTATTAGAGTAGTTTGAGAAGTTGAGCTAGTTGGCTTAGTTCCAAACTTTGTGAACCTTTGTCGTATGAATTGTGAGTAGTAGTAATGTTCTTTATAAATTGTAAAAATTTGTTTGTGTGTAGTGTTTAATTGGATTAGTTAGTTAGTTTAGACTAGTGGTAATTATCTTGAAATGGCATCATGGAACCAAAATTGGTCAAAAATTAAAAATCCATACATGAATGATCCTTAACCTTATTGTGGTGGACCTCACTATTGGCAAGATTGTCAAATTATTTTCGGGGGTAAGTTGTGTGCACCTTCTCAACCCTTTGAGATGGACATATTCCATGAGTGTGGGGGTCATAATGGCCATTGGGACGGTTGTCCTAATATTCTTTATTCTTCTCTTAATGATTTTTGTAATGATGCTAATGATTCTTATGAGTTTGATAGCTCCAATGCAAATATGAACATGGAACTTGAACCCGAATTGCAAGGCATCCAAGAAAAGTTTCAAGAAGAAATGGACTTATCTACTTCACAAGAAGAACTCACTCAAAATGAGAGATGTGAATAATTGATGGAGCGGATACTTGAACAACATCATGAGAATGCCGACACTCTCAAGGAGATGAAAGAAATGAATGTGGAAGTTCACCAAAAGGCTCTTGAAGGAGAAAATGAAGCAATTAATTGAAACCTTTAATGCTCAAGAGGCTAAGGATAGGTATAATTTTCAAGAAGAACCATCCATGGAAGATGTGCTTGAATGCCAAGAAAGAATTGTTAAAGAAGAACACATTTAGGATGATGAAAAAATTGTGAGCCGAGCTTCGCTCCGAGATCAAGCTCGAAAAATGAAAGTCCATGAAGCATGCCTTCAAGACTTAAATGAAGATGGTTGGGATCTCAAACAAGAAAGAGAAGAACTAGGACAAAGAGTGAACCAATTTGATCTTGAAGCTTGTGTCTTGAAAATTTTAGTGCATGAAATGGTTGAAGCTTCCGAGACTTAACATGAAGAAATCGTGATAGATATGCTAGAAATGAGCGAATTTGTGGAAGAGAGCACAAGTCAAATCATGGAAACTCATGAAAGTGATCACATCTTCAATATATTTGGTAATGATGCCATGAGCAAGAAATTTATGTTGGAGTCTAGAGCAGAACTAAAGAACTCTTGTGATGAAGATTCTAATACCATCAAAGAAGAGAATGTCAAGCTTGGTGCTCAATCGGTGTTGAAAAGGGTTAGACCTCATTCATTTCACTTCTCAAACCTTTGTGTTGATGATGCAATGGAAGTGGAAGAACAAGCACCTTTGGATGATTTTGGCATTGATGAGCAAAATGGGTACATTGTTAAATTTGCCACGCCAAAGAGGCAAAACGACATCCCTCACTTGAAGGCGAAAAAGTGCAAGATGAAGAATCCGGCTTTACAAGCTTGGAAATGTGTACCCCCGCCTAAAGAGCACAGCAAAGAACATGAAGTCATGTTGGGGAGAAAATTCACCTTCACCAAGTGGAGAGAAAAGCATCATGGGTACCGTCTAGCCAAGACGTTAAATAAAACGCTTGTCGGGAGGCAACCCAAATCTCTTTAAAATTTTAGTTGTTATTGTTGCATATTAGGTTAGATTAGTTTTTGTTGTTATTTTTGCTCATCTTACATGAATTCCACATTTGTTAGTTGCTAGGGTGCATGGTCTAAGGCATAAACATGGAGAAAATGGGCTGTCCGAGGGTGTAGGGCCGACCGCCCAATGAGATGAGCGCCCACTGAAATTTTACCATCTGCATCCCAGTAGGCGGAGCGCTTAATGTTTAGGGCAGACCGCCTCAGAAATTCTGCTCACTGGAAGTTGGCATAAAAAACATTCAGCTATATCACGTCACAACCATCGCGATCGCGATTTACTGCGAGATGAACCTGCTCGATCGCGTTGTAACACACGCGATCGCATAAGTCTACTCAGCAGCAAAGCACGATCGTGACTCAGCGACGCGAGTGCGCTGAGTAACAATTCAGGCTTTTAAAGGCAGAGAAGAGGCCAAATGACCCACTTCTTCAAAACACTCATTCTCTTAATTTCCCTCCCCCATTTTTGCATCCCAACTACTCCATTCCATCCTCTATTCGATCTCCATCATCAAGGTATGTTTCTCAATTTCCATTTCAATTTTGTTTGGTAAAAGCATGTGTAAGTACTCTTCCTCTCTTGATTCTATTGGTGGTTGTATGAATGGGAAAACAAAAAGGCCTTCAATAGAATATAAGGGGAAGTCTGATGTACCCTTATTGTTAATTTGTTTATGAAGAAAATGGGTTAGGTTACAAACTTATTTATGCCCAATTGAACTAAACCCTAGCATTGATTGTGAAAAATTGAAGCAAAAACTCATGTTTTTCTTGTTTAATGATGGGTGTACACTGTGATAGATGTTTAGAACATGTGAAATTCTGGGTATTGTAGCCGAGGTCAGTCTCATCCTATTGGAGAAGACAACCTCGTGATCGCGTGATAACCTGCGAGAACGCGCTGTTTTGTCAAGCTCTACCCTTTGCGATCGCGTCAGACGTGTCGCGATCGCGCAAGAGGTTCTTAGACAACTCAAAAACAGTAAGCTTGCATAGCCCGCAGCTGAAAATTTTTTACTTCACTCTTTGGCCTATGACCTTTATTAATGCATGTATTAAGTACCCAAATCGTGTTTTTGCAATGGTGATCTTTGTAGGTAATTTTTCTCATACAATGGTCGAGCAAGACAACCAAAACAACAAAACGAATGAGCAACCCCAGTTAACAGAAGGTGAAGAGGAAGAATATGACACAACAAGGTTCTTATTCTCATCATGCCATGAAAAATTTCAAAGGGATCGTGAAAAGAGCATCATTAAGGAAAGAGGGATCCATATGGCCAAAGCGGAAGAAAAGCTCCTCAACTTCTTCCAAAGACTTGAAACCAGTGGTTCGATGTGTTTTACTCAAGAACCTGAAAGGGAAAACGCCTATATGGCAAGGGAATTTTATGCCAACGCATCTCAAACTGACTTTAAAGGTGAATTAGTGACCACCGTCAGAGGTAAACAAGTGCGGTTTGATGCAACCACAATCAATGAAGTGTATGAGCTAGAAGATGTTGAAACTGCCGTGTATAGGACCCGTGCCAATGAAGGGGGTGTGCAGTGGTTGGTTGATAAACTTCAAGGGGGTACTCCCTCAGATTGGTCCACATACAGAGTAAAGATTGTGTCCACTGACTTCACCGCTGAGGCTCGTATTTGGTTGTTCATTGTTTGTGCTAGGGTAATGCCTTCGGGTAATGAGACTGATCTCACCCTAGAAAAAGTGCGACTGATTGCAGCACTGAATGCCGGTTTCAAAGTCAATGTTGGGGAGATAATTGTGAATGAGATCGAGGAGGCTGTGAGAGAGAACAAAGAGTCTGTATTTCCCATGCTTGATTTCAAGGCTTTGCAAGAATGCTAGAGTAGAGGAGCGTTGACACGACCCAAAATCCGGTTAGGCCGTGCTGGCACCCGACATCCTCCCCTAGATCCGTTGGGCAAATCCTTACCAATTAAATTAGGAAAATAGATATAACAATTCATAAATAAGGACAAGACTAAAGAAAACACAGACATACTGATACCTCTAAGCTGTACAGAAGAAATTACAGCTGACAACCCAACATACTAGATTTAGGGCTATCCAGACTAGACATCTAAGAGTACAGAAGAAGACAAATACCTCCTGAAGGGAGCAAAATGCAACTGAAATAATAAACATAAAACTGGTGGCCATCCAGAATAAAGGCTGGCTCACCCTGACAGCTGAAGTCGTCTTCGCTCCTTCACAACGTGGCGAACTCAATCCTGGAACAAACCTGCCGAAACGAAATAGATAGACAAAAACAAACAACAAACAAGGGTGAGTCAAAAAGACTCAATAAGTGGGGCAGACTAGCTACTTCAAATAATAGGATAGCTAGCCAGGGAGAAGAAACAGATAAACCAAATTCCTCTTATTTAAATTATAAAAAGGCAGAGCCAGGTAATAACCGGAAACACGTATGAAACAATAAACTCAACCAGGAATACGAGCCAGAAACATATCAACAATAAGCAATGCACGTATAAGCAGAACAGTAGTTATGTATCACAAGTCTACACAATGGTATGAAATGAAATATGATGCAAAGGGTCACATGTGCCAAATGAATGGAGCGGAATCCTCCTGCTCTGAGGGCGGAATCCTCCTACCCTCAATATAATGCAATGGAGCGGAATCCTCCTTCTCCAAGGGCGGAATCCTCCTACCCTCGATATGATGCAATGAAGCGGAATCATCCTGCTCCGAGGGCGGAATCCTATTACCCTCAATATAAAGCAATGGAGCGGAATCATCCTTCTCCGAGGGCGGAATCCTCCTACCCTCAATATAATGCAATGGAGTGGAATCCTCCTGCCCCGAGGGCGGAATCCTCCTACCCTCAATATAATGCAATGGAGCGGAATCCTCCTGCTCCGAGGGCAGAATCCTCCTACCCTCAATGTAATGCAATGGAGCGGAATCCTCCTGCTCCGAGGGCAGAATCCTCCTACCCTCAATATAATGCAATGTAATGCATATGAATGCAATATGATGCAATAATAACCCTTCACCGGCGCGGGACTCTCATCGATAGCCGGGAAGTAGATGCCAACTTACAGCCAGAGTACAATGCTCAGATCCTCCATGCAATACAACCAACAACAGGACATAATATATAATGTAAAATGTATATCCAAAGCTAAGGCGTAATGATTACGCCTATCGGCAGCTACACACGTAAGGAACACGTGGTAGAAAAATCCACGAGGCCAGGTGCCTCCAAAGAAATGGATATAAACACTTACCTTGTTACAAAGTTAGCACTGCTAATCGAAAACCGCTTTGTCCTTTGGATTCATTGCCAAACGATCCCACTCTATTCAATAAGCAGAAAAATATATCAAATTAGGCTAAATGCTTCATTCCTTATGTCTTAGGGCAATCCGGTTAGGAACCTGATACCCTATTTGCATACGTAATACGCAGGCCAGACCTATGTACAGGGTTTAAGGTCACATAACCAAACCCTAAATAAATTACATTTATATGTTGCCCATAACTCTCTGAGTATGAATATATAATTAATTCCATTATCGGAGTCCAATTGACCCTTTAAACTATTAATTGAACTTATTAAAACGATGTCTAATATCCTAATTTTTACTGTCAAAATATATTTAAACACACGTAATAAACTAAAATATTGCATTAAGATCATTACCTGAATGTTGTGGGGTGAAAATTCTATTTTTTCCCGGCTCTTTTCGCATTTTCTGGCATTTCTTTCTCCTATATTTTCTCTTTTTGCTTTTGTGTTTTGGTTCTGCCCCGTTCCCATTTTTAAGCTTCAAAATGAAGCTGAAGGGATGTATATCCCTGTCCAGTCACCGCCATTCCATTTAAATTCTTTTTGTCATTTTTCCTTTTTCTTTTCGTTTATTTTCTTTTCTTTTGGTGTCGAAAATTAAAACGGTACTCTATGATATTCGAAATAATTCCAACTTTTGCATACAAGTTATATAAAATATATGTAGCATACTCGCTAAGGCGGATCTTAAATCAAATTTTCGAAACTCAAGATGCGAATTTAAATGAAAAAAGGTCAGATTATTTAACTTTCGGCATTTTAGCGGAAACTAGCCCAACAACCTTGAAATTCACTTTCGAAAAATCATAAAAGTTGCAAATAATCATACGAGCCTAACGGCGCTTTCGGATTTCGAATCGGAGCTCGTTCGCCAAAACCGAGCTCGAAAATTTATTTTTAATATTTATCGAAAATAAAAACTGAAACTTTCTTCCGATACCTACCAAACGAGGTCTGATTTAGCTCAAATTTTACAGATAAGTCTCAATAGAATTTACAAATATTTTTAAAATTATCGACACGCCAATCGGAGTCCTAACTTCTGAAATGACTAACCGAGGTCGTTTCATTCTCCTCCACTTAAACTCTCGTTCATCCTCGAATGAGCCTAAGTCTAAAGAAAAATTTGTACAGATAACAAAAGAACTTACACGACCTTCATAAGCTACTCCACAGACATTATCTCATGATTGCAGAATCAGAATTATAATACGAATACCGAACTCTTGGAAGAAAACATATCTGGATAATATGATAGCACCATTGCCCGGATTATTCTGACTAAGATGATCCTTCATCGATCACAAGAGGGGAGTTCTACATTTTCGAAACAAAGATACACTGAACTTTGGATGGATTAACATGATTTAGCCGATAATCACCTCTTCGATATACCTTTCGATATAGAACAGGTTGATGGAACTAAGAATTAGCTCACGCTTGATGCAATAGGGGGAGCTTTTGAAGTACCTTGTCACTACACACTATAGAAGATTTGATGCAAGCTATATTATTTTTACGAACACATTATGCAACATTTCAGTTGATGTTAGTGTTGTACCGCAAGCTCCTTGTGGGAATGTAGTTACTCATATCCTAATATATGTCAAAGGTTCATCTGAACAGGGTCTATCATATAAGGATAAGGATCATGCAAATACTACTGGATAGTATGATGCAGATCAGAAATGATCTTCAGACTGAACATCTACTTCACGGTATTGTCTTTGAATTGGAAATATTATGACTTGAAAAAATAAAAATAAAAGAGACATGTAGTTGGACCATGAGCTGAGGTAGAATAGCAGCAACAAAGTTGATTACATGTGCACTTATAACGCTAAAATAACTTCTCAAAGAGTTGAGGTGTGAAGGAGATATGCCAATGATGGATGGACGATAAGTTGCACTAGATCTTTAACTCTAAATTTTCAAGAAGTAAAACAGCGTCAGTATGAGGATCCAGTTCTAGTTGAATACAGACAGATAGCGAAAATAAACCGGAGTCACCATACACGGTTACTACTGATGGTGTTCTCATGTATAAAGATAGACTTTGTGTTCCTGATGTTGCAGATTTACGTGGACAGATTATGATAGAGGCACATTATTCCAAATACACTGTTCATCCAAGTTCGACTAAGATGTACCATGATCTTAAGCAGATTTCTTGGTGGGACAGAATGAAGTGTGACATAGCAAAATTTGTGGCTCAGTGTTCTAATTGCCAGCAAGTTAAAATCGTGTCATCTGTCCAGACTCTATACTTTCAGCAGATAGGTACGTATATATGATCAGGTTGCCAGCTTATCTTTATCATTAATAGATTATTAGTGGGTTTAGCAATGATCGACACTCATTGTAGGTTTCTGTCGTGGCCCTAGGTTGGGTCGGGACAAAAGTGGTATCAACGCCCTAGAGATTTAGTATTACCATTCAGTATTTGGAGGAAGACTCCTCCACTTAAAGCACAAACTCATGCAACTATTTGAATAGGAATACCCGTTCCCGCACAGTCTGCTGGACTAAAGAAGATTTAGCTAAAAGCTGAACATAGGCAGACCTAAGCTACCAACTACCCTTTCGAGTTGCCAAACAGCTGCAACTCTCGAGTCACAACTCCATATATTTTCTATAAGCACCATCGCCTGATGGATCAAATCAAAGGTCAAATGACGCCTCTCATTACCCTTAGTAGTCTTGAAAATGACAATGTGCTTACCCGGCTACCTTGGCACGCACTCTGGCTCAACGCAGGGAACATCACAATAGGTTACTGAGCGCCTAAGCTCACCAGTGCCAAAAAAAGAAAAGATGGCAACAGACTAAGGATAATAATTAGAGCTTTAAGAAACTCTTCTTCTTATTTATTTGGCTACCAGAGCTAGACTACTTTCGAGTCAGGCTAACCGAAGAATCGCAATTGAAGAAATAGACATTAAATGAGCTTTATGGAACAATATCCATGCCAATTTAACCTCCCAATAAGAAGGAAACACTGACAATTTACAAGAAAATCCTTTTACAACTAAGACAAGCTCATAGAATAACATGACTTCACTAGCGTCTCGAACCAAGATGAGATACGTAGATCGAATATTACTTACTAATCATTTTACACCAGAAGAAACGATAACACTTGCTGATGGTGAAGAATTAGGATCCCATTATCCTACCAACACGAAATTCCGAGAAGAGAGGTAAACTGATTTGACATAATAACAGAAGGTGGAACAACAAGATGCCAGGCAGACAATACCGACACTTACTGCCAAATCTCTCACATTTAAACTAGATCAACTAGGAGGATCTCAGAAATGCCAGGAATAAATCATACAAGAAGCTCACCACTCTACCGCAACCGATTCTTAATAAAAACGACATCTAAGAAAACCATGGAAACATGATAAGACGACCATTTCCAAATCGATCGGAAGAATCAAAGCTTACACACATATAAGTGAGGAAGAAATACTTGGGTCTACTACATCAGATACCTTAACATCCTGCCAGACTGGTAGTTCTTAGAACTGCCTCTGCAGCTGAGCCGAGCCGCTACCCTGATAATTACTTCTAGAAGAACCACTACCACTACGCTCCCGACCTCTAGTGGATGGTGGCATTTCTTTTGCTGATTGAGATCTAAATGAAATCCCCTGCGACTGCGCAGCTGCCTGATAACGAGAGAAAAGACAACTGCCTACTTGCCGGACTAAGAGAGAACTCCACCAAATATGACAGGCTCGCGACAATGATAATACCTTTTCAGTGAAAATGGAAGTTGGACAGATTGTTGATAGCTACAAAGAGAAAAATTGGGTCTGATATTGGCGAACTACTGGCGCACGCTAAGAATCGTGTGACACAAGCTGAGATAACCTGGAAGGTGACCTCCCAAAATAATCAGAACTCTTACCTCTAAATGAGATACCATGGTGCCCACCAGGACCGTAGGATCTCATTGCTCTCCCGCTCAAACTCTTCCCGCTCTAACTTATGGTATGCCTCATACCTCCGATCAATATCAACAACACCATCAAATGAAGTCCCAACCTCAATTTCTCGAGTCATCTAGGATCTCAAGGAAAGAGAAAGGTCACCAATAAATCTTTGAACATTCTCGGATGGTTCATGGACTAGTTCTAGTGCATATCCAACCATCCTAAAGAATTCAATCTCATATTCTGAAACCAACAGGCTAACCGACAGGCTACCCTGTCTAGTCCACTCAAACTGGCGACACTCTTCATCTTGCTCGCTACTCGAAAGGAACTTTTCCACGAATCTAGAAGAAAAATCAAACCAAGTTAGCTAATAAGAGAGCGGTCCACCAATCCAGGGCTGGACCTTGAAACTAGAAAACAAAATAATCAACACCATACCGCTCGATATAATCAAGAGCCGGAAGGATACGCCGACATCATTGTATTTTTAAAAAAAATCACGAGGTTTATCTGATGCATTGCTTAAGAATATCGGAAGGTTCAACCGCATAAAATAATGCAACCTCTTTGGGCACTCGGATCGAACCGTTACCTTGGCTGGCTAACGAGCCAGAAAAATTGGTGGCGCAACACATGCTGCTTCTAGAACATAATTTACTGGGGCAACATCAGGGACTGGAACAGGGGCTCCTTGAGACCGAACGTCTCCATCTGCGGCACCCTGATAGGCTGCCTAGCGAATAATAGGTTCTTGAGGTATCTGCGTCGCCAGCATTCTCGTAAAAGCATGGTAGAGAGCCAAGGGAACTATAAGGCCCTGCTCCCTTGCCCATCGAGAGCTCATACAGCTGTGACCTCCGTAACTAGATCGTCAGCACGATCAAAACTCTCGGGGCTTCATCAGTGTTAGCCCCACACTAGACTGCTTCATCTTGAACTCATACCGTTTGCTGATTTGTCGCACGGGGTATCATAATTACCACGAAGGAATTAACAAAAATACTTTTTCATACTAGACCGATGCACGATCAGAAAAGAAGGAAGTGAAACTTCCTAAATGTCATCATAGCCCCTCGTAGATAAGTACGGACGTCTACGTACCCATCGGCGAGACTCTACTAGACACTGTCTTAGTCTGAATATTCTCTAAACCGGGCTCTGATACTAACTGACACGACCCGAAATCCGGTTAGGCCGTGCGGGCACCCGACATCCTCCCCTAGACCCGTCGGGCGAACCCTTACCAATTAAATTAGGAAAATAAATATAACAATTCATAAATAAGGACAAGACTAAAGAAAACACAGACATACTGATACCTCTAAGCTGTACAAAAGAAATTACAGCTGACTACCCAACATACTAGATTTAGGGCTATCCAGACTAGACATCTAAGAGTACAGAAGAAGACAAATACCTCCTGAAGGGAGCAAAATGCAACTGAAATAATAAACATAAAACTGGTGGCTATCCGGAATAAAAGCTGGCTCACCCTGACAGCTGAAGTCGTCTTCGCTCCTTTACAACGTGGCGAACTCAATCCTAGAGCGAACCTGCCGAAACGAAATAGATAGACAAAACAAACAACAAACAAGGGTGAGTCAAAAAGACTCAATAAGTGGGGCAGACTAGCTACTTCAAAGAATAGGATAGCTAACCAGGGAGAAGAATAGATAAACAAAATTCCTCTTATTTAAATTATAAAAAGGCAGAGCCAGGTAATAACCGGAAACACGTATGAAACAATACACTCAACCAGGAATACGAGCCAGAAACATATCAACAATAAGCAATGCACGTATAAGCAGAACAGTAGTTATGTATCACAAGTCTACAAAATGGTATGAAATGAAATATGATGCAAAGGGTCACATGTGCCAAATGAATGGAGCGGAATCCTCCTGCTCCGAGGGCGGAATCCTCCTACCCTCAATATAATGCAATGGAGTGGAATCCTCCTGCTCTGAGGGCGGAATCCTCCTACACTCAATGTAATGCAATGGAGCGAAATCCTCCTGCTCCAAGGGCGGAATCCTCCTACCCTCAATCTGATGCAATGGAGCGGAATCATCCTGCTCCGAGGGCGGAATCCTCCTACCCTCAATATAATGCAATGGAGCGGAATCCTCCTGCTCTGAGGGCGGAATCCTCCTACCCTCAATATAATGCAATGGAGCGGAATCCTCCTGCTCCGAGGGCGGAATCCTCCTACCCTCAATATAATGTAATGGAGCAGAATCCTCCTGCTCCGAGGGCGGAATCCTCCTACCCTCAATGTAATTCAATGAAGCGGAATCCTCCTGCTCCGAGGGCGGAATCCTCCTACCCTCAATATAATGCAATGTAATGCATCTGAATGCAACATGATGCAATAATAACCCTTCACCGGCACTGGACTCTCATCGACAGCCGGGAAGTAGATGCCAACTCACAGCCAGAGTACAATGCTCAGATCCTCCATGCAATACAACCAACAACAGGACATAATATATAATATGCAATGTATATCCAAAGCTAAGGCTTAATGATTACGCCTATCGGCAGCTACACACGTAAGGAACACGTGGTAGAAAATCCACAAGGCCAGGTGCCTCCAAAGAAATGGATATAAACACTTACCTTGTTATAAAGTTAGTACTGCTAATCGAAAACTGCTTTGTCCTTTGGATTCATTGCCAAACGATCCCACTCTATTCAATAAGCAGAAAAATATATCAAATTAGGCTAAAGGTTTCATTCCTTACGTCTTAGGGCAATCCGGTTAGGAACCTGATACCCTATTTGCATACGTAATACGCAGGCCAGACCTATGTACAGGGTTTAAGGTCACGTAATCAAACCCTAAATAAATTACATTTATATGTAGCTCATAACTCACTGAGTACGAATATATAATTAATTCCATTATCGGGGTCCAATTGACCCTTTAAACTATTAATTGAACTTATTAAAACGATGTCTAATATCCTAATTTTTACCGTCAAAATATATTTAAACACACGTAATAAACTAAAATATTGCATTAAGATCATTACCTGAATGTTGTGGGGTGAAAATTCTATTTTTTCCCCGCTCTTTTCGCATTTTCTGGCATTTCTTTCTCCTATATTTTCTCTTTTTGCTTTTGACTTTTGGTTCTGCCCCGTTCCCGTTTTTAAGCTTCAAAATGAAGCTGAAGGGATGTATATCCCTGTCTAGCCACCGCCATTCCATTTAAATTCTTTTTTTCATTTTTTCTTTTTCTTTTCTTTTATTTTCTTTCCTTTTTGTGACGAAAATTAAAATGGGACCCTACGATATTCGAAATAATTCCAACTTTTGCATACAAGTTATACAAAATATATCTAGCATACTCGCTAAGGCGGATCTCAAATCGGGTTCCCGAAACTCAAGATGCGAATTTAAATGAAAAAAGGTCAAATTATTTAACTTTCGGCATTTTAGCGGAAACTAGCCCAACAACCTCGAAATTCACTTTCGAAAAATCACAAAAGTCACAAATAATCATACGAACCTAACGGCGCTTTCGAATTTCGAATCGGAGCTCGTTTGCCAAAACCGAGCTCGAAAATCTCTTTTTAATATTTATCGATAATAAATACTGAAACCTTCTTCCGATGCCTACCAAACGAGGTCTGATTTAGCTCAAATTTTACAGATAAGTGTCAATGGACCTTACAAATATTTTAAAATTATCGACATGCTAATCGGAGTCCTAACTTCCGAAATGAGTAACTGAGGTCGTTTCAAGCGTTCAGGTGATAATGGTGTGAGTATCGCAAAGCCTATCTATCCAGTATTGAAAAAAGGACCAGGAGGGGTAACGCAAAGCAAGTAAAGAAAAGTTGAGGTGCCCTCCCAGATTGATGTTGATGACTCAACTTTTGGGCAGTTCTCAGCACCTGCTACTACTACTGCACCAAGGAGTTCGTACACTCCAGTTCTACTACTTTCATTAGGAGTGTCTAACATGAGGTACATTTCAACTCAAATTTCTTCTGTAGACGCTCAATTTAGATAGCTGGTAGCAGGGCTTCCTTCAGGCCCACATGGAGAGGGTTCTTCCTCTAGGCCTTCGAGCGCTTTATCATTGGAGGCAGTAGCAACTGAGCAGGAGCAGATTAAGATCAGGCTGGACAAAATGGAGAGGAAGCAGAAAAAGTTTTGCAAGGGAACAAGCAACTTCTTGAACAAGATGATGAGTAAGCTGAACTCGCTTTGTCACTCTACTAGCTCATATAAGGAGTCCGATGATGAGCTTCGCTCCCCACACACTGACAGTGAGGATTGATCCTCTAGTCAGGGAGTTCCTTACACCCTTTGTATTACATTGTTAGTTGCGCTGAGGACATTGCATAGTTTAGGTTTGGGAGTGTATTTGTGTTTTGGGTGTAGTATTGATGTTGCTCATGTACTTGAAGTTTATGACATGTCTACCTTCTCTTTTCCTTGTTTTTGAACAAATTGTGAAAATTTTGTGGATGATCATTTTCTTTGATATTAGTATAAGTAGTTATTATAGTATTTCGTTAATAGTTTGTTCATATTAAGTAGTTAGTTAGAACTATACATTAAAAAAAAGTACTCCCATGAACTACGCCTGGGATGTTGCTTCTTTTTATCTGATTCACCTTTGTGTGATACGTAGGCATCCCACTTGGGTGCGAAAGCCTCGTTTGGGTCCGAACAACCATTTTCATTGTAAATACCATGTTGTATAAGATTTTTGACATAACTTCCTTGGTTTTTCTTTGCCATGGTTCTTTTCTAAGGAAGCAATTCTTGTGAACCGGGAATTCTTAGGATTTAATTAGTAGTAATAGTAGTATAGTGGTAGTTGTGGATTTTTGCCCCTTGGCCAATTTTTGGCATGTTTGGTTCCACCATTATTTAATCCTTGTCATGTGAGCTAGTTTTGAAAAATGGATAGAAAAATTTAGTTCGTGAATTGTGCTATGATCTTTAAGTTCAACTTTTGACTCTTATGTCACTAATTAGCTCTCATTAGGCTATGAGTAAACTTTGGATGCTTAATTGCCTTTGATTGGGACTTGAATATACTCGTCTTCCTTGCTTTACTTGTGCCATGTGTAGTAAGGTTTTTGTGTGTTCATGTGTGTGCTTCTTGATCTAGAACTTGCCCTAAGTGTGCTTCGAGGCAAAATCCTAGGTGATGCTTGACTTGAAAAATAATTTTAGGCTTTTTTTGACCCGCTAGTAACCTAAAAAGCCTACCCTTGCATTATAACCTTAGGCAACCCCTTTGAGCTTAATATCCTTTCTTTTAGCAACCACATTATTAACCCGGACCAATTCTAAGTGCTTAAAGCACTAACCCTCTTTTTGGCCCTATTTTCTTGAGTACATTGAAAGACGTGCAACTTAGGTAAAAGCCTAAATTTAGGGGTGACACAAGTTATGGAAAAATGTGGAAGTCAATGAAAATTAAAAGAAAGAAAAGAGCAACAAAAGTAAGTTGAAAAAAAAAATATCGAAAAAAAAAGAAGAGAAAAATTAAAAGAAAGAAAAAGAAGAAAAATGAAATTGATGAATAAAGAGGGGAAGACTAGCGTATAATCCTCAATTTAGCAAGGTCTAAGTGCAAGAAAAATGAAGCGTGCTTTCAATTTTTGTGCGGTGTAGTGCTCAAGGAGGTGTGTAGTCACTGTTTGCCCAAATTTTACCCCACCTTTGACCAAAAGCCTACATTACAATCCTAACAAAGCCCTAATTGATTTCGAGTCAAGCATTCCTACATTATTGGAGAGGTACACAAAGAGCAAGCTTATAAATCTTTAGTGTGCATGATGAACTTCTTTTGAGAGAGTGAGCGAATTCTTCTTATCATTAATCCTATTTGTGTTGTGATTACATTTTTGTGGTTGGGATATTCTCTTGAGTGGTGATGGCACTTATGAAGATGAGTTGAAGATTTTTGTTACACTTCCCGATTGAGGTGACCAAGCAAAGAGGTGAACTCTTGTGACGAAGAAGCAAACTTTGAAAGTCTTGTGTCATGGCATGTTTACCTTCTTTTGTTGTTGATCATTGCAAGTGGTGTTCACATGACTTGGCTTAATTGTTGGCACCAACAAATGTCATTAGTTTTTGAACTTTAAACGGGTTTTGGCTTGTTGTGGCTTTTATGAAAAATGCATGAATAGATGAATTGCAACTTGGTTTCTATTGAAGTGTGCTTTGCTTGAGGACAAGCAATAGTTAAAGTTTAGGAGTGTGATGTGTGGGCAAAATGCCACACATTACCTTCTATTTACTTGAGTTTTTGTTGTGTATTATTGAATAAATACGCACACATATCATGTTTTAGTTGCATATTGCAGGATATTGGAGCTGCTGTGATGAATAGATGGAAACAAGTCAAAACAAGGCAAACTGAGAAGTTTCTGTTTCTGGACTGGAAAACTGTTCAACGCGATCGCGCAGAAGGAAAAGTCAAGCCAGCGTGAAGGCGCCATGTAAACGCGATCGCGAAAGCTTCATGAGTTCATTCAGCGTGATAGTACTATCAACCATGCGATCGCGTAGCTCATAAAAGAGATCCAGCGCGATAACGTTCATTTACACGCGATCGCGCAAGAGCGCGTCTGGACTGCAGTGGATAGTTTTTGAATTTCATACCAGCTGAAGTGGGAACACATAAATAGGCCGTTGAACGATTTAGGGCACATCTTTTGGCCAATTTTCCTATCTTAGGAGCCAAGATGCATCAACCAAACATCTAGAGAGTGAAGGTTTGGAGCAACCCATTGAGAATTTCTTGATTCTTTGTACTCATTTCTTTATTTCCTTGCTTTGTATTGCATATATTTGGTATTATTGATGTTGTTGAAGACTAGATTTTATGAATATATTTCATGACTATTTGTATTGTTAAATGGTATGATTTTGGACATGAATATATGAATGAAGCATGACTAGGAATTTATATTTATGGGTTTTGATTATCTAGCTTCTTTTGTTGTGGTGGCTTGACTTTTGTGCTCATGACACTTAAGTTATAAGTCTACTTTACTAATTAAAGACTCGGAAAAAATTAGTTAGCGTAGAATAGTGAAGCTAGCGAGGATTTGGGTTGATATGTTATTTTATAGATTAACTCATCTAAAAAAAGTTACGCTCGGAAGAGGACTTCTTTCCTCGGGTAATGGGTAATGCTTTATAAGCTCAACCATGGCTTTGACGAGCACCATTGTGGCAAATTCCTTCTAGGTCGGAAGGATTCTAGGGATTGCATTAGAATGATTCGACCATAATATATAAACCCCGTGCTATATTGCATCCTAGGTTCAAAACTTGTCTTCCTTGGTTGTGAGAAGGCCATTGATCACACCTTTACTTGCTTTTCTAGTGTAATTTGTAGTTGTTAATTTCATTCCATCACCTCGTTATCCTAGTTTGGCTTTGTCAAATAGGTTTAGTTCCTCCACTACTTTGATTGCATCAGTTTGTTCCTTGTGGATTCGACTCCGACTCCTAGTTGGGTAAATTGTATTGCGATGACCGTTCATACCTCAAGCCGAGGTGTGTGTTGAGCGTTGTCAGATTCCTAGTCAATAATTGCTCCTACAGTTAAGGAGTTTGTTAGTTAGCTTTGAAATTCAAGATTAGGATTAGGATTAGGATTACTTTATTTTAGGAGATTTTATCTCAATTTTAGTTTATTTTAGTTATTTAAATATTTGTTAATTTTTTAATAGAAAGTAATTCCCTTTTACTGAAACCTGCAGTATTTTCTTCTCATAGCTATATTTTTCTTTTTTCTATTATTTCTCAACGAAGTTTTCTTCTTCAAAAACAAACAAATTATTTCTGCAGGATAATGATACAACCTTCCTTTTAATCCTTGATTAAATGATGAATTTTTTAACTTTTTTAACTCTGCAGGTAAACCATACAAGCATGATAACATGCTACAATGACTAAAAATTAAATTCATTCAAGACAAATATTGCATATTAGACCATTTGAGGTGAGAAAATTCTATAGTGAATTTTTCCTGGGACTCTATTCATCTCTTTGAAAAATACATGTAAAGTAGGAAACAAGACAAACTGAATAAAAACTTTAAAGTGATTGATGGCCAGGAGGAGGAAAAAAAAAGAGCAGCCCGGTGCACAAAGAATCCCCGTATTCACACATGATCCGGGAAAGGGACCCAGCCCGGTGCACAAAGAATCCCCGTATTCACACATGATCCGGGAAAGGGACCCACTCCAAAGGGTGTGATGTACGAAGCCTAACCTTATGCAAGCATAAGTAGTTGTTTACAAGGCTTGAACCTATGACCTATAGGTCACACGAAGACAACTTTACCAGTTGCTCCAAAGCTCCCTTTCAGAGGAGAAACTTTCTTTACTTTTGTGTTAAGTCCAGAATAAAGTAGAGACTTGATATCAAAGAAAATTTGTAGCTTTTGCAGATACTTATATAAGTGCAAGAATGTTAAATATTCTCTACATGTTGTATATATGCACACTACAAGAAAATAACAGATTTACGGTGGTTTATTAGCGACGGTTTTCTTGAACCGCCGGAAATAATATTTTCATGGCAGTTTATTTGGCGGTTATGTAAACTGCCACCAGGAGAAAAGTTTCGCGGCGGTTAATATGCTTTTACTGGCGGTTTTAGCACAGTTGAAATTCGGCGGCAGTTATTGTAGCATTTTGCAGCGGTTTTCTGTATTTTTTTTCAATAAATTATAGTTTTTTCTTTTTCTTTTTTGGGAAAGCTAGTGCTACTATGAATATATACTAAAGTACCTATAAAATTTTTAAAAAAATAAAAAGAAAAATAAAACTAATTACGATCTCAGTTCTCTCATAATCCAATAATATATACTTTTTATAATTAATTAAATTTAACTAGTTGAAGAATAATAAGTAAAGTATGTAAAACAATTTAAAACAAACAATAATTAATATAGATACATAAAAGCTATGAGAATTTTCTGGTGTTGTGAAGCTAATGAGCTAGTAGAAACAATTTTTCAACCGAGAATTTAACTGATCAAATTAATTGTATAACGAAAAAAAAAAACTCTAAGTAAGATGATTGGTGGCTAGTGTTTAAAGAGAGACACAAAGTGTGTGCATGCATAAAAGAGAAAAACTAAAAAGAAGAACCAGAAAGCCTAAGCAGATCTATTGCCAAAACACGTCTAAGAAATAAGATTGATTTGCAGTTTTTACTATGAATATTATAAATAATGGGAAGGTGGAATCAGTCAGAGATGCCACAAAACTAGCAAAGAAGACGTTTGAAACTATTTGTGTTTGAAAAGAAATCACAGATGCACAAAAATTCTTGGGAAATTTACCCAGGGAACATTCATTAAAAATATTTACTCTTTTTAAACATCTTTTAATGTGTCTTTCTTTTTATAGCCAATCAGTTATTTTTATATAATTATTCTTAATATTATCCTTTTTTATTATTAATAAATTAAAATGATATGTATATCCTGT
Source organism: Petunia x hybrida (assembly GCA_037355625.1). Lineage (NCBI taxonomy): Eukaryota > Viridiplantae > Streptophyta > Magnoliopsida > Solanales > Solanaceae > Petunia > Petunia x hybrida. The sequence goes on along the minus strand of JBBBVM010001033.1, from coordinate 344,419 downwards.
AATTAAGAGAAGTTGACACGTTTTAGATAACTATGAAACGTTAGATACTGTGTTTATATCCCATCAATTAAGGGAATATGATAAGTTAAGTTAACTGATTTGACCCTTTATTCTAGGAGTTGTGAATGAGCACTAATTAATCCACCTTTCTAACTTTCACTTTTCACACGCAAACTGTTCAGTTTTTGTTCAAACTTATCACCTTCTTCTGCATAAACCTTTTCATTTCCATTTTTCCTCGATAAAAGCTTCACTTTTTCTCATAATATTTATCTTGTCCAGTCATTATACTATCTGTTTATTAAGGTATAATTTATTCTCTACAATACATCCCAAATGATCTCTAGGAAGGGTCGTCGTTCCGGTGATAAAGTAGTTATGCATGGTCAGAACAATAAAGAAGATGATGATTTCATTGAATCTATACCAGTTATGCGACTCTCGTTAACACAACCTCTGTCGCATGCATCTTCTATGCCTTCGCGAATTACTCGATCCCAGGCTGCATGCAACAAAAAAAGGAAGGCTACTGAAAAGAGACCTCGAGGTGTGCATTTTGAGGTTGATGTTGTTGAGGTTGAAGGTGCACAAAATATTTCAAAAAAGAAGGTTAGACGAAAGGGCAATGTTGCTAAATCATAATTTGACCTTGACACAAATCCTGGTCCTGTTTTGAAGGTATTTTGTTTAATTTTAGAATTTTTTATGTGTTGTTTTAATTGAATATAATGTTATTAATTGGCTAATTTATGTGCATTTTTTTTGCTAATTAAGTTGATGATAACAATTCATATAGTTAATTTATTTTTCTCAGTTCCATTTTTTAAATTATCTCTGTATTATACTAAAATTATTTTTTAGTTTATTTCTTATTTTTATATGTTGTCTTGATTTTACTTTATTTTTGGTGCATTTTAAGCAACATTTTTTGTCTTAAATATGGTAGAATTCTAGTGTTCATTATTGTAGTATTTTAATTTGTCCTATTTGTTTTAAATATGTTGTGTCTTTTATTTCTGTATTACATTTTCATAAATATATTACGAATATTTACCTTTAGATATGTTGTAATATTTACTATAGATATGTTATGAATATTAGTTTTAATATTGTAGTATCATTTAAGTTGATATCTTATTTTGTCAGACATGGGACTTTTTCACCCCAAAGAAAAAGCATGGTAATTGGCCAATAAACGTGCACTGCAATAAGGAGATTAGTTCTGGGTTAAAACAAAGGTTAAATGGTAGATTATATCAGAGGTTTAAGGCAACATGTTTTGGCCATTTTCTTGATCTACCTTCATTTCATGTCCAAAATCAGGTTCATGTTGCTTTGTTGTTTAGAGAAATTGTAGGTCCAAGTGATGATGCGTTGTATTTTATAATCAATAACCAAAAAATTAAATTTGGCCTGAGAGAATTTGCTATCACTACTAGAAATGTTGCATATTGCATCCCTTCCAAAACCGTTACAGTAGGTGCCTAAACCGTTGCTATAAGTCATTTGGGACGGTTTTAGGTTCTGACACGTAAACCGCCGTTGCCATAGGTCAATTGGGACGGTTTCTCGCAACAGGCACAAAACCGTCCCCATAGAATTCTATTGTAACGGTTTTGTAACCCTTCCCATAGGTAATAAATGGCAACGGTTACTTTGTTCTAATGAGACGGTTATATTCCGTTGTGATATTGTTTGAGACATGTTTGTTTGATTCTATGGCAACGGTTTCGTTGACATATCACAACGGTTCTTAAATATATTGGGACGATTTATATGTATATTACAACGGATCTTTGGCCTAGCGCAACGGTAAATATAGGCAATTAGAACGGTTAATATAGCTATTGCAACAGAGATTCATGGCTACTGTGATATTTTTATAGACCTACGGCAACAGTTCTTTTAGACTACTGCAACAGCCATAATTTATGCATGCTATTGCTGTTTAATGGAAGCCATATAATGGTCAAATATCATGATGAAATACTACACATTACCACTAATATAAACCATGACAGGAAGACATCCAACTAGGATTAATTATCCATACATAAAACTTTAAAATAAGTCATTCAGAATCATGAGAGTTCCGCCAAAACATGAAGTATGCCAAAATGACTAGACTGAAAGTACTACTGGACTGATTTGTGGTTCTATTAATTGCTGGACACCATTCATAAAGTTTGCCAAACATTAAAGTACTTCTCAAAGACAAAAAATTCTATAACATGAGAAGTAGGCCTAACAGCAATCAACCAGCACTAGTCTAACTTAATTAAGTAAGGTCTTCATCACTGCTTTCATTTTCCCCTGCTCCACCTATAAAAGACAATAAATAATCATTTAAGCACAACGTTCCCAAAAAATGTAATATCAAGTTATATACATATTTACCAAGCATGTGCAGAAGGATAATCCAACAGGTATAAACTGTACAACAGGTCGCTAACCATACTTTAACTACCAAAATATGAGCACAAAATATATATGTTACTCGGTAAACATGTGCATAGCCTTCTGGTTAAGAGAGACATACAAGTATAGCCATTTCAATGTCTGATGCCTCAGATGACTATTACTGAGGGATAAGGATCTAGTCAGTAAACAATCTATTGGGTGCAAGCACTGATCCTTGTATATAAGCTCCCAAAAAGTACAAAAAGAAGAAGGGAAAAAACAAAACAGAGGGGGACATAAACCAAACCTCTGTGAGGAGAATACAAAAACATCTCCCAAAATTAACATTACTTAATTACTCCTATCTACTATGCTAAAGAGTAACGAGTAATTTATTCCTTTTCTTCAACAAATTAAATGGTGTTAGCATTGGTCAATATATGCGATACTCAGAAGTAAAAAGTGGTACACTACTCCTTCTTTCAAGTTGAATATCATGTTGTCCTTTGATAGTCCAACCTAACATCATTTTGACAAACATTTTCTTGATCATTTTCATTTTTTTTAAATTGTTGTATGTGTCATGTTTTGAAATATCTTTTCTTTTCACTTCAAAAATTGGTTAATTGACAATAAATTGTGATTTAACATTCATGTTGAAATGATGGAATTTAAGAAAGTAAAGGAACTTTATCAAGTTGGAGAAGTTTCAACTCTGTGCGATACTATTTTTAAAGCACAAACAAGAGACTTAGCACAGTTATTATTGTTTTTTCCTCTATCTTAATTAAATTGAATTTAAAAAATCCGTAATATACTTCATTCTCAACAGAATCTCTCAAGTTGACTTTGTATAGTGATTAACATTAGCTTACTATAAACTATTAAATGCCAATGCAAATCATCTATTCATCATGAGCTGCTTTTAAAATATTGTCGATGCATGTGTACAAACTGAACTAAACTACACAAATATCGATTAAAGGAGAACTAAACTACCAAAATATCGGTTACAGGAGAGAAATTCCTAATGATGCTTGTTAGATAGCACAGGAGACCTAAAAGCACTTGAGGTTGCTAGTGATCAACAAGATATAGTCAGACTCGTATCTGGAGTTTCATCCTCTGGATGAGAGGTTAAGAAGTTGAAATATTACCTGGACTGAGCTGGCCTTCATTGTTGTTACTGGTAGATGGACGATGAATAGGTTGAACAGCTGCATGTGCAGAGGAAGCTTCTCTCGATAAACCCAAAGCTGCTCGAATAATTTTAGGATCAATCTCATGTCCAGAACGATGAAGTTGTTCAAGGAAATCGGCAAACAACTTCTTGACGGATAGTTGTCTTTTGTTCCTCCATTTTGTCCTCCAGTCTTTGTATCTTATCCTCTAGTTTTTTCAAATAACTTATATCATTTGAAGAGGGTTCAAAAGATCCAACTTTCCCTTTCAAAAATGTTTTTGTAACTCCCCGTCCATACAACCTCACACGTCCAGGATGTTCAGGTCCCATGACAGATGCAAATGCATTAACAGGCCCATTATCATCTTCATTTTGTTGTTTTTCAATTTCCTCCATTTCAGCCTACAAAGCAAATCCGACAAAGGGAGAACTTAAGTAAATAAAATTAAATAATAAAAATAAATAATTGATGTCAACACAGTAGTATTTTAAAAAAACTCGCACAATTTTACTAGTTGTGTCTTCATCCAAGCACTTGTATGTTCGACCAGGCTTCCTTTTTCTTGTAGCTACAAAGATTTCCTTTGGTGATAAAGAATCTGAAGGATCCCTCTCTAATTGCTGGTCAAATTAAAGTGGGTTTAAAAAATCTTTTAAAATATTGATAAGTACATATTTAATAATAAGATAACTGACCATAGAATGACGAACCATAGCAAAGCTTCTTTTCCCACAAATGTGTGGATTCTTCAATTTTTTTCGATTCTCTCTATTTCTCTTGGACGTATTCTGCCAAAAGGAACACCAAACAATATCTTACAAGTAGAGCAATAGCAAGACTATAAGTAAAAATAACAGCAGCAAGAAAAGAAGAAACAACAACACAATACAGAAAGGAACAAAAAACAGCAGCAGCAGTAATGACAAAGAAGAGGCAGCAATACATCGTAAAGCTATATAATTTCACCAACTGCAAGCATACATACATACTCATCTAGCAAGTATGGACTAATAACACAGGCAGCTCTTTTTGGTCTCTCTTGGTGTAAATTTCAGAATATCTGAAAATGAAAGGCATAGTCTAATTCTTGGACATTGAAGTTGTATATTTACTGTCCTTAGCTATTCAAAAGCCTAACGAATCAATTGTTAATGAGCAGGTCTCTTTAATTCATGTTAATTGACTTTTTTCTAATTCAAGAACATAAAGTAATTGTTACTATTACACTTAATAATGACAACGATGATAAATAATGGGCAGCGACACACCATAAAAAGGAAACAATAGCAGCAACAATCAAGAAGCAACACCAAAATACTACAGAAAGACAGAGAAAAAAATAGCAGCAACTATGACACATAACGGACAGCGACACAACATAAGAAGGAAATAATAGTAGCAGTAACAAACAAGAAGCAACAACAAAATAGAGCAGCAGTGAAGCTAAAGGAGTGGCAGCGACACAATGGAGGAGGAGGAGGAGGAGTATAAATTTTCAAGACTTACCTGGAGTTTGTCAGACTTCCAATATTTGATGAGCTCTTTAAATTGAGATGCTGGAACTTCATCAGGAATATTTTGCATTCGAAGTTCATCAGTGGTATAGGCATCAAAGTATTTTCTTTCAATTGATATTTTGTGCCTTCTCCAAGCAGCTTGGACTCCTTCCAAAGCCCATTTTTTTCCAAATTCAGGAATATCATATTTCTCCTACAATTGATTTAAATAGGTTGATGCAGAAAATATTGAAATACTTGGCAAAAAAGTTAACATGGAAAACTTCAAACCTTGGCATATTCCCATATATCTTCTTTTGTGTCCATATACCTCCAATCAAGTATATCAAGAGGACAGAGAGTTGCATTTCTCCCCAATGTGCCGAGGAAGCTTCCAAACTCCATTACAGCAGCTTCAGTAGGACCGACAGGTTGATCGTCCTCATTCAGTGTAATCATTTTACTATCACGCCGTCCATGTACACTTTTCATCTTTGTTTTACCTCCTTTTCTTGTTTGTAGGAAGGTCCTACAGCTAAATGAACAAAACAAAACCACCAAATTAATACTGTTGAAATAGGATTACATATATATAAAATAAAATCTGTAGGTTCTCACCTTGCTCTTCAAACTGTTCGTCAGTTGTAGGAGTTGTAACATCTGGTTGAACTTGTTCCTCTACTGCTTCTGTTGGAGGAATGGAAGAATTAGCTTGTATATGAGCTACTGATGCTCCAGCATATTGTGGTGTTGGTAGCCCATGTTCTTCAATCATATTTAGAGCACGCTCTTTGTTTGATGGTCGACTTGCAACAGTTCTTTTTTTATTACACGAACTCCTCCTTTGGTTTACCAAAGATGTCATTGTTCGCGCCTTTATGTACATACTTGGTCTTCTTTTTGGTTTTGAAGACCTTTCTTGATCCATGAATTTCCCAATATGTGATAAAATAAGAAAATGAAGAGTTATATACAATAGTAGCTAGCAGAGAACAAATCAAGAACAAATATTGACGCAAAAAGAAAACATCAAATCAAGAACTAAATACTGAAGCAAGAAACAGACAACTGATCAGTAAGTGACTTACACAATGCAGCTAAAATTGAACAAAAGAGAATCTGAAAGAAGCCAAACTCAATTATTTAAAAAAAAAAAATCAGAAGTTCATCATTCAATCATCAGGGTCCATCCAATCCCAGTCAGTATCATCAAGTTCATCATTCCTCGACTTGCTACATCTTGATACTGATTTTAATAGAAGATGACTTACAGCTAGCTTAACCACTAACCACCTACATGAAAATATACATTTTAGAAGGTCACTCTCCTCTACCAGTAAAATAGAGAACTTCATAAAATGGTACAATACAAAGAAACATAAAGTAGTTCTCTGCACCTCCGTGAAAATGATCGGTTTTCTACCTTTCTTCTCATTTGCTACAATTTTCACCTAATTTCACAAAAGGTTCACTCTTATCACTGTTAGTGCTACAGTTCTCATTGTACATCTATTCCTAGACAACCCTAAAATGATGATAAACTTGTTGATGTATCTTATCTTTGTTAATCTTTATTTTCCCATTTGGGATAATATAAATGATGAATAAAATTACAAATTGAAGAAAAAGAAGGCCAAAAAGACCAAGCTTCTTTAGCTGCTTACAGGCAACAAAAGATAGTCTTGATGTAAAATTTTAAAAAGTCAGAGAACAAATATAGTAGCAAAAACTCAAACACCAGACCAAGAAACAACAACAATATACAATCCCACAAGTGGGGTTAGTATACGCAGACCTTACCCCCTACCTCGAGTGAGGTGGAGAGGATGCATTTGATAGACCATCGGCTCATGACACACTAAGCCAGAAAATATGGAAAGGTAATTTCTTCAAGCAACACACATTGTGATGCTACTGGCTATGGCTTATGAAATGAAGACATCTTTTTTTTATAAAATAATTCAACAGTTATAACTAAAAAAGAATGAAACCCAAAATTAATCCCCCTAACAATATTACAAATTTCAAAAGACTAAGCTTTTTTAACTACATACGATTCCAAGTTTATGAATAATTTTTCCAAAACAATAGAAAAATAAAATGATGAATAACATCACAACTTCAGAATCTCATTTAGCCCATAGATGTACTTCTATATATTGTTCTTCAAAATTTTAAATTTGAACGGCTCTAATCTAACACATAAACAAATAATTTTCGTAGAAAAAGAAAAAACCCCAAAAAATTAAGTAAATATAGACTGGATAAAACTCATGCATTGAAAGATTTCACCTGGGTCATACCAAATAAGCTTTTAGGAGCACCGAACTAAACTGATTATGTACAAAATAGTATCGGATAAAGTACATGCAGAAGTTGGGTGTCTTTTCGTTAGAACTAGGGGTGAGATTTCAGCAAATAGACAAAGAAATTTAGCATTAGAGGAGAGAAATTACTAGAGGATGTGAGATTCATACCTTGATTTTGATCTAGGTTTAGTGGCGGTGTCACTTTGCTGTCACACTGTTCAATATCTGGTTGAAGCAAGATAAACTAGGAAAGGAAGAAGCTGAAATAGGCTAGCTGGAGCAGCAGAGATTTTCCGGTCGGTGTCACATCGCCGGCTGGTTGAGCAAAGGGTTTGCTTTGGGTAAATTTCTGTAAGATATTTTGTTAGGGTAAAGTTTTGTAGGGAGAAACAAGAAAAAGGGTAATTTTTTATAAAAAATAAATGACTAAAATATTAGTCTTTGGAGGGGTTAGTGAAAATAGAGGGAAAATTTTACAGTGTATAGCAATAGCAAATAATTCACCAAAACTGTCCCCACAGGAAGATTTATCGGAACGGTTAAAATAATTGTTGCCATAGATCATTCTACCGCAACAGTTCTAGTCCTAGCGCAACACGTGTATTTTATAACTGTGCCGATATCACTGAAATAGTATTGCAACGGTTATAACCGTTGCTATAGCCCCTCTATTGCAACAGTTGTTTAACTGTTGCTGTATAAGCGATGCAATAGGGCGCATTTCTAGTAGTGTATGGTTACTGGTTTGAAGTGTGTAGGGAATTTTATGAAAGACTATAGCTCTAAAGGGGAAAATCGTTTTATTGTTAAGTATTTTGGTGGTGAGAAAAGGTTAGAAAATCTGTCTTGGAAGAATGTTTCAAAAACAAAATGTGGGACAATGATGATGATGCTATAAATATTTCAGCTTTGTACCTTATCAATATATTTCTCTATTCCACCAAGAATAGCGAAACCAATCCTCATTATAAAGACTCTGACCACTATGATATTATTGAATCGGGTAAATGGGAATCATATCCATGGGGTTATAAGATTTTTCATGCAACGATTGAATCATTGCACAACAAGGTTTGTGTGTGGAAATCTTCTTACAGGTTTGCAGGGATGCCATATGCTTTGCTTGTATGGTTTTTTGAATGCTGCCCCACAGTTGATGGCAAAGTAGTCAGAGTCTATATAATGAGGATTGGTTTCGCTATTCTTGGTGGAATAGAGAAATGTATGATAAGGTACAAAGCTGAAATTTTGATAGCATCATCATCATTGTCCCACATTTTGTTTTGAAACATTCTTCCAAGACAGATTTCCTAACCTTTTCTACACCACCAAAATACTTAACAATAAGACGATTTTCCTCTTTAGAGCTATAATCTTTCATAAAATCCCCTACACACTTCAAACCAGTAACCATAGTAAATTCTCTTAGGCCAAATTTAATTTTTTGGTTATTGATTATAAAATACAACTTGGACGTACAACTTCTCTAAACAACAAAGTAACAAGAACCTGATTTTGGACATGAAATGAAGGTAGATCAAGGAAATGGCAAAAACATGCTGCCTTAAACCTCTAATATAATCCACCAGTTAACCTTTGTTTTAACTCAGAACTGATCTCCTTGTTGCAGTGCACGTTTATTGGCCAATTACCATGCTTTTTTTTGGGTGAAAAAGTCCCATGTCTGACAAAATAAGATATCAACTTAAATGATACTATAATATTAAAACTAATATTCATAACATATCTATAGTAAATATTACAACATATCTAAAGGTAAATATTCGTAACATATTTATGAAAATGTAATACAGAAATAAAAGACACAACATATTTAAAACAAATAGGACAAATTAAAATACTACAATAATGAACACTAAAATTCTACCATATTTAAGGCCAAAAATATTGCTTAAAATGCACCAAAAATAAAGTAAAATCAAGACAACATATAAAAAAAAGAAATAAACTAAAAAATGATTTTAGTATAATATAGAGATAATTTAAAAAATAAAACAGAGAAAAACAAATTAACTATATGAATTGTTATCATCAACTTAATTAGCAAAAAAAATGCACATAAATTAGCTAATTAATAGCATTATATTCAATAAAAATAACACAAAAAATTATAAAATTAAACAAAATACCTTCAAAACAGGACCAGGATTTGTGTCAAGGTCAAATTCCGATTTAGCAACATTGCCCTTTCGTCTAACCTTCTTTTTTGAAATATTTTGTGCACCTTCAACCTCAACAACATCAACCTCAAAATGCACACCTCGAGGTCTCTTTTCAGCAGCCTTCCTTTTTTGGTTGCATGCAGCCTAGGATCGAGTAATTCACGAAGGCATAGAAGATGCATGCGACAGAGGTTGTGTTAACGGTCGCATAACTGGTATAGATTCAATGAAATCATCATCTTCTGTACTGTTCTGACCATGCATAACTACTTTATCGCCGGAACGACGACCCTTCCTAGAGATTATTTGGGATGTTCAGAGAATAAATTACACCTTAATAAACAGATAGTATAATGACTGAAAAAGATAAATATTACGAGGAAAAGTGAAGCTTTTATCGAGAAAAAATGGAAATGAAAAGGTTTATTTAGAAGAAGGTGATAAATTTGAACAAAAAATGAACAGTTTGCGTGTGAAAAGTGAAAGTTGGAAAGGTTGCTTAATTAGTGCTCATTCACAATCCCTAGAATAAATGGCCGAATCAGTTAACTTAACTTATCATATTCCCTTAATTAATGGGATATAAACACAGTATCTAACGTTTCATAGTTATCTAAAACGTGTCAACTTCTCTTAATTACAGGATATACATATTATTTTAATTTATTAATAATAAAAAAGGATAATATTAAGAATAATTATATAAAAATAACTGATTGGCTATAAAAAGAAAGACTCATTAAAAGGTGTTTAAAAAGAGTAAATATTTTTAATGAATGTTCACCTGGAGTAAATTTCCCTTGATATTATTGAATCGGGTGAATGGGAATCATATCCATGAGGTTATAAGATTTTTCATGAAATGATTGAATCATTGCACCACAAGATTTGTGTGTGGAAATCTTCTTACAGGTTTGCAGGGATGCCATATGCTTTGCTTGTATGGTTTTTTGAATGCTGCCCCACAGTTGATGGCAAACTAGCTAATCGTGTTGGAAATAAGGTCCCTTGTCTTCTGAATTGGGAAGTTACTAGGCATCTTGTTTTCAATGATGTGCAAAGGGGTTTCTTTTCATTAACAGGTGACAAGGTAATTGTCATGTATGGTTTTATTATTTCTTTGATATTACATAAATATGAAATTCATTATTTGTATGTATTGATATTAAACTGATATCATTCTGTTTTGTATTTTTGTATATGCGGATGGTTGTGCATTGTATTTCTCCTACTGATCTAAAGTTAGAATACTGAATTTGCCTGAAGGAGACGAAATAAATCTTGATGAAGATATTGCTTGTCAAAGTGAAGATGATGGTCCAGAATTCAACGCATCGGCCCAGAAAAATTGTGATAATGATTTGTTTGTGAGGAAAGTTGATTTTATGAAAGAAATGGATATCCTAAAACAAAATCAGATTGAGCTCAAGCAGGAAATTCACTCAAATACTCTTGAGGTTGCTGGTTTAAAAGAATTTAAGGTGTCCACAGCTGATCGCATCTACAATGAACTGGATCAGATTTCAAAGAAGATTGCTGCTAAGGGTCCGGAGCATGTATGATAACACTATTGTTAATTTAGTCTTCCAGTTCATGTTTTACTTAATTTTAGTATGATTTTATTTGTCTTTGTTTATATCAATTATTTAGGTTGCAGGTATGGAGGGAATATTTAGCTTTGGTGGTTTTGGATCTGACAATTATGTTGGTCCTGATGAAGAAAACAATGTAGGCATGGAACATACGCCTACACGTACACCTCGGGACATATATGTATTTGGTAATTTATTAACATGTTTGTTATATACAGAATTTATCTTTTAGAGGAACTTCACAAGAATTGTGGGATTTGTATATTTTTAGTAACAATATGTAGATACAAATTTTTTGTATTTTTAACACTTTTTCTGGTCTCTAATTGCAGGTACTTCTGTGGGTAATAGTGATGCATTACTGAATCAGTCACCCATGATGGAAGACGTAGCAGCTCCTACGAAGGTTGTGAGCAGTGACACAAATGCTATTGGTAAGTTTATATTTTTCTGTTTTTGTACAGTATTAAAATGTGTCAATATTAATGTATTATTTGTTGTAGTAGATGTCTACAATCACTGGAAGATATGGTGGATTGTTATATTGTGTTGTTTTTTATTAGTACCTAGAAGACTTGAGTTTGGTGAACTGAGAAATCAAGATGTAGATGGTGAAGGTTTTCATTCAATGTCCACTCAGGACCTAAATATTATTGATGAGAGTGCTGAGAAAAGACTTCAGAAATCTGCAAAACGTAAAGCTGCAATTGGTAAGTTATTAAAGTCTGTGTTTGGTGAGTTATTAACATTGCCATATAGTTATTTTATTAATCAGAAAAAACTTCACAAGAACTGTGTGTTATGTATTTTTTGTAGTAACTATATGTAGATACAAATTGTTTATATTTTTAATAATTTTTCTGGAGTCTAGCGGTAGGCACTTCAGTGTGCAACAGTGATGCATTACTGAATCAATCACCTATGGTAGAAGATGAAGCAACATCGGATAATGTAGCGAGCTGTGACACAAATGTTATTGGTAAGGTTATATATAATTGTTTTTGTATAGTATTATAATGTGTCAATATTAATGTATTATATTATTTTTTTTATCAGTACCTACAAGACTTGAGTTTGGTAAACTGAGAAACCAAGATATAGATGGTGCAGGTGTTGATTCAATGTCCATTCAGGACCTAAATATCATTGATGATAGCATTGAGAAAAGACTTCAGGAATCTGCAAAACGTAAAGCTGCAATTGAAGTATCTCCTCAGTTACATTGTATGACAAACTCAGTATGCTCTTTCATTTATATGATCTTTATGTGTGTGTTTTGTTAATTATGTATTTTTTCTGTAGCTGCAAGCACTGCAGTGTGTATCATTGGTAAACAACAGACCCAGGCTTCTTTCGGTGAAGCTTTGGCAGGAGCATGTGACAATCGAGCGAGTGGTGTGAATAATGTTATTGGTTAGCTTTTGCTTTAGTATCATTATTAAACTGTATCAGTATTATATGGTCTTTCTGTTATTAATTCTATTTGTTGTTTTTGTTGTTGCATTTTATGTTATTAGAACCTAACACACTTGAGTCTGTTCCGCTTGTAGAGCAAAATGATGAAAGTCATGGTCTTGATTCAATATCCACACAGAATTTAAATGTCATTGATGACATTGTTTTGAAAAGGGTTCATGATTTTGCAAAACGCAAAGGCGCAGCTGATTCATATCATAAGGACAAAGGTAATTAAAATATACTTTTATTCCATATCTCAAATTTGTGTTATATTTAATCTCAGATATCTTCTAATGTTAAACTGTATATATGTTTTTTCCTTTTAAAGCACTTGATTTGTCATCAGAAACTATCACATTCCAGTTTGTTCAACATGGTGAGCAAAATGTTGATGGTCTAGGTCTCGACTCAATAACCACACAGGACTTGAACATAATTGATGAAATTGTTGAGAATAGAGTGCATGAATCTGCAGTACGCAAAGCTTTAGCTGAAGCATCTCTTGAGGATAAATGTGAATTTAATATACTCTATTTTTAACATGCACTGATTTGTTATGCATATAATTATATTTTTTCACATTGTTAACTGTTTTTTCGTGTTTTATTTTTAAAGCACCTGTTGATGTGGCAATGGAGGATGTTCCTGGTGGTTTTCCCAACTTCAGGCTTTTTTGACACTCAAGAGGAAGCGAAAATATATGGGAGAAATGATCCCCCATCTGGCGAGGGTAGCAACAGTGTCATTGCAGAGGAAGTGCATGAGGGTGCATTTGTTGAAAAGTGTATTGATATTTTTCCGTGAAATTTTTTTCTGCATAAGCAATAATATATATGTATACTGTTTAAATTTTGCGATGTTTCTTTTTATTAATATGCCTTTAGTAAATAAATTGATACTGTTTTATTGATGTGGCAGCATTGGTTTTTTTGAAAGAAATTGGCTTGGAATCTGGATGCAACAATATTGACAATGCAGGAAAGTCTGTCTGTGTTGTTCCAAATGTTTCTGAAGGTGTTTCTGCATGTAATGTTATTCAACTTAACTTCATGAATATTATTTAAATATTTAGTTTGCTGTACATAATTTTTTTACCACATTTTGTATTATAGATGTTTTTCAAATATCAGACTTTAAGGTCAATATGATTAGTAAGAGTAGGTAATATCCTTACCTTAATCACATTTAACCTGATATACTGCATTGTTTCTAAACTTTTGCAGTGCCCAATAGTGGAAAAGTGGTTAATATTATTGGTGATGGGGAACTAAATAGATTGCTCAATGATATTGATGAGTTTAGTAAGAAGGACTTTGAAATTGTGGAAAACAGTGTTCCAGAAGATGATAATCGCAAGAAGCGCCTGCTTTCAAAGCATAAATCTGTTTGTATTTGGAAGCCGGTTAGGTTACAAAGATCACCTTTGGTATATAGTTCTGGACATTCTGTTAATAGTAACAATCTTGCATTGAATTCTACCTTTGCAAGGAAGCATCTATTCACCAGCAAATCATGGCGTCGAGTTGATTCCAAGCTGTCGAAAAGCTTTTCTTCTTGGATCAAAACTCGGTTGATGAAGACTAGGTAATATTCATAAATGGCAGTTTATGTTGATTTTGTAGTTAACATATATAATTTATCTTACTTCAACTAATCAAAATATATGTTATTCAAATTCACAGGGAGCCCCCATACCACTTTACTGCTAATATACTCATGCCTAAATTTGATTTTGGTGTGTGTCTTGTTTCATCCAAAGATTGGTTCCATACTCTTTATTCTGTGGACAGTCCTCTGCAAGAAACGGTATGTTATTAGTAATTTAACTGCTTATAGTTCAAAATTATAATTTTGATTATTTATCAGTAGTATCTAAAATTTTCTCATTTTTTTTTAATTCTAGCACATTGATGTCATAGTGTATTACCTGAGGAAAAAGGCCAAGCATGATCCAGCTGTCCATGGTCTTTTCACAACAACTGACTGCTTATTTGATTCAACAATTAGAGATATTTACAAGAGTTATTTGAAAAATTTCAAATAACAAAGCTCTAACTGTTGCTGCTGATAACCATATCATATCTGATTATATGACGGGTTTATCGATTCGCTGCAATATACCATGGCAGTTGGTAGATGTTGTATTTTTTCCTATAAAAGTGTTTAAAGATTGGCACTGGATTCTTGGTAGGCTTTCATTTAAGAAAAGGGTATTGTATGTGCATGATCAAAAGTTAGACAATTTCTACTATGATGATGAACTCATACGAGCTGTGGAGCCGTATGCCATTATGGTCCCTCTTTTCTTGTCTGCAATTGGATTTTATGATATGGGGGATGATTTAAATCCTGCAGATTATGTCTTTGGTGAAAAACCAATTACTGAAAAGTGGGAGGTGTTACATATATATGACATGACTGGCGTGCGTAAATCGTAAGTGCTATGCTACATTATCTTGACAGCTGATATCTTTATCATAAATTTTGTCTGGTGTTTAATATTTCTTTTCTGTGTTATTTGTTCAGTGACTATGGAGTTTTTGCTCTTACATTTGCTGAGCATTTCATGCATAGACGCAACATGCCTCCTCCTAGTTGCAATATTAGATGATTTAGGAAGCGATTTGGTGCGCTGCTGTGGGATTATAGAGTCAAGAAGCAGGAGGCAAATCAACAAAGTGAGCTGGAAGACTAATTGTGTTGTTTTAGTCATTCATTTGCATTTTATGAACTACATTTTTATGTATTTTGCGTTGAACGCTTTCTAATGTTTTAGCTTTTGTCTTGGTATTTCCTGAATGTTATGTGAATCTTGCCTAATCTGGCATATGATATTGTCACTGTTTTGTTATTTCAGTATGGTATTAAAGTAAAGTTGCAACCTTTTTATTTATTATTCTGTCTTTACCTTATATTTCTTTAAAGTTATGTATATTTTTCTGTTTTAGGAGTGTCTTGATGCTTATGATGAATATACAGATATTATTGTTGGTGTATCTTAGTTTTTAATATGTACATAATATGTTCTTAGAAATGATTAATAAATATACTTTTTCCTCATAATATGTAGATAATCTGAATGTAACAATAGCCTTTTTTCCCACATATTTAACACTTATTTAGATTACAATTAACACAATTATATTCACTAAATTATATCATTTCCAACTGCATTTTCAAACAATTCTAAATCATAGGATGATAATATTTGAAATTGAACAAATATGAACTTAACTTCTTCTTCATATTCGACTATGTGGATATGCACACCTGGATATGTATATTATTCCTTATTAGTGATTTACTTGATACATTTAGATCAAATTGTATCTGTCTACTGTACATCCTTTATTTTTGTTCCCTCTATCTAATCCATAATTTTACATAACCGAATATGTACATTATCTTATAATTATTATTAAGTGCATACTTTATATTTGAAATAAATATTAAATTGGTAAAAACTTAAGCACTGGTATCTTATATGAATATCAAGTTTAACTGAATTCAAAGCCAAGTAAACACATAAAATGGCATGCCTTAATATTTAAACAAACTGTTGCAATTCCTAATTATAAAGCAATAGAAAAGTTGCGATCCTGCTACATGTAAAACTAAACTTTAAGAAACCATTGGAGATTTCGACATGTCTTTCGATTATGTCCTTGCTTACCACCGCGACTACATGCAAGTTTGCATTTAACTTCCCACCCTGCTTTAATCCTTCGCTTCTTTGGTTTGCCAGCTTGTGTTCGTCCCTTAGGTGGCAGGACTTCCTCAAGCAATATTTTATCAGGGACTGTCCAAGCACTCTGGTCTTGCATTGGAAAAACAGGTTGTTCGTATGTTTTCACAAGGTTCTCCTTTGTGCATAAAGGTGAGCAGTAGCTATAAGGATCTATATTGTTGTATTTCAGCACTGCCTGTGCGTGTGGGCAAGGCATTTCATCCAACTGGAACCTCCTACACGTGCAGGTTTTATAACAAAGGCATATCACATGCTTCGTCCCACCATCATGCACCTCGTACATGTATTCATTTGAAGGTATGACCTGCGTACATATATATATAACAAAAAATCAGTTAATAACTGTACCCATAAAATAGAATTTGTATTTAGATGAATTGATGATCTTTAAACCATACCGTCATCCGTCTTGAAGCTTCTATACTAGACTTGAAAATACTTTGATTTTTGTTAGTCGGCACCTTAAAAGTACCTATGGCTTTTTTCTTATTTTCCCAATTCCACTTCCTCACCATATCTCTCATTGCGTCTAGCAATTCCATGATAGGCAGTGACCGTGCATGTTTATTTCTTCCATTAATAGACTCTGCTATGTTGCTTGTCATCATCTCTGCTCTATTTGCCTCTGCGTATGCACGGGACCACTTATGGTAACCAATATCAGACAGATATTTCTTCACTCTTTTATCTATTTTCTCAAGTTCCTTCATGTAGTGATCAAACTCTTCAATTGTGAATGCCTTTGCTAAAGTGAAAAACATTTCACCTATTTCTTTGTGGCTAATCTTAAAGTTTGATTTTACATTATTCCAAAGATGATACACACATATGCAGTGCGGCAGCTCTGGATAGATTGTTGAACAAGCACGTGATATGCTTGCACATTGGTCAAATACAATACACATACCAACTCGGACTCCATATGTGTCTCTGAATGATTTAAAAAACAACTCCCATGATTTCTCATTTTCTGAGTCGATGACTGCATAAGCCAGTGGAACAATGCTTTCTATCTCAATCTCAATGTTTAGTTATTATTCTGGAGTTTATCTACAATACATAAAAAAACATCATATATTTTTTGATACCAAGTATATAAAAACATTAACAATGTTACCTTCTCCATCCTCTGTTGAAGCTGCAATCAGTGTACCTCCATGAACATCTGAAATAAAGCAGCCATCTACCACTACAACTGGCCTGCAGTACTTCCAGCTTTGTATAGACGCATTCAATGATATGTACAAGTATTTGAACTGATTGTCAGAGGTTTTGTGCAACTTTGTCACACTACCTGGATTTGTTGTTCTAACCATATACAGATAATTCGGCAAGACACTATATGATTTAGATGGATTTCCTCTTAACAGTTCTAGTGCCCTTTCCTTCGGTCTCCATGCTTTCATGTAATTAAGTTCCAGACCATAATCTTTCTTAATGTCCTGTATTATATTATTAGGTGTATATACCCTTTTAGGATCTTTGAATTTTTCCTTAATAATTTCACCTATAGTTGTATAACTTGCATGTCGTTCAGAAAGCAATCTCTCTTCTTCAGGGCAAGTATGGGTGCTATTAAATTTCTGTATTTTAAATACGCCAGAACCACCTATACTTGATGATCGTATGGTCCAATCACACTCTTTACCAGCGCACAACAAAGCTTACCTACATTTTACATATTCAGATAAACTAAGACATTTATCTTAAATTATAAATTGTATCGAGCAACACTTATCAACAATATAATTTGTATCTAACTATAGAATTATCATTAGAGTTGATACATGTACTGATATCTATACCAGTTTATAATTTCCATTTATTACCTTGTAGCCGATGATCTATCAATTCTGACTTTGAAATTCTGATGGAGGGCCAGATTTTTCATTACAGTTACTAGTGTTTTCTTGTCTCTATATAATTGTCCTGCACAAATATCGTCGTTCATTGTGTCGCTTATGATGCATATGTTATCCAAAGAGATCCCACTATAGTTATTGCCATCACTATCCATCATCACATTATCATTATGTTCCACATACAAGGTGGTTACCTGCATTTCATCTTGTCTGCTTGTTTGCGATGGTTTTACATTTCCACCATTTGCACATATAATTGCACCAGGGTGCTCTTGCATTGTTACACACAAAGGAAATTATGTAACATCACTGGTTGTTCACCTAAGATCAATGTAAAACTTCAAGCTCATATCATTATAGACAATCATTGGCTTTAATCCATCCTTCAACTTGTATTTGATATCGATTGAACCAAATAGACCAACTCCTTCAAAATTCTTTTTAATTGAACAAACTAATGTATTGTATGGACAGTTTTGATCAACAATAATACCATCCATTTTGTAGTCCTCGTAGTTATAATTATTGTTCCATATCCCATTGAACTGTATCAGTAGATCAATATTTTCCATCCCAAGAGATTTATGTAGTTTGATAAAGATATGAGAATTTTCAACTGATTTTCGTGTTGCGCTTTCACAGGATAGTGAGAGATAGTTTATAGAGTTTAGGACTTTTCTTAGTTGCTCATTAGTTCGTGCTTACCCCACTACCCATATTTGACGCTTGAAGTATTATCATGCTAGTTTTTAAATATTATTTTAGGTATTTAGTAAATGATTGAATATTAATATTAATAATACAAATATCTTTGTTTTTGGTAATTAATAATGGCTACAAATAGTTGTGGCTATTAGAAAGCAAATATTTATTGTTTGGTGGCTGTTTATATAATCAGCCCAAAATTCTTTGTGTTTGAAAAGCCAACAGCTCTTTGCCAAATTGGCGTCCCACACCGGTTGTAAAAAGAAAGTTTTTTGCCTTTATATTGAAATGATCGAGTGCATAAGCTGAGTTCCAGTGAAGTTACACATTGATGAGAACTAGGTACCAGTGGACTCTTGCGCACGCACGCCCAATGGAATATCGCCACGTGCCAGAAAGTTGTGTGAAGTTGGAGTGGGTGTAAAGCATAACTTAAGAGTTGATGAGGTGGCCCCCCAGAGGGGAGGTGTAGGTGGTGACTTGTGGCATTCCAAAACTCCACAAGTCTTTTTTGGCAGAAAAGGTCCTCTGCTTTTCTTTTCCATTTTTTTTTCTAAGTCTGATTAACACTAATCATGGACCAAATTAACACTTTTAAAACTTGAGGGTTTTTCTTAAAACATACTCCCTCCGTTTCAAAAAGGATGAACCTATTACTATTTGAAGGGTCAAACAAGATTATGTTTGACCACATGTCTTACAAATATTTTCTAACTATTTTGAATTGTCAACTATTGTGACTTATAGTATTTTTCATGTAGTTTCTAAATATATAAATTTTATTTCAAAAAGATTAAAAATTCGATGTGCAAATTTCCGGTCAAAATTAGTCAATTTGACCCTCGTACTCCGCAAATGTTCATTCTTTTTGAAACGGAGGGAGTACATAATAATAATTCAAACATTGGGAACAACATACAACCTCCCCCCCTCCCCGCGTGGCTTTTTCAACTTCTTCACTTCACTTCATCTCCTTTTTCACGCCAAATCTAAACCAAATACTCTCAACTTCTCTGTAGTTTTCAATTAATCCGATCAGCAATACAACAAGGTATTATATATAAAAGGTAAACAATGTCATGATCATTTAAACTGTGGTGTAAATCTCGAACTTAGATTTTTATTTTTAATTTTTTCGTTGACAGTGATTAACGATGCTTTGGGTATTTATTTTTGTACAAAAGATGTAATATTGTGTTGAAATTGAATGGCATTATGTGTTTTAATGGGTAAAGTAGTTCCAAACTACAAAGGAGATTTTCGATGTTCAACTGAAATTTTTAGGCTTTTTACATTTTTTGGTTTAATTGTGATGATTTGAGGGTTTTCTGTGAACCAACGCTGCTTTATTTAGTTGCAAATTGAAGTTATTGTTGTTATGTACTCCCTCCGTCCCAAATTAGTTGTCGCTTTCAGCCCTTTCACGCCCATTAAGAAAACCATTAAATAGGGTGTGTATTTTACTATGTTACCCCTATTTAATGTTTGACTATTAAATTTTGTTGAGAATTTTTTTAATTATTAAGGGTATAGTTGGAAAAGACTAACAATTTTAGTCTTTAAATCCTAAAGTGTCAGCTAATTTGGGACAAATGATTATTGCTAAAGTGTCAACTAATTTGGGACGGAGGGAGTATCTTGATGTTCCGAACACCATAGTAGCTGAGGTTCTAAACATCTAATTGGATGTTCATGATTTTCTGTAACTAAATTTTATATCCCCTTGTTTTGCTTTGCAGAAAAATGGTAAATTTAAGACCGAGAAATAAAGATGAAGATGAGAAGAAGAAGTAGCCTACAAAGACTCCCAAGAAGGAAATTTCTAAAAGAAAGGGCCCTTCGCCGAAGAAGAAACCTGAGAAGCCTACTACTTCAGATTCGGAACGTACTCCTACAGATTTAAAACCTACTCCTAAACGCCCAAGAACAACTAGATCAACTAAAAGAAAATTAGTTGTGGAGAGTGACGACGATAGCTAAGGAGAAGTAGTAGATCCACGAAACAAAGCTGATAAACAAGAGGAAAGCCAAAGTCCAGCACCAAGTTACGATCTAAGTAAAGGTGGGGAGGATTCGGAGAGGGCTGTAGATGAGGGTGAAAGAAGGGTGGATTTAGATGACGCCGGTATTGATGAACTGTTAAAAAGTTATTTTTTGAGGACTGGAGAGGAAGATGGTGATCGTGAAAAGGAAGAGGAAGATGGTGATCGTGAAAAGGAAGAGGAAGATGGTGGAAAAAAAAGGAAGAAACTGATGATTTAAGTAGAGAAAAAGGAGAAGTAGAGGGGGAAGCAGATAAGACAGAGGAGAGTCCAAGAAGCAGTAAAAGAAGTAGAAGAGAGGCGGAGGATGTAATTTTAAAAAGCAACTTTCTGAAGGATCGTGAAAAAAGAGTTAAAATAGATGGGGAAGCTGTAAATAATGCAGGTGGAAATGTTGAAGAGGAAGCAGGTGAAGAGAAGGAAACTGCGGAAGGAACATCTGGATTGAAACTAGAGGAAAACCAGGTGATAGTTGAATTGAAACTCGTTATTGTTCGGAACGCCAATGTTGATGTTCTACACGACATTTATATGTTCCCAACATCAGCATTAAGGCTGGTAGCTCTCGTTCTGAACACGTTACGTGATGTTCCAAACGATTGCTACTGTCGTACAGAACCTCAGAATAAACATGTTCCGAACATTTATGTTTTCCCTTTAATGTGATTTACTATCATTGTGATTCATTTTATTAATATTATGCTAAAATTATGTGCAGTATGAAGACGTTGGTCATGCTACTTTCAAGAGTAACGTTGAGGGTCTCTTCAAGACCTTCCTGACCAATAATGAACCTTTTAATGGGAAGATTACTGTTCGTTCTTCGTTCGCTAGGGGTATGATACAGTTCAAGGAGGTTCTGAAAAAATTACAGGTGAGAAGGGGATTTTTGCATAGCTATTTCGGTCCTTTCTTGTAATTACCGGAATATCCACTGTTTGGCACCGAGTTGGTGCATAACCTCTTCATGCGAAGGATTATTTGCAAGAAGCAGAAAGAGGTTTGGATATCCTTCAATGGATTGCCATCACGTTTTGGCCTATCCGAGTTTGCACTAATGACAGGGCTAAACTGTGGTGCCTATCCAAGTAAGCAGTACATGAAAAAAATGAATGAAAAGGGGAAGGAATTGTGGTAGTTTGTTGTTGATTATTTCAAGGAGAAGAAGAGGAAGGAGAAGGAGAAAGAGATAAAGGAAAAGGAGGAGAAGAAGAAGAAGGAAAAGGAGGAGAAGGAGAAGGGGAGTGGGAAGCGGAAGGGGAAGAAGAAGGTGGAGGAGTCACCCTCACCCTCACCCTCACCCTCACCCGCCAAGAGGAAGTTCAACAAGCCCAAAAAACAAAAACAGCCGAAGAAAAAGCAAGTTGTGAAGTCTGGTGACTTGCTTGAGTTGGTATGTTCTAGAACCTGTCCCAAGAAGTGGTATTTAAATCTGTGCATGGCTTGGTTTGTTCATACTATTCTTTCTGCGAGGGATTCCAAATATGGAATAGAGGAATGGGTGGTGTACTTGTCCGCCGATCTAGAGGCATTCCAGCGTTATCCTTGGGGTAGGATGAGTTTTGAATTAACAATGGAATATCTGATCAAGCCAATGGAACCTCGTGCAGAAGGAAGCCAGACTTACAATCTTTATTGCTTTCCATGGGCATTCATGGCCTGGGCTCATGAAGCTATACCTGCCTTGAAGCCAAAGGATTTGCCAAAAGAAAAACAATGCCAAAGATCATAAACAGGCTTACTGAAATTTGTGAAGGAGATACGGACAGGTTGTTTGACCAACATGATGTTCCTGTAAGTATTCCGTTTTTCATATATGTTATGTAATGTTTGGAACAACTTCGTGTTTGCTTAGATATTTCTAATTGATGTTCGGAACATTTTCATGAAGAACCATCAACTGCTTCAGTCAACGATGTTCGGAACATCACTTCCTGGTGTTTTCGAACAACATGACTTTGTTCCAAACAACTTTAAAAGGTTTTTAAAATTTAGTTGATATTTATTTAATGTTGTTGGGTATATTAACAGGTTGTTCACCCTTTCCTCATTCCTACTGATGACGAGCTGGACATGGATTACTTTCTAGATCTCGTGCCATTTGAAGACTCCAAGGACGACACAATAGATCGTTTTTGTAAAGTGTTTGAGGATGCTTGCAGCGTTGGTCTTGTTGGTGGCACTACAATTTGTATCCTCAAGAACAATCCTGCAACCCTTCCAAGACAAGTGATAGAAATTAAAGCTATGGAAGCCCCAGAAACGATGATGTTTGGAAGTGATGATGAATACAATGAAAAGGGAATTGGTGGCCTGCAAGATGTAAATATTGACATTGGAAACAAAGCTGATGGTGATGAAGTTGGTGGTGAGTTTGAAGTTGCTTGTATCACTGAAGTTGGTATAGTGAAGAGGAGCTCCAATTGCAGAGGCTGTAAATGTGATGAATGTAGCGGATGGAGGGAAGCAATGGAGCAAAATATTTTGGCTTATGATCAAAAGAACGTGGCTTATTAGCAAAAGATGGTGGCTTATGAGCAACAGATCATGCCTTATGAGACAAATATTGTGGCTTCTGAGCAAATCAAAGGTGATTCTTCTTGTGGTGATGGATTCGACAACTCCAAATGTAGCAGTTGCAATTACAAAGATTGCAACGATTGGCGTAAAGGCATGGAGATGGAGATGGCGGCCATGCAGGAGACGATTGAGCAGTTGAAGAGCAAAACGATTATAAAACCTGCAAAGGTTGTGAAATCACCACAAACAGAAGAGAAGAAGAAGCAGGAAGAAGTTGGTCCGAGGCTTCCAGTGGATATTTACAAGCCATTGAAGCGGAAAAAAGTGGTGGCTTTGAACGCATTTATCAAAAAGAGGAAGAAAAAAAAGATGTTTTTCTTGGATTGTCGATGAATTTCAAAGATTTCAAAGATCTGATGAACAAGACT
Organism: Petunia x hybrida; assembly: GCA_037355625.1. NCBI lineage: Eukaryota > Viridiplantae > Streptophyta > Magnoliopsida > Solanales > Solanaceae > Petunia > Petunia x hybrida. The sequence goes on along the minus strand of JBBBVM010001033.1, from coordinate 320,492 downwards.
GTGTGGCTGTGGGACATTGTAAGTTTATTTTTAAATGATTTTCTGAACTTTACATCGTTGTACGGAACATACTAACTGAGTTTGGAACATTGTTCTTATGCTTGGAACAATTCAACCATTTCTAGCTTCTCATAGATTTCTAGAACATCACACAGTCGTTCCGAACATGGAATGATGTTCGGAAAGACAGACCTTTCCTTCACTCACTTATACGCCAATTTATTTTTGTCTCTTATATGTTTTGCAGTATGTAGAAGCTGTGATGACAATGATGCGGGAGAGGCATTTGAATTACCCCGATCATTACGATCAAAGCAACCTCATTTTGGATATGGCATTCTTGACAAACATGAAAAAACGCTACTACCAACTGGAAGCAGATGCGAAAAAAAATCAGCTACCGCTTGATCTGGCGTTGAAGGGGTATCAGTTTGATGATGATTATCTGAAGTATGCACATGGAAAGCTACCCTACCCGGGGGTAGGTGTTGGGCTGGTGCTAAGAGGATCTTTGCCGTCTTCAACATCAACAACAATCACTACGTGTTGGTGGTGTTTGACATGGCTAACGCGAAGGTTTGGGTGTATGATTGCAATCATGGTTGTAATGAGGATGAACGCTTCTCGCCAATAATTGTCCCCATTCTATACATGTTCTCGATCTATGTTAGAATTTCTAAGCTATTCAAAGACTTGGATTCGATGTGTAAGGAAGGAGACATGTGGCCGTTTGAGAGAGTGCCAAGATCACTTTGTCCGCAAAATCTAACAGGGCAATCATGTGGAGTGTTCGCGTTGATGTACATTGAGAATCTCATTACAAACACCCCCATGGACAAAATTTATGACAATCTCGCTGATCAGTAGAGGCGACGTTTAGTCGTTTGTATTTTGGACGGCAAAATGAAGCCTTGATTTGGGTATATGTAATATTTGGATAATCTTTTAACTTTTATTTTGGTTATGTAATTAGGTATGGATGACTTTTATTTTCTTAGCGAAGTAATAGCTTTGATGTGCTTAAAAGGATAGCTTAATTAGCCGCAATTAAAACAAACATTCAAATATATTGTTCAGTTGTTCAGCATTCAACAGAAAATGACATAGTAAAATTTAGACGATTATTACATAAGCTTCAGAACGACATATTGTTGTTCCTGAAAAACAATATGATGTTCCAAACATCTGCAACAATTAATTAAGTTTACCCTGGAACAATATTACTTCGTTCTGGAACGATAAGTCGTTCCTTAATATAACCACTGATGTTACCAACGTCCCAAGAACTCCTCCACTAATGTTCTTTAGAAAATGTAAAATATATATAATATCGAGACACAAACGGCACAATAACATAATAAACATATAAAATTATAACTAGATGCTCCCTTGTGGTGGTGCTTCAGGTGGTGTTCCTGGTGGTGTGGAGTACGGAACATAATCAATTCCCTTTTCAGCAAGCAGCCCTTTAAGCATTCTCTTCATCCTTCTTAAGTCCCTTCCATAATCATGGAAGAATTCTTCGAATTTTAATTTCCATTCCCACACTTCATACCTCAGCTCCCCTTGTTCTTGGACGACGAGGCATTTTGAAATATGTGGAATCAATGTGTGACTATTGGGTATTTCTAAGAGTAAAGTGGCAATCGACGAGTCTGTTGGGAATGGTTTTATTTACCAGTGGCTTTTGAGGAAACTCGTAACTGTTATGTACTACTCAAACGAGTGCAACTGCTAATTGTAACTGTTGTGCCTTTTAGATTTTAACATGCAGTTCATAACATTTTGAATGTCATTCGGTATATTGTGCTTATTTAATTATAGATGGATTAGTTTTTTAGAAAATGAACAGAGCATATAAATTGTTCATCATTTGTTCAGAACGACAAACTTATGTTCTGTGCGTAACGTTGATGTTCCAAACATGAATATCTCATTGTATAAAGGTTGTGTATGTTCCAGAACAACTGAGTAACTTTCTGAACGTTGTCCAGATGTTCTAAACATATTTACAGGAACTAGACAAACATATTTTTCATTGATCATCATGGTAGAGCTTTACAAAAAGAATGCTAGTTATATTAGCATCCAAATGGAGAAACTACACATCACTATCGGTGCTTTACAAAAGGAATGCTAGTTATACTAGCATTCTAACAAAAGATACTAGATTATAAACCTTCAAAAAGAAATTATATTATAAACATTAATAGGAAAATCCACATCTAGTGTGAAGGAGAGGAGTAGAAGTCAAGGTAATACAGCGCCTTATCAGCAAGCAGCCCTTTGAGCATTCTTTTGATCCTTCGCATTTCCTTCGTCATCTTTTTAATGTCCTTTTTGTAGCTATGTAGGAAGCCCTCAAACTGGAACTTCCAACCCCACACTTCTGCCCTTAGTTGTTCCAATATGTCAATAGCTCTTTCAGTTTGTGGTTCGTCCGAAAATGATAATGCAACAGCTGTGTTTTGCCTCGATGTGGAGGCTCCTCTAGCCGTGGAGGCTCCTCTGGCCGTGGAGCCACCTCTTGTTCGTGGTTGATGTGCCATTTTTTATGATGAATGGTTTGAAGTGTAAGTTGTTTAATATGGATTGAAATGCTTTGAATTGTAAGTTGATGAATGTGGATTGAAATCATTTGAATTGTTGGGTATTTATAGAAGTAAAGAGAGGCAACTGAAACGTTTGTAGCCGTTTGGTGTATTGGTATTTGAGCGGCTTGAATTGTAGCCATTTGTGTATTTCAAATTTTGAACAGGTGGTTCCGATCGTCAGCCTATATGAGTAGAATTCGTTTAACGTATCCTTCAAAAGATTTTCCAAACATCATTGCGACCTAGCTGCTACCTGCCTGCAACCTAGTCTAGCTGATAGGTGAATTGGTATTGTAGCTGTTTTTGAATTTCCTTTATAGGATGTTCCAAACATCTTTTCGATCTAGCCCAAACTCGTGATAAATTATTATATTGGGCGCATGAACAATATTTATTTACCAACGGTAATAAAAATACACCACCCAACACATTATATATCCGTTCAATATTTATAAAACCAGTTTACAAAGTTAAATCAAACATCTAGATTAAAATGTCTAGTAGATCCGTTAATAGTGGCAGTGTAGTACCATTTTGTCGATGTGGAGATTATGCGAAGTTAACAACATCGTGGACTCAACTAAACCCAGGAAGAAGGTTTTACGGATGCAAATATGGTCAGGTTAGGTAATGGGTTTATTTTTTTCTTGTATTTATTTATTTGTTGTATTTATTTTCTTTTTTTTATGTAGGCAAATGATTGCAACTACTTTAGATGGAATGATGAAGAGATGTCAGATCAAGCGAAGAGAGTAATATGGGATCTACTTAAGAAGTTGAAAGTTCTTGAAGAAGAGAGGAAAGAGGCACGGTTATGGCAGAAAAAATTGGGTATTGGGGTACTGCTAGTTGTGGTGCTAATTGTTCTCATATTCTGTACTTGGATCAAGTGTTGGTTCATAGTTTAGGTTCTATTTATTTCCAATTGTTATGTTTTCTGTACTAATGATCAATAAATTTCATTTGAAATTGCTATTTTGTCCTGTAAATTACCATTGTACCCTAAGTCGTTCCGCACGACACACTTCATGTTTAAATCATATCGCTATCTGTTCTGAACATTTTCAAAAACAATATGATGAAGATAGCAATATCGGAAAATGGCGCTCTGAACATGATGTTCATGTGACAAACATCAACAGCATGTTCGAAACAACAGAGATAGATGGATAATCATTTGTCACTCTAACAAGTATACTTGGTAATTTAGAGTGATAATGATCATCGCCCTTTAATTATCATGTGACAATGATCATCACTTGTAACTTTTACAAATGTAATTGGCCATTTGTAGTAACAATGATCATCAATTCTAAGTCTAACTACTCTAAGTGTTCTCTGTGATGGAAGTTTAGGAATTTATCACTCTTAAAAGTATAATTGGTCACTCACTTGTAGTGTTACAATGATCATCATTTGTCACTCTAACTACTTTAACTGTGAAAGTATGATGAAGATAGAAACAATTGAACATTGCGCGCGGAACATCACATATCATGTGACAAACATCTATTGGATGTTCGAAACAAGACTATATATATGGATCATCATTTCTCCTTATAACAAGTATAATTGGTCATTTATAGTGATAGTGATCATCATTTGTCACTCTTACAAGTATGGTGGATCATTCCTTATCATATTGATCATCATTTGTCACTCTAACTACTCTAATTGGTCATTTGTAGTCACAATGATCATCATTTGTCACTCTTACAAGTATAGCGGGTCATTTGTAGGTATAATAATCATCATTTGTCACTCTTACAAGTATAGTGGGTCATTTCTAGTTACAACGATCATCATTTGTCAATCTAACAAGTATAGTGGGTCATTTCTTATCATATTGATCATCATTTGTCACTCTAACTACTCTAATTGGTCATTTGTAGTCACAATGATCATCATTTGTCACTCTTACAAGTATACCGGGTCATTTGTAGGTATAATGATCATCATATCTAACTCTTAAAAGTATAGTGGGTCATTTCTTATTATATTGATCATCAGTTGTCGCTCTAACAACTCTAGTTGGCCATTTCTACTCATAATGATCATCATTTCTCGCTCTAACAAGTATAGTGGATCATTTCTAGTTACAATGATCATCATTTGTCACTCTAACAAGTATAGTGGGTCATTTCTACTCACAATGATCATCATTTGTCACTCTAACAACTCTAGTTGGCCATTTCTACTTATAATGATCATCATTTGTCACACAAACTACTCTAAGTGGTCTTTGTGATGAAAGTGGATGAATTTATCACTCTTACAAGTATAATTGGTCACTTATAGTCATATAATCATCATAATTTGTCACACTAAGTACTCTAATGGTGAAAAATTATGATGAAGATAGAAAAAATTGAACATGGTGCTCGAAACGACACATAAAATGTGACAAACATCTATTTGATGTTTGAAACTAGAGTGTATGTATTGATCATCATACGATGAAGATAGCAACATTAAAATTGTGCGATCCGAACGACCGTGTAATGCGACGAACATCAATAGGTTGTTTGAAACAACCCTACGATAGATGATCATCACTTGTCCTTCTTACAGGTGTAATTGGTCATCACTACTGATAATTGTCAACATTTATCACTCTAACAAGTATAATTGGTCATTACTACTGATAATTATCAACATTTCTTAGTCTACCAACTATATTTGGTCCTTTTAAGCGAAATGAGCATCATTTGTCACTTTTACAATTCTAGTGGGTCATTTCTAGTGATAATCATCATAATTTGTAAATCTAACAAGTATAATTGGTTCTTTCTAGTTAAAATGAACATCAATTATCACTCTATTCTGGAAATTTGGTCGTGTATAGTGTTTATGATCATCATTTATACCTGGAACATACCAGATACGTTCTGAACATTGCGTTTAATATTGGAACACATTTTATATGTTCCGAACTTTGTGTAAGAATTTATTAACTTTTCCAGAAATGGAGTAGAACAAGTTGTCGTTTGGAATATCGTATTGTAATATCCTAAACGACAGTTGGTGTGTTGCGAATTATATGCAAATATTATGGTTTGGAGATAATTTAACAATACTAATTAAAGACCTTCATAATAATATTAATTGAAAAGAGATAACAAAAGCATATTCATAAACAGTACAACTACTTAATCAACTAATATATAATAGCGTCTTCGTTATTGTTTTGGTCTCCACCGATTTGATTTTGCAAAACCCTCTCAATCTGATCTAACTGCAACTGCATCTGCTAAAGTTTTGTTTCGAGTGTTTGAATGGACCTCTCACAATTATCTGCTACCTTCTTGATGTCAACAACTTCAAAATGCACGTCTAGCAGTCTTGTAGGAAGCGACTTGTTTGGAGGCTCTCGGAGTCGGTGGTACTTATTCCATGGATCGTTAAATGCATTACTGGCCATCTACATGAAAAGTTGTTTAAAATTTAGAAAAGAATCAAAGTGGAGTTATGTTTAAGGAAATATAAACAGATTAGATTTTGAAATCATTTTAGGAAAAACGTAGAAAATATGGAAAAATTGAGTACCTCAACTTGTTCTTCCTTGATATAGAAACTGGTGAAAACTGAACGTAATACTTGGTTAATGCAAAATGAATTGTGAATTGGGTATTCATCAAGGAGGTATTTATAGATGTTTTGAAGTGGCTTTTAAATTCTAGTGCACGCCTTTTCAATGGACAAAGCAACTGAAGGGACGCATATTTACAAGTGTGAATGTGTTTTGACGTGACTGTTGCAGCAACCAACTTGTATCTTAGCCATTTGGTGTATTGGTATTTGGGCATCCCAACTGTTCATTGTAGCCGTTTGTGCCTTTTAAATTTTGAATGGCTTGTTTGGAACGCCACGTAAAAGTATAATATAATATCCTTGACAAGATGTTCCGAATATTTTCTCGAAGGTAGCACTTGGTAAATGCTACGACTATGAATTGTGAAATAAAGACCTCACAAGTTTTCACATGCCTTGACATCGTTCAAAACATCAAATGTAATATCATAAACAACATTAGATGTGTTGCGAACAATAAGAAAATATGTGCACAACATAATTGCAAAAGATGCAGTAAAGCAAATATGTGCACAACATAATTGCAAAAGATGCAGTAAAGCAAATATGTACACAACATAAATTAAGAAACTAGTAAAGCAAATATGTACACAATATAAATTATACAAGTAGGACGAAAAGTCCATTATGCAATTCAAACAGAAATCCAAATAATCGAAATTATAACGAGGACGATGCTTCGTCCAATTCACAAACTCAATTTGTAGGCTGACTTATAGCCTCAGTTCCATTACGAACAATGGGGCATGTAGTTTTTTTGTGACCGTATCTCTTGCAGTTGCCACATTTATTTCTCCTCTTTGAAAGACGTTCCCCAATAGATCGAATCCGGTTAACCCTTCTCCTTCCACGGTTGTTCGGCTTCGGGGGCGGAGGCACTGGATAAAGTATATCTTCAGCAGGGACGACCCATGATTCTTCAAGAGGTACTGCATTGACAAGCTCTGCATAGGCAAGGATGTATGCTTGTGTTGTGTAATATCCAGAAGTGTATTCAGACACTCTACTTCCATATTCATCGCCATGCAACCCCCTAATTGCTGTCATAGCATGTACACAAGGTAACTGATCAAGATCAAACTCCCTACATGTACATGTCCTCTCATATAGATCAACTTCTGCCTCATACCCTGGACTAATGATTTCGAAACCATAAGTCCCCTTGTTGAAAACTAGCTTGTCTCCCACTTCTTTATTCTTCCTTATTTTTATTTCAACGTCTGGGACGCATAAATTTGGGTCGTTGATTAGCTTCATAGCCCTAGTGTGGAATTTTTCCGCAAAGTTCCTACCTATATCCTTCAAGAGGGCAGCAATGGGGTATTCTCTTTGCTCCTTCAGCATGGAATTAATGGACTCAGCTATGTTTGATGTCATAACTTGAAACCTATTAAAAAGAGTAAATATTATAATAATCAAAAGATGTTCCTAAGATAAATCACAAGTGCAGATATAGGAATAAGAAATGCAAAACATTCATGATGTTCCGAACATGAAGCACAAGTTCAGAACAACAATAAGGAGTTCGGAACATCGTTTGAAAATAAAATTTCCTAATAATGTTTTGCACATAAATTATATGTTCGCAACGCTTCGTGTGACGTTCGGAACAGATTGAAAGCATGACAGTAATATCAGACCTTGTTCTAGTTTACCTGTTTCCTGGGAAATATAATCTGCTCCATCTATGATAGCTGATGTTTGGCATTTTATGCCAATATTTCCTTAATATTTCCGCATGTTTGAGCTTGTTATTCGCTCGTTTTATAGTTTATGGATGTAGTTTTGCACTAATTTTATGTCGTGTGTATGTAGGTTGTTATGCAGTATAATTGGAGCTTTAAAGAGCATGATCGAGCAAGAAAAGATTGGATTTTGATTGAGGATTGGATCGAGCACATTAAGGCACGACACGAGCGAGCAAAGGAGCAAGGAGAGGAGCAGATTGGCTGGGCGCCACAGGGGGCGCGCCGCGCCAGCCACCGCGCCCAGCTTCTGGAGCATTTGGCTGCACGGCGCGGAGCCATAGCGTGCAAAGTTTGACGGGGTCTGCCTCGGGTCGCGTGTTCGGGGGCGCGGGGCGCCTGTTATAGCGCCCATTGTGCGGATTTTTACTTCCTATTTCGTCTAGGCTTGGGTCTAACTTATTACTAGATGTTTGTAAACCTTATAAATAGTACTTTACTTAGTTTTTGAGAGAAGTTCAGACTTTGGAGCTAGTTTTGGAGGAGAGGGGAGGAGCCCTAGATGTCTTCTAACAAGTTCTTTCTCTTTTTCTCTTATTCTTCTCTTTAATTCTATAGTTTGTTCGTTCTAGGGTTAGAGTAAATACATGAAGGTTGATGTTTGAAAGTTGATTTATATATATTGATTTGCCATTACAGATTGTTTATTCTTTCTTGATCATAATTGTTTGATTACTGAGGCCTGATAATTGAACACTATATATGGTTTTTAGATTGAACTCGAAAGAGGGAATTTATGAACGCAATAACAAAGAGTAGAGGTAGATTGTGAACCCGGGCATCGGGGAACCAATTTGTGAGTAGAATAGACATATACTTGCTCGCCTAGCTTAACTAATCACAGAATTTGTTAATGCGTGCACGTGATTCAACCCATAGACATATAGGGATTGGAGTAGCCTGCATAGACCGTGAAGAATCGAAAGGTTTTCACGGGTACATTTAATCTGTAGTTAGCAATCTAGGAAATCAAGAAGTAGAATCAACTGGAAAACTCAACTGGATTGTTCGTAACTCTAACCCTGGACCGTTTCTTCTTTATTGATAGCAACTATAGTTTGCTCTCGAATACTTGATTTCAGTTACTTGTTTTAATTATTGCATTTAGTTAGTAAAAATCTCAACCATTAGAAAAAGATCCCTGAATAGTTCTTAGGAAATTGTTTGCTAGAATTCAGTCATAACAATAGTCCTCGTGGGAACGATACTCTACTTATCACTTTATTACTTGTCGACCACGTATACTTGCGTGTGCGTTGGGAGCAACAAGTTTTTTACGCCGTTGCCGGGGACTAAATAATTGACTGATTTCTTTTTGAACGATTACTTATTTTCTATTCAGGTTTAATTTTTGTTTAGTTTAGCATTGTGTTACTTGTCTTATCATGGCATCTTTTAATGAAAATTGGTCGAGTGGTTGTAATTCAAATTTTGATGATCTTTGTCTGCTTTGCGGAGGAACCCACTTGTGGGAAAATTGTCCAACTCTTTCAACCCTACGAGACTGGTTATGTGAATTTTCTACCACCTTTGATTGGAATTTTTGTAAATTGTGTGGTGGTCGGTGGAATGATTGTCCTAAGTGTCATGCTCCTTCCCCCAATAATTTTTGTGATGATTCTAATGATGTTTGTGAGTTTGACAGGAGCGATAAAGTGCAGGTTGTTAGCGAAACTTGGCTAATGGAGCAAGCCAAACTCTTAGAAGCTTATGGGGATTTCAGGAGTGAACTTACAAATATGACGAGGCAATTTATGGAAGAAAGGGTTGTGCTCGGGCAAGAGATCGACGAATTTGGCTTGACTATTCACGACTTGGAGGAGAATTTGAGTGATATGGTTGAGGTTTCTAAAGCTCAATTATCAGTTGTCGTGATTAGTAGATTTGAGATAGAAGAGCCAATTTGAGGAGCAAAAAGTGGAATTCCTACCATTCGACCCAATAGCAGTTGATGATGCCAAGGTTGAGGAAATCACATTAGAGTCAAGTGAGGAAATAGAAAACATCATATTTGAGAACTCTAGTATTTTTGCAAGTGAGGGTGTCAAAAGTAATGCAATTTTAGAATTAAAGCGCATTGGACCTCATTCCAATCATTTTTCAACATTGTGTTTGGATGGTGACATGAAGATTGAGCCACCCGAGCCTATGAAGAAACAAAAGGAGGAGGAACAAGGTGCCTATATTTTAAAATTTGTGATGCCGAGGAGACAAAACGACATCCCTCATTTAAAGGCCAAGAAGTGCAAAATACGACAATGGTTACTTGGTCCTTTTGTATTTTTGCCACCACCCAAATACCATAGTCGTAAGCTTGAGGTAAAGTTGGGGATTCAATTCATTAGTTCAAGGTGGAGGAAAAAGTGATGAAGTTGTCTTCGTCGTGCCGCGACGTTAAATCAACCGCTTCTTGGGAGGCAACCCAATTTGTTTGCTTTACTTTTATTTATTTTTATTATTATTTTTATGGTTGTATATTACTCTGGGTGATTCATTGGATTGCAGGTTCATGTAATGTCGAGTTTAAGTGTGGGGTGTCCTAGCCTCTGCCTAATATTGATGACCTATTAGGGGAAGTCTGAGTACCTCATGTTATATGGAAGCTTGGAGGATGCTAGCGCCAACGGCTAAGCCTATTGGCCTTCAGGGAAGTTTTCTTTACCCTTGCATTTTTATTTTTAGCACTGAGGACATTGCTTGATTTAAGTGTGGGGTGGGGAACTCCCCTTTATTTTTGAGGTTAGGGATGCATGTACCGTTAGGATTTTTCTTTGTCACTTGACTTTATTTTTATTTGTTTCTTGCTTTAATATATGAAAAAAAAAATTAAAAAACTAACGAAAAATTCAAAAAAAAAAGATTTTCCTTTTAGTCTTTGGTAGTGGTACATGTCATCCACCCAGTGGTTTTTCTTGTGACCTCGGTTCTTTTCCATGGGGAGGCCTTTGAACCGGGTAGTTTTTTTTATTTTCTTTCTTTTTAGGATTAGAGTAGTTAGTTGTTAGATGGCCCTAGACGAAAGGAATAGTAGAATGCTAGGTGCCTTGATTTGTTTGATACCGGTGGACTTGAATTGATTGCATGTGCTATTTGTGGTGTCCTTGGGTTTTAAATTGTGATGCATGCCTAGGAAAAAATGGAATAACCCCCTTGAGATGCTTGAGTCCACTTGCTTGACTTTATTGTGAACATTGTGCATTAGTGCTTAAATTTCCATAAGTTGCACTCTAGATGCTTGATTGAGAGTTGTTGATGGAACCTTTTTGTGTGGATCATGTGCAATGTGTGTGTGAGGCATGTTCTTGTTTACTCCATGTTGCATATTAATGTCTAGAACTTGCCCCGTGTGTGTGCAAAGCGAAATCCTAGGTTTGCTCTAGTCGGGAAATGATACAAGGCCTTCTTTTGATTTGCCTACCCTTACATATACCCCTTGAGAAAAATAAATTTGTTGTTATGATTCCTTTGACCCTTTTTGTTGGCACCCACACCCCGAGCCTACCCCTTTGTTCTAAATTGTCTCTTTTGGCCCTTTACTCCTTAAGCACTTTAGTTGATATTGTGATAATATTTTGGAGTTGTGGTTGGATATTGGGAGGTTTTTGAGTGGAGCTAATGAAGGGGAATAATTGTTAAAATTGTTAAGTAGTGAAAAGCATTGCCAAGGTTGGAAGACAATGAAAAAAGAAAAAAAAAAGCAAAGTTGAAAAGAAAGAAAAAAAATTGTGGAAAAAGAAATAAAGAGAGAAGAATATCCATCCTTGCTAGTGTGCGCTTAAAAGAAAAATACTACTTGTTAAGAAGGTGTGTATGTGGAAGTTGATTGGGTGGCTTTGATGAGAATTGTGTTTGAAATAATTGTGATGTATTAAAGTGCTTAGGGAGGTAGTCACTATTACCATATGTATCCTACCTGCCCCTTAGCATACATTACGACCTTTTTAAAGTCCTAGTTAATCCCGATTGGAGTGAGCTTACATTAGTGGAGTCCTACACTACGGGCAAGCCTATGGTACATTGTGTGTGGCATGTGAGACTTTCATGAGAGTGAGTGAATTCGTTTGTTATTGGCCCGTTCTATTCATGATATTTATTGTTGTGTGTGATCTTTGGGGGGCACTCTTTTGCTTCATATTGGTGAGGGCACATGGTTTGCATGAGATAGGTGAAGTTGATGGTTTCTTGGTTGAGTAGATAGGTGTGATTTTGTAGGAGCATGGTTGCAATAAGTTGAGTTGGTGCATTTGAGCCATTTTGAGGTGGTCGTTCTCATATTTTTGAGTTTGGTAAATTGTTGGCATGTTTGTGGATCCATAGTAGTCATGTGTGCATTTGTTCAATGATCGGTATCAACCATAGTCATAGGCAGACCTGTTTTACCTAGGTTGAGAAGTTAGTTGTGACTTGCTCAAGGGCGAGCAAGGGTTCAAGTGTGGGGTGGTGATGTTTGGCATTTTATGCCAATATTTCCTTAATATTTCCGCATGTTTGAGCTTGTTATTCGCTCGTTTTATAGTTTATGGATGTGGTTTTGCACTAATTTTATGTCGTGTGTATGTAGGTTGTTATGCAGTATAATTGGAGCTTTAAAGAGCATGATCGAGCAAGAAAAGATTGGATTTTGATTGAGGATTGGATCGAGCACACGAAGGCACGACACGAGCGAGCAAAGGAGCAAGGAGAGGAGCAGATTGGCTGGGCGCCACAGGGGGCGCGCCGCGCCAGCCACCGCGCCCAGCTTCTGGAGCATTTGGCTGCACGGCGCGGAGCCATAGCGTGCAAAGTTTGACGGGGTCTGCCTTAGGTCGCGCGTTCGGGGGCGAGGGGCGCCCGTTATAGCGCCCCTTGTGCGGATTTTTACTTCCTATTTTGTCTAGGCTTGGGTCTAACTTATTACTAGGTGTTTGTAAACCTTATAAATAGTACTTTACTTAGTTTTTGAGAGAAGTTCAGACTTTGGAGCAAGTTTTGGAGGAGAGGGGAGGAGCCCTAGATGTCTTCTAACAAGTTCTTTCTCTTTTTCTCTTATTCTTCTCTTTAATTCTATAGTTTGTTCGTTATAGGGTTAGAGTAAATACATGAAGGTTGATGTTTGAAAGTTGATTTCTATATATTCATTTATCATTACGGATTGTTTATTCTTTCTTGATCATAATTGTTTGATTATTGAGGCCTGATAATTGAACACTATCTATGGTTTTTAGATTAAACTCGAAAGAGGGAATTTATGAACGCAATAAGAAAGAGTAGAGCTAGATTGTGAACCCGGGCATTGGGGAACCAATTTGTGAGTAGGATAGACATATACTTGCTCGCCTAGCTTAACTAATCACAGAATTCGTTAATGCGTGCACGTGATTCAACTCATAGACATATAAGGATTGGAGTAGCCTGCATAGACCGTGAAGAATCGAAAGGTTTTCACGGGTACATTTAACCTGTAGTTAGCAATCTAGGAAATCAAGAAGTAGAATCAACTGGAAAACTCAACTGGATTGTTCGTAACTCTGACCCTGGACCGTTTCTTCTTTTTTGATAACAACTATAGTTTGCTCTCGAATACTTGATTTCAGTTACTTGTTTTAATTATTGCATTTAGTTAGTAAAAATCTCAACCATTGGAAAAAGATCCCTGAATAGTTCTTAGGAAATTGTTTGCTAGAATTCAGTCATTACAATAGTCCTCGTGGGAACGATACTCTACTTATCACTTTATTACTTGTCGACCACGTATACTTGCGTGTGCATTGGGAGCAACAAGTTTTTGAGCCTACAACATTTTCAAGGTAATCCGCTACCCTCCAATCATTAGTCCTGATCTCATTCATAGCATCGGTGAACTCCTCTACCCTGTATGCCTTTGCTGCAGTGTAGTATTTATGGAGACTGATTCCAAACTGAAACTTTGTTCGGAGGCTTTCACCAAGGTGCCACATGCAAACTCCATAGTGTGCAGAAGGAAATACTTGGGCGACCATTTTCGAGATGCTCGGATGTCTATCCGAAACAATGCACAACTCTTCACTATCTGAAACTATGCAGCGTAATTGTTCGAAAAAATACTCATATGAGGCGTCACACTCTTTGTCTACAACACAAAAAGCAACAGGGAATACATTACTCATTGCATCCTGAGCAACAGCAGACAACAACACCCCTCCATACTCTCCAGACAAATGAGTACCGTCAACGACTAGGACTTTTCTCACCTAAGTAAATCCCCCGATCCACGCTCCATAAGAGAGAAAAAAATACAAGAACTTCCCTATGCTAGAAAGCCTCAAATCTGTCTTGGTTTCTGGATTCTTACTCCTAACCATATAAGCATAAGCATCAAGAATTTCAATACCTTTCTCATGTGTTCCCCGTGTCAAAGCTTTTGCAAATTGACAGCCCCTAAGACACTTCCAGTAGCTAACCTTACAACCAAAATTGTTGTTAAGGGACTCCCTGATAGCTTTTGTGGTTGGGCCTTTTCCCATTAAATATTTACCTTCCATGAACTCACAAATTATCTGGGCAGAGGCGTGTGAATTATGACTGGAATGATGTTGGATACCGCATGTGTGCAAGTTATTGTAAACGCTAATGTAGAACCTATCATTACTTTTATACCTCATTGCCCTTAACCACAATTTGCATTTCACATCTAAACATCTAGCATTAAAAATCTTTGCAGTATTCTTCAATGCTTTGTAATTAAAACGATGTTTAACTACTGCAATCTTCAATTTGGTTACCAGTTCTTTCTTATTGGCGAAAGTCATACCTTTTTCAAAACCTGTGCCATCGACGAAGTGAAATATCGGCTCGCTGCTTTGTGTTGGAAACACGGGGGTATAAATGGCAGGATCTTCCTCTACATATTTTTATTCTACTTCTTCTTCTTTTTCTTCATCTACGTCTACGCCTCCTCTGTCTTCTTCTACCACTCCTCCTTTGTCTTCTTCTACTTCTTCATGTAATTCATCCAATCGCTGACTAAAATCATGTCCTCCACTATTTGGTATTTCTTGGTCATTAGAACCAACACATTCCTCCGTCGTAGAAACCACAGTTACCCTTAGAGTGGGCCTAGCACCATTACGATCAACGTCAGCCATATAAAGGCGTACATCATCATCATTTCTTATTGTAATGGGAGGAGTCTTTTGATTTGCGGCAACACTCAGCATGTAAGTAATGCAAATGTCCCTCGGATTGTCTCTTATCTCCCAACTTCCGATGATTTTGTTAAGTAGAACATCATACGTAACATCTCTAGGCACAAGAATGAGTCTTGACTCTTTAACCTTCGGAACCCAAGCATAACATTTAGAATGCTCCATCCATTCACCTTGATAATTAACTCCTAATATAACCTCACCCATCGATGGTCACCTGCAATAAATTGGAAGGACCAACTATTAGTATTACTAATATTTATACAATATGTTCCAAACCTCAATGTTGCTCGTTTGGAACATTGGATTCAGACGTTCTGAACATCACCTTACACTTTTTCGTTGCTTAATGCAAGATGTTCCAAACTGCTAACAGAACGCTCAAACATCCTACAGGATGTTCCAAACATTATCTGTGAAAATTCCAATAAATACATACGCCGTGTAAAATGCTAGCGATATGTTTGGAATTACAATTACGACCATAGGAACGTCGAAATGATGTTTGAAATTTTAGACAGATTGTTCGGAGCAACTGAATCCGTAACAACCTCGAATCAACAAAAACAACTAAAAACATGTTCGAAAGTTAGTACACTTACCGGAGATTACTGGATTGATACGATTAAAATTGGAGGAACAAGATTTTTCCTTTAATGGATAAGAAACGACCAGATTTAACGAAATGCCGTATAACCCAAATGTGGGCGGTCTCAGCTTGTATTGCCTAAAACTGAAAAGGATATTCAGTAAATAAGCTCAGCAGCTATGGTGGAATGGGTATTATTTCGATCTACGAAAGGAAGCTAAGCAGCTATGGTGGAACTTTGGGCGGGAATGGAATAGGGAAAAAATGGAGGGAAAACGGGGGAGAGAAGAGAGGGAAGCAGCTAGGTAAATGGCCAAATTTGGCAAAAAACTAGCTTTTATACATGGACTATTGTGTAACTTACAAAACATTGGGGTGAGAATGTTAGATAGTTAATAACACTAATTAAATGAGGACCCTAGATTTCATGTTTAAAACTTGAGCCTCTTTCCACTCAAAAAAGACTTGGGGAGTCCTGCCAAGCCAAAGCCCCACTTTGTACTACTGTATAGTGTGATGTGGTGGTGTTTTATTTGTTTATTTGAATTTTAGTAATACTGCTAGCAACCGCTGATAATTATTGCCAAAACCGTCGTCGATACCTCCAGGCGATCAGAGGCGGTTTATTCCGGCAGTTTATAAAACCGCTGCAGATTAACCTCGCGGCGCTGTTTACACCAGTGGTCGAGTAAACTGCCGCGAAAAGCTTTTTATGGAGACCGCCGTAAATTTCCTGTTTTTTTGTAGCGATGGTCCCCAACTCTTACATTTCTCAATGTATATATGCATCTCTTCTGTTACAAATATAGATAATATTACTAGTTGGTTAAAATGTTAGATGAAGACAGTTGCATTATTAATATTAGACCAGCAGAAGTAGCTCAATGGTTACATTCTGTCATTGATACAACACCACATGAGATGCAGTACAAAATACAACGAGTTCCAAACATTACTAGCGAAGATGCCAAGTACTATGAGCCCCTTGTGGTTTCCATTGGTCCAATCCACCATGGAAAACCCCATCTTCAAGCCATGGAGAAGTACAAACGGTCAGCATTACGACAGTATGCAGCAGCACTCGAAGATGACGTATCCATTAAACAATTATATGAAGGTATTGAGGAAGACTTGCTCAGAGCTCGGAGTTGTTATCCTGAGTCCTACTGTACCACTTATACTGATCGTGACCGGTGCCTGATGATGTTTCTCGATGCCTGCTTTACTATTGACTTCATGGCGTACAAGGTTACACCATATGCCTCGTGGCTAAGAAGAAAGACAAACCTGAGTATGAAAAACCATGATAGGGATTTGGTGCGTCGTGACCTTTTATTGTTCGAAAATCAATTGCCTTACGGAATTGTAGACGCGCTAGCCAGAATCAGCTTTGGAAATTATAGTCATTTAATAACCTCAATGTTCTGTAGATTTATTCGATGCTTGCCCTTCACACTTCCACCTCCATTTCCGTTGGTTGTGCAGCTCGGACCCGAAAAATACAGTGGCGTAAAAATTCCCTTCGATAGTCACCTTCTTAGCTATTTAAGAACCCATCTACCAGTCCTAATAAACTTCCAGATGCTGGAGGCCCTTTAGAGGTAGAAGAAAAATATCATCTAGTTAACCAACTTTTATCAGTCACAGAGTTGAAGAAAGCAGGAATTTACTGCAGCTGTGCAAAGGGTCCTTATATTTCTCTATTTGCTGCCCGTTCTAAATCATATGTGTTATCAGGGGAATTGAAACTTCCTCAACTAAAAATCGACAAATGGACTAAGCACGTGTTCTTAAATCTAGTTGCCTACGAAATTTTAGATGCTGAACACGAATCAGGGATCTCATCTTACTTGAATTTCATGGGTATGTTGATTAACCAAGCAGAAGATGTTAAGGAGCTGCGAGCCAAGGAGATATTAGTCCTCGATAACTTCTATGGCGATGACCAAGCAGTGGTGGATCTATTCAGAGAGCTGACAACACATGTTTTACCCAATCCTCGAGCATTTGTGCATGTCAGACGAGAGATCTCTGCATACTTAACAAGTACTAAAAGACAACCTCTAAGAGCTGTCCTTGCTGAATTTAAGCATAAGTATTTTGGTACTCCCTGGAGTTTCCTTGTGTTCCTCCTTGCTGTTATTTTCACTGCTGGTATGACTATAATCCAGACCATCCTCACAGCCATTCAGACTTATCATGCAGCACATCCACCCAAGTAGTGACTCTAATGTAACTTATCAACATTTATCTTGTTTGCCTTGTATCTTCATTGTATTTTGATTGTGCCCTCAGTAGTTGAATGGATTTGTTAAGAAGCAATAAGGCCTTGTTCGACTAGTACACTTTTTTAGTTGCACCTTTTCGTATAATGTTTGTTGTTCTTCTTTGTGTTCTTATTACTGTAGAATGTGGAAATGTTAGATGAGTTTACTTGATGAAAAAGATTTATAAGTTAGTAAGAAAACTCATGGAGTGGATTAGTTGGGAAGCAGCAAGCTAGACAATTACTTTGAGAATATGTCCTTAAAACTAATTTACCTTTTAAACTAAAACAGCTATAGAGCAGTAATGATTTCTTTCAAGTGTTGAACTCTGGATAGGAGAAAAAGGCTAAGTATTTCATTATGATCTACATTAATTTATCAGAAGTACATGATGCACCAAAACTAGTTTATCTCTATCAGGCTCAGTACATCAAATATAAGAAACTATAACGGGGACATCATGAATCATCGGCCTTCAGAAAGAAGCGAGTCTGTTACAGATTGAGATCGAGATAGTACATTACCCAAAGACGATGGGCATGACATGACAAAATCATCAAAACCTCCGCGATGATCAAATGTTAGACCAGCTGATGAAACACCAAGTGCTGATAACTCTGGTAGGGCCACAACACCATCCAAGAACAACAAGATTTGTCGCATGGTTGGCCTATAGGAAGGCTCAGAATGAGAGCACAACAAGCCTAGTTTTAAGACCAACTCCACTTGCCCTGGAACTAAATCAATCCCTAAGTTTGGATCAACAGCCAGAAGAATATTACCTGTATTCCAGCAAGAAAATACCCAGTCAACCAAAATCCGATCATGATTCTCTTCACTTGGTTCTATTGGCCTCCTACCACAAGCAACTTCAAGCAGAAAAGCCCCAAAGGAAAAGACATCACTACTAGGTGTTGCCCTGCCAGTTCTTGCATGCTCTGGTGCAAGGTAACCAAGAGTACCAACCACACGAGTCGACTGTGGGTCAGTCCCATGACCATATAGCCTCGCGAGTCCAAAGTCTCCTAGCCTACCACTCAGTTCACCATCTAACAAGACATTACTCGCCTTAATGTCTCGATGGACCACTACATGGTCACATTCTTCGTGTAGAAAAAATAGTCCTGACGCTACACCTCTAATGACTCTGAATCTTTGGTTCCAGTTGAGGGTATACCTTGGTTGGTCATATAAGTACTTGTCTAGACTTCCATTTTGCATGAATTCATAAACCAAAAGCAACTCCCCTTTTCGCCTGCAGTATCCCAAAAGTGGTACTAAGTTCCTGTGGCGTATACGCCCTATGCTTACAATTTCTGCAACAAACTCCTTCATTCCTTGTCTAGATTCATGAGATACTTTCTTTACAGCTATCTCAAGTTTTGTAGTAGGCATAACTCCTCTGTAAACTTTACCAAATCCTCCAACACCCAATAGCTCCTTTTCTCTGAATCCCTTAGTGGCAGTGTACAAATCTTTAAATTTGTACCTTTGTGGTCTATAGTCAATTTCCCATTCTTCAAGCAGTTCTTCAAACTTCTTCTTCCTTTTTACATAATAAACCACAGCATAGATTGCTATAACTAGCAAAACAAGAGTGATTATTGGCAAACCAATTGTTAAAAGTCTTGATGACTCTTTTGGCCCAAGTGAAGGAAGATCAGGAAGTTCAGAAAGTTCTTGAGCTTTCCCATTTGTCTTGAAACTCCATCCTAAGATATAATGATGTGTTGGGACTGAACCAGTTGATGATGAAAAACCAACATACATGGTTTGATCAAGAATTGGTGAAAGATCATATTTCAAAGCCAATAGTGGCCTAATTGGTTTTCTAGCCAAAAATGGAGCAACTGTTACATTAATATGCTGAGTACTGCCATCATAGTCCACCCAAACTTGCATTGACTTGCCACTAATAAGAATCAAATTATGAAACAAGCCAGTAGTATCATCAAAATAACCTGCTGGTTGAGATACTTCAGACTTCAAATTATTGATGTCAATTCCAACATGATTGTCATTAATATCGAAGAATTCACTACTTATGATTGTATCAAGCTCAACTCCAACAACATGATTTGATTTATTACCATTATTGGTTGTGTTGAAAAGTCCAAGATAATGGTTTGCTACAGCCCCCTGCAGTCCTCTATGTGGCGCGATAACAAAAACCAGTCCATGACCACTCAAATTTCCATAATCAGACCTTATGGCAAATACAAAAGTTGTGGAGAAAGAAAATGCAGGGCCACTAGGTGCATTCTTGAAATCAATTGGTTTAGGATAAAAAGCATGGCCTTGAGCTTGTGTTTTAGTATTTGTTAATAGCAAAAGACCATTGGATGTGAACTCAGCTATGCCATCTAAGCTAAGATTTCTTGATTGGAATCCATTGTATGTAAATCCATCATCAACTTCAGAAGCTGCTGCAAATTCAACTATCAAGAGAGCCACTAGTATGACATGATTGAAGAACATTGGCAATGTTCTTGATTGAGAAAATGTTTTGAGTTTTGACCAATTGAAGCTTTGCTCTACTGTTTATATGGCAAGTAAATGTTTTTTATGCCATCTGGTTCCTTTATTCCAATTTATGTTACCTAATTTAACTCATCACAGATGGGATAGTTATCCCATATTTTAATTCTAATTTCAATCCCAAAATAAAATTATCTCAAATTATAGGATATCTCATTTTTTATAATCCTTCGTACTAAACAAACAACCCCTGAGAGAACTAATAAATAATGCATTAATAGATGTACAAGGCCAAGGGTGACTGACTAAGTCCAAGTCTACTATAGTAATATAAACAAGTCTATTCCGTGAGTCATGTTCAATCCTCTCAAATAATCCAAATAAATCATCCTCCAAGTTTCCAAGTTGGTTCGTTAGTACTAAAATTTGGACTACATAACCCAAAAAAATAAAAAAATAAAAAAGTATTTTCAATTGCTGCCCCTTTCTTCAAATGTCATTAGTTATATTATTTAAGCAAAATGCTATAGCTTAATGTTGTAAAACATCTGCACCATTAGATATGGGAGCGTACACAAACTAGGGAAAGATGTATCTTTTATACTCCCTCCGTCCCAATTTGTTTGTCGTAGTTTGACTTGGCACAAAGTTTAATAAAGAAGTGGAGACTTTTAAAACTTGTGGTCTAAAATAAGTTATAGAAATTTGTGTGGTTCTAAATGAGTCAAAAAGTAACTTTAGAGTTGAATTGTTACCAAATTTAGAAATATGACAATCTTTTTGGAACAGACTAATAAGGAAAGTATGACAAACAAATTGGGACGGAAGGAGTATTAAATTACTAGTTGAAATAATTAAATACGTCTGAACTTTAATTGACTGATTATCGACGTGTTTGATGCTACCCTTCAATAGATATCGTACAAAGAGTAACTACAAAAACAGAAACACGTGATTGACCCTTTTTCTCAATCTTTAAGCTCTGAAATAGTGTCTGCAAGTTGCAAGAGTATCATGTAATAAAAGGACTCCGTCATACCACAACAATTACTTAGGCCTGAAGTGAATTCGGCTGGTTATATGAATTTTCAATATTCTTCATGTCCATATCATTCCAACAAACAACAATCATACATAAATCTCAAACAAATTTTGATTGACTATATTATCTAAAAAGTAAAATATAAAGGTCCGGGAAGTTAACTACAAGTATTATATAATATCTAATGGCATATAATATTTTGATAAAACGGAAAGACTTGTAAAAAACTTTGGACATACAGTAAACATGATAACATAACTATAACTTAATCCCAATGCTAGCACCTACATAAATTTCTTTATTCTTTTATTGTACCCTATTTTTCACGTCTAAGTATTATAGACAACTTCCTTCGATATAGTTTTACGTCTAATACATTTACTCACACGCTTCCCACAGTCCACACATAAGGGACATCCCCAAATCCATTATACAATGAAAAAGTTACAAATATTTATTTTCAAAATTTGGTACTTTAAGGAAGATGCATGGTGGACTAGGTGCTTCTATATTTCAACGACTACACTAAACATGAAATTTCTTTTTAATTATTCGGTATTTGCGGTTACTTATATGATTAATTTGAATTTGTACGTGTAGGCCTTTTGGGGAATGCTTTCTTATTAAAAAGTTTTCCGCTCTTCTTGTTCGAATTTAAGACATCTTATTAAGGGTGAAGATATATCGTAACCATTTCGGCAGCCCTTTTTTACATGAAATTAAATTTATTGTTTACTTCTGTAGGAAAATTTTGTTATGCCCTTTAGAGTGGATTAAAAGAAACAGCTGAGTAGTTGAATTCATAAACATTGAGAGGTTAACTTTCGTGATGACATGACCTTCTTATAATTTATTAATCAGTCTATTTTAACTACTTTCCATCGTATATAGTACGTTGCATGTGTTTAACCGTAATTTCGTTTATTAGGTTAATTCACAATTAAATTTATAATGCGGAGTCACGGTCAATAATTATGATTAATCACTTAAGTGTGAACAAATGTAAAAGCATACAAGGATCGTAGAGGGGAGTAAATGATTGGAATAAATGCGGGAAGTAAAAAGTAAGGAAATATGAACGCAGTTAATGCTTCGCAATAAATGTAAATCAAGCAGAAGGAACCGTATTCAGGCCGCAAGGATCTGATGGAATTCCTTCCTCGTACTCTTTATAGTGTCGAAACAGCAAAATAATAAATAAGGTTGCTTGAATTTGGATTAAAGTAATTAGTATGAACAGGAGATAAAGGCTTTTGTATAAATGATTGAAGTACAGATGTGTATTCAGAGAGAGAGCGTAAGAGAAGACTAGATACAATGCTTGTCACTTGAGTTACAATATATAGATGACTTAAAACGACCGTTCGCGAGCAGTTACAACTCCTTTTCTCGGGCAGTTACGTCGCTTCAGGATAAGATTCCTATTTTAAACCTTTTGGGTGAAGAGCCGCGTCCATTCTGCCCGCTGCAACTGTTCATCCCTGATTCTACTCATTAACTTCTTATCCACTCGTAGCCACGTGTCGCCTACACGTCGTCCTGCGTGGATGCTCAGTCATCAATCCTTGGTGACGACGGATTTAACCCAATACAGATAGTCCCCGCACTTCTCGGGCAGAGAATCTGGTCGAGGAGTGGAGAACGAACTTTAAACGAGAAATGTCCCTTCTGAACTCTTATCCAATGATACACTTGAATTCTTATCGGGCACTGCCCGCTGAATTGATCGTCAACTTATCAGTACGCAAGCATTGAATGTTTACTTGAGAGTTTCTTGATTTAATTGGCATCTTACTAGTGCGGGCATTAAATGCCCTACTAAAGACAAACCGTGCAAGCTGTCACTTTTGCTCCGCCTTTTACTGAAAAAGTGGCTGTTGCGTGTTCCGAGAACGCAGGGGTAATGATTACGCTGCGCCTGTTCACGTCTCGCACGTCTCAAGGTAAAAGAAACCGCCATTTTTATTATTTTGTATGTTAGTGGCTGGATTTACATATTGCACGAGCGTGTGACACGTGTAGATGCGGGTCGGGTCTGGTTAACCCTATAAATATGACCTCTACTTATTTTGAGAACTTTTTACTTCATTTCAAATCTGGCTTGCATCTTTTAGAGCTTCAAAACACTTCTCCAAAACCTTCCAAAGCTTAAGAACTCAGTCAATTCTTTAATTTAAATGTCTCCAAAAGCTAAGAAAAGCTTGAACATGGACGCCGTGGCCAGTACTTCGTCAGCGGCGGGTGATCAATCTACAAGCACTCCCACCTCTGTTGCTGACATAATCCCAAAACTTTGGGGGAGTCTTGAGAATGATTGTTCGATTAACCCTTCCAATCACTATGGCAATATTAGGTCGTGGCCGTCGAGCCGTTTCAAGAGTTCAATCACCCCTGACCTCTTGCCTACGGTTAGGGCAGATTGTGGCTGGGGAGACGATATTATGGTTACTTGCCCCTTTCCTACTGAAAACATTACTTCTGCGAGGCCTGGATGGACGGCCGTGTCTACTTACCCATTCACAATAGGCCATTCGCTTCCGCTCCACCCCGTTATCGAGGACATCTGTAAACACTACCTGATCTGCCCGGGGCAGTTGTGCCCAAGTGTTTATAGGATTATTTCCCTGCTGCAGTGGTTCGCCGATGAGACCGAGCAGGATTTTGAATTTAAACATTTTATTGCTCTGTATAGCCTCCAGGTTGCTAGGGATGGGTATGTCAATGCCCGTATGAGAGGAAGAAAAGCCTTGGTGAGCAACTCTGGAGACTCGGGGGATAGGGGTTGGATGCACAGGTACGTTTATGTGGCATCCAGGCGTTTTACCCGTAGTGACAAAACCAATCTCCGCGAGGTGTGGAACAAAACTCGTAAGTCCCCGAGTTACTCATACAAAGTGTCTTATTTATTATTATTATTTTTTGAATCATGCTTTCGCATTCTTTGATTTTTCTCCTCGTTGGGCAGCTGACAAGATTCCCTATGACGGCTTGATTTCCGAGAGGGAATTGACGGCCTGGATCGAGCCTATCTTGGCAGATTTCACTTATGAGCAGAGGCAGTGGTCTTACTATGCCACTAAGAAAAAGTTGTTGAATCCCAGCACTCATGGTAAGTTAACAATTGGAGTTATTACTGTATTGAGTAAAGCTTTTTCGCAAGTATTAATGCGACTTTCATTTCCAGGTCTGGGCGCTGGCGGTGATTATTTTCCTGCCCCTCCTTCTGTGGAGGAGGCCACTGATCCCATGGCTGAGATCCACGAGAAAGCAGCTGCTATCCTTCAGACCTGCTGCAGCTGTGAAAGCTAGGGAAGGGGGCGAGGAGGTTCTTGCGAGCCTGAAGAGGAAACAAGTTGACTCTGAAAAGAGTCAACCTAAGAAGAAGAAAAGGACGGCTCGTAAGACTCCTCAGTCTTCCGAGAAGACAGTCGAGGCTACCGTTGCTGCTTCTGAAACGCCCAAGGCTGGGCGAGAGAGTGTTAAGAGCTCGGCGGCTGCCCCTGAGTCTGCTGAACCTGAAGTGGTAGTCCTTTCAGATTCAGAGGTACCCGAGGCGAACTTAACTCGAAGGAGAAGGATGTCTCTTCGGGGAGATCGGAGGAAGGAGGCGGAGACTTCTTCCTACGCCTTTGAAGGGAGTCCTCGAGTCGAGGAGAAAGAGGGAGATAAGGCTGGAGAAGGAAAGGAAGAAAGAGAGGCCGAAAATTTTGCATTCTTTCCTGAGGACGAACCTGGGCGGGCTGGTAATCAACAAGGTGAGCCCGAGCAGGCCACCCATAGGCGCCCAGGCAAAGAACCGATGATGGAGGAAGACGGGGAGAAGAATGAGGAAGAGGATGAGGATGTTGATGAACGGAGGAAGCCTGGGGGGGAGGCTGAACCCCAGGTTTTTTATTACAAAGATATGATGAACGTGGCGGCTGACGGGGCGGCGCCAGTTTATCTGCAAGAATGTGATACTTTGAGTCCCGGCGAGTCAGGGGACGTCGAAGTTTCTCGCACTAGGCTAACCAGGAGAGTATCCCTGGGAGGATCGGTTGGGGCGTACTCTGTGAAAGGCATTCGCCACAAATTTGGCCCCAACTATCCTTCCGAACAAGCAAGGGAGCCTAGGCCGTGCGAGAGGGAGTGTGACTTCATCATTCCTGCGGGCACAGATTTTCTGACGAAACCTGGCCATTTGGTTAAGGTGACGTCCAACCTGATTGGCCCTCGAGAGGAGTGGAACATGCGCAGTATGAACGACGAGCAGTTGGCCTATGCAATCGCCGAAGACACTGCTCGGGTAATGTCTCCTTCTTTTAATTCCCTTACTTTCTACCGTTGATCTTAATTCTGATTACTTGCGTATTTTTTCACTTGCTGCCAGGCGGGTATGATGGCCGCTGAGCTTATGCTCCGTTCCAGGTTGAACAACCAGGATCAGGTTCTTGGCTTGAAGAAAGACCTACAGGAGGTTCTTCGGGCCAACAAGACCTTGGAGGAGGAGAAGCAAGCCCTCATCGAGGAGAAACGGGCCTTGGAAGGGAGGCGTGGCTTCTTTGAGGATAGGATAGACAGGTTGGAGAAATCCAACGCTGAAGCCAACGATAAGATACACGCCCTCCTTGAGGAGAAGGACCGTCTTCTGGATGAGAAGGAGAGGTTCACGCTGTCTTTCGAAGAGCTGAGGGCCAAAATGGGTGAGCAGGGTCGGAAGATCTCCCAACTTGCCCATGATCTTAACATGAAGGAAGTTGCTCTGGAGAGCATTCGCAGCGCTTCCGACTTGATGCTGAAAAACATGCATAAGGCTGAAGCTGAATCTCAGGCTGCTCGAGGAGAGCTTCGGGAGGCTAAAAATCTGGTTGAGGGGTCTGCAAGGACCCAAGAGCAACTGAGGAGGGATTTGGCAAACTTGAGGGATCGCTATACAATTGAATCTAAGCTAGAATCCCTCGAGGCCAAGAAAAAGTTGCTGATCCAAATGCAGCGTGGACAGATTGATGTTGACTCGGTCCTCGATCAGACTATAGCAGCCATCATCAGTGTTAAGCAGGTTCTGGGCATGGATGTGGGGACTGCTGAAGACGATGATGATGAGGACGATGATGAAGACAATGATGACAATGAAGATTTGGGCGGGGACCCGACTGATGGAGCTAGTGCATCAGGTCGAGATCCTGGCCCGAACGACGATTAAGGCCTTGTCTGGTTCTCTTGTAGATTTTGAATTTGAACGCTGTTGACCTTTGAACTCTTCATGAATGAATGCATGTTTTTGATTATATCTCTGGTTGATTCGGCAAGGCTTAATAATCATTTTTGACTTTAAGTCTCGCTCACATGAATGACGTCGATATCTATTGTTTGATAAGGTTTTCAGAAGTCAGGATTATATTTCAAATCCTAGTGTCTGAGTTCCCTCTCTTGGTGTTAATCTGCGCAGATGTATGGAACCATGTTTGACCATAAATAGGCTAGGTTGCCCTTAGTTGCGGTAAATGCAGTCAGTCTTCTTTGGCTTAGACGAAACTAGGCCGTTGAGGTTGACTGAAGCTTGGCCATATGAGATGGCCTTGCGACAAACTTTGCTTATCATATTTGACAGCTGAAAGTTTTTCGCGGAAAAATTTTGCTAGTTGAATGAGTTTTACCCTGTTATTTCTATTGAAAAGGATAAGCAACCCAATAACCAAAACATACGATTGTTTGGTCGCAACGTTACAGAATTTGGGGCAAATATTTGGCCGCAAGGTAAAAATAACATAGCACAAGCAAAACAGTTCTACTGAACTTACTTGACTCTGCTTGGTTGTAGATTTGGCAAATGATCACGACCTTGCTCTGTTCGAAGATCACTTATGTTAGCCAAGATTTTGGCCTACTGGGGCCCTCACCGCCCCCCTGTTTTTATGTTGAAATTCCATGATTTCAGACATAAAAAGACAACGAGTGAGACGCTGAAACAAGGAACACATGCAACCGTAAGAGGAGTGTGTCCGTTGTGGGACTTGAACCCACAGCTGCGAAGCACGAGGACTTCGAGCTCTACCAGTTGAGCTAAACGGATCTGGCCTTTTAAGACCGTTAGTACCATTCAGAAAATGATAAGAAAATGGAGTGACTTAAAAAGAAAGCAACAGTAAGTAATAGAGAAGAAATACTAACCCTCGTACTACTTAGAAGTAGTACCTTTTTAGGTGAGTGACGTTCCAACTGCTGGGTAGAATCGACCCATCTGTCCGAGCCAAGCGATACGAGCCCTTACCAACAGATGCAACTACCTTGTAGGGACCTTCCCAATTCGGACCAAGTTTGCCGACGTTTGCTTCTTGTGTACTCTGGGAAACCCTTCGCAGTACAAAGTCCCCGACTTCAAAGTTGCGCAGCCTAAGCCCCCGATTATAATATTGCTCTATCCTCTCCTTCTGGGCTATTACTCGTATAAGGGCTAGTTCTCTTCGTTCTTCTAGAAAATCCAACTCCTCGGAGAGATTGATTGCATTAGACTCCTCAGTCGCATGAGCATATCGCAGGCTTGGCTCGCCGATTTCAACCGGAATTAATGCATCGGAACCATACACTAAGGAGTAAGGTGTCTCCCCGGTGCTCATTTTCGTAGTTGTTCTATATGCCCAAAGAACCCCGGGGAGCTCTTCTACCCAACACCCTTTGGCCTTCTCGAGGCGCTTTTTGAGAGAATCCACTATTATCTTGTTAGTGGATTCTGCCTGCCCGTTCGCCACTGGGTGGTATGGTGACGAAGTGATTCTCTTGATATGCAAGTCCTCAAGGAACCTTGTGACCTTCTGACCAACGAATTGAGGACCGTTGTCCATTACAATCTCCTTGGGCGCACCAAAGCGACAAATGACATAACGCCAAAGGAAATCGATTACTTCCGTTTGACGTATCTTTGAATACGCCGCAGCTTCAACCCATTTTGTAAAATAGTCTGTAATAATTAACAAGAAGCGTACCCCTCTAGGTGCAGTGGGTAGTGGCCCAACAATGTCCATCCCCCATTTCATAAACGGCCACGGGGAAATGATTGAGTGTAAGGGCTCTGCCGGCTGGTGTAGGAGATGCGCGAATCTTTGGCACTTGTCGCATTTCTTGACGAATTCGTTGGTATCTTTTTCCATTTTATCCCAATAATAACCTGCCCGTATGAGCTTCCGTGCGAGCGCCTTGCCTCCCAAGTGATTCCCACAGCAGCCCTCGTGGACTTCCCTCATTACATACTCAGTTTGGCTGGGACCCAGACACTTGGCAAGTGGGCCTGCAAAAGTCTTACGATAAAGGGTATTATCCAAAATTGTATACCTGGCCGCTTTTATTTTCAGTTTTCGAGCAGCTTTAGCGTCTGATGGCAGGGTTCCATGCAATATATAATTGATTATCTCATTCCTCCAATCCCAAGTTAAACTGGCTGTGTTAACCTCTATTGCGTCTCTATCTATCGTTGTGCAGAGGAGATGAGCCACGGCCACTGAACCTGTTGTTCCCATTTCTGCCACCGAACCCAAATTCGCCAGGGCATCAGCCTCGTGATTCTCTTCTCGTGGGATCTGTGTGGCCTCCCAATTGTCGAATTGTGCCAGCAAACCTGTGACTCGGGCGAGATACCTTTGCATACGAGATTCCCTTGCTACGAAACCCCCATTTATTTGATTGACAACCAAGGCAGAATCACTTTTAAGGTGGATTTTGTCTGCTCCATATTCTCGAGCCAGTTTCAAACCTGCAATTACGGCCTCATATTCGGCCTCATTATTTGTAATAAAAGGACATTTTATGGCCTGCCTAATGGTCTCCCCCGAGGGGGTGGTAAGGACCAAGCCTAATCCTGATCCTTTGACACTTGAGGACCCATCAGTGTATAACGTCCATGCCCCTGATTCCGATCCGGCGAAAAGAACCGCCTCACGCTGGGCATCAGGGTACATGGTAGCACTAAAATCCGCAATGAAATCTGCCAGGGCTTGAGATTTTATAGCTACTCGGGGTTGATAAGATATGTCAAACTCACTTAATTCTACTGCCCATTTTACTAACCTACCCGAGAATTCAGGTTTATGCAAGATATTTCGTAAAGGGAAGGTAGTAACTACTGCTATCGAGTGGCTTTGAAAATAAGGTCTTAGTTTACGGGCAGCGATTACTAAAGCTAGTGCTAATTTTTCCAAAGGTTGATAGCGAGTTTCGGCATCTAATAAGGATTTGCTAATATAATAGATTGGAAGTTGTTTACCTTTGTCTTCTCGAACCAGTACTGCACTTACCGCAGACTCAGACACGGCCAGGTAGAGTAGTAGTTGTTCGCCTGGTTGAGGTGTTGATAGCAAAGGAGGGTTTGACAGGTATTGCTTCAAATCCTTGAGCGCCTGCTGACATTCAGGGGTCCAATCAAACTCCTTGTTCTGTTTCAACACATCAAAGAAGCTCTTGCACCGATCAGATGAGCGAGAGATGAATCTTCTTAGTGCTGCTACTCTCCCGGTTAGCCGCATCACGTCCTTTCTGTTATGAAGTACGTCGGGGATGGCTTCTATAGCTTTGATTTGGGCAGGGTTTACCTCGATCCCTCGCTGGGAAACGATGAAACCGAGGAATTTCCCCGATCCCACGCCAAACGCGCATTTCTCCGGGTTGAGTTTCATGTTGTATTGGTCAAGGATTCGAAAGGCCTCCTTTAAATGCGTTAAGTGATCCTCTGCCCGTTTAGACTTGATCAGCATGTCGTCGATGTATACCTCCATGGTCTTGCCAATGTGGTCGTGAAACATCCGATTGACTAGTCGTTGGTAAGTCGCACCTGCATTTTTAAGCCCAAAAGGCATTACTTTATAGCAATACGTACCTCGACAAGTAATGAAGGAAGTCTTCTCCTGGTCGTTGGGATCCATTAAGATCTGGTTGTAGCCCGAATATGCGTCAAGGAATGTAAGTACTTCGTGCCCGGCTGTCGCATCGATCAATTGGTCAATCTGGGGTAGTGGGTAAGAATCCTTAGGGCAAGCCTTATTCAGATCAGTAAAGTCGATGCAGACCCTCCACTTGCCGTTCTTCTTCGCCACTACGACCACATTGGCCAGCCAATCTGGATACTTGACTTCTCGGACGGAGCCGATCTTGAGCAAGCGGTCAACCTCGTCATTTATGATCTGATTCCTGAATGCTCCTTGTTGGCGTTTCTTTTGCTTTACCGGGCGATAGTACGGATCCACGTTCAACTTATGACAAATAATCTCCGGGGAGATTCCTGTCATATCTGCATGCGACCATGCGAAAGTGGCGTGCTGCTCTTTGAGGAAAGCCAAAATATCTCGGCGTAAGTCCTGGTTGATCTCTGCTCCCAAGTACACTTTTCTTCCAGGCATGCTATCAAAAAGTTCCTCTGGTTCCAAAGCTTCAATAGTCGGTGTATATTCTCCCCGTGCGTCTAACTTTGATATGAACTCCGGGACCTGGTAGTTTGATGTATCATCGTTTGGCTCCGATCCCGGGCCCTTTGATTGCTATTTTGCCTCCTCGGGGAGCTTGACTGCAACCGAGTAACAATCTCTAGCGCAGCGTTGTTCTCCCCGAACTTCTCGTATCCCCCATTCCGAGGGGAATTTCATTACTTGATGATATGTCGATGGGACTGCCTGCATATCATGTATCCACGGCCTCCCAAGGATTATATTGTAAGCCATGTCGCCGTCGACGACATGAAATGTTGTTTGTCTCTTGACACCTTCGACCAGAGTCGTTAGAGTGATTTCTCCTAACGTCTTCTCGCTAGAATTGTTAAATCCCGAGAGAACGCGAGAAATTGGTAAGATCTTGTCGTATAATTTCAATTCCTGCACGACTCGAGATAGCATGATGTTCGCAGAACTGCCTGGATCAACGAGTACTCTCTTGACATCGAAGTCTTCCACTCGTAACGTGATCACCAAGGCATCCATGTGGGGAAATTGTAAGCCATCAGCATCTGCTTCTTCAAAAGTTATTGTATCCTCGAGCCGTGGTCGTTTGGTCTTGGTAATCGATACTTTGGCGTACTTTTTTGCGGTGTACGTGACTGCATCAACCTCAATGCCACCAGAGATGACGTTGACCGTCATCTTTGGAGACGATGCTCGGGGAGGCTCTGATTTACTTTGCTGGGCCTTTGCGTGTGTTTGTTTTCCTTTATCTGTCAGGTACTCCTTGAGGTAGCCCTGTTTCAATAGGTTAGCGACCTCGTACCTTAGAGCCTTGCAGTCGTCCGTCGTGTGGCCGTGATCGCGATGAAATTCGCACCACAGGTTCTTGCTGCGCTTGCTGGGGTCACCCTTCATATCTTTAGGCCATTTGACTTTTTCGCTCATCCCTTCGAGTACTGCTACCAGTTCAACTGCTCCGATAGTGAAGACGGGCAGGGATGGGAGTCCACCAGAGGTTGAAGCAGAATCATTACCTCTTGCAAGGCCTTTGTTGTTGTTGCGGCCGCGTCCATTTGAGTTGTTGCGTGACCGATTGGGATATGGATCGTGCCGCACATCTGGTTTATCGGTCTCGATCTTTCCCCCGACGCCGCCGACGCGAGCCTGGCTCCGTCCCCGGGCACCTGTGCCAATTAATTTATCTTCGTCTATACGTACCTTTGAATTATAGCGATTGTAGACATCCGACCAGTTTGCTGCAGGGTATTCCCGCAAGGATTCGTACAATCGTCTGGTCGCTTCAGAACTTTTGACATCCAAACTGTTCGTGAATGCGATAGCCGCCCACCGATCCGGAACCTTGGGTAGTAACATGCGTTCACGCTGAAAGCGATCCACGTACTTCCGGAGAGACTCCCCGGGCAATTGCTTGATTTCGAAGATGTCTTCGACTCTTGTTTCTGTTTTCTGGGCGCCTGTGTGCGCCTTGACAAATAACTCTGCCATTTCGGCAAAGGATCCTATTGAATTTGGCGGCAGCATTGAATACCATCGGAGAGCGCCGTCTGCCAACGTCTCCACGAATTTCTTTAATTGTACTGATTCGATCTCTTCGTCGGTGAGATCACTTGCTTTTATGAAATTGCTAAACATCATCAAGTGATCGTTGGGGTCAGTTGTTCCCCGGTATCTTGGTATGTTTGGCATTTTGAATGTTTTGGGTATTGCCTTGGGCGCTGCTTCTTTTTTCCAAGGCCTTTGGGTATATCGCTGAACGTCTACTTTCTTCAAAGTGGGTGGTGCGCCAGGGATTTGATCAATCCTCTCATGGAGAGAACGTTGTAGGGCCTCCTGGCTTTCTTTAAACTGCCTGGTGAGAGCTTCCATGACTTCGCTCATCTCCGTTGGCACCGTTGATCCTGCATGTTGATTTTCAGCGCGTCTCGAGGCACGGGATGGCGAGGCATCCCTTGGGCGATCAGCGGGTGGATTTCCTGTGTTTGGCGGGGCTTGTCCTCGCAGTCCGTCGATAGCTTCCCGTATTTGCCTGTTGATTTCGGCTTGCTGCCGTATAAACTCAAAGATAGGATCCTGAGAATTCCTCGAATTCCCAGGGCCGTTGGGTCTTCTGGGCCCTCCAGGCCCTTGATCGGAATTTCTCCGGCCAGGAAGGTGGCTGTGTCTGCTACTCTGTTGGCTATGCTCGTTCTCCTGTTCCGCTGGGATCACGTTCTCGTCCTCTGCGGGGGGAATTATGTTGTCGTCTGCGGGGACATTTTGTTGCTCTTCCCCGCCTGGGTTCAGGTCTACTTGCTCCACGTCATTAAGGTTTTGTTGCCCATCGACGAGGGCGTTGTTGTGTGAATTGTTATCTGCCATCTCAAAAAGAAAACGAAGAGAGCCAAAGAGCAAGTAGAGTAGCGAGTAAAGAATGAAATACAATAAGCAATTGACCTACAGAAGTTATTGACCGGCTCCCACTGTGGTCGCCAAATTGTTTAACCGTAATTTCGTTTATTAGGCTAATTCACAATTAAATTTATAATGCGGAGTCACGGCCAATAATTAAGATTAATCGCCTAAGTGTGAACAAATGTAAAAGCATACGAGGATCGTAGAGGGGAGTAAATGATTGGAATAAATGCGGAAAGTAAAAGCAAGGAAATATGAACGCAGTTAATGCTTCGCAATAAATGTAAATCAAGCAGAAGGAACCGTATTCAGGCCGCAAGGATCTGATGGAATTCCTTCCTCGTACTCTTTATAGTGTCGAAACAGCAAAATAATAAATAAGGTTGCTTGAATTTGGATTAAAGTAATTAGTATGAACAGGAGATAAAGGCTTTTGTATAAATGATTGAAGTACAGATGTGTATTCAGAGAGAGAGCGTAAGAGAAGACTAGATACAATGCTTGTCACTTGAGTTACAATATATAGATGACTTAAAACGACCGTTCGCGAGCAGTTACAACTCCTTTTCTCGGGCAGTTACGTCGCTTCAGGATAAGATTCCTATTTTAAACCTTTTGGGTGAAGAGCCGCGTCCATTCTGCCCGCTGCAACTGTTCATCCCTGATTCTACTCATTAACTTCTTATCCACTCGTAGCCACGTGTCGCCTACACGTCGTCCTGCGTGGATGCTCAGTCATCAATCCTTGGTGACGACGGATTTAACCCAATACATCCATTATTTTATATATATGAGTAATGCTTCCTTGTTCATCCTCTTTGAACCTGTTATTGGTTGGATGAAAACTCCTTTTGCTTTGTTGTTGGAGTATTCCGTAAAAATCTAATTCACGACCTTTAAAGTTTTTATCTTTAAATTCAAATTCAATTCTTTTTCCTGTATTGTCCGACTTATGCCACCACTATGTAACCGTTTGTAGTGGTTACAATTTGGATAACTTCCTCTAGATAATGATGATTAAGCACAAAAAGAAGATATATATCTCAATTCAAATACTTATACTTAACATACAGACAGTTGTATTTATCTTTACAAAAAAAAAAAAAAAAACCCACGACACTTATATGGTTTGTGGAAAACTGGATAGGAGATAAATGTTGCCTAACTTTTTGGATAAATGTTTCCTAACTTTGATTAAAATTCATTTTATTTTTAAGCGTTTGAATTTCAACTACTAAATTAATTCAAATTTAAAAATTAACTAATCCAACTAAAAAAAAGTAATTATTGTCCTAAAATTGCCAAGTGGCTTTGTAGTTACTTGCCACTTGACTTCATGTGGGGCTAGACTTCCTTGCTTTTAATAATAGATAGATTTCAAAATTTTTTGGACTTGAGATTTTAATACTTTATCTTTCAAAGAAAAAAAAAATATTTAATCTTGTAATTTTAAATTCAAGTTCGTGAGCAAACATGTGTGCTTGTTTGACAGTTTTGCTGAATACAAATTTAAAATTGTAACCACATCAATTGCAAAATAACTACTTTATCACATAACCAACAACTAATCTAATGTAACTAATACTATAACTACTACTCTGCTTTTAATAATATATAAAAATTTATATTTTTGATAGTTATCTACGTTGTCAAGTTAACCATCGATTTGTCTAGCTCTTTATTATTCATCATTTTTTTTCCGTCTTTTATTTTCAATTTGAAAAGTAACTAACATTTTAAATTTGAAAAACTAACAATTAAAAATGGTTATATTCTAACTAAAATTCAAATAATAACTATTTTGTCCTAAAAAATTACACATGGTTTTTTTTTGATATGCCATTTGGCTAATTTTTAGTGGCTACTACATGCCTTTTAATATATGTATAGATGTGGAGCTAGACGTTGCATACTTTTCAATGCTGCATCTTCCGTGTATATATATATATATATATTTCACTGTTAGCTTAACCTTGACAAGATGTTCTGTAGGAGGAATAATTGTGTTGGTTTCGTGGGGAGCATACTACCTCCTTAGTGGGCTTATATGACACGAATTCTGTTAACTTGTCTGGCCATGCACTCCAAATACAGGATGGTTAAACTAAAAAGAAAAAGAAAAAAGAAAAAAGAAAACTCTGCGCTGGTTAGTTTGTAGGGGGGTGAGTCATAGTCAGTTGCTACAAGTTGGATATGTCTTATAGTCCATCAAGTCATTTAATCTAAAAAGGTTGCAGGCATGTAGACTACAGATAATTGCAGATTACTAAGTCAGTTGGTCTTTCACCACTTCACTGTTGTTTTCATCTTTGACCATTTTAGCTGGTGGTAGCAGGCTAACCGAACTTCTAGTTTCTGTACATATCTAAAGAAATTTTGTCCAAGAATGGTTTTATCCAAAAGGCATGCCAAGGGCCAATGGTGCAAAGTTTGGAACTTGACGGATAATCTGTCTGTCCTTTCTTTTTCCACTTAAAAACTATACTTTTGTCTGCGATAGGATTCATCCGATGATGCGCTCCTGGCACACACTTACAAATTGTGTTCTTGCCACAGGACCAAAGCTTTGAAGCTCAAATGAACGATATAAATGTAGATTATGAGAGATATTGGATAGGAAAGGACGCAACTTCATTAACGAATGAAAAACAGTGTTCATTCTTCAGTTTATGAGGTTAATTTCGCGCATGATCATTAAATTAAAATTCTATTTTAACTAAATTATAAAAATAAATTTATTTATTTGAAAAATAGATCAGTTGTTCTTATATTTCACCTACATTAAATCTTTAAAAATTTATGATCTCAAAAATCAAAATAGTAACAAGTTCTTACATAAAAAATTGGAAAACAATTTTTATAGTAATGCATTATAGGAAAAATGTCGTTACCTCATAAAAGTACCATACTCTTACATAGGAACTTATTAAAACTTATACCATAAAAGGTTGTACTTTGTATTTTAATTAATTTTCTTCTACTAGTTCTCAATTACAATGATGGTCAAGCGCAATCCAGTTAACGTAATTTGTATTAAGGAAAACATGTATTGTCTAATTATGATCCTTTTAAATATGGAATTAACATAAATTTTCATGCTCTTAGGCAATTTGAATTCATTTGCCTGGATGATTTAACCGCTATAAATAGCTTTGAGTGTTTACACCCGAAATCAACAAAAAATTTAATATCCAAATATATCCGAGTGTTTAGCCATGCCACTAAGGAGAATGGTCACACAAAGATTGAAATGGTGAAAATAAAAAGATGAGTGAAAGTTTCAAGTAACTTTTTTTAAGCGTCATGCTGGACATTTCAAGATATTGAGAACTTCTGCACACAAGGCAATGCTGAAGTTGTCATTGTTGTACTTTTCCCAGGCAAAACAAGATTTGCTCGTTTGACCTCCCATATGTAGATTTGTACGTCGATAGGTACTTCGCTTGGAACCCTCGGTATTAACACCATAATTGGGTTCATCCTGAAGGTTCCTAGCGAGGTACCAATCCACGATTGAATCCAGACAAAGGTGGCCGAATGAGTAAACTTTGTTGCTACCTAGGTAAAGTACAAAAAATGGAAACTTCAACACCACTTAGTGTCCAGAGTTCTCTAGCTTTATTGAAAAGGCCTTCTCGACGCTTAGAAGATGTCACTTGTAAGAGCTAGTTTGGGTTAGCTGATTAAAAGTTATTGATAAGCATTAAGTGCTGAAAACTACTTTTAGGTGCTGAAGTTGATTTTATGACTAAGCAGTTACGCGTTTGAAAATGCTGAAAGTGATAATAAATTGTTGGTGTTTTGCTAAAATGGTGCTGATAAGCACTTTTAGTGTAAAAATGACCAAAATATCCTTGAAGTTATTTATAAAAATTATTAAGTTAATGGATTTTACATAAAAAATGAAAAATGATGAAATACAGAATAAAGAGAGAATTGAAAATTTTATTTTGAGAATAAGATTTCATGGATTGCAAAATATTTCAGGGATAAAATAATAAAAGTGCTTACAAGTTCAAAAGCCATAAATTAAGAATGACCAACTTATGGTTGATTTTGGCTTATAACCACTTGACTTATAAATATATTTAATGGTGACAAATGTGCAGATAAGCCAAAAACTATTCATAAACTGATTTGACAAGCTTAGCCAAACGCCCTCTGAATTTTTTTTATTTTCGATTTTCACCATTTCAATCTTTCTGCGACCATTGCCTATTCTTTGCATGGCTAAACATTTTGATTTATTTGAGATATTAGGAAATTATAATTTTGGGCATAAATCTGAGAGCTATTTATAGCGGTAATATAAAATTATCGAGGCAAATGAATTCGACTAGCCTGAGACAATAGTTGTTCATTTTAATATGAATTATGAGATTAGGTTGCATTTGACCATCATTTTAATGGAAAACTAGCTGAAGAATATTAATTAAAATACATTATACCTTTTGTAGTGTTAACTTCAGTAAGTTTATATGTAAGATGATGGTACTTTTATGCGGTAAACAAGGGCGGACCCATATGTAACATTACGGTGTTCGAGCACCCATTGAACCCGACGCGGAATATGCATATGTACATAGACAGTAATACAGTATGTAGAAAATGTATATATCTATATAAGGAGCGCCTATAAAACAAAAGGTCCAATTGGTGCTTTGGTTGAGCTATGGGTGCTAGAGCTTGGGGGCTTACAACTTAAAAGTCTTGTGTTCAAATTCAGATGGCTACAAATATTTTTTTCTTACAACAAATTGTACTTGTGGACTTGAGCACCCACGACCTTCAAATCTTGGATCCGCCACTGGCGGTAAAGATATCTTTCCTATGATGCTTTAGTATACAAAATTTATGCATTCATTCAATTTTGGGGCATGACGAACTTCATAGGTACTTGAAAAGGCTCTTTGTTTATGAATCATCATGCATATTTTATTTTTGTTCGAACTTTTAAATTATACAACATACATATGTGTTGATGATATGCCATTGTTTCTTTGACAATTTATTTTATGTATATGGTAGCTTAGGTGTAAATTTCTGAAACGCTCTTGGTCAGTCGTTTCGGGAGTTAAGACTATGATTGGTGTACCGATAATCTTAAAAGCTGCCCAAGGTCCATTAGGACCTGTCAATAAAATCTGAGCTGATTTGGACCTCGTTTGGTAGGTTTTCAAAGAAGGTTTCCATATCGATTGTTAGTAACATATAAAAGAGGTTTCCGAGCTTGATTTGAGTAAGTGAGTTCTGCTTCGAAATTTGAAAGTTGTGTTAGGTTTGTATGGTCATTTGTGACCTATGGGAACTTTTGGAAAGTGAAATCTGAGATCGTTCTAATAGTTTTCACTAAAGTTCCAAAAGTCAAGAAATCAACCTCTTCCCGTCCAGAGATCCGATTCGAGTTCCTTCTTTGCGAGCATATCACACAAGTGTTTTATGACTTTTGTACAAAATTTTGGGGTAATTTCGAGTCTCGTAAGGTCATTTTTTGACCCGAATTGCAGCGCGAGCAGGTTCTGGCGTAGAATTCGGCACCTTCTGGACCAGCTTGCGCGATCGCATCCTTGGGAGTGCGAGGCAAAGAAGGAATGGCACGTCAGTGCCCACGGTTTCAGGCTATAAAAGACCCCTTAGTCAACCCATTATATTTGCAATTCAATTTTTATCATTTCCATCAGTTCCAAGCCAAAATTTAAGGTACCAAATCAGCGGATATCATCAAGTGTGGATTCCAAGCTAGCTAATTTCATTAATTCATGTATTTCGAGTTAGAATCCTGCTGAGATGAGTGTTTTGAAGAATGACAAACGAAGGACTTAGTGAAGAACCTAGTCTTTGAGGAGAAGGGCATGACTGATCGAAAAGATTATGAGATGCAAATTCATGCAGAACTAGGAGTAGTGGCGCGTGTGCATCTGTGTATCCTAGTCAGCAAAGGAAGTTGTGTCGTGGCTATCTCATTGAAGTGTGAACAGGAGTTGGTACCAAACAAGGAGTGCATCACTGGAAATCCTTACTTACCTTATTTGTGAGGTTTCCTGGTGAGATACGACTAAGGTTACGAAGCCCATATAAAAGCAAGTATTTGGGACAACCAATCTCAGTTATTCACCAAGAGAGTTGAGAGCAAATTAAAGGCGAAACAATAATTCTTGAAGTGATTTAAGTGTGGTGACAATCATTGAAGAACTTAGAGCATAGCTAGCAAATTATGTATGTTCTTTATTGAAGTTGTCAGAGTGTTATATATTGATTGTGTTACCTTTCTGGTTAGTTGAGAAGCTATTGTAATAGGTGATTTTTGAGTGATTACTTTGTAAAGTTAGAGTTTAGCTTTGTGAGGCATTAGGGTCTAGAATGTAGCCCCTTGGTGATAGAGTTTGTAATCTGAGACTTGCTCTTTGTGTTAGTGGAAGTATTTTCAAAATCCCAAAGTGTGGGTCATGGTTTTTCTTCTTTGAGCAAGGAGTTTTCCACGTAAAAATACTGTGTTTTTACTTACAGTTGTATTTTAGTATTGTATGATTTGATCTGGCAACTACACAAGAATAAGGTTCTTGAGATTGAGAGTCAGGTTTTTCGATGAAAATTGGAGGACACTATTCAACCCTACACTTCTAGTGTCCTGTGGAGGTGCATAAAGTATAACAAATGGTATCAGAGCAGGATTTCTCGTTGCTAGGTTAACACCTTGAGAAGGATCTAATCATGAGTGCACCACCTACCATCACTGAAGGACAGTCCGTTGTAAGGCCGCCACAATTCAATGGACAATATTATGCCTAGTGGAAAAGTAAAATGGAGAACTATATATGTGCTGAGGATTATCAATTATGGATAATCATTTCTGAAGGAAATCTAATTCCAACTAAGACGGTTGGTGAAGGAGATGCTGCTCGTATGGAACCAAAGGAAAGATCGAAGTATAATGAAGTTGATTACAAGATGATTAAAAAGAATCACAAGGCCAAAAGACTTGTAATCTGTGGACTAGGTCCGGAGGAATTCAATAGAGTCTCATCTTACTAGACTGCCAAGGAAATCTGGGATGCCTTAGAAGTTACTCATGAGGGAACCACTGAGTCAAGGACTTAAAGAAGAGAATGCTAAAAAGACAATTCGAGTTGTTCACAATGGGTGAAAAGGAGTCTATTCAGGACATGATGACTAGGTTGACCATTATTACAAATGAGATGAGATCTCTAGACATGGAACTT
Source organism: Petunia x hybrida (assembly GCA_037355625.1). Lineage (NCBI taxonomy): Eukaryota > Viridiplantae > Streptophyta > Magnoliopsida > Solanales > Solanaceae > Petunia > Petunia x hybrida. The sequence continues at coordinate 279,993 of JBBBVM010001033.1, read as the reverse complement.
CCAGAAGTCGAAATGGTTAATAAAGTGCTAAATGTTCTTCCAGACGCTTGGGAACCAAAGACGACTGCTATCATTGAGTCAAAGCCGCTAAAATCTGTCAAGCTGGAGAAATCAATTGGTAGCTTGAAGACTCGTGAAATGATGAAGGAACCCAAGAATAAGTCAGGAACCAAGAAGGAAAAGACTATTGCTCTCGAGACAACTGATGAACCTGAGGTTGATTTGCAAACTATTGATCAGCAATGGTTGGTGCACTTAGACAACAGTTCCATCTTGGGAGGTTCAAAGGATTCGAGAAGAATACGAAGGACAACTCTGGGAGGAAGAACATAGTCGATAGTCCAGACTATTCAGGCTGTTTTAAATGTTCAAAGAAGGATCATGCGGTTATGGATTGTCCAATGTGGGAAGTTGAGTGGATAAAGAACAGAGCAACAAAGGAGAAGGAGAAAGACACTTCAAAAGACAAAGACAAGGACAAAAAGAAGTTCACACGACCTCCAAGCTTCAGAGCTGAAAGAAAGAAGAAGGAAGCCTTCTATGCAACTTGGAGACCAACTGAAAGTGAATCTGATGGAAAAAAGGACTCAGATGAAGAGCCACCACTGGAAGTGATGGGTTTGACAAATGAGGACTCGGGGGGAATTGGTTCGTTCGAAATTTCTGAAGGAAGGAACCCATCCAGACCTCCACTGTTTGAAGGAGTTCACTACAAAGAATGGAAAAGAAAAATGAAGGTATTTCTTTAGGCTACTAATTATAGTCTTTGGCTAATAGTGAAAAGAGGACCCTATGTACCTGTAAAGAGAGATGCAAATGGATACTTGGTACCCAAGTTGGTAGAAGAACTGGATCCACAAGATTTGGACTGGCTTCAAGCGAATTCCAAAGCTATGCTGATACTGAAGAATGGAATGACCTTTGAGGTTCTAGCCAAAGTGATAGAATACAAGTCTGCTAAGAAAATATGAGAGAAACTGAAGGAGATCTACAATGAAGATAGTCAGAAAAAGGAAGCTTCTCTCATGGCGACCGACAGTGAAGAAACTACTCACACTGCTGAGGTATGTCTCTCTGATCTGAAAGATAATTTGCATACACTCACCTGATAGCTTGTTGTTAATAACTGCCACTTGAATTGAGGGTTATAAAAAGTTAAAGCCTGAGAAAGACCAGCTATCTGAAGTTGTGCCGGATTTAAAAGTTAGATGTAAGAATCTTGAAGAAGCTCATGCTAAATTTGAAGAAATTAATGCTTCTCAAAAGGAACAGGCTCTTGTATCAAATTTAAAAATCTCAGAACTTGAACTAAAAATTGGAAAACTAAAGGAATCAAATGGAAAGCAAATAATTAGTGAAGTTCTAACCTTTCTTGAGAATGGACTAAAGAGAACAAATGAGATTCTTTATTAAGAAACTGAAAAGAACAGAATTCTCAAAGAGAAGTTTGAAAAGGCTGATTATGAACTAACCAGGTTAACCAAATGGAATAATTCTTCTGAGGCAATGAACTGGGTTCTTAAAAACCAGAACAAAGGAAAGAAATGCTTAGGTTTTAGGAAACCACTGCCTCCGTACAATCCCAAAAACAAATATGCAGGTCTACTTTGCAACATGCTCTACACTTTGTTTGGTCATACAGGTCACTTTAAACAAAATTGCATGGCAATGAGTAAGGTTAAAACTAAGAACAAGAAATTTTCTTTACATAACTGAGTAAAGAAGGATTTAATTCATCCATTCTCTCATAAGAAGAGACCCAAGCTTGTCTGGGTTCCTAAAACTAACCCTTAATCTGTTTTGCAGGCTGGAGTGAGAGTGAACAACCCAAGCTGGATCCTGGATAGTGGTTGTTCAAAGCACATGACTGGAGATAGATGAAATTTTCTCTCACTCACAGCATTTCAATGAGGCAGTGTTGCCTTCGGAGGAGGAAAAAGTGGTCAGATTATTGGTAATGGTAAAGTCGGGAGATCATTGGATCATGCTATTGAAAATGTGTATTGTGTAGATGGGTTGAGACATAACTTATTAACCATCTCTCAGCTATGTGATAGGGGAAATGAAGTCAGCTTCTCATCTGTCGGATGTATCGTGAAGAATTTACTGAGTGGAGAAGTTGTTATGGAAGGAAAAAGAGTGAATAATGTATAGAAAGCTTCATTAGGTTCTTTTCCTGAAAACAATTTGCCTTGTTTAAATGTTCAAGAGACAGACTCACAACCGTGGCACAAGAGAATGGGACACGCAAGTTTATCTCAGCTAAACAAACTTGCATCGAAAGACTTGGTTCGTGGACTACCGACCAAGAAGTTTGAAGATATCAAAATGTGTGATGCTTGTGTCCGGGGGAAGCATGTGAGATCATCATTCAAGTCAAAGAAAGTGGTAAGTACTTCTAAACCACTTGAATTGGTGCATATGGACTTGTGTGGTCCTATGAGAGTCCGAAGCAGAAGAGGAAAGAGGTTCGTGTTCGTGATAGTTGATGACTATTCAAGGTATACATGGACTTTGTTCTTGACATCAAAGGATGAAGCATTTGACAACTTCAAGAATTGAGCTGGCATTGTGCATAAAAGGCTTGGGTTAGAACTGGTAAGCATTAGGTTTGATCATGGCACGGAGTTTGAGAATATCAAATTCACTGAATACTGTCTAGATCATAGCATTGATCACAACTTCTCTACACAAACAACTCCACATCAGAATGAGGTAGTAGAGAGAAAGAACGATCTCTGGAGGATATGGCAAGAACCATGCTGCTGTCAAGCGGGTTGGCTAGAAACTTATGGGCTGAAGCTGTTTACATAGCCGGCTACTTGCTGAACAGGTGTTCCATTAGAGCAATTATTGACAAGACACCATATGAGCTTCTTAGAGAAAGAAAGCCTAATATCGCTCATTTAAAGCCATTTGGGTGCAAATGCTTTGTACACAACAATGAAAATGAGTTACTTGGAAAATTTGATGCAAGGAGTGATGAAGCTATCTTTCTGGGTAATTCCACTTAGAGCAAGGTGTATAAAGTTTTCAATAAAAGAACTCAGTTTGTTAAAGAAAGTACGCACGTGGTGTTTGATGAATCAGACAAGATGGTGACTGAGAAAGAATGAGAAGATCAAGCCATAGGTCTTGCTCGAGAAGAACCTGGTGAAGACACTGAGAATCCAAAAGAGAAGGAAGAAATGAATGAAGATAATGGAGAAGTGACTCAGGGGGAACAAGGAGTCAACATGGCAGGGGGAACAACTGATCAAGATGATGAACAAGCTGAGGAAGAATGACCTACTCAAGATGTTGTTGTTAGGCCCTCTCATCAAATACAACCAAGACCCTGGAAGCATCAAAGCTCTCATCCATTGGAGAATGTGTTATCTGAATTAGATACTAGGATCATGACCAGGTCGGCCTTGAAGAACTTTTGTGCTTTCTTTGCATTCTTATCTTCCATGGAACCAAAAAATGTCAAGGAAGCTCTTGAGGACCCAGATTGGGTGATAGCCATGCAGGAGGAGTTGCACTAATTTGAGAGAAGAAAAGTATGGCACCTGGTTCCCAGACCAATGGATAGATCTGTCATTGGTACTAAATGGGTGTTCAGAAAATAGCTAGATGAATATGGCTTAGTCACTAGGAACAAAGCCAGGTTGGTAGTTCAAGGTTACAGCCAAGAAGAAGGAATCGATTATGATTAAATATTTGCACCTGTGGCCAGAATGGAGGCTATAAGAATGTTGATTGCATTTGCTACCTACATGGAGTTCACTGCCACGCCCTAAAAATTAATTAATTAACCTGCGCTGAGGTGTATTTATTTAAAGGCTCGTGACTGGTGCTCAAAAAGGTATAAAATTATTTAGAGAACTCGGAGTCGCCACTTGACATAGTTTAAGGTGTGCCAAGTCACCAAAAGGTACCTTGGAACACGTCTGGCTCGTCTAATGGTCTGCGTTTAGAGATTCGGGTAAGGTTCTCAGTTGACTCTCGGGAAGGTATTAGGCACCCTCGAGTCCTGTGCCGAGCACAGTTGCTTTATTGTCGCAATTTTAATTTATTAAAATATGGTTGTTATATTAATGCCGTTAATTTGAATTTGTACTTTGATTAAAAGCGTACCATTCCAACCTCACAGAGGATTGTACTAATTTACACTTTGATATGTAGTAATTAACCAAATAAATAAATATTTTAAATAAAATATATCACGCATTTCCAACCTCACAAAGGATTGGTCTGTTTTAAAAAGGATTTGTTTAACTTCATTGAGACTATTTGTTAAAAAGTGGGACGTTTGCAAAAATCATAGTGGGTTAACCCGTTTGCATTAATAAGCTGCTGTAAAGATCATTTGAAGAAATTATTATATCTTTATTCTTTAATGTTGGATATACTTTAACACGAATTGTCTTTAATAAAATTAATTTCCTTTAGTCTAATAAGCAGACCGCTGGTCATACTTATCAATTTGCCTAATCGTGCAATCCTCTCATTCCTATATTTGCCTAATAATAACAGTTAGTGTTAATACATTTATTTCATCTACTGTATTTCAGAATTTATAGATCATGGCAATACAAATTTTTGTACAAGTTAAATGTCGTTACAAGTGGGACGCCTGTCTTCTTGTTTAAACAAGTGTTGAGTAAACATGATAGACCGATTTTAAGAACTTGCAAGATGACAATAAGCCAATTTTTATAAAATGAGTTCACCTCTGTTCGTCAAACTCTTTTTGAAAGAAAAGAAGGTTTGCACTAATTCTCTTGATTTGGCCTCATATCTAATCATTTTTATACAAGTAACCCACATTTTTAGATCTTTTTCTTTAGTGCAATTTCTGAAAATTAGACCAAGTTTTGCCTACTTAAACACCTGATATTCATAGTTTTTATTTCTTTTACAAAATGACTAACAATTGGTGTCCTACTTCATTAAACATGCAAAGCTTAACAAGCCATATGCTCTATCTTAAATGCTTCCTTTTTAAATGTGCCTCATTTTAATATGCAAATCAATTTATGGCCAATATTTAACAATTCAAAGGTTTCTGCCTTAATTATATCAACATAATAGTAACCAACATTTTTTAATTTTTTTCTTTTTGATAGAGCAGCCAAATGACGTTGTAAATAAGAGACAAAAATATAAGCGCAAAGAAGGTCAACGAAAAGTTTTAAACTTCTAAGCTAGAACAAAACCTTTTCATACAATACAAAAAAAAATGGTCTGAGGATTACCTAGTAAGCTGACTTCCACAACACAATCAAAGAACAAAATCTAACAAGCTTTTGTACCAAAAAAACAATCAAGCAACAGCAACAACCGTAAAGCAAACGAGCAGCCCCTTTTGAACTCAAACTTGACATTCAAACACCACAATTTAGCCCCTTAAAACTTCAAGATTTATACCCCAAAAGGCCCTTGATGTAATGGCTTTTGGTTCTAAATCCTACTCTCAAACTTAACCCCTTTTTTTTAACTCTATTTTCTCAAGTATTATTGCTCCCTTTTTTTCTGTAAATTTCAGCAGGTAATTGGTGGTGAAAGAGGGTAATAAATGACCCTCTTTATAGCTGAAAATTGAGGCCTAAAGGTGGGGTATAATAGACTTGTACAAAAGTACAAGCCCACACCCCTATACTTGAGTGTTTTTTAGCCTATTTTTTCAGCAAAAGTACAGCCCCTTTTAGCACTGTTACAGCCCTCTAAAACAGTACCAAAAGCTGAAAATATACAAGTGGTGTCCTTTAAAAGGACACCCAATACTCATTACACTAACTAGAAGGACTAGGACCAACTAAGCAAACAAAATCAGCCCCAAAACTAAGCCTAAACTAAACTAATGCAACCAGATTCTACAAGCTGGCCAAAGACCATCCCAGGGTCCAACTTCTAGCTAAAGGCCAAACTAAACTACAAATTTATCATCCCTAATTTGACTAATCAAACCAAACTCAGTCCAAAATAAAGAAACAAACAATCTAAGGTTGCAAAACTCATCGCATGGTTGAACATTAACTTGAAGCAAAGGAAACATTAACTTATGCTAACTGGGAACATTTTAACACCCCAAATAAAGCTAGTACATGAACTACTTGAACCAAGCAATAAGAAAGAGCACACAGAATACATCAGTCATAGCTTTCATGTTTCATTCAATGGAAAACAACTTCAATTCATTTCATGTTATAACAGATCAAGTAAACTTTACACTTAAGCCAACAAAACTTCACAGCAACATCACTAATGGTATACTAACCAAATTCCACTTTGAAAGTATTGAAACAACATAAACATTTCCAAATTTTTACGAACTCATTGAGCGACATGAAGTAGGCATACACTAAATTGAACTAGACCTGATTTTTAATTTTCAATCAAATATCCTAACAATACTAACTTTACAACTAACATTAATCTAAACTAACAGACAGAATACAGAAACAAACTCACAATTCTCGTTTAAACCATTGAAGCCGAAGCAACATCATCAAACCTGCTTCGTCGCAGCAAGGCCAACACGAATCACCCATTGCCGAGCCCCAAACTGCTGCCTCGCATCACTATCACTGCCTCGTTGCGCCAATTCCATCACGAGCAACCAGTTTTCAACGTCAATAGCCCTCATAGCCTCAGTACCACTGCTGCATCACCTCGAATCAGAACCCCCAATGCCACAGGTTCAATATCAACACCACGAATTCAAACTGTTGCAAACCAAATCAGAAAAGCACCTCCCCGCTCATTAAAAAACAGCATCCAAACAGCTCCCTATGCGCCATTAACAAACAACATCTCCTCGCGAATCACAGCCCCACCATGACCTCAACAAAGACAGCCCCTCAAACCATCATCTCCACGCTCACCAAAACAGTGGCATCCTCCAAATGAAACAAATCACAACCCCAAACCAAAATCATCACAGCCCACCATTGACAAAACAAGAAGAAAGAAAGAAAAAATAAATAAATGAGAAGAGAGAAAACGGGCAGCAGAGAAAGGAACAGAGAAACTGGCAAGGAAGAAAGGTTTCGGAAAAAACGGGTACAAGCAAAAATGGAAAAAGAACTCACCTTAGTTGGAATTTTGAGTTTAGCCGAGATTTTAAAAACCCGGTCTACTCCAAACGGCCTTGAATTCGCAAAAGTTAGCCATGGAAATGGACAGAGGAGGTCGAGACGAGTTGAATGGTGCATTTTGAGATTTTTCCGATGGCCGGCCGGCGGTGGTCGACGGTGGCCGACCGACGGAGCTGCGGTGGAGGCGATTTCCGGCGAGCCTGTGTAAATTTTGCAAGGGTTCCCCTATTTTTCTGAGTTTTGTGTGTAAATGAGCAAAACAAATGGAAAAATGAGTTTATATATTGGGGAGGTGGGCCGGGTAAGTGAGTGGGCTGATGGGCCAAAGTTTTGGGCTATTATTTTTTACAAATGGCCATTAAAATGGTTACTACTTACCAAAACATACACAATTAATCATAATCTAAACCGCATAAACTTATAATATTATCACAATTTAAACATAGAATCACAATTAAACATATAACAAATAATTTTTGTTAATTTTCAAATTTTTACGTCCTAATTAAAGACAAATTTAGTCAAAATTAGGTGATTACAGCTGCCCCTCTTTGTTCGAGAACACGAAGAGTTTTCGGATAAAGAAGTAATCAACAACTAATTTTGGCTTTTCGGTTCTAGCCGAGAGCATGCTTTTCAAAATGGTGACCATACCTTGGATTTCGGTTCTAACCGAGAACAAGGTTACCTACATATCCCTGGACTAAGGAATCAGGTCAGTGTAGTTCCTTACGTGCGGTAGCTGGGACTGCTGCATTCAAACAGACGCTAGACTCTTCTAGACTCACTAAGACAACACTAGACACTCTAGACTACTAAGACAAACTAGAGACTCTTCTAGACACACTTGGGGCTGATATTAGACACTCTTAGACACTCAAAGGCTGTCGTTGCTGATTACTGGTTGCTTGCTGGTGGTCATTGCTTTACAAGGAAATGGAAATACAAGGAAAATATAAAATTACAATCCCTAGCCTAAATCTTCATGCTTTCTTGAGGTAAATCTTGGATTGAAAGAACAAATCCATTGCCCGTTGTATGGGCAAGCACTATCTGAAACTTGAAATGGTTGCATCTGTTTCAAGCAGGTCTTGACTTGGAGCTGGTAATGCTTGCTACCTTCGAGCGCAAATGACTTGAAGTGGAAGTGAGTGCTATCTTCTAGCAAAACTGACTTGAAAAGAACATGATCGCTGTCTTTTTGCAGATCTTGACGTGTAAAGGAAATGATCGCTATCTTTGAGCGAATCTTGACATGAAAAGGAAATGATCGCTATCTTTTAGCAGATCTCGACATGGAAAGGAAATGATGCTATCTTTAAGCGAAACTGACTTGAAAAGGAAATGATCGCTATCTTTGAGCGAAAGTGAATGCTATCTTTTAGCAAAACTGACTTGAAAGGAAATGATCGCTATCTTTTAGCAGATCTTGACATGGGAAGGAAATGACGCTATCTTTGAGCGAAACTGACTCGAAAAGGAAATGATCGCTATCTTTTAGCAAATCTTGACATGGAAAGGAAATGACGCTATCTTTGAGCGAAACTGACTCGAAAGGAAATGATCGCTATCTTTTAGCAGATCTTGACATGGGAAGGAAATGACGCTATCTTTGAGCGAAACTAACTCGAAAAGAAAATGATCACTATCTTTTAGCAGATCTTGACATGGGAAGGAAATGACGCTATCTTTGAGCAAAACTGACTCGAAAAGGAAATGATCGCTATCTTTTAGCAAATCTTGACATGGAAAGGAAATGACGCTATCTTTGAGCGAAACTGACTCGAAAAGAAATGATCGCTATCTTTTAGCAGATCTTGACATGGGAGGAAATGACGCTATCGTTGAGCGAAACTAACTCGAAAAGGAAATGATCGCTATCTTTTAGCAGATCTTGACATGGGAAGGAAATGACGCTATCTTTGAGCGAAACTAACTCGAAAAGGAAATGGGGTTCCATCTGACATCTAGCGCAACTACCCCGATTCAGGTGGTCCTAGCTCTTTCTTGGCAACATAGCAAATGTCACATTGACTTCCTGCATCATGGATACACCCTGTTTCTGATCTTGCAAATAAGCTTGGTGACTCTTGTTCTATTCTTCACAGTAATATGGGATGAACAACGCCCTAAGCTTCTCCCACAAATGTCCACTTTTCATGATACAATTTTGGTATGTCTTTCCTCTGGCCTGATGTGCAGTGTCGGGCTCCAATTATCCAGGTTGGTCATGACTTGCTGAAACCTTTCCATTGTCGAGGGTGTGCCCTCCTTGCTGGAATTAAACCTGAATCCTGAAAGATAGAGTTTTGCAATTTTCTTTTGTTGCTCATATGATGTTAGCGCCGAAAGGGCGATGAATGGATGGTAAGGCAAGATATACAAAATGGAATAAAAAAAAGCTTAAGGGCGAAAGTCGTTTGGATAGGGAATGTCTTTCTGAAAAGGGAAACTTATCTGGCAATATACTGGCGGCCTTGATGATCATGACATGTATCTTGGGTGACTCCGTCTGACCAGTGCCACTTGTTTGTTGAGAGTTACTCCATGGAAGATATCAAACCATAACCACGTTGAGGTGACTCTCAAGTCGACTAGTAGCGCCCTTTCGGGTTTTCGCCAACTAGCCTCTCTCTTTAATCTTTTGACTCATTGTTTGTCTTGCGGCGCCTTCTCAGGTTTTCACCGGCAAGACTTCTTTTTTTTCCTTTTTTTTATTTTCTCTTCTTATTTTTCTTTTCAATTCAATTTACAACACAAACATCTCTTTCGATGGCATCACGACTTGTCATAAAGGAAAATTTGACATAAGCTCTCCAAAACGCATCATGAGGTGACTCCGTACAATTCACTCCCCTTTGGACATAAAAATAAAACTTTTGCCCCACTGTTTAGAATAAACTAGGGCGCTTTATTTTTCTTCCTCGACTTCGAGACTGGTATGCCAAACATCTCATGAAACATGTAAATAGATGATACAAAAATAATAGAATTTTGTTTTTATTTTATTTTATTTATGAAATAAAATAAAAACAAACTTCTGCCCCAGTTTAGCATAAAAGGGGGATCTAAATTTCGTTTGATGTTGTCCGCAAACTTGGAGGTAAGTTTTGTGTCAATATGAAACAGGAAAGAATGAACTTTTCACTGCTACGAACACAAAGAAAATGGGGGGGTGGGAATATTGGATTTCCTCCATTTTCTCAAAAAATATAAAACAACTTCTGCCCCAGTTTAGGATAAACTGGGGTCTTTGATTTTCTTGACGTGTGCCGCAAACCTAGAGACAAGCTTTGCGTGAATAAAAGAAAATAGGGAAAGAGGAATTTTCTCCTGTTGCGACCGCACCGAAATAGTTGCCTACGTATCCTTTTGAGAGGAATCAGGTCAGACGTAGCTCTAGGCAAATGCCCAGGTTGTTTTTTTGGTGCTTTTCAGTTTCATTTCATTTTGGTACAATTTCATTGATTCCAACTGAGAACATGCCTCAAAAGTACAAAGTACTAACAAGGGATACAATTTGGGATAATAAAAGAGAACAGAAGCCTTGCATTCATCCCGATTTGAAAGCCATCTTGGAGTCAAATGTAGTACCTCTTGACCGCGTCTGCATTGACCGGTATTTCGGTTGTCCTGCCTTCCGGATCTGTAAGGTACAAGGCGCCATTTGGCAATACTTTCTTCACTAGGTACGGCCCTTGCCAATTTGGAGCAAATTTCCCCTTAGCTTCTTCCTGATGAGGAAAGATTCTTTTCAAAACTAACTGCCCTTATTTCAAGTCGCGGAGGCGCACTTTCTTATTGTAGGCTCGGGCCATTCTTTGCTGATACAATTGACCGTGACAAACTGCATTGAGCCTTTTTTCATCAATGAATGATAACTGTTCCAATCGGGTCTTGATCCACTCTGTGTCCTCAATCTCCACTTGCACAATGATCCTGAGAGACAGTATTTCAACTTCAGCAGGTATGACAGCTTCAGTTCCGTATACCAATGAATACGGGGTTGCACCTATGGAAGTGCGCACAGTTGTGCGGTAACCAAGCAAAGCGAAAGACAACTTCTCATGCAAATCACGAGATCCTTGTATCATTTTCCTAAGGATCTTCTTGATATTCTTATTGGCTGCTTCGACCGCGCCATTTGCCTTTGGTCGGTAAGGTGTGGAATTTCGATGCATGATCTTGAATCTTTCACACACGTCATTCATTAGATGACTGTTCAGATTTGCCACATTATCAGTGATGATGGTACTTGGGATACCAAAGCGACAAATGATGTTAGAATGAATAAAATCCACAACGGCTTTCTTGGTCACAGACTTGAGAGTGACGGCCTCAACCCATTTGGTAAAGTAATCTATTGCAACCAGAATGAATCTGTGCCCATTTGATGTTCTTGGTTCAATAGGCCCGATAACATCCATCCCCCATGCTGTAAAAGGCCAAGGGGCTGACATTGTGTGCAACTCTAAAGGAGGTGAATGTATCAAATCACCGTGTACTTAGCATTGATGACACTTCCGCACAAAAGTAATGCAGTCATGTTCCATGGTAAGCCAGAAGTATCCTGCTCTGAGTACTTTCTTAGCTAGCACGTGCCCGCTCATGTGGGGTCCATAGATCCCCGAATGCATGTCATTCAGAATCCTCGTGGCTTCAGTTGCATCCACGCATCTTAACAGTCCCAAGTCAGGTGTCCTTTTGTACACCACCCCTCCACTCAAAAAGAAACCACTCGCCAGTCGTCGAAGGGTTCTCTTTTGATTGTTTTCTGCCATTGGTGGATACGTCCCATCTTGAAGGAAATTCTTGACATCAAAATACCACAGTTGACCGTCAATTTCTTCTTCAACTACATTGCAGTATGCATGTTGACTTTGGACCTGAATCTCTAACGGATCAATATGGGCTTTATCAGGATGGACAAGCATTGAGGCTAATGTAGCCAATGCATCAGCCAACTCATTATGTATTCTGAGAACATGTCTAAACTTTAGAACATCGAACTTTTGGCAAAGATCGTCCATAAAATGCTTGTACATGATCAGCTTGAGGTCTCGAGTTTCCCATTCACCCTTCATTTGGCGTATCAAAAGATCTGAATCTCCGATCACCAGTAATTCTTTGATGTCCATGTCTAACGCCATACACAAACCCATTATGCATGCTTCATACTCAGATGTGTTATTAGTGCAACTGAAGCGGAGTTGGGCAGCTGCCGGATAGTAATGTCCCGTGGGAAAAATGAGGACCGCTCCAATACCATGGCCTATCGAGTTGGAAGTGCCATCAAAGTACATTTTCCACACATGTTCTTCCTCGTTAATCAGTTCTTCAAGCACATCTACCTCTTCATCAGGGGAGTAAGTCTTCAATGGCTCATAGTCCTCATCAACCGGATTTTCAGCCAAATGATCAGCTAAGGCTTGAGCTTTCATTGCAGTTCTGGTGACATAAACTATGTCAAATTCTGTGAGCAGGATCTGCCATTTTATAAGTTTGCCAGTTGGCATTGGCTTTTGAAATATGTACTTCAATGGGTCCATCCGGGAAATCAGATAAGTGGTATAGGACAACAAATAATGTTTCAGCTTTTGTGCAACCCAAGTTAGGGCACACCACGTCCTTTCCAACAAAGTGTATCTGGCCTCACTATCTGTGAACTTCTTGCTCAGATAATAAATTGCCTGCTCTTTCTTTCCCGAGGCGTCATGTTGCCCCAGTACACAACCAAATGAGTTTTCGTTAACTGACAAGTACAAAAATAATGGTCGGCCAGGCTCGGGCGGAACCAAAATAGGAGGATTTGACAAGTATTGCTTGATCTTGTCAAAGGCTTCTTGGCACTCTTCGGTCCATGCAATTGATGCATTCTTTTTCAACAACTTGAGGATCGGCTCGCATATTGTGGTAAGTTGAGCAACGAACCTACTGATGTAATTTAGCCAGCCTAAAAAGCTTTTAACATCCTTCTTGGTTCGAGGCGGAGGTAATTCTTGTATTGCTTTGATCTCTGCGGGATCCAATTCAATACCTCGCCTGCTAACAATGAAACCTAACAATTTTCCAGCAGGCACACCAAATGCACACTTGGCTGGATTCAGCTTCAGATTGTACCTACGGAGCCTTTCAAAGAACTTTCTGAGATCTCTCACGTGTTCTTCAGCAGTTCTAGACTTGATAATCACATCATCCACACACACTTCTATTTCTTTATGCATCATATCAAGGAAAATGGCAGTCATAGCCCTCACGTAGGTTGCCCCAGCATTATTCAAACCAAACGGCATCACTCTATAACAATACGTTCCCCAAGGCGTAGTGAATTCCGTTTTGTATGCATCATCTTCATCCATCTGGATTTGGTGATATCCAGCATAGCAATCAACGAAGGATTGTATCTCATGTTTGGCACAATTGTCTACGAGAGTGTGAATGTTAGGCAACGGAAAATTGTCTTTGGGACTTGCCTTGTTCAAATCTCGATAGTCGACACATATCCTTGTTTTTCCATCTTTCTTAGGAACTGGGACAACATTTGCAACCCAAGTAGTGTACTGAACCGATTGAATTACTTTTGCATCCAACTGTTTCACTATTTCATCATGGATTTTCTTGATCATATCAGTTTTGAACTTCCATTGCATTTGTCTCACTTGAGGGAAACCCGGTTGAATTGGCAATTCGTGGACTATCAATTCGGAGCTCAAACCCGGCATCTCATCATATGACCATGCAAAAATATCCCGATATTCAAAAAGCACTTTCTGGATATCGTTCTTCACTTCAGGTCGGGCATACATGCTTATCTTTGTTTCCCTCACATCATCAGGGCTCCCAAGATTAACATCCTCCGTATCAGCCAAATTGGGTTTAGGCTTGCCCTCATGGCGTTCAACTTCCAGGCCTATTTCAAAATCAGCCTGTTCCCCATCATATTCAATCTCGTTAACAGATTCCTCAATATTTTCTTCATCACTTTCAACCTCAACTATGGTTATGGAGCCAAAATCAGATTGCGGTCCCTGGATGGACGATAAGTTCCTTGAACATGTCATGATATCAGGACCAGCAGATATATCACTATAGATAAACAAAATAGAATAAAATTAGGAATATGAATAGAGATTGAAGGAAAACTTGGCTCTTAGGCCTTTCATTAATGAAAAAGGGTTTTAATTACAAAAGGAAAGATGAGCAAAATAATACACTTGGCATACAACCCTTAGAATATCCAAGTGTATTCAAAAGAAAACTGTAAAACAACAGTCTACCAAGACCCCTTCCTGATGGGGAAGGGAGTTGCATTCCAGTTAGTCAGGTGCACGTCCGGGCTAATGTACTGAATTGAAGCGTTGCTGGAGCCTTCACCCGGCTGCACCATGCAGATTTCAAAAATGCCACCTAGATCAAATGGTGCATCCTGATTGTCTTCCACTGTGTTGACATTTGTAGCGACAACCTTTGGTTTCATTACATAACCCACGAAAGACTGAGCAAGACACGGAATTGGCTTTGGGAGAGACCAAACTTCCGACTTCTTTTTCTTTGCTTGCTTGCTTGCGATCAGCTGCTTTTGGCTTGAACCCTAGTCCCCACGTGCCTTGCACACCATTTGGATAAACTGGATTTACCCTGCCTTGTAGTGATGCTCCCAAACCCTTTCCAAATTGGAAACCATGCTTTAACATTTTCAGATGCCATCATAATAGACGTCTCTGACACTCTTGGGATGGGTATAGGTTTCCCTTCTATTACTTTTTTCACATACACCACATCGGAGGTTTGATACATGATGGTCGGGCGTGTGGTGACAACTTCAAGGGCTGGTACGTCCAGACTATTGTTAAACTGTAAGTCATCCTCTCCATAAACTACGACAACTTGATTATCCCTAGTAAACTTGACCACCTGATGAACTGTAGAGGGTACAACACAAGCCATGTGAATCCATGGTCGGCCCAATAACAGATTGTACGATGCATCTGTTTCCATGACTTGAAACTTAATGCTGAAGGTAGCGAGACCAATGGTTAATTCAAGTTAATGATGCCCAAAGATTCTCGAACTCCACCATCAAAAGCACGAACAGCAGAGGAACTTGCCCTGATTTTGCTCATATCCACCTTTAGACACTTCAATGTAGACAGAGGGCAAATATTCAATCCGGCGCCGCCATCTATTAGAACACATGTGACATAGGAGTCTTCACACTTTACTGAGACATGAAGCGCTCGATTATGACCGGTTCCTTCTGCTGACAGTTCCTTATCGGTGAACATCACACGATTAGTCTCAAATACTCTGCCAGCAAGTGTTTCCAGATTAGCCACAGTAGATTATTCAGGAATGTAGGCCTCATTTAGTATTTTCAACAGTGCGTTGCGATGTGCTTCAGAGTTCATAAGTAGAGACAAGAGTGATATCTGAGCTGGAGTCTTTCTCAATTGCTCGACGATAGAATAATCTGTCGATCTCATTTTCTTCAAAAATTCTTCAGCTTCTTTCTCGGACACTGGCTCTTTGATGGGTCCTTGGTCTTCTCGACCTAGCTTTGCCTTTCTCAATTCCTCTGGGGTAAAACATCTCCCAGACCGAGTTAGACCATTTACATCTGCAACAGCCTCCATGATTTCTTTCCCGTTGTAAGACACAATTGTCTTGTTGTAGTTCCAAGGAACAGCCTTTGTACTTTTGACAGGGAGTTGTGCTGCTTGAGTGATGATAACCGGTTCACACTTCTTTGCCTTAACCTCGAAGACCGGAGTTTCCTGGCATGATGCCCCTTGCACAATAAATGCTGGTGCCCTGTCATGAACTTTTTCCTGCTTTGCAGCCGGAATTGTGAAACTTGGCTCAACAGCCGCATCTTGATTTGCTTTGTTGAGAACAGACGTACTTGACTTTCCCCCAATTACAACAATAAATGGCTCATGGCTTTTGATGTCTGGGGAGAGACCAACTGCCACAATCTGCTTGGCGGCTTTCCCTTTCATGTCTTCTTCTATGCATACCATCCCTACCATGTGTACGTTGTTTTGAACATCATGAGCTGGTAAAGGATTTTAATTCACATTTTGTGTTTCATCTCCCACGACTTTTATCTGATTGTTGTCTATCATTGCCTGGATTGCCCTTTTGAGTTCCCAGCAGGATTTTGTGTCATGTCCAGGTGCTCCATAATGAAATGTACAATGGCGTGAATGATCAACTCTTCCATTAGGGTTCACTTTTCCCGGGATTGGTTTCAACAGATTGGCCTGTTGCAACTTTTCAGACAAATTAGTGTAAGTTTCCCCCAACGGGGTGTACTGCCTTTTCTCTTGTTGCATGTTTCTCTGTTGCATGTTTGGACGAAAACCCGGTGGACCCCGTGGTCGATAAGGTATCTCCTGCTGAGCCGGGAATTGAGCATGTGCCTGTTGATTGTTATACTGGACTGGAGCAAGGGGTGCACGCCATTGTGGACCAGATAGCGGCTGAACATAAGATGCTGCATTGACAGGGAATGAGAACTGCGGCATGGAAAATTGTTGGCCATGAGGTGGGTAGAATTGTTGTGGCGGGGGTGTCTGAATGTACCCTTGACGGTCATTGTATCTTCCGTCATTTCTTCTCGGTCCAGGACCAACCATTGCCACTTCATCTTTCTTTTCCTTCTTCTTCCCAAAAGCACCTGACCCTGATTGCAACGCTTGGGTAGTGGCCCTCAAAGCTGTTTGGCTGACAATCTTGCCCGCTTTGATTCCTCTCTCAAATATCTCCCCAATTCTCACTGGTTCACTGAACTGCTTCCCAATGGCAGAGGCCATTGCTTGGTAGTATGTTTCATCGAGCACTTCTACGAATTCCTCAACCATCTTATCATCTGGGATCAAAGGGCTCACATGCGCCGCCTGTTCGTGCTACCGGTAGGCATACTCTCTGAAACTTTCACTTTATTTCTTTGTGATCGTCTTCAAAGAAGAACGATCAGGAGTAGCCTCCATTTTGTAACCATAATGGTTTAGGAAAGCGCTAGCCATGTCATCAAAGGTGACCCACTTCGAAACATCTTGTTGTACAAACCATTCTGTTGCCGGTCATCCTAAACTATCAGCAAAGTATGCCATCAACAATTCATCCTTCTCGATGCCTCTCATTATGTTAAGGTAGATCTTCACGTGGATCCTTGGATCACTTTGTCCAGCGTAAGGATCAAATTTGGGCACAACAAAACCTTCAGGCAATGGCACATGAGGGAACAAACACATGTCTTTGTATGAAATATTGGTTTTACCCCCTTGCCTTTCTATGTTTTTCACAGTTTTCTCCAAGCTTTTCAATTTCTGAGCAAAGTCATTCTCTTCTATTTTTCCCAACCTCTCGATATCAGCATGTGATTCTGGGTGGTGTCCCTGATCATACGACTCGGTTTGGCGGCACACATTACCCTGAGCTTGGTCAAATTGTTGATCACACCCTTAACTGTGGGTCACTGTTCGATCTTTGCAAAGTGTGTCCTGCAGGAACGGTGAATGCTGTGGCAGGAACTTGGGGTTGGCCATGTTGTCCATGCTGTGGGAATTATGCCCCAGGTTGTACAGTAGAAGGTCCGGCTGCGTTGTCAGTTTCCAGACGTGGACCAAATCCCAGAGGGTAACGGGAGTCTTCTACCACTATGGATTGCCCTTGCCCTGGCGGCTGAGTATTTTCCATGAAACCAGCAGCACCTGGCGGAACAGGAGGTGCCTGAACTGCTGCCAAGTTACGAACCAGCTGCATTATCATTTCTTTCATAGCCGTGAAGTCCTCGGCCATCTTAGCCTGTTGCTCAGCTAAACGAACCAGCTCAGTATTCTCAGTTTCCTCGGCCATCGTTGTTGGAGTGTTTTCCTGAAGAGGCGCTTGAACCACTTCCGGAACAGGCCGTGGTCCCTTGATTCTGGTGGAATAGGAATGTGGGGCCAGCACGGCAGTTGCTCAAGCTCTAATCAAATCAAAACACGTTAGTGCAACAAGATAGCATGGAACATGAATTTGCTCGTCGGCTTAACCAATGCCTAAGGTTGTTATGTGTCATCTCGAATTGGTTTAGATTAGATCCCCAAGTGTATTGTTTGATTTCTTTTTCTTCTTCTCTTTCTTTCTTTCTCTTTTTTTTTTTTTTTTACGTATTTTTTTCAAGTGAGGCCAGAGGGTGAAATAAATTGACACATAAAAATAAGCAAAAGATTTCATTACTAAAAAGAAGAGTACATACAGTGCTCCGGAGCACGACCAAAAGAAACATACAAATGACTGAAAAAAAGTGAAAATAAATTACAACATGCTAAATTCAAAAGCGACATAAAGTACAAGATGCCAAGATGTTAAATAAATGACAAAAATCAATAATCTGCATCATCTTGGCCTGATGTATCTACTAAGGTGACCGGGGCACAAAGTCAGCTGGCTGCTCTGGGTCAAACTCGAATGGCTCCTCGGGATCTCCCTCGGCTGGTGGCAAAGGCTGGCTCAAAACATCACGCAATATGTCCACCCGCCGTCCTACATTCCTCACATAATCTGGAGCTTCAATGCGGATAGTCCTATTAGACGAGTTATTATGATCTATGCACATCTGAGCCGAATAGTTTGCCAACTCCAACACCCATTCCTGACCTCGATCAATGACTCTCCTTGACACGGCTATCTGCTGAAGCTGGGTCGTGGCCAATCTCAATGCATCCTTCTTCAAAATCACCGCCTGATCAAGTTGTTCATGCAATCGGTCAATGTTCCCAAGGCACTTCTGTACGAATCTGTCGCTCTCAGGTTGGGCAGTTAGAGCAGTGTCCCTCTCTGTCAATGCTCTGTGATGCAAGTCATGAAGACGCCTGATAGTATCTGAGTGCTGATGTGTTAAACCCTCACTCTCTGACTGAGCAGCTCTGACGGCGTCCCTCTCTGCAATTAAGCTTTGTATGGTAGCGCGGTATTCCTCCCCAATCTCACGCCTAGCAAGCTGAACCTGCATATCCAACCTGGCCTCAATGTCAACCATGCCTGTTCTCAACCTCGCGGGCATCTCTCTAGGTATGGGCTGGTGGTAATACCATAACTTGTACTCCTGAACGACCTCCCCTCTAAGTCTATCCTTGACCTGTGTATTTTCTGCGAGGAGCCTCCTAGTATCCCACAAGCGCAAGATATCACCTCTAAGTGTAGTTGGGTGGAGAGGATAGTCCGAGACATATGCACTCATGTCCTCAACTATTGGGATCTCCTACTTTCGACCCAACTGTCTAAGCACACGCAGAGGAGCATAAGGCTGGGATGCCGTCAAACCCATCAGAACTAGAAAAGGACGGTCCACACATCTGTGCACAACTTCCCCCTTGGGAAGCCAGTTATACTGCCACAAGACCCTGTCCGGCGTGAGAGAGTTCAAGAAAGACCTCCAATCTGGCTCATTTTCTGGAAATTTGTACTTCTCGATATGTTCGAGATGGTATCCGAGATAATCAGTTTAACAGTATCTAAGAGTATCACGAGGTGGGAAAGGGCGGACATGTTCCAAGAACCAGACCTGTAATAGGAGGTTACACCCCTCAAAGAAACCGCTTTCTCTTGTGTGGCATCGGGTCAAAGCATGAAATATACTACCCAGAATTGTCGGAATGATAGTAACGTTCGGTGCTCCACCATATAAAGCTGTCATGATCCAGCTGACCTTAATAGATATCGCTCTATCCGGTAGAGGGAAAACCTGCAACCCCAGCAGAGCGAACACAAACACCTTAGGACAGAGTTGCACCCAATCTTCATATTTCAGCTTGTCATGGAACTCAAATCCATACTTTTTAAAATCATTATCGGCCCCAAAACGATCATAAAGGTAGTCAAAAGAAATCCAGCCTTGACGAACACTAGTGATTGAGAGGTCTGTTCGTACCTTGATGTTACTAAAAAATCGTATTCATTAACCTTCTTCGGAGCAATCATGTTCTTTTTCTCAAAATCTAGCTTAATAAGCCCACCTATTTCCTCGAGGTTCGGTGTCATCTCGAACCCTTTAAAACAGAAAGTATTTTGGTTTGGGTTCCAAAACCCAACTAGTGCACTAACCAACTCTTGACTTGGGACAATAGGTTTAGTCATAAGGTCAGTCAGAAAACCAATCTTATCCTGGACTAATTTCTTCTGCATATTATTTATTGTGTCCCAACAAGACTTCAAAGATTTATCCAATTTGGGTGGGCCATCAGTCATCACGATAGAGGGCGGAATGGCATCAACAGGGTATTTTCTCTTGACCGACCTAGAAGATGATGCAGCCATTGTACCTAATTAAAAAATGTGTCAAATATTTGAAAGCCTGAAAACAACTTAAAACAACTAACCGACTGAGCAAAACAGATGCCTAAACTTCTAATTCGAAACTCCAATTTTCAACAAAACTTTTGTTATTGTAACGACGTAAATTTGACCCTAGAAGAATCGAAAAGTTTTGCCATCATAACGGCATCAGGACTCACTCCAGAAAATTACCAACATTGGTATTTAAATGTAATTTACAAAAAGAAAAAAAAATCGACGTTACAACGACGCCACATTGACATCAAAAAATCCATTCCAGTAGTGACACTACAGTATTTTTTGCAAAAAATTCGCCAGCATAACGACGTGAAAAACTGGATCCCAAAAACTTCCGACATCGATATACGAACCTTTTCTAAAAATTCGTCATTATAACGACGTGAAAACTGACACCAAAATATTTTCCGACTTCTAACTACTAAGTATATATTTTTTTTGTAAAGTTTTCGTCATTATAACGACACAAAACGGACATCTACAAAAGACGGCCAACACTCGGCGCTTTACAGAAATTTGCCATTACAACAGTATGACTCGATTTTATAAAAGTACAAGACATTTACATTTAAAACATAAAATTCACCCTACTTCCTCACTTTTCCTTTCATTCATCATTTTTTTTTTGTTTTCTTTTGAAATCCGTCTCTCTCCAATTTGGTCAGCATAACAACTTTTTCTAGGCGCATGCAACACATAAAATGCCTTTAGACAAGTCTTTCCCGGGAAGTGGGTTCCGCTTAGACAAAAAGGTAGTCAGCCTAGACAAAAACAATACCGGTGTATCGCACCTCATTAAGTCAAATATGATGCAGATAGTTGGGCCTAAAAGTTTAACTCTAGGTGACACAACTGACTCAGTGTCTAGACTGGCTGAAAACCCGGTGGACAAACCGGGCGGAAAGCGCATCAGGGCCATCCGGAGACAGTGTGTCCGACCTAAAATCCCGTCATGCCTTCCTCCTAAATCATGGGCAATTTAGTAAGAAAGTCCCAGATGCCACAAGCAATCTGGTAAGTGCATGTGTGCGTGTGTTTCAGAGACTCAGAGGGTTGCGGAGGAAGGCAGTTTATATATATTTCAACAATATCAAAGCAGTAACATTCAACTTTTCATGTGATAACGACAAGAATATAACAACCAAATATTTAATAAATGAAAACATGCGACAATTTTATCAAAAAGCGAGAGATTCTAGTTTTCACTAATATCTCCAGCGGAGTCGCCAAGTTGTCACGCCCTAAAAATTAATTAATTAACCTGCGCTGAGGTGTATTTATTTAAAGGCTCGTGACTGGTGTTCAAAAAGGTACAAAATTATTTAGAGAACTCGAAGTCGCCACTTGACATAGTTTAAGGTGTGCCAAGTCACCAAAAGATACCTTGGAACACCTCTGACTTGTCTAATGGTCTGCGTTTAGAGATTCGGGTAAGGTTCTCAGTTGACTCTCGAGAAGGTATTAGGCATCCTCGAGTCCTGTGCCGAGCACAGTTGCTTTATTGTCACAATTTTAATTTATTAAAATATGGTTGTTATATTAATACATTTGAATTTGTACTTTGATTAAAAGCGTACCATTCCAACCTCACAGAGGATTGGACGAATTTACACGTTGATTTGTAGTAATTAACTAAATAAATAAATATTTTAAATAAAATGTATCACGCATTTCCAACCTCACAAAGGATTGGTCTGTTTTAAAAAGGATTTATTTAACTTCATTGAGACTATTTGTTAAAAAGTGGGTTGTTTGCGAAAATCATAGTGGGTTAACCCGTTTGCATTAACAAGCTGCCGTAAAGATCATTTGAAGAAATTATTATATATTTATTCTTTAATGTTGGATATACTTTAACACGAATTGTCTTTAATAAAATTAATTTCCTTTAGTCTAATAAGCAGACCGCTGGTTATACTTATCAATTTGCCTAATCGTGCAATTCTCTCATTCCTATATTTGCCTAATAATAACAGTTAGTGTTAATACATTTATTTCATCTACTGTATTTCAGAATTTATAGATCATGGCAATACAAATTTTTGTACAAGTTAAATGTCGTTACAAGTGGGACGCCTGTCTTCTTGTTTAAACAAGTGTTGAGTAAACATGATAGACCGATTTTAAGAACTTGCAAGATGACAATAAGCCAATTTTTATAAAATGAGTTCACCGCTGTTCGTCAAACTCTTTTTGAAAGAAAAGAAGGTTTTCACTAATTCTCTTGATTTGGCCTCATATCTGATCATTTTTATACAAGTAACTCACATTTTTAGATCTTTTTCTTTAGTGCAATTTCTGAAAATTAGACCAAATTTTGCCTACTTAAAGGCCTGATATTCATAGTTTTTATTTCTTTTACAAAATGACTAACAATTGGTGTCCTACTTCATTAAACATGCAAAGCTTAACAAGCCATATGCTCCATCTTAAATGCTTCCTTTTTAAATGTGTCTCATTTTAACATGCAACTCAATTTATGACCAATATTTAACAAATCAAAGGTTTCTGCCTTAGTTATATCAACATAATAATAACCAACACTTTTTGATTTTTTTCTTTTTGATAGAGTAGCCAAATGATGTTGTAAATAAGAGACAAAAATATAAGCGCAAAGAAGGTCAACCAACGAAAAGTTTTAAATTTCTAAGCTAGAACAAAACCTTTTCATACAATACAAAAAAAATGGTCTGAGGATTACCTAGTAAGCTGACTTCCACAGCACAATCAAAGACCAAAATCTAACTAGCTTTTGTACCAAAAAAACAATCAAGCAACAACAACAACCGTAAAGCAAACGAGCAGCCCCTTTTGAACTCAAACTTGACCTTCAAACACCACTATTTACCCCTTAAAACTTCAAGATTTATACCCCAAAAGGCCCTTGATGTAATGGCTTTTGGTTCTAAATCCTACTCTCAAACTTAACCCCTTTTTTTCACTCTATTTTCTCAAGTATTTTTGCTCCCTTTTTTCTGTAAATTTCAGCAGTTAGTTGGTGGTGAAAGAGGGTAATAAATGACCCTCTTTATAGCTGAAAATTGAGGTCTAAAGGTGGGGTATGGACTTGTACAAAAGTACAAGCCCACACCCCTATACTTGAGTATTTTTTAGCCTATTTTTTCAGCAAAAGTACAGCCCCTTTTAGCACTGTTACAGCCCTCTAAAACAGTCCCAAAAGCTGAAAATATCCCAATACTCATTACACTAATTAGAAGGACTAGGACCAACTAAGCAAACTAAATCAGCCCCAAAACTAAGCCTAAACTAAACTAATGCAACCAGATTCTACAAGCTGGCCAAAGACCATCCCTGGATCCAACTTCTAGCTAAAGGCCAAACTAAACTACAAATTTATCATCCCTAATTTGACTAATCAAACCAAACTCAGTCCAAAATAAAGAAACAAACAATCTAAGCTACCAAAACTCATACCATGGTTGAACATTAACTTGAAGCAAAGAAAACATTAACTTATGCTAACTGGGAACATTTTAACACCCCAAATAAAGCTAGTACATACACTACTTGAACCAAGCAATAAGAAAGAGCACACAGAATACATCAGTCATAGCTTCATGTTTCATTCAATGGAAACAACTTCAATTCATTTCATGTTATAACAGATCAAGTAAACTTTACACTTAAGCCAACAAAACTTCACAGCAACCTCATTAATGGTATACTATCCAAATTCCACTTTGAAAGTATTGAAACAACATAAACATTTCCAAATTTTTACGAACTCATTGAGCGACATGAAGTAGGCATACACTAAGTTGAACTAGACCTTTTCAATCAAATATCCTAACAATACTAACTTTACAACTAACATTAATCTAAACTAACAGACAGAATACAGAAACAAACTCACAATTCTCGTTTAAACCATTGAAGCCGAAGCAGCATCATCAAACCTGCTTCGTCGCAGCAAGGCCAACACGAATCACCCATTGCCGAGCCCCAAACTGCTGCCTCGCATCACTATCACTGCCTCGTTGCGCCAATTCCATCATAAGCAACCAGTTTTCAACGTCAATAGCCCTCATAGCCTCAGTACCACTGCTGCGTCACCTCGAATCAGACCCCCCAACACCACAGGTTCAATATCAACACCACGAATTCAAACAGCTCCCCATCCGCCATTAACAAACAACATCTCCTCGCGAATCACAGCCCCACCACGACCTCAACAAAGACAGCCCCTCAAACCATCATCTCCACGCTCACCAAAATAGTGGCATCCTCCAAACGAAACAAATCACAACCCCAAACCAAACTCATCACAGCCCACCATTGACAAAACAAGAAGAAAGAAAGAAAAATAAATAAATGAGAAGAGAGAAAACGGGCAGCAGAGAAAGGAACAGAGAAACTGGCAAGGAAGAAAGGTTTCGGAAAAAACGGGTACAAGCAAAAATGGAAAAAGAACTCACCTTAGTTGGAATTTTGAGTTTAGCCGAGATTTTAAAACGCAATCTACTCCAAACGGCCTTGAATTCGCAAAAGTTAGCCATGGAAATGGACAGAGGAGCTCGAGACGAGTTGAATGGTGCATTTTGAGATTTTTTGGGTGGCCGGCCAGCGGTGGCCGACCGGCGGAGCTGCGGTGGAGGCGATATCCGGTGAGCCTGTGTAAATTTTGCAAGGGTTCCCCCATTTTTCTGAGTTTTGTGTGTAAATGAGCAAAAAAATGGAAAAATGAGTTTATATATTGGGGAGGTGGGCCGGGTAAGTGAGTGGGCTGATGGGCCAAAGTTTTGAGCTATTATTTTTTACGAATGGCCATTAAAATTGTTACTACTTACCAAAACATACACAATTAATCATAATCTAAACCGCATAAACTTACAATATTATCACAATTTAAACATAGAATCATAATTAAACATATAACAAGTAATTTTTATTAATTTTCAAATTTTAACGTCCTAATTAAAGATAAATTTAGTCAAAATTAGGTGATTAAATTCACTATATATCAAATGAATGTGAAGAGTGTTGTTAAATGGTTATTTGAATGAGGAAGTATGTGTTATCCAGCCTCCTGGGTTCGTAAGTAGTGACTTTCCTGATTATGTATACAAACTTGACAAGGCTCTCTATGATGTTGCTCCCAACGCACACGCAAGTATACGCGGTCGACAAGTAATAAAGTGAAAGTAGAGTATCATTCCCACTAGGACTATTCAGACTGACGCTTAACAAACAATTTCTAACTACTACTCAGGGATCTTTTTTCAATAGTGTGGGTTTTAGTAACTAAAGAACAGTAATTAAACTGGTATAAATTCAGTGAAACAATGGAGCAAACGTTGGTTGTAAATAATATTAAGGAGACGGTCGAGGGTCTGAGTTACGAACAATCCAGTTGAGTTTTCCAATTGATTCCACTTCTCAGATCCCAAATTACTAACTAACAGGTTAAATGTACCCGTGAAAACCTTTCGATTCTTCACGGTCTATGCAGGCTACTCCAATCCCTATATGTCTATGGGTTGAATCACGTGCACGCATTAATGAATTCTGTAATTAGTTAAGCTAGGCGAGCAAGCATATGTCTATCCTACTCACAAATTGGTTCTCCGATGCCCAGGTTTACAATCTAGCCCTACTCTTTCTTATTGCGTTCATAAATTCCCTCTTTCGAGTTCAATCTAAAAACCATAGATAATGCATAATTACCGGGCTCTTATAATTACACAAGTGAAATCAAGAAAGAATAAGTAATCTGTTATGGGATTCAATATATGGAATTCAATCTTCAAACATCAACTTTCATGAAATACTCTAACCCTAGAACATAAGATTTAGCCACTCATACTCATAATCACAAGGCAATGAATTGATGAAATAATGATGAAAATAGATTAATAGATGAAAGAATAGGAATTAAACCCTTGTTCAATGAAGTATGGTGCTCTCAATTGCTCCAAAGTCTGAACTCCTATGAAAAACGAAGTAAAAGAGTATTTATAGTATTTACAAAGGCCTAGTAATAAGTTACGCCTAAGCCTAGACAAAGTAGGAAGTCCAAAAACGCTCCAGGGGCGCTGTAGCTGGCGCCCCCGAACTCGCGCACGAAGGTAGATCCCGTCGAAACTTGCACGCCATGGCCCCGCCCCGCGCAACCAAACGTGCCAGAAGCTGGGCGCTTCCCTGGCGCGCCTCGCCACCTAGGGCGCTCGGCCATTTTTCTGTTTCCTTCGTCCGCAGCTCGCGTCGCGTCGTGCCTTTGTGTGCTCGATCCAATCCTCAATCCAAATCCAATCTTTTCTTGCTTGATCATGCTCCTTAAAGCTTCAATTTCACTTCATAACAACCTACAATCATACGACGTAAAATCAGTGCAAAATCACATTCATTACTAGAAAACGTGCGAATAAAGTACTCAAACGTGAGGAAATATTAAGGAAATATAGGCATAAAATGCCAAACATCAGTTGAAACAAACACCTAGAGCCTGGTATGAAAGGTTGTCAGGTTTCTTGCTAAACAATGAGTTTACAAGAGGAAAGATTGACAATACCCTTTTTTTGAAGAAGAAGAGAAAGGACCTACTTGTGGTTCAGGTTTATGTTGATGACATTATCTTTGGTGCTACTGATGAAAATTTGTGCAAGGAATTTGCTGAGCTAATGGGTAGTGAATTCGAAATGAGCATGATGGGTGAGCTGAACTTCTTCCTAGGATTGCAGATCAAATAGATGCCTGAAGGTACAATGATTCATCAATAGAAGTATGTTAGGGAGTTGCTGAAGAAGTTTTATATGGAAGGAGCTAAGGAAATAACCATTCCTATTGCTCCTAGAACAAAGCTGGATATGGATGAATTGGGTCCTTCTACAAATGAGACTAAATATAGAAGAATCATTGGTTCTCTCCTCTATCTCACAGCTGGTTGTCCAGATATTATTTATAGTGTAGGACTCTGTGCAAGATTTGAATCTAAACCCAAGGATTCTCATCTAACTTTTGTCAAAAGAATATTGAGATACTTAAGAGGAACTCAAGACCTATGTCTATGGTACCCCAGGGGTGGTACATTTGAGCTAATTGGTTTTGCAGATGCTGATTATGCAGGACATTTGGTGGATAGAGAGAGCACCTCAGGAATGGCATACTTGCTGGGTCTTTGTCTGGTTTCTTAGGCTACAGAAAAGCCGAACTCAGTGGATTTATCTATTGCTGAAGCTGAATATGTTGCTGCTGCATCATGTTGTTCTCAGCTACTATGGATTAAACAACAACTGGAGGATTTTAGAATTAAATGTGGAGTGATGCCTATTTTCTGTGACAATACAAATGCTGTGAACATCGCCAAAAACCCATTCCAACACAAGAGAACCAAGCATATTGATATTAGACAACATTTCTTGAGAGATAATGTAGAAAAAGGTCTAATAACTATGAATTCATGTAGGACTGAAGATCAAATTGCTGACAACTGCACCAAGGCTTTGAACAAAGTGCAGTTTGAAAGGAACAAATTGGAGTTGGGGATGACCAAAATATATGGATGACCCAGCACCTAATTCCCAAGATTTTGGTTAGTTAAGTGTTCTTTTATTATGTATTTGAATTTTGTTACTATAGTCCAGTCTAAAATTATACTATTGTAAGTATACATGTTTGACTTAGTCTACAGTGGATATACTAATGAGTTCCCACTGAAGAGCCTACTAAGTAAAAGAAGAAACCATGAACGTAACAAGGAATCATGTCCAGGTACGACTATGTGGTTATATTTGTTAAGTACATGAAACTGAAACTTAATTGTTCTAGACGTGCATCACAAAATTTCCTTTTATGTGTAACCGCCCTATTTTCTTGGACACATTCCTTATCAGTTGCAAGTTTAAAATTCAAACCTACCTCGCTTGAATTATAAACTTTAATGAAAATCCCCCCATAACCGTCACGTCATCTGATTTCCCGGTTCCCCATACACTCAAAAGTTGTTCTACTTTATTTGCTATCATTACAAACCCTTTCTAATATTCATCAGAATATATTTCTCTCAACACCTCTCTCTTCACAAATTCTCAAAAACACGAGAACCCTTGCTCTCCAAAATTCCCAAAATCTTAAACTATGTCTCAAGCTCAGTCCCCTTTAACCTCACCCACAATGACATCAGAAACCCAAACCTGAAAAAATCCTTCAAAGAAACCTAAAGCAAGTCCTACAACTTTGGCTGAAAGGATCGTAAAGGCTAGGGAAAAGTTTCAAAAGAGGGTTGGAAAGAAAGTACCCAGGAAATCTACTACTAATTCAACTGCTCTGGTTGTTGCACCTATTGTCGTCGACTCAAAATCTGCTGAGGTAAGGCTAGACTTGACTCACACTAGTTCTACTATTCTCGATTCGAGTTAGAATCCTGTTGAGATGAGTGTTTTGAAGAATGATAAATGAAGGACTTAGTGAAGAACCTAGTCCTTGAGGAGAAGGGCATGACTGATCGAAAAGATTATGAGATGCAAATTCATCCAGAACTAGGAGTAGTGGCGCATGTACATCTGTGTATCCTAGTCAGCAAAGGAAGTTGTGTCGTGGTTGTCTCATTGAAGTGTGAACAGGAGTTGGTATCAAAAAAGGAGTGCATCACTGGAAATCCTTACTTACCTTATTTGTGAGGTTTCCTTGTGAGATACGACTAGGGTTACGAAGCCCATATAAAAGCAAGTATTTGGGACAACCAATCTCAGTTATTCACCAAGAGAGTTGAGAGCAAATTAAAGGCGAAACAATAATTCTTGAAGTGATTTAACTGTGGTGACAATCATTGAAGAACTTAGAGCATAGCTAGCAAATTATGTAAGTTCTTTATTGAAGTTGTCAGAGTGTTATATATTGATTGTGTTACCTTTCCGGTTAGTTGAGAAGCTATTGTAATAGGTGATTTTTGAATGATTACTTTGTAAAGTTAGAGTTCAGCTTTGTGAGGCATTAGGGTCTAGAGTGTAGCCCCTTGGTTACAGAGTTTGTAATCTGAGACTTGCTCTTTGTGTTAGTGGAAGTGTTTTTGAAATTTCAGAGTGTCGGTCGTGGTTTTTCTCCCTTGAGCAAGGAGTTTTTCACGTAAAATTACTGTGTCCTTTACTTACAGTTGTATTTTTAGTATTGTGTGGTTTGATCTGGTAACTACACAAGAACAAGGTTCTTGTGATTGAGAGTCAGGTTCTTCAGCGAAAATTGGAGGACACTATTCAATCCCCTCCCCCTTCTAGTGTCCTAAGGAGGTGCATGGAATATAACAAATCCTATAAATTTAGCTTGGGAAAAAAGTGGGTTTGAACCCTAACTTATGAAATTGGGGAATTCATGTGAAATGAACTCGAAAATGATATCTAATAGTATATTTGGACTCTAAGAGTATGAGGAATCTAAAAATATAAAATTTATGGGTATTCGGCTAAGCCCAGCCCAAGGATATTTTCATAATATTCTTCCATCTCCGGCTAATAGCTAAAGAATCAGTTTGTGAGCACTTATATAAACAATTTCTCTTCTTTGGCTTAGAGAAAAGTAGTTCCAAGAGGCGTTAGGAAGGAAAGGAGTTTTTTCAATAGTCGATTCATCTTGAGACAAAAAGGTAAGTAGTTTCATCCTACTCTTTGGCAGCCTTCAGCCCATGGAAGATCTATAGCTTCAGTTTGGCATACTTACTGCTTTGTGATGTGTTATTTTGTATCTGTTTGTTGTGTGGTATTATGACGTGTTGTTTTACATTAGGCTCAGCGTCGAGCCAAGAATATGAGCTTCATATTGCAAATATGAATATCATGTGTTAGACTTATTTTGTAAATGTCATATTGAAAAAAAATTGATGTTATCCTTGTGGACATCTATTAATAGGTTTTTAACTTAGCATTTCATTGCGAGTGAAGGTTACAAGGTGTGTATGAGTATCAATTTAAGGAATAGAGAAGCCTTATTAGGTTGTGAATTTCGAAACATTATCTCACTAGCAATAAAGGACTTGTGCTCGTAATAGTTATGATTATGTACTAATATTAGAAAGGCTTTACTATTGTTTGAATAGTATTGTGAACTGTCGATGTGTCGCGGATGCCGCAAAACCTTATGTAAATCTTGATACGCTATGGATTTCGTATCATCGATATGCTATGGATTTCATATCAGCGATGCGCTTTGGAGTTCGCACCCCTGATAGCGTGATGGATTTCGCATCAGCTTAAATACCCCTGGAGTGTGAGGGAGTCTACTCCGGGATGGTATAGGGGCACATGTGACCCTATTGTATCAAACTGCATTAATATCATATTGTGACAAGGATTGTTGTGTGATACCTGTTTATACCTAAAAACTGCTCAATAGGTTAAATAGATAGAATTTATATAGGGTTACAAGCAATACGATAAATAATAAGGAAAAGTAAATAAAAGTAGAAAATAAAGATATGTTATTCCTTGAGAATAGCCGGATTCTGTGAGAATCGTTTGATGTATAATATAATGGAAAGGGGGTATTTATAGTTGTAATTTACCCCAGTCCTAATTATGATAAAATACAAAGACTATAAGCCATCAAGGTGATGATATAAATTAACCTTAGTTGGAAGTGGTAAACCCTAATGCGGCGGGATGTATGCCTTGTGCTCCTTGGCCCGTGTTAGCTGAGCAAACGTGGCTTGTGGAGCAGGCATGTATCTTCAGCGCTTGATGACCTTTAGGCTAAGTCTAGTCTTCTACAGCTGAACTCGTAACCCTGTAATCATAGGTAGCGTATTTTTACCCATACGGTTAGTCTCCCCCACTTGCTGAGTGTGCTGATGTAAGCGGTCAGGAAGTGAAAGAGGCATGCAAAAGAGATGTGTGAAAAGATATCTTACTGGCTCCTTGAAACTTGCAGTAGCTTAGACCGAAGTTGACGCTTGATTCCTTATGGAGTTCCATGCGTCTCCTTTTGATTGATTTCTGTCAATTCTTCTCACCTTTCCTGTAACTGCTTTTACAATGCCAAATCATTTCATATTCCTGTCCATTATTACTTTTGAAGGCTTTGTGCTTCGACCTTATTTTCTTCCACCTATAAAAGGGGCTTCTTAGTCAAATGTTTTAGATCTTTTTCCTAAAAATCCCCTTTCCTTCACTTATATCATACTTCGTCTCAATGAATATTCACTTTAGATTGCTTAGTCCATCTCATTATTAATTCATTGTTAAAACAATTTGAAGATAAGAATTTTTGTCAAAAATTCTTGTTGTATAGGTTTACGACGTGTAATTAAATAAAATTAAATAAAAAAAAGGCGAAATGATTTCCCTTTCAGTTGATTTTATTCAACGATTGACCAAAATATTAATAATTAATAAATTTATTATTAATTAAAAAATTGCATGAACTTAGATCAATCAAATAATGATATTTCTATACATATGGAATTATTCGGCCTAATAAATTTGTCCATTTAGATTTATCTAGGTGGAATAATAAGAAAAGGTAAGGTTCAAAAGAATTTGTTGATCATAATTTTTCCCTCAGAAACATATTGTCTTTCTAAAAAAACTTCTATTTTGAGAAAATAATCCCATTTCTTATTAAAAAATGTTTGCTTATGATGCCGACCTCATATTCCTAGAACCCTTTCTTCATTTTTCTCTTTCGGTTGGCCCGGATGCACTGCTCTTGCGACGTCTCTTTGGCTGCTGGCTGTGGGCTGCCTCGGGAGGAAGTTTATCCATCGTGTAGGTTTCCAGTATCAACCCCTTCCTCTTCAATGAGTTCCTAATTGTACTTGAAGATCTGCTTCAACCTTTACTAGTTGACGGACATCCGCCTCTGGTTTTATCTTCGAGTTCCTTCATCACGACCAGGGTTCGCCCGTACTCAGATACTTCAGAATTCATTTCCCTTAGACAAAGTACCAATAGCGGATTACATACAGGCGTTGGATGTTCAACAGCCGCGTAGCGAAGAATGCTTGAACTAAAAAAAAAATCGTATTGGTGTATGCCTACTGTATTTCATTGTATGCACAATGTATCATTTTCCATACAATGAAAATACATAACACATACAAAAACTACAAAAAAAATATTAAAATGAGATTCCGGTATTTGGCAGCCGCCTTACGGTGGCAACTATGGGGCGGCGGCTGGGGGTGGTAGGCTAGTGTAGGAGGAGTTTAGGATTTTTTCCTACCTTTTATTAATAAATGTGTATTTTAAAAAAAAAAAAGATATTGCTATGTTTTGAAAATGATATAACATTGCTATTTTTGTGTAAAGTAAAATGTTTGTTTTTATAGTTATGTAATAAGCTCACTTTAAAGCTACCAAAAACTTTTTACTCACTCTTTTCTTCTCCCTCCTAATTTTTCTTTACATCTAACAATGGTAATATTGAAGCTTCCAAAAGTCAATATCTCTTTTTTAAACTCCATTCAAAGTCAAACTAAGCCACATAATTGGTACGAAGGTAGTAATACATAACAAACATATGTTCCAAAACAATCCTTAACTTACAAATTACTAATGTTAATTGATCTTTCAGCTTGTTTGGATGGTTGTTACCCATTGTATTTTACCTTATTGTTACTGTGAATATAATGTTTGTTTTGATTGTTAGTTTAAGTTTTAGTTATTGTTACTTTAAGTATATTGTCAAATCTGTCGTTACATAATGACGAAAAGTGATATTTTATTAAAGGATCGATTTAGCGTTATCGTATCATTACCCTATTTTTTGTCATCTAGCCCCTTACATATTAGTTTGAATTTTATATTTTATCTTTCACTCTACTAACTCTACTCTGTATTCCTACTTTAATTTCATAATAGTAAGTTTATTCTTCAATTGTTAGTATGTGATATTATGAAATGGGAAGAAACAATGCAATGTTTATCCCTTTGGTAATATATAGAGAGATAGCCCAAACTTCAAAGAAACATGTGTAAGTGCATTAACTTTGACAGTTTTAAGTTTATAATTATTACTCTCACTATATATAATTTTCATTGTAAGTCTTGGAAGAGATATTTTAATGATCAGTGGCAGTGTGGAAAATGGCCACTACAAGCTTTAGTTTACCTCTTAAATATCCATCTTCAACTACATATTTCTCTTATTATTGCAGCACTTCACTTATGAAGCAAATTCTGTTTCTTCAAATTGTATAAAGAAGGGTGGCAAGAAGGCAGGGGGACAGTAGTCCAACACATGGGTAATAGTAATGGACAATATATGCATGAAACTGTACTAGGAGCTGCTTGGCAAAAGCCTAAAGGGACTGCTTCTCCAAAAGGGCACCAATGGACCACTTAGATGAACAAGGAGCTGCAGACTGTAAATGGATTCCAAGTCCTCAGTGAGATTGAACCCAAGACTTTTCATAAGGCCAACAACACCTCTTGGAGAGAAGAATGTGAGGGAATGAATGCAGGTGATCCACTTATATACATAATCCTTAATGAAGTTTGTAGCATGGAATATTAGGGGACTGAATAAAGTATATAAGTATAGGGAGGTGATTTTATTCATAAAAGAAAATAACATTGCTCTAATTATACTTCTGGAGCATAGAATAAAGGTAGATAGAATCTCAAAAATCACCCCCAAAAAAATAGAACCTCATTTTAGCTGTTGTGATGATGCTAGTCAAAGAAACAAAGGAACGATCCTGGTTATGTGAATCCCCAATGGGTAGTTTTTACCAAGGAGTATGAATCTGTTCAGTGTATCCATGGGTTGGTTACCTTGAATAACAATGGAAGACAGTTCAACTTAACAACAATTTATGGTTTGCACACCATTGAGGATAGGAAATCAATGTGGTAAGAGTTAAGAATGCTGCATACTTTGTGTCAGAAGCCTTGGTTAGCAATAAGAGACTATAATGCTATAAGAGACACTGATTAGAGATGCATGGGTACTCAAGTCCATGATGCAGAAATGACACACTTCAGAGCATACCTGACTAATACAGGGTCAAGTGAGCTTAAAGTTGTGGGTGGTAATTACACTTAGAATAATGTCACTGTGTTCAGCAAACTAAACAGAGCATTGATGAGTGCTAGATGGATAAATGAAATGGAGGCACTTGAAGTGAATGTCTTGAATTCAGGTTGTTCTAACCATTCTCCCCTTAGCATTCATGTAAACAATGATCCATAGAGGTATAAGAGGCCATTAAATTTTTACAATTATCCAGCTAACCATCAAGATTTTGTAGCACATGTACAAGCAGTTTGGCAGAAACCAACACAACATAACCATCTGCACGAATTTGAAGCAGAAGCTCAAAGAGTTTACCAACAATGAGTATGGAAATATTGAGTTGAAATTTGAGGAAATCAGAATGAAACTGACAGAGGTACAAGGCCAAGTCAAGATCTGCTTGATACCTGGCAGGGTCATCATTGAAAAAGAGCTAAAGATAGAATTAGAGAAATAGGCTAATATTTAGGAAAGTGTTATGAACAAAAATCATGAGTGCAATGACTCAAGCTAGGAGACTCTAACACCTCCTATTTTCGCTAGTATGAAGAACACGGTAGCACAATATTCTATCCAAAGCCTTGTTACTAGTGTAGGTACTATGGCAATAACTCAGGATGCCATTGAGGCAGAAATTGTAGGCTTCTATAGGGAGCTATTCGTCATAGGAGAAATCCAACTCCCAGCTCTTAACCCTGCTATTACGACA
Organism: Petunia x hybrida; assembly: GCA_037355625.1. Classification (NCBI taxonomy): domain Eukaryota; kingdom Viridiplantae; phylum Streptophyta; class Magnoliopsida; order Solanales; family Solanaceae; genus Petunia; species Petunia x hybrida. The sequence goes on along the minus strand of JBBBVM010001033.1, from coordinate 244,899 downwards.
GATGGAGCTATACTTAGTAGAGATCAACAAATTCCCCTAACATGACCTGTGACACAAGAGGAAATCACAGTTGTTATTCAGGACATAGAGGACCTCCAAGCCCCAGACTATGATGGGATAAATACATGCTTCTTCAAAAAATCATGGAGTGTAGTTAGATATGACATTATTAATATTGTACAACAGGTCTTTCTTACTGGTGACCATTATGAGCCTATTAATTGCACTTCAACAATACTGATACCTAAAGTAAAAAATCCATCCAAGGTGTCTGAGTTCAGGCCTATTTCATGTTGTACTACATTGTACAAAGTTATTTCTAAAGTGATGGATACTCTGGTGGACATCAATCAATATGCTTTTGTATCTGTGATAAACATAACTGACAATATTATCATGAGCCATGAGCTTGTTAAAGGCTATAGTAGAAAAGGAATCTCCCCAAGATGCATGTTGAAAGTAGATATGAAAAAAGCATATGATTCCATTGAATGGACCTACCTTGAGCAGGTTCTTTAGTAACTTAACTTTCCTGAAATATTTGTCAGATTGCTTATCAAGTGTGTCACTACTGAGACATATGAGATCATGGTTAATGGGAGAACAACTACACCTTTCCATACTAGAAAAGGACTCAAATAGAGGGATACCCTTTCTCCCTATCTGTTTGTACAATTAATAGAATGCCTCATCATAGTTCTAAAGTAATTAAGAAGACAACCTAACTTCAATTACCATCCCAGATGTGAGAAACTGCATTTTATTCAGCGAAGCTTTGTTGATGACCTACTTCTATTCAGTATGAGAGATATTAGGTTTGTGACTATTCTATTTGAAGGGTTCTAGGAGTTCTCTATGTGTTCTAGTATCCAACCCAAGAAGGAAATTTTTTTATCTATTTTGGGGGAGGGAGGGGGTAAGGGTGGGTCCATGATGATATTCAGTAGGTGATCATTCAGAGATTGGGTTTTTGTCAAAGTTGAATGGCCTTTTAGATATCTTAGGCTACCTCTTAGTACTAAAAAAATATCTATTAGCCAGTGCAAACCCTTGCTGGACAAGATGCTTCACAATATAATTGCTTAGACTGCTAAGTTCTTGTCATATATTGGAAGGGTACAATTGGTAAAGAGTGTTTTGTTTGCTATACAATCCTACTGGTTGCAAGTGTTCATTCTTCCAAAAACAATTCTCAAGGAGGTGGAAAGCATGTGCAGGAAATTTTTGTGGAATGGAAGTATAAAACTATCAAAGAAAGCCATGATAGCATGGGACACCTTATGCAAGCCAAAAACAGCAGGTGGTCTCAATCCGTTAGATATCCAAACATGGAACATTGCGGCTATAGGTAAACAGTTATGAAATTTGAGCACGAAAAAGGATAGACAAAGGGTCATGCGGGTTCATACATATTATACTAAGGGAATACTATTTAGGAGACTCATCCCAAGCAGGCTTCTTAGACAGAAGATTCTTAGTTGTAAAAAGCACGTGGAGAAGATAGGAAATAAAGAAGTGGACTTGCCAGAGTTTCATACCTACTCCATCAAGAATGTCTATGTTAAGATGAGGGTGTGATATTCCAAGAGTACCATGGAGGAAAATTTTTTGCAACAATCTTTGTCCTTCTAAAATGCAATTCATACTTATTTTGGCTATTCATGGAAGACTAATAGCCATGGAAGACTGGCGACCAAAGACAGGCTGGTGACTGGAGTGTGATTTTTGACCAGGTCTGTCCACTATGTGACATAGTTGATGAGAGCCATGATCACCTCTTTTTTTAATGCACTTTCTCTAGAGTAATATATGCATGTCTGCTGAAATAGCTAGGGTAACCAGGCAGGTGCTAGATTGGTGTGGAGAACTAAAATGGGCAATGGAACAAATGAAAAACAAGCAAGCTAAAGCCCATATATATTGGATGACACTGATTGCAGCTTTGTACCACATATGGATCGAGAGGAATTTTATGATCTTCTAGAACAAAAAAAAAAAAAGACCAAACGAGCATCGTTAAGACTATTATTCAATCTGTCCATTATAAAGGATCAATGTATGCTAGGATAGCAACAAGATTAGAGCAGTTGAATTACAATCCTATCTAAGGAACAACTATGTTATAACTATGGTATTAAGTGGAAATGGTAGATGCAGCGTGGGGATGCCCTTAGTACTATGTTTTATTTTTCTTGAGCTCTAATAGACAAATTTGGTAATAAAAGTTCAATTACTTACCAACAAAAAAAACAAAGGAATTGTATAGCTAACAAAGCTTTGAAGGAAATTCAAGATTCTGGTGTTATTGCTTGCCTACAAGCCCAAAAGTAACTATACTTTTACCATTCTTGTTTCTTTTATTTTTACTCTCCCCTTTTCTCTTTCAGTTTGGATAAAGATAAATCATTAGTTTGATATTAGTATGTACTTTAGTAACTTTGTCTTACCCAATTGACCCACCAAAGTATTATTTTTCACTACGGTTAGCTTGTGTGTACCTTGACTATTTTACAAGATAACTGAGGATGTTTTGCTGAAAGACCTCCTGAAGTCTTCAAACCTCCAAATAATTAGATGACCTTCAAGTCTTAAGAATTGGATAGATGACCGCCTATATATTAATCACGTTTAGGTCTTAATCAGACTAAAAAAAGACATAAACGTTCCAACCTACCCCCCCCAGTTCCAAAAATGACAATTTGGCTCATACAAAAAACAGAAACTCCCCTCCCCTCTCAAATTTTTTGCGCACGTTTCCCCTTCATCTTCTTCTTCTCCTGCTTGTTCCAGCCGCCGACTTTGCCTTCTTCTTCTTCTTCAGCTTAACCTAGTTCTAAGCCCTAAATCCACACCAATTTGTTCCACAACTCTCACAAATTCCATTCCCATCTTCAATTGGCTCTCATTTAGCAATTTCTGCTCATGGAAAGTTGTGAAAGTGTCCATTTTTCATCCTTTTCAAAAGCCTCAATTCGTCGATCGTGGTGGGTGTATTGACATTGAAATCAGTTGGTATCAACTGCTTTGATATATACGAGGTGTTTTATTGAGCTTGTAAGCTGCTTTAACATATCTGTAATTGTTTTTGTTCCATTAAAGGTCTGTTTCAGTTCATCGACCCAGACCGGCATATTGTCGACAATACATAGAACAGTAAATGGACCTGTTATGGGGGGTATTCAGTAGTAGGGGCTGATTTTATGGGCCAATGGGAAGAGACACATAAATGCTAGTCTATGTTTTTTTGAGTTTTTTTTTCTTATTCAAATCTACCTTAGGAGGGGTTTTTCATATCTTTCATGTGGTGTGGTTCGTTTAGTTTTGATGTATACATGATGTATCCCATGAGTTTTATCACTGTAGTATGTATTATACTCTGACTATAGTGGAGAAGGTTTACAAGTTGTATCTTCTTTATATTTTTTGTATACGCATATCTACTCATGTATAATCATGTATAATGAGTAAAATTCAGTATCCACTTGTTAATGTACATTGAATATATATATTTGATATCCAAAAGCAAGTCTAGATTTTGAGGGAGAAATCAGAAATGAACATATTCACTAAGTGAGAGAATACAAGGTTAATATTCAACCTTTTTTTAATGGAAAAACTGAGCTCCAGATCTTTGAATCACTTTCTCTCTCTTATACCTCCAAAAATTGTAAAACACAAAACAAAAATTTGGAGAAACTCGAAAAAAAGTTGAAAAATACAGAAAGAGGTAGACAGACAGAAACGAAGAAGGAGAAAGGAAGAAGAATGAAAAGGGAGAAGTATGGTAGATGAGAGATTCTCGCTCCGCCTCCTGTTTTACTTTTTGACTGATTTGTTTAAAACAAGTGAAATAAAAAAAAAGTAAGGGTTATGAAAAAATAAGCGGTTGCTTTGGGTTGGTAGATTTCAGAGTTTCATATAAAGATGGAAGAATAAATAGATGACCCTTTCAAGTTGTACCGAATTTCCATATAAACATCTAAACTTTCCTAGTGATCAGATAAACACCTCTTGTAGTTTCCAGTATGTATTGTGAACACCTTGTGCTGACATGAAAAATCAGGTGTATTCCACATATATTAGAGCGCGTGAGACATTTAATTTTCTATTTTCTCTTTTATTTTAAGATAATAAATAGGCCCCACACACATTTTTCTCTTTCCTCATGATATTTCAACCCCACTATTTTCAGCCTACCTCCACCACTCTTGTTGTTGGTAACACTATCATTCACTCATTTAAACACCAAAAATACCATTTTAGCAATAGATTAAACAATCATTAGCATCAATGTAATTTAGTCGAGCTAACATTTTTTTTTTTTTGGCCATTTGAGGTAGAAATTGATTTGTTGTAAGGAGAAGAAATGGAATCACCTTACACTTGGTCTTACAAACCCCACGAGAATGGAATCAATAAGCCCCGCAAGCACCCTTAGGCTTCCACCAACGGGGTATGTAAAAACCTGTCTCTAGTTGCCTTGTTCCTAACGGAGAGTTGACGAGAAACGGTGGCTGAAGTTGTTCAGGTGGAAAAAGAAGAAAAAGTTCCAAAGAATGACTGTTGAAGAACAAATTCTTTACAAATTGAGCAAGGTGAATTTTTACATCACTGTAAAGGGGAGGTTGGGGAAAGAAGAAATACAATACAGTTAGTTTAGAGGAAAAAGACGCGGCGAGGATGGGTGGAAAAGGAGGGGGAGGGGTGGTCTCGTTCGAGTAAAGAATAGAAAATAGACAATTTTGTTTTGGTTTATTTTTTACAATTATTGTATTTCTCTATTTAAATAAAAGGTGATTTTTTTTAAAGAATAACACGTATCTCTATCCCGTGGGGCCATTTTATACCTCAGTAGCTCATAGACTAAGGTGTTCAAAAGACACACTTCAATCAAATTAAAGTGTTTATCTGATCACTAGGAAAGTTAAGGTGTTTATATGGGAATTTGATACAACTTGAAGGGGCCATCTAGGTATTTTTCTATAAAATTTCCAAACCAGGTAAAAACTTACCCACATCGGATGTTTACACCAAACCAAAAAATTCAAGCCGTGTGTATGAAAGTAAAGTTTCATCCTCTAACCAAAGTTAATAAATACATATTTTTACACTATTAAATCACTTAATCATGGTAAGTAAACATAGTTTTGTGATAAGATTTGTGTATTGAATAATAATATTGAAGAACAATTGAAATCTATGGAGAACTTTAGAGAGAGAAAATTTATTTATTCATGAGGTAAGAAGAAAAGTAGAGTACAAATGAAGCTAAGAAGAAAATATCTTCTACACCTACTATATATACTAGTGTCCACTAATTGAAAGTTAGTTACTAACTTCTATTAACTACACTTAAACCCTCACACTTCTTTAACTTAACCACTCTAGCTCCTAACTATCACAAGTAACACAACTACCCTATCCCGCCACATCATCATTGGTCTCAATACTCCCCCTCGAGGTTAAGGGTGAAAACACATTCAGCATCCCCAGCTTGGGTATCAAATATTCATGCTGATGTCTTCCAAGACCCTTGGTTAATAAGTCTGCTTGTTGTTCTCTTGATTGTACATAGACTGGATCAATGTCTCATCTCTGTACCTTATCCCTTATAAAATGGCAGTCAATCTCTATATGCTTAGTTCTTTCATGAAATACTGGTTTTCTGCAATTTGTATTGCTGCCTTGCTATCACACAACACTGGCACATGCAACCTAATCTGCACTCCCAATTCTCTATACAACCTGATCAACTAAATAGTTTCTGACACTTCTGAAGCCATACTTCTGTACTCAGTTTCTGCTGAGCTCTTTGAGTCTGTGGCTTATTTATGAGATTTTCATGATATTAGTGACTTTTCAAACCTGATCACATATCCTGTTACTGACCTCCTAGTGTTTGGGCATGATGCCCAATCTACATCAGAGTAAGTCTCCATGTAGTCCTCCATCTTACTGGACAGTAATACTCCCAAACTAGGCTCTCTTTTAATGTATCTTACTATCCTCAAAGTTGCTTCCTAGTGAGACTTTTTTGGTTCATGCAAGAACTGGCTAAGGATCTGCACTGCAAAGCTTATATCTGACCTAGTCATGGTGAGATATAACAGCTTTTCTATTAATCTCTGATACACTCCTTTATTTGTCAACAACTTATCTTCCTTGTTCCCAGTCAGTTTGTCCAACTCCTTGCTTGTGAGTTTATGATTTTGTTCCAAAGGGGTCTAGGCTGGTCTTGCTCCCCTAGACCTGACTCTAAAATTAACTGCAAAGCATATTTCCTCTGATTCATGAGTAACCCTTCATCTGATCTTGCAAATTCTATGCCCAAAAATATTTCAACTCTCCTAGGTCTTTTAGCTTGAAAGATCTCTGAAGTATCTTCTTTGTCTCTTCAATTAATGTATTGTCATTTCCTGTGATCAGTAGGTCATCTACATATATCAATATAATGGCTATTTTATCGCCAATTTTCTTGTCATTAATGAATAATCCAACTGACTCTGCACAAAACTTGAGTTTACAAGTGCTTGTACAAAGTTAATGTTCCACTGTCTAGATGCTTACTTAAGCCCATACAATGACTTAACAAGCTTGCATACCAGTGGTTGTTGCTCCCCCTTGCTGTGACACTTCTTCCCTAGAATGCAGATCCCCTGTGGTATGGTCATATAAACCTCATCATGCAAGTCCTCTTGCAGGAAAGCATTGTACACATCCATCTAATGTACATACCATCCTCCACATGCTGCATGAGACAGAACTGCTCTTAGTGTCACCATTTTCACTACAGGTGAGAATGTCTCATGATAGTCTAGACCTTCTTTTTTATTGTATCCCTATGCCACTAGTATCTTGTATACCCACTTGCAACCAATTGCTTTCTTTCCTTGTGGTAATGGCATCACCAGCCAAGTTCTATTTTCCTCCAATGCCGTAAACTTTGTCTCTATGGCCTCTATCCATTTTCTGTCCCTTGATGCTTCTTCAAATATTCTTAGTTCCACAGCTGCCAAAAAAGGCTGTCAAATATGATTGGTACTTAGGAGAAACTCCATCATAGTTGATGTAATTGCACATAGGGTATGTACAGTTATCACTAGCTGATGATGTCACATAATCTCTCAGCCATAAGGGTGGCCCTTTCTTTCTGGTTGACTTTCTCAAAACTGCTTCATCAATATGAGTATGAACTTCTGCAAATTGGTCATAGCTTCAGCTTCTTGATCCAGTTGACCTCCATCTTTATGAATCTCTTGATCTGCTTGTAAATCAGTCTGATCTTGTTGATTTTCTGGAGTGTCTTGCTCATCAGCATCATGATTTTGGTTCTCTGGCAACATGTCTTGCTCAAACTGTTCTTTAGCATCTTCATGCAGGTTCATTTTATCAAACTCTTCAGTGAATACCCTTCTTTCTTGGTTGAAAGGAAAGATCAAATCATTTCCCTGCCTCACATAAGAGAATGGAAACACATTTTCCCTGAATGATACATTCCTGCTCACAAAGAAAAATTTGTTAATCAAGTCATACATTATATAGCCTTTATGCACTGAGGAGTACCCCATCATTACACAAATGATGGACCTAGGTTGAAATTTGTCTCCTTTAACTGGTGTGCTGACATAGCACAGGCTTCTGAATACAATACCATGATTCAGTGTTGGTTTTTTCTTGTGAAATAGCTCATATGGAGACTTCCTCTGCAATGCTGGTGCAGGCAATCTGTTGATAAGGTAAATCGTTGTCAGTACACAGTGCCCCCAAAACCTAATTGAGATGTGAGCTTGTAGTCTCAATGCCCTTGCCACTTCCAAAATATGCATGTGCTTCCTCTCATCTGCTCAATTCTGATGAGGAGTATAAGGACATGATCTTTGATTAAGTATTCCAAGGTTTGTGAACAAATGCACACACTGCTCATTCACAAACTCTGACCCATTGTCAGACCTAATCATCTTCACTTTTGCATTAAACTGGGTGTTTACCACGATCAAGAAATTCTTGATAGCTACAAAGACATCAAATTTTAGTTTAAGCAAGTGAATCCAAGTGATTCTTGAGTAGTCATTCACAATTGTTAAGAACTATTCATTTCCATCATAAGTAAGAACCTTATAGGGTCCCCATACATCCATATACATCAATTCAAAACAGCTCCTAGATCTTGTGTGATGGATATAATTTATTCATATATTTTCATATATTAAATATTAAGTATTTTAATAAAACATGAATAAATATATCCATTTCTAGCATATTTTATAACATATTTTGCCGGAGGAATAAGATATTAAAAGAAGAAGAAAATGACTATTGATGTTGCTATACGGCTCTTAGTGCGATGGTAACATTGATATTTACGTTCGTGATTTTTCTACTAAGAAGAAATAGTCACAACTACGGATAAAGCCATTGTCCCAACTACAGATCCAAGCTATTTAAATGTGTGAGAAAGCTATAGATCCAAGCAACTCAAGTTTATGGAGAGTTCATCATCTCAAGTTTATGTATCTACGGGAAACTCAAAGATTCAAGTCCTAAATTCAAGTTACCTTCAAATCTATAAAAAAGTCATAGCAAGTTTTACATCTACAGAAATGTCATAAATCCAAGCTACCTTCACATCTATGGAAAAATCTTCAACTTGAGAATTCTATAAATAGGTGCTCAGGTTTGTATGAAAATCATCCTATTGCAGAGACAAGAGCTAGTCTTGCTCTCTTCCTTTCTCTTTTAGTTTTTCTTTTTGCCTTAGTAAGAATATTAATACTTTTCTTTAGTTTTTATTTTTTCTCCATAATAGAGTAATTTACTTAGGTTGGGATATTAGATAAAGCTTGATAAAATTATTATAATAGATGTCCGAATTTTATTATCTTTTCGTGTTGAGATTCTTTCTTTATCATCTTTATACACTAGGTTTAGCCATAATCTTTATCTTATTTCTTTCAATTCTAATTATCACGAAGGAATCGACTCAAATAAGTTTATTGATTTAGTAAAAGCTAATCGAAAGAGATTTTTGCTCACTTGGTGTACTCAACCGAAATACTTCTTGTTTAAAGCCATTACTTTAATTGCTTAATAGTATAAGCGAGAGTGGTGCTATTAATCGGTTATTGTTTAATGTCACTAACTTCAATAGATTAATAGTATAAGCGCAAGTGGTGCTATTATGAAATTATTGTTACGTGAAGTGACTGAATTAGAAATAAGCAATTATTCTTTAAACAAGGTCTCTATTTCACTGTTAATCAATTAATAGTATAAGCGCAAGTGGTGCTATTAATGGATTTCATTTATATGATTTGGTTGAATTAGAAATAAGCGATCATCTCATTAAATATAGAAATAAATAATAATGTTTTGTTTCTATTTTGATATTTTTATTTTGCAAATCCAAAATATCCCAACCTCTACTTTTTATTTAGAAAACTTAAAAAGTTATTTATTATTTTTAGTTTTATTTTTTAGAACTCATAACCAACTCTCCTTATCAACTTGATTCTCTCAAATAGTAACAAAGATAATATAAACCTATAGCCTAGGTGGTTCCAATCTCTGTGGGACGATATCTTAAACTATATTAGAATTTGACAAGTACGAGCAGAAATATCATATACACTTTGGACTCGTCAAATTTTTGGTGCCGTTGCCGGGGATTGGCAAACATCTACTTCAGGTTAATTATTTTTCTACTAATTTGAGAATTATTAGTATTATTATTATTTTTATTATTATTATTATTGGTACTACTAATAAGACTTGAATTTTTTTTAAAAAAATAGAGCTTTTAAATATAATATCACTCAAAAATAAACTTTAATCAATCAAGCATTAACTTTGCCGAGTTGACAGAAAATCATTGTCAAAAATTTATTACTTGTAATCTATGTAGTGGACAACATTCAACATTGAATTGTCAGTCAGTCACTCGGTAATATGATGAGGACTTTTTTGATGAGTTTTGCCAACCAGTTGATACATTCTCATATGATGATTCTGAGAGACCAAAAGATATTGCAAATATTTTTGAAAAATCCAGCCAAAGATTTGTTACTTGTAAATATTGTGGTAGGAATCACCACAGTCATGAATGCCAAACAAGTAACATATATTCATATAGTGATTCTGAAAAATTAAAAAAAAATTGAAAAATTAATATACCAAAGGAGAATGAAAGACATTGAGAAGTTGATAAACCAAAAGACCGTTACTTGTGAATATTGTGGTGGAAATCACCTTGGGCATACATGTCAAGCAGGTAATCCTTATCTTTTTAGTTTATTTGATGAACAATCTTACGTCGGCTCTAGTTCTTACAGGTACACTGATTCTAGTGGATATGACTGTAATTCGGAGTGCAACCAATATTTACAAGAAAATCAAAACAATGAGAGCCAACCACCTCAAGAGGTGGACGTGAGTTTGAAAGAATCTGTGCTTAGTTTCATGAAAAATACTGATAAGAAAATTACACAGACTCATACAACCATTACTGACATAACAATACAATTAAATCAATTAGCCAGTGTGGCAATCTCCTTAAATTATGGTAATGAGCAATTAAATGAAACAATATCATGTGAGAAAAATACCATCACTCAAGAAAAAAAATTAGATATGGTAAAGTTTGCTAACAATGAAAGTTTGGTTGAATTTGAATCATCAGGTCCTGAGTCCTTACCCGATTCTACTTATCCACAAGATTTGACTAACTTGGAAGAAAATGAAGATAAGAAAATCATAAAGATAAATGGATTTAGTATAAAATTATTTGACTATCATTCTTCTATTTCTTTTAATCATTATGACTCTGTGGATTTTATTATTGGTGAGTTTCAGGAAAATGCATGGAATGATCATCGTGAAAAATATAAAATATTGAGAGTCCTCATTGATAGTAATTACACTGCTAAAAGTAAGGCAAAAAAATCAAAAGGCGGGCATAAGCGTACAAATAAAATATCTTTTGATGTTCTCGACCTAATAAACTCCAAAAGTAAACTCAACAAAAGAAAAAAAAATATTGATTTCGAATTAGGGGTGGAGTTTACTAGTTCACGAAGAAGAAAAAAAACTTTAGAAGAGTTTTCTTACTCCCTTATATTTTTTAAAAAATTTTTGTGTGCACATATATAAATTTTTTCTCTTAATGTTTCTTTTCTTTCTTTTAATGTGTTTTTTTTTTAAAAAAAAAAAAGAGTTTTTTTTTTCATCTTACTCGTAGCCATTGAGGGAGAAGCAATGGAGCCTTATTAGTCTGACATAAATTGGAGTTATTCAATGCTTAGCCAATTGATCTGGTCAATATCCAGATTATTGTACAACCAAAACATCTCATGAAGGCCTCTACAAAAATAGAGTCACCTACACAGGAGTAACTCCATGGTGATCGGTATGCCTAAGTAACTGGTTGGTTAACCATTGAATGATACAGTTCAAAATGTTGGCACAGGTAAATTTTCTGGTTTATACTTAAACCGGGACCTCATGACTGATAAGGTCTAAAATTAGTCCAGTCTATTGCACATAGAATATGTGTGGTCACAGTTTCTTTCAAGCTTTCTTCTGTGATTGTATATTTGAAAGCCAAAAAGATTTCTATTTTACTAATAAAGTACTATATTTATATAGTCCAAAAACTACTTGATCATTTTCCATTCTTTTTTTCCCTCTCCTTTGTTTTACTTGTCTAAAAATATATTTTCATCCAGAAGAATAAAACGTTTAAGTGTGGGGGAGGATTATTTTGGTATAAATTTGATTTTCTAAAGTCTATTATATAATTATGTATGCTTTATTTTATATAGTATATACTTATTTCTTTTTCTTATTTATGGTCTTAATTGTAGGTCTTTAATTAACAATATACCTTTTTTCGTTATATTCAATATTATTTCTTTTTATATTCACCATATGATTTGTCATGTCTATGATTTTGACTTTGTGAAAGCAAGAGCAAACATCTTCAACTCAGAAAATCATTGGAATTGAGAAAAATTATGATCACAAAGAAGGTAGAATCAATAAACTTGGCTAGAACTTGCTTTGAATTAGGATGCGAAATAATGGATGATACTAATTTTTGAAAAATGAAATTAGGCCTTCTTTGATACACAATTCAAGCCTCCCAATTTTCTATCCAAATATACATATTTTACCTTTTAGAACCCTTCTTTGAGCCTTAATCCTATTTTTTTTCCTACACCATGATATATAACAAAAAACCAAAAAAATTATATATGTAATATATGTATACATTGTTTTACATATATATAAAGAAAAAAAGTGTTATTATTTCTTCCATCTTAGAATGAGAAAAGATTAAACATCATCAAAAGGAAGAAATATTACAAAAAGACGCAATGTTGTGAATATATATATATATATATATATATATATATATATATATATATATATATATATAAAAAAAAGAGATAAAAAAAAGTATTACTGAATGGAGAAAATTTTGAGAAATGTTTGCTCTAAGCTGGAAGAAGAATAGTCACTATCAAATATCATTATCCTACCAGCCTAAAGCCTAACATTACAAGCCATGAAAAGTCCTAAAAATATTTTGAAAATCAGTATTGAATCTATATTAGTGGAGATAAACATGAGGAGCAAGCCTATGGACAAGACTATAATACTTACAGAATAAGTGATCATAAATCTATCAATTCTGAAAAATTCAAGAGGAGAAGAATGCAAGTTCTTGTTGATCAAGACAAATTTCAGAAATAAGATAAGATATTTGGTGAATTAAAAAGGATAATCGCATTGAGCTTACTGAAGGAAGTTTATCTTGAAAAATTTTCTATCTTACAAAAGATGATGAATTCTGAAGAAAATATTTTAAAAAAAAATTCTTTTTCCTCGAGGACGTGCAATGATTCAAGCGTGGGGGAATTTGATGGATATAATTTATTCATATATTTTCATATATTAAATATTAAGTATTTTAACAAAACATGAATAAATATATCCATTTCTCCCATATTTTCTAACATTTTTTGCCGGAGGAATAAGATATTCAAAGAAGAAGAAAATGACTATTGGTGTTGCTATACGACTCTTAGTGCAATGATAACATTGATATTTACGTCCGTGATTTTTCTACTATGAAGAAATAGTCACAACTACAGATAAAGCCATTGTCGCAACTACAGATCCAAGCTATTTGAATGTGTGAGAAAGCTATAGATCCAAGCAACTCAAGTTTATGGAGAATTCATCAGCTCAAGTTTATGTATCTACGGGAAACTCAAAGATTCAAGTTACCTTCAAATCTATAGAAAAGTCATAGCAAGTTTTACATCTACGGAAATGTCATAAATCCAAGTTACCTTCACATCTATGGCAAAATCTTCAACTTAAGAATTCTATAAATAGGTGCTCAAGTTTGTATGAAAATCATCCCATTGTAGAGCATAAATCCAAGCTACCTTCACATCTATGGCAAAATCTTCAACTTAAGAATTCTATAAATAGGTGCTCAAGTTTGTATGAAAATCATCTCATTGCAGAGACAAGAGCTAGTCTTGCTCTCTTCCTTTCTCTTTTAGTTTTTCTTTTTGCCTTAGTAGGAATATTAATATTTTTCTTTAATTTTTATCTTTTCTCCATAATGGAGTAATTTTAGGTTGGGATATTAGATAAAGCTTGATAAAATTATTATAATAGATGTCCAAATTTTATTATCTTTTCGTATTGAGATTCTTTCTTTATCATCTTTATACACTAGGTTTAGCCATAATCTTTATCTTATTTCTTTCAGTTCTAATTCTCACGACTCAAATAAGTTTATTGATTTAGTAAAGGCTAATCGAAAGAGGTTTTTGCTCACTTGTGTACTCAACCAAAATACTTCTTGTTTAAAGCCATTACTTTAATTGCTTAATAGTATAAGCGAGAGTGGTGCTATTAATCGGTTATTGTTTAATGTCACAACTTCAATAGATTAATAGTATAAGCGCAAGTGATACTATTATGAAATTGTTGTTACGTGGAGTGATTGAATTAGAAATAAGTAATTATTCTTTAAACAAGGTCTCTATTTCACTGTTAATCAATTAATAGTATAAGCGCAAGTGGTGCTATTAATGGATTTTTTTTATGTGATTTGGTTGAATTAGAAATAAGCGATCATCTCATTAAATAGAGAAATAAATAATAATGTTTTGATTCTAATATGATATTTTTATTTTGCAGATTCAAAATATCCCAACCTCTATTTTTATTTAGAAAACTTAAAAAAATATTTGTTAATTTTAGTTTTATTTTTTAGAACTCATAGTCAACTCTCCTTATCAACTTGATTCTCTCAAATAGTAACAAAGATAATATAAACCTGTAGCCTAGGTGGTTCCAATCTCTGTGGGACGATATCTTAAACTATATTAGAATTTGACAAGTTCGAGCGGAAATACCATATACACTTTGGACTCGTCATTGTGCTACTAGTAGGAAAATGTAACTTTGTCTTCTTAGCTAGAGGACATACAGATCACTTATTGACAATATCTTTACAGTTTTCTTTACTAATATTCAACATATGACTTATTGTTCTTGAAGCAGGATGCCCAACTCTTCCATGCCACAACTGCACTTCTTTCTGATCCAATGCCACACTACTAGATGATTGTTGTTGTAAGTTCTCATTCCCTCTTCTGGAAGTCCTAGAAGATAGTAAGTACAGTCCATTGACCTGCCTACCCATCTCTCTCACCCTCCCAGTGTAGAGATCCTGAAAAATGCAAAAATCAAGGAAAAATGTAACGGCACATCTGAGATCTTTAGTCAACTTGGACTAAGATAACAAATTTTACTAGAAATCTGGTATACATAACACTTTTTAACTTCATCCCTGGGATTTAGTGTGCAATCACCAATATGTGTCACTGACACCTGAGCTCTATTAGACAATGCTACCTTCACCCTTTAATCTAGCAGGCACTTTTGTGACATTAAGCAGTGAATTTAAGTTGGATGTCATATGGTTAGTAGTACATGTATCTATTATCCATATTTTAACTGTGTTTGCATTATCCTCTAGGATCCCTGCAGAGCATGAAATACTATCCATTAAGCAAGAGGTACCACAATCGATACCTACCATATTGGCTGCTCCAGCTTGTACTTCCTCCTTACTTAGCATTCTCACAATTTGATCATACTATTCTTGAGTCAATGTAGGTCCTAGCTGTTGTCATGAACTGCTGGGTTTCGTTACATTCACAGAGTTATAGTTTGTGTCCTTCAGAGGCATATTGTGACTTTCCATCATAGCATTGTTAGCATTGTACTTTCTTTCTCTGTGATTATAGTTATTGTCTGTTCTCTTTTGCTTGTAGTCCTCAGGATATCTATGTCGTTTCCAGCAACCAGCATCATTATAACCTTTCATCTTACAAAACTCACAGTATAGATCATTTCTACTAGACCTAAAATTTGTGTCATTCTTCTTTCCCTTAAACTGCCCCTTCCCAGCAGTAAATAAAGCAGTACTCTCACTCAAGTCTTGGTTCCCAAAGGTTCCAGAAGTAATTCTTTCACTCTTAACATGAATCATCATGCTATTTGCTTGATTAACTGTGGGAATTTCCACCATGAGCAAGATCTGTTCTTGTGCTTGACTATAGGAATCATTCAATCCCATGAGAAACTGCATGAGCTTCAATTGAAGCATATGTTCAACAAAATATTTGGATTTCTCAGGGTTGCATCCAGGTGGAGGTGTTAGTGCCTCATATTCATCCCAAAGAGTATGCAACTTTGAAAAATAGACAGAAATAGAGCTTGTACCTTGATTAATTCTGGAAATTTCCTTATATACATGGAAAATTCTCTATCCATTGATTTTCTCAAAGCGTCCCTTTAGATCACTCCAAACTTCACTTGCGTCAGTTGTATAAAACACACTACTCAGCAAATAACTGTTCATAATCCACAAAATCACTATCCCGTTGCATCGCTCCCACTGCTCTTCCAGTTCTGGCCCATAGGTATCCCTTGTACAAGTTCCATCTATGAGTTCTAGCTTATACTTCACACACAAAGCAATCTTCATAGATCTGCTCCATAAAGCATACAGTACCGGAGAGCTTAACGGAGGCGAGTACTGATCCTTGAGTGTTGGAAGGGTGAATATACAACAGATGACGATGGTCGATGACGACGTCATCATCACCGACTGCCAGAACATCTCCATTGTTAGCAATTGTAAAAAAATCAGTGTTCGAAATGTGAATCAATTTATGGATTCATTGCTCTGATACCATGGTAAGATTTGTGTATTGAACAACAATATTGAAGAACAATTGAAATCTAGAGCAAACTTTAGAGAGAGAAAAAATATGTGTATTAATGAGCTAAGAAGAAAAGTAGAGTACAAATGAAGCTAAGAAGAAAATATCTTCTATACCTACTATATATACTAGTGTCCACTAACTGAAAGTTAGTTACCTAACTTCCATTAACTACACTTACACTCTCACACTTCTTTAACTTAACCAGTCTAATTCCTAACTATCACAACTAACACAACTACCATATCCTACCACATCATCACTTGTCTCAATAGTTTGGTGTAAACATCCGATATGGGCAAGTATTTACCTTCCAAACAAATGTACGCAGAGAAGAGTGTAATATGTAATCACTTATCTGAAATAATTAATCTCCATTTGGGTTAATACTGATGGAGCACCTTTTTTACAAGTGGTGCCTAAACGATATATGTATACCCTTGTATTGGATAAAATCTGACGTTACCTAAAAAAAATACGTATCTACCACGTGGCACGGGCAGACGCTTCTCCGGACAGACATCTTATGAGCAGACAACCAGCCATGCGGTTACCATGGGCAGACCCAAAGCAACTATGTAACGCCTCATCAGTCAACACAATCTGAATGAGGAATTATTAACCTGATCATGTGCTATCACTCAATAAATGGTCATAAAGGCAGTAATTACAACCCAGCGGTTACATATCCGACGGATACATGCCCAGCGGTTACAAAATCCAACGGACGCCTATCAGACCTATAAATAGCATTCGTCCTATACCATTGTAACGGAACTTGACTGACTGTCTACAACATCAATAAGAATATTCTCTTACTCTCAAACACTGTTCTTTACTTGCGTACTTTGTCCTTCAGTCTCTAAGTGCAATCAGTAAGGAGGAAGTCTCACCGGGGTCAAGCGATCCAACACGGTTACTTCTATCTACTTTGTTTACTCTTTAACTTTATTCATTTCTGATTATATTTGATTTTCACATTATTAGTTATTATTGGAAATCATGAACATATTGATATTATAACAACCAACGCAGCTCGCCATTTAAACTCTTAATCTAAACTATTGATCGTGACTCCGCAAATACAAATTAAATTGTTAATTGGCCTAAAATCGGATCTAGGTTAAACAATTTGGCGACCACAGTGGGAGCCGGTCAATAGCATCTATAGGTTAATAGTTTACCTGTTGTGTACGATTTACCGTTTCTTGTCAATCCTTTGTTTTACAACTAACATGGCAGGAAGCGGTTCGCAACGAACTATCGTGGGAGGAGAACAGGTACGTACTCCCTCATCGAGTCATTCTCCCAATTACTCTCCCGATTATTCGTCCGATGGGCAGCAACAATCTTCCCAAGGAACAGATAGGCAGCGAAATAGGCGTAGGCACTTTCAGAGCGCCACTCCGCCTAGGAGAAGACGCCACAGGAGTCTCTCCCCTGGCCAAGGGAACATCCAGGAAACCCTCTATACATTTATGCAGGAACAGGCGGAGGTCAACAGAGGAATAAGGGAGGCAATCAACTCTCTCCGAAGGCAAGCTCCCCCAGTTACAAGAGTTGATGCTGCAGCGCCAGGTCGAGCTGCTCCTTCCTCGCACACTTCAAGACAAGGTGGGGAGCGAAACAACGGAGGAACCGTGGATCCAACGACTCAAGTCAACCAAAATCGGAACAGAGGATCTATGGCATCCACAAAAATGAGCATCGTTGTGGAGACCCTTACCAAACAGTTCAAGGAGAGCCAGGAAGCGCTTCAGAAGTCTCTCCACGAGAGAATCAACCAGATACCAGGTGCTCCACCCACACTGAAGAAAGTTGATGTCCAACGCTACTCTCAGCGGCCTTGGAAGAAGGAGGCAGCCCCAAAAGCAATACCGTAGACGTTCAAGATGCCAAACATTCCGAGATACCACGGGACATCTGACCCCAACGATCATCTCATGATGTTCAGCAACTTCATAAAAGCAAGCGATCTCACCCATGAGGAGATCGAATCAGTCTAGTTGAAGAAGTTCGTAGAGACCCTAGCGGATGGAGCTCTACGATGGTACTCAATGTTGCCTCCAAACTCCATTGGGTCTTTCGCAGAGATGGCTGAGCTGTTCGTGAAGGCACACACAGGCGCTCAAAAGACGGAGACTCGCGTAGAAGATATCTTCGAGATCAAGCAGAGGCCCGACGAGTCTCTCCGTAAATATGTGGATCGCTTCCAACGGGAACGTATGATGTTACCCAAGGTACCGGACAGATGGGCAGCGATCACGTTCACCAACAGTTTGGATATCGGGAGCTCAGAGGCTACGCACAGGCTATACGAATCCCTCCGCAAATTCCCAGCAGCCAACTGGTCGGACGTCTACAACTGCTACAACTCAAAGGTACGTATTGATGAAGATAAATTGATTGGAACAGGTACCCGAGGAAGGACTCAATCGTGCAGCGGAGGCCCTGGAGGAAAGGCGGAGACGGAGAGGTCAGGCGGGCGTTACGAGCTGTACCCTGACCAGTCACGCAACAACTCCAAAGGACGCAGGCGCAACAACCAAGGGCTGTCCCGAAGAGAGGATTCCGAGTCGAGCCTCCGTGGAGCCCCGAGCGTGCCAAGCTTCAACGTCGAAATGGCTGAAGTAATGGCGGCACTCAAAGATATGGGAGAGAAGGTCAAATGGCCGAAAGACATGAAGACCGACCCAAGCAAGTGAAACCAGGATCTATGGTGCGAATTTCATCGCGACCACGGTCACACCACCGAAGACTGCAAAGCCTAAAGGTATGAAATTGCACATTTATTGAAACAGGGATTCTTGAAGGAGTTCCTAACCGAGAAGGGAAAGCAAACCCACGCGAAGGCTCAACAGAACAAATCTGACCCTCCACGAGCATCCTCCCGCATGAACTATCTTTCCAGCCGGTGAAGCTAAGAAAAGAAGCCCTTAGAACCAGCATTCACCAAAATTTATGAAATGAGTTTGTCTTCTTGTCATATTTCTAACAAAACATTGCTGTCAATAGCCTGAATTACATTTATTGTGATTATTATAAAAATACCTTTGTAGACGTATTATCTATTACTTCATTTTGCAGATCTAACTATAGGTTGGGTTGTAAGCTATTTATCCCACTAAAAGCAAAATTAATCGTGTGTCGGGCGGTTATTAAATCAGACAGTTTGAAGATAATTCTTTTTGGGCTTTCTTTGGTTCCGCAGAACTCACTTGTGAGCTAACTTATAGTCAAGAGTACACTAACAATCTTATTCAATTTTTATAGTATCTTGCTGCGATCTCGCATTTCCTTTCTCCATTTCTGCTTCCTGAGCAGTTTTAAAAATTTGTTATTTATTGTTTTGCATTTTTATGATTTTTCTGACCATCTGATTGTCAATTTGGCTTTATTAAGCATTTCTTTCTTAGACATGAATTTCTACGAATTATTCAACTTTATTATGCGCTATGGCTTTGCAAATGCAGTCTACTTCATAAACCTGCACAGGAAAAGAACGAACAAAGTCAGAAATCCTCATAAATGAAACATCATATATATATCAATGTCGAATGTATAAGAACTGCAGCGAAGATTTAACTCATAAAAGGAGGTGACATCCTAGGCATTTTATAAGATCTGAGGAGAAACTTGGAGGATCAATCATTTGCAAAGCTCTGTGCTGTTGTTGGAAGAACATATGTACTGATACATGACGAAAGTGAGGTGATTGAAGAAGTATTGAAAATATTTTATCCATCCTGTATGTTCTTTCTCCGGTCTATTCAAAATTAATCCTCAATTTATTCAGACGATTAACCGTTGTGCAAACATAGTTTTAACACTAAAAATTGACAAATTTTTTATATTACAACTTTATACGTCTCAATTGATATAGGCCGCGCAACTGCGCGGGTACTATACTAGTATATATAAAGAGAGTGACAAATATTTAAAGGGGAATGGAAGAACTTTCTTTCTTCTTCTTTTCACTTATGTCTTCATCTTACAAATGATAGCCATATATATAGGCATAAGAGAAGGGAGCAAAACTATTGCCAAATGTCATATTTTTGACAAGTGCTAAACATGCAAAGTTCTATTGACAAGTGCTAATCATGCAAAGTTCTATTGACAAGTGCTAGCCATGCAAAGTTCTATTTACAAGTGCTAGTCATACAAAGTTTTATTTACAAGTGTTGAAAATCTAGCCAACTGCCATGGCATGTAAGAAAAATGGCAAACATGCATGGAAGGCCATTTCCACAATTACATTTGACATGTATCTCTTAACAAGTGTCTCAAAACTTGTTATGGGGCAGCCATTTCATAACATCCCCCTTGGTTGCCCCTGTAATACACATTCTGTACTTCCTCATTAAAAACCTTACCAGGAAAACCCATTGGGACAAAACCTTGGTTAAGGAAAAAAGAGTGCAGCGTATTTTACGCCCCCTGATGAAAACATCACTTAATGTCTCGGAGACGACGCATTCCAATCTCGTATACAAGCTTCTCAAATGTTGAGTTTGGCAATGACTTTGTGAATAGATCGGCCAAGTTATCACTTGAACGAATTTGTTGAACTTTTATTTCACCATTCTTCTGAAGATCATGTGTGAAAAAGAATTTTGGTGAAATATGTTTCGTTCTATCTCCTTCAATGTATCATTCTTTCAATTGTTCTATGCATGCAGTATTATCTTCAAACAATATTGACGGAATCTCCTTGTTCAAAAATCCACACATTTTCTGAATGTGTTGAGTAATTAATCTCAGCCAAACACATTCCCGACTAGCCTCATGAATAGCTATTATTTCGACATGATTTGAGGAAGTAGCCACTAGAGTTTGTTCCGTTGAACGTCATGATATAGTTGTACCTCCACAAGTAAATAAATAGCCTGTTTGAGATCGACCCTTATGTGGATCAGATAAATATCCTGCATCTGCATAACCAATTAGTGGCAAGTTGGATTCATTTGAATAAAATAAACCCCTATCGATTATTCCTCGGAGGTATCTGAATAAATGTTTAATACCATTCCAGTGTCTTTTTGTTGGGGAAGAACTAAATCTTGCTAATAAGTTTACAGAAAAAAACTGTTTGGTCGGGTATTATTAACAAGATACATTAGCGCCCCAATTGCACTAAGATATGGTGTTTCAACACCAAGAATCTTTTTATTATTTTCATGAGGGTGAAATGGATCTTTATTTATGTCAAGCGATCTCACAACTATTGGAGTACTCAATGGATGAGATTTATCCATGTAAAATCGCTTTAAAATCTTTTCAGTGTATGTTGACTGATGAACAAAAATTCCATTTGTCAAATGTTCACTTTGAAGACCAAGACAAAAATTTGTCTTTCCAAGATCTTTCATTTCAAATTCTTTCTTCAAATAATCTACTGCCTTTGAAATCTCTGCAGGAGTTCCAATAATATTCAAGTCATTAACATATACAACAATTATGACAAACTCAGATCCAAACCCTTTTATAAAGACACAGCGACAAACTGGATCATTTATGTACCCTTCTTTCAGTAGGCGCTAAGGCGGTTATACCACATGCGACCCGATTGTTTCAATTCGTATAAGGATTTTTGAAGCTTTATTGAGCAAGTTTTCTGGGAATCTTTATATGCTTCAGGCATTTTGAATCCTTCAGGGATTTTCATAAATATTTCGTTGTCCAATGAGCCATATAAATAGGATGTGACAATATCCATCAGACGGATATCAAGTTTTTCACGCACTGCCAGACTTATAAGATATCTGAAGGTAACAGCATCCACCACAGGAGAATATGTCTCCATATAATCAATTACAGGTCTTTGCAAAAATCCTTGTGCTACAAGTCGTGCTTTGTATCTAACGACTTCATTTTTCTCATTTTGTTTTCACACAAAAATCCATTTATATCCAACTGGCTTTACACCTTCAGGTGTTCGAATGATAGGTCCGAAAACTTCACGTTTCTCAAGTGAAGTCAATTCTGTTTGAATCGCATCTTTCCACTTTGGCCAATCATTTCTTTGTCTATATTCACCAACAGATTTTGGTTCAAGATCCTCATCTCGTTGCATTATCTCAACACCAACATTATATGCAAAAGCATTATTTACATCAACATTATTTCGGTTCCATCTTTTTCCCGTTAAGACATAATTTATTAAGATCTCTTGATTTTCATCATTTTCAGGTACCTAAACCTCCTTTGAGGTATTATCAATCATTATGTCCTGGGATGCTTCTTGAGAAATTTCCTCCATGTGATGACCATCTTTATCATATGCTCATTTTCTTTTTCGAGGATTTTTATCTTTGGAACCGAGAGGTCTGCCACGCTTCAGGCATGCCTTAGACTCAGCACTAATAGATTGTCCTACTGGGACATCAACTCGAATTGGAGCATCTGCAGCTGGTATATGAGATTTAGTAATTCTTGGTAGGTCAGTGAATGCATCTAGCAATTGATTTGTAATATTTTGTAAATAAATTATCTTTTGAACTTCCAGTTCACATTGATTTGTACGAGGATCTAAATGAGATAATGATAATGCATTCCAATCTATCTCCTTTTTCAGCTGCTTTTTCTCTCCCCCTAATATTGGGAAAACTGATTCATCAAAATGGCAATATGCAAATCTTGCAGTAAATAAATCTTCCGTCATTGGTTCAAGATATTTAATAATAGAAGGAGATTCATAGCCAATATATATTCCCACCCTTTTTTGGGGATCCATCTTTGTGCGTTGTGGTGGAGAAATTGGAACATATACCGCACATCCAAAAATTCTTAGATGGGAAGTGTTTGGCTCTTGACCAAAAGCCAACTGTAATGGGGAGACATTATGATAATTTGTTGGCCTGATGCGCACAAGTGCTGCAGCATGTAAAATAGCATGTCCCCATACTGAAATAGGATGTTTTGTTCTCATAAGCAATGGTCTAGCTATTAATTTGTGGCGTTTGATAAATGATTCTGCTAGACCATTTTGTGTATGAACATGAGCAACAGGATGTTCCACTTTTATTCCAGTTGATAAACAATAGTCATTAAAGGCTTGAGATATGAACTCACCAGCATTATCAAGACGAATAGTCTTAATTGCATAATCTGGAAACTGTGCTCTTAATCTTATTATTTGAGCAAGCAATCTCGCAAATGCCAAGTTGCGAGTTGATAATAAACATACATTTGACCATCTTGTCGATGCATCTATTAAAACCATATAATATCTAAATGGTCCACATGGTGGGTGAATAGGCCCACATATATCACCTTGTATACGTTCCAGAAATGCAGGGGATTCAATCCCAACTTTAATTGCTGATGGTCTAGTAATCAATTTGCCTTGAGAATATGCAGCACAAGAAAATTCATTTAATTGAAGAATCTTCTGGTTCTTCAATGAATGTCCATGTGAACTCTCAATTATTTTGCGCATCATATTAGAACCGGGATGGCCCAACCGGTCATGCCAAATAATAAAATTATTTGGATAAGTAAACTTCTTGTTTACTATGGCATGTGATTCTACCATGCTAATACTTGTGTAGTACAAGCCGGAGGAAAATGAGGGTAATTTTCATGTACATATTTCTTACCCAACTTTATTGTAGTAATATAAAGATATTCAATCTTTCCATCATTTGTAGTCTCAATATGATAGCCTTTTGGCGAATGTCTTTGAAACTTAGCAAGTTTCTTTGAGATCTACTGCTATATAAGGCTTTATCAATAGCCAAATATGTTCCTCCGAGTAATAATAAATTTGCCTTTCCAGAGCCTTCAATTAATTTTGTACTACCAGTTATTGTATTAACACTGGCTTCTTTCATTATCAAATAAGAGAAATATTTCTTATCTCTTAAAATAGTGTGTATTGTGGCACTATCCAGAAGACATATATCATCTTTATTGGTCTTGGATTCAACTGAAGACTGGGGAATTTTCATATTCTTCATAAAGAAATAAAAGTACATCATAATTAGAAATGCAAAGGATTAACAACAGAACGATAAACTAGGCTAGGAATGTAAAGATGACAACACATGTTGATTTGTGGAAATTAAACACATGAAGATTAAACTAGGTGAAAACATAAAATAACATAATTGTATCCCCCAGTAAACTCATTATTCATAAGTTATTATCCTCAAAGAAGTATTCAGCTTCTAAATGAGTCAAATTTGTGAGGCCTTCAAAGTCATCATTTATGTAGGCATTCGCCTCTTTATCAGCAATGTTATTTGCAAGATTTATTTCATCATCATTATTCTGAAAGGTTAAGTTTGCCTCCACATTATTTTGTTTCCTTTTAAAGGAGGATTGATAAATCTTGACAAAATATTCAGGCGTACGGCAAACACGTGCCCAATGACCTTTCATGCCACATCGGTGACAAACATTGTCTTTCACCTTTGAAGGATAATTCTGAGAACCCTTATTGTTCTCTTGTATTTTTACTCCAAGGTGACGATAATTATATCGTCCCCTACCATGTCCACGTCCACGTCCACGTCCATGTCCACGACTATGGCCACGAGGCCCACGACCACGGTAATTGTTTTGTCTTCTTTCAGACTTATCATATGCTGCTACTACATTCACTTCAGGGAATGGAGCAGATCCAGTTGGACGGGATTCATGATTTTTCATCAACATGTTATTATTTTGCTCAGCCACAAGTAGGCATGTTATTAGTTCAGAATACTTCTTAAAACCTCTTTCACGGTATTGCTGTTGCAATACCATATTTGAGGCATGAAAAGTGGAGAGAGTCTTTTCCAATATGTTCTCATCACTGATTGGTTCCCCACATAATTTTAGTTGGGAAGTTATCTGAAAACAGCAGAATTATAGTCACTTACGGTTTTAAAATCTTGAAATCATAAATGCATCCATTCATGTCAAGCTTTCGGTAATACCGTTAGTTATAAGTGGTCATACCGTTCCTTCAAATTATTCTATAATTCGAGTGGATCTTTTACGGTTAAATATTCAGTTTTTAACCCTTCATGGAGATGATGACGAAGAAAAATCATGGCCTTCGCTTTATCCTGATTAGATGATTCTTTGCCTTTAATAATAGTATTTTCAAGACCTTTTGCGGCTAAATGTATTTCAGCGTCAAGTACCCATGACATATAATTATTTCCGCTGATATCCAGTGCCACAAACTCAAGTTTAGATAAATTTGACATGGTGGAAACTATCAATGAAAATAATAGGTTAGTGATAATGATAATTGTATTTGTAAACACTTAAACAATCAAATAACTTACGAGAAATGAATTCAGATAAAATATTGTAAACCTTTATATCATAAATCATTTATTAGCTTAAATTGTAAAATATTAGTTTGCTATAATTAAACTTACTCAAAAGGCAACAATACTCATGTTAATCAATCTTAAAGATTATTTCATTATGTACATAACCACCGCCCAACTCCAACAAAACAGATGTGTAGAATAAATTTTATAGAATGTAGATAAATATAATAAAGTCATGTGATAGTTTTCTTAATCATTTTACCTCATATTCTTATCGAGTATTTTAGTCTTTGTTAAGCTAAAATTATAAAGTGTACTCATTCTTATCCTATTATGTATATATGAGACGAAAATTAGCATAACTATATAAAAGTAGAAGCAAATTCCACCTATAGAATTTTGAACATATAACAATAGTCACTAGCGTTATGAGAGCTAAAAAGAAATGTACCGGTAAGCAAAAAGGTGGATCCGACGTGAGTGAAAACCGAGCTTCGTGCTGATAACGTGTTATAAAATTAGGGTAATATAGCAAGAACAAAATATCATTAAGAGCTAATATATATAAAGAGAGTGACAAATATTTAAAGGGGAATGGAAGAACTTTCTTTCTTCTTCTTTTCACTTATGTCTTTATCTTATAAATGATAGCCATATATATAGGCATAAGAGAAGGGAGAAAAACTGTTGCCAAATGTCATATTTTTGACAAGTGCTAAACATGCAAAGTTCTATTGACAAGTGCTAATCATGCAAAGTTCTATTGACAAGTGCTAGTCATGCAAAGTTTCATTTACAAGCGTTGAAAATCTAGCCAAGTGGCATGGCATGTAAGAAAAATGGCAACCATACATGGAAGGCCATTTCCACAATTACATTTAACATGTATCTCTTAACAAGTGTCTCAAAACTTGTTATGGGGCAACCATTTCATAACAAGTGTGTTTTTATTAGTGGGGTCTAGAGAAGGTGAGAATAATATTTTGATAGAAGTATTATTCTATATGCGTACATCTCAATGTTAGCATATGAAATAATATTTTGATTAAGTATTGTGTATTAAAATATTAATACTACTTTTATTTTATTTTATATAGTGTTAATACTCTCTAAAGTTCAACAGATTTCTTATTTCAATTGTTTAAATTATTCAATATTTTGATTTAAAGAAAATTTTATATAGTTTCAAGATATATAAATTTGATTTATAAACATTTGCGTAATCATATCGAAATAACATTGGGCGAGGAATGAGGTATAAACACATTAACTCTCAAATCTCATAATTTAGTGGTTAGGTCAAGAAGTTTAGAACTTCAGACATGGCTTGAAGACCGATATGTTCTACATTTTTTAACCTAGTAGAAAAATATCGGGCTGAGAGTGAGATCACATGTTTGTTTAGTATCTATTTTTTTTTTGGAACATCGTAGCCTTATTTCTCATAGATACCGTCTTCTTGATACCCAAAATATTGCTAGTAGTCAACCATTTTAACCGCAAGAATATAGTTGCAATTAAATCCCAAAATAATTTGCAACCATGACCTAAGGACAAAACTCCAATAGTGAGACCAAAAGTTGCAATCACAACAATAAAAAATTTAATTTTTGTAAGACAAGTGTGGAGCTTTTGGTCCTTCTCAAACAGCTCGTCGTATTTTTTCTTAATAACTTCAATTTTTTCAATTAGTTTCTCAAATGAATTACTCGCAAATTTTCGTAACACAACTTCTTTAGTTAAAATGTCTTAAAACAGCTCAGGGTGAGTTGTATCTGTTGATGGTGGTCAAAGATAACTAGCCGAACATAATAATAGTGAAGCAATTGAGGAAGAAGTTGACGGTGGTCAAAGACATGGTGGCCTAGTAATTTTTCTGCGGCAATCGATTGAAACTAACATTTAATGGAGTATCACCGGTTGATGGTGGCAGAACGCAACAACATTTAGTTGTCGTCATTCAAGGTTTTTAGGGTTAGTTTTGAAGGGTTCGAGTTTGATTTTACACATATGTATATTTAGAGTTTAGTTTATGCTCTCCTTACATTACTATCATCAACCACCAATTTATCACGTAACCGATACATTCGAAATATGAAGAACACAATGTACATTATATTTTTCCCAAAATCTTAATCTCGTATAATGTGCAATTATATCAATTATTTCATGTTTGATAATTTATTTGAGATTCGGGTAGATTGATGGTTAGAATCAACTTGTGAATCAAGTTTTCTAAAAAATTGCTATCAGAGCCACATTTTTCAAACATAAAGGACATATATTATTAACTGATATTTTTGTAGTCCAATAAATACATACTTTAGTTAGAAAATCAAGCTTTTTTAATTGATAATTGCTTATGTATATTTATACATATAATAGTTTCATTTAAACCTATTTGTAACAACTTTCTAACTATACAATGTACAAACAACATACCCAATTTTGTCCCACAAGTGGGATCTGGGGAGAGTAAGGTGTACGGAATCTTTATCCCACCAATGGGGATAGGTTGTTTTCAATAGACCCTCGGCTAGAGAAAATATTTAGAAAATATGTTTGCAAAATAATATAAAATATCATGCTAAAGAAAATGATAAAGCTACAACACATCCAAAATAACAGATAACAGCAGAAGATATAACGACAAACTATACAGTGTACATTTAAACATATCTTTAATCACACATGCACATTTGAAGCCCGATTTATGTTATATTTCCATTTGCAAATTCATTAATTACAAATACATTAAATTAGCCATACATTCAAAATGGCTCTAGTAATTTGAATCCACAAAGTCTTTTATCATATTTATACTACAAATCAAACACAATATAATAAAAAAAAATTACGAACCCACAAAAAATCTTTTAGCATAACATCCAAAATCCAAAATAAGATTATTATTATTATTATTATTATTATTATTATTATTATTATTATTATTATTATTATTATAGCAAATTTCACTTCATTAAAGTTAGACGTTCGTTTTTAAATCAAAAGTACACATTTATGCATATTTGGAGTATAGATTTTTATCTATTTATGCTAAAAGCATCACCCACAAACTGTAAAGTAGTCAACACATTCACAATAAATCTAACTATAATTCATATTATTAATTTTCAAAAAGTATGAAACAAATAATTGTTCAAAATTACGACTGCTCAATAAAATAGGATACCTAAAGCTAAAATTAATAGCATACGATAGATTTTTTAATAAAATTCATGTATGATCTTATTTAATTTTTTCTCTTTTAGCTTTTTGAGAAGTAAAGCTATAAATTATTTTTTTAAAAGTATATTCTTTCATATATCTGTTAATGAACAAAAGGCTAGTAAAAGAAAATAAGGTAAAAATAAGAAAATAAAATTGTTATTTAGTTAATGGATTATAAAAGTTTTCATATTTCTATTGTATTGGTCATGACTGTAGTATTATAGTAAATACTCTTTCCAAGTTTTGAGTCTCTAGTTTAGTTTTCAAGTTTTTGGTTATAAAACTCCACTTAATTTTTTGAGCTTTGAACTAAATTACTCAAACATCCATATCAATCAACAAAATATTTGATAAAAAGAACTAATATATTGTATTGAAACAAATGATTAATATTTATAACTTTAAGATAATTTTTATCAATGGAGATACATTTATTAAAATTAAAAATTTGGGGACTTTTGACTTTAGAGGCCTAAAACAAAAGCTTTAATTAATTCTCAGTCATTTTTCTTTTCATTTCCATCTATAGCTTAAGGGGATTCCACCACTTAACCCTACATCACAAGATTTAGAAGATAATAATTCGTTCCACTTATAAACAGTCATAAGAAGAATGATATGTGTACGTTTTATTAGAGACTAACTCATGTTCACATTTGTTAATAATCCAGTTCTAATATGTGTAGCTTGTCACATCTTAAATAACTAGTGCTGCTACTGATTAACATTTATTTTAAGAGAACCCTTATCAATGTAAAGGGAAAACTACATTAAGAGAATCACAAACGTTTTTATCATACATTCAAAAACCAACATGGTTATTTAGAACCTTTTTGTTTTTGCTTATAAGTAAGCAAGCGTTGGTTGGAGTATTTATACGATAAAAAGTACAAAGAACAAAGAATAAAACGTATTTAGAGTTTTTCTAAAGCCAAACACAAAATATATTCTAAAGGAAGTAAACCCACAAACACCACACATTCAAAAATCCAACATGATTATTACACTCCATGAAGTACTAAGAACAAAGAATAAAACATAGTAGGAGTTTTTCTAATTGAAATAAAAATTGGGCTTAGTTGCTAGTCACTAGTTAAAAATGTATTTTTGACTTAGTAGTGGTAGTTTATAGGAATTTTTACACAAAAGTACAATTTTTAGAAGTTAATTACAAAACATAGCAACATTTTATCAAAATTACCCTCTATAGAGGAAAACCAAAAGTTAATTACAAATATAGCAACTTAGGTTAAAAAATATTGCTATTTTGATTTATTTCTTTATTTTGCTACAGTTTTGGATATTTTTTTATAATTTTCTAAATATTGGTTCTTCTATATAATATATTTTCCTCATTTTTTACACAGTTTCAAAATTTTCCAATTATTGCTCCCTGTTCACGCGTTTCAGCGCCGTTTCTGCTCATGTCCATTGTATCACCGTCTTTTTTCCCTTAGTTTTCTCCCCCACGTTCTCCGCTATCATCACTGTTTTTGAACCGTTTTCATAATTGTTTTAGCGTTTAAATTGTCGGTTTTTTTCATTTTTAGGGTTACACTTTTTTCATCTTTTTTTTTTTAATTTCAATGTCTAATCCTAGTTCGTCTTCTGATACTAGGGAACTTAGGAGTAAAACGAAACATGATACAAATGTTTCTAAAAGTGGGTCGAAATCTGTTTTTAAATTTAAAGTTCCTATTTTTAAGTCGTCAGAAACCCTGCAACAATTGAAGCGTGTAATGCGGTCGTCTGCGTCTTCTTCTATGGGTAAAGGTAAAGGTAAAATTGTGGTTGATGATAATGATTTTGAAGAAGATACTCCACCATTGAAGAAAAGCCGGATTTCTGTGCTGGCTGATGTAGCATTACAGGAACTTCTGTTTCTTTTTTGTTTTTTGTTTCGTTTTCCTGTTTTCTGTATCTATTTATTTATTTTGTTGTTTTTTGTTGTATTTGTTGTGGTGTTGCATGTGTTTGTACTGTATTTTACAGTTTTATTAGTGTATTTTTACCGTTTCTGTAGTGTTTTACTGTTTCTGCTGTGTGTTTTAGTGTTTCTGTAGTGTATTTACTGTTTCTGTAGTGTTTGTACTGTTTATGTATTTTTTTACTGTTTCTGTAGTGTATTTACTTTTTCTATAGTGTATTTACTGTTTATGTGTGTTTTACTGTTCCAGTAGTGTAAATTACTGTTTCTGCATTGTACTTAATTTTTTTAAACTGAGTTTGGTTTTTTCTTTTTAAAGTGTGTCATTTTATATACCCCAGGATTTTATTTAGAAACAGTTCCATCTACAGCTTACTATGGATGGGGATATTGCAATACATTTGAAGGATGTCTTAAGTACGGTGCAGTTGGAAATGTTCAAAAATACATGTTTTGGTTATTTGTTACAGGTAGAATATTTGCCCGTTCAAACTCAAATGCTTCGGTCTTTGTTGGTGCGGGAGATTGAGTCCTTCAAGCCTCGTACATTTGAGGTTTGTGTGAATTGTTCGTGTTTGCAATTCAGGTTGCGTGAGTTTGAATTAGTGTCGGGGTTAAAGTTCTATGGGGATACACTAAGTTCTCTTGATACGAGTGGTCCAAATCGGTTGATGATGAATTGAAAAGTTAGAATCAACCAATTTAGTTAAAACTAATTTATATTTTGATGCAAAAGATATTAAATACAAGTAAAATAAAATAAAAGTAACGACAACCGTGGTTGCAAAATTTATGAGAATTGAGATCTTATTACCAAAATTTCGAAGAACTTTTCAAAATTAAAGTATTAACTATAGTTAATATGTTGGTCAAGTTAATTTGATCTAAGCCTTTAAAATTTAAAATAGACAAGTGTCAACCATCTGAACATACACTTGAGGAAATCGAGAGAAAGTGTAATGGAGTGGATCCAAATCCACCCCGACGCCACAATTCCCTCTTATTCATCTTCTCCAAATGCTCTTCCGAAAACTCCATTCTCTCCTCCAACCAACCCCTCCCCCCCCCCCCCCCCCCCGCTTTTCTTCAGTGCTCCGATGTTGAAACTCTAGCATACCTTTTACTAACACTAGGAATCGATGGATAATATTTTTTTGGGTTATTGAATTCGAGAAAAGGAAATGAGTGAGATAAGATTGGGATAAACCTGTGATTTTGTCTTTCAAAAGGTTTCAAGTTATGCCTGTTAGTTTTTGGGTAAAATCAAAGATGAGTGATATGAGACAATTATTTTATTTTGGAATTTAGTAGCTAATCCACGCAACTTCCAAGAATTTAAAAATGATGTTGCTCATTTTCGGCAATACTTATGCCCTTTCTTTAATTTTGAGTAGAAATTTTCAAGCTCATTCAAATATTTTTGAGCTTGAAAGTTTTGAATACGAAATTTTAAGTTTTTATTGATTCAAAGTGGGTGTTGTAATATATTAGGGATAAATTTCATAAACCTCCCCTTAGGTTTAGCTCATAACACTGACCTCACTTGTGGTTTATAATATTATGCCAACCTCCCTTATTTTAAATTTTCTGTAACAATTCTTTTAATATGACTACTTTGCCCTTTCTTACACTCTTTCTATTTAATTAAATAAATCTTCATATACTTCTCTTCTAAAAGAATAATTTTGCCAGACCCACTCCTTTATCAACTCTAAAACTGATAGTTTGTGAGATTCCTAACCAATCAACAGAATTAGTTCCAACTCTTTTATATTGCATTTTAATATTTATTGATGGTAGAAGCATTAATACCTAAAACTCATGATTAAAATAGGTAGAAACGGAGAAAAGCTGTATGCATATATATTGCCTCACACTTCACAGTTAGAATGCCCAGTTCTTATGAGTTATGAATGTTGAGTTTAAGTTTATACTAAGTTTTGATAATAACAAAAAGGACACATCACTAATGAATGACGTACATTGCAGGACTATCAAGGAAGATTCTTTTGGAAGATCTGAATTGTAAAGAAGGATTGTCGATCGTTATTAAGGGGAGTCAGCTATGGAAAGTCAGATCTCAAGCGCGCTAATCTTGTGGGACTTGTCCCAATAAGCTCTTGCCTTCTTCTTCAAGAAGATATTTATATCTTCTAGAGAATCAAATCTCTTGGGTCAATCTCTCTATTCCTCAATCTCAGTCAATCATATCTTCTATCAAGGAAAGTCTCCTCCGTCATCCTCCGTTGATCGTGCATAGCAAATCTGGCGTATCTCAATCTTTCAATGGGCAACTCTGGATGTTCACTATTTATACTTGGGGTCTACTGGAGATTTACTTGCGCTTCTACTTACAATCTACTTTCTCTCTAAGTCTTTTACTTACTACACTATATTCCTAAGAGTCTACGAGTGATCAATAGAAAAGAAAGAGAGTTCTTGTAGAGAGGTAATAGTTGTGTCATAGAAGTTGGTCTGATTATCTATAAATCAGACAAGATCGTTGGTGGTGAGCGAAGGGTTAAAACCATCAGTTAAAGGACGTTTTTGGTTAACGACAAGCCATAAATCTATTTGTGTTCTCAAAGAGCTTGAAGCGAGATAACTCCCTTGTGACCCAAGGGGACTGGATTAGGAACCATTTGATTCTGAACCAGTATAAAATTATTGTGTTCTTTACTTGTTTATTGCTGCCTTTTCTTTCTGCAAAGTATTTGAATTATTGCCTAAGTCGACTAATAACTTAATAAGTCGACTAAATTTTTAAGTCTGAACAATTCACCCACCCCCCTCTTGTATTCATCAATTAGTATCAGAGCTTGGACTCACAATATTTTGTTTTGCCTTACAGCAAGTGAGAAAAGATTATGTCTTCACACGTTATTAATGGAGCTCTTCTGCAAGAGGGAACTTCTGCCACCCAACCTCCTTACTTCAGTGGTAAGCATTATGGTCATTGGAAGATTCGTATGGAAACATATGTAAAATCGGTTGACTATAAGGTCTGGCGTGTTATCAAGAAGGGACCCTATGATATTCCTACTACCAAGCCTACAAACAAAGAAGGAGATCCTCAAAATGTTCCGACTGATCTTGATATGGACGACTATACTGACGAACAAAGAGAGGTTATCCAACTCAACTACAAAGTTGTGAGTATTCTTTACAATGCTTATCCAGCTGTGAAACTGCTAAAGAAATATAGGATAAATTGGAAGTCACCTATGAAGGAACCAGCAAAGTTAAAGAAACTAGAATCTATCTTCTAGTATATGAGTATGAATTATTTCAAACGAAAGATGGTGAGTCTGTGGAAGAAATGTTTGCCAGATTTACCGAAATTATTGGAGAACTCAAAGCCCTTGGAAAGATCTATACCAAAGGTCATTAACATAGAAAGTAGAGATCTGAACAAGATTTCATATGATGAACTCAGAGGTGATCCGATTGCCTGTGTGAAAACTCATCTGAAACGCAACACTATGGAAGAGAAAAAGAAACTGTGGCTTTCAACACTACAGTAGAAGAAGTCGACTATGACCAGGAAGTTGAAGAAGATGATATTCAAGAACAGCTTGGTATGATGTCAAGAAACTTGAATGGTCTAGTTAACAGAAGAAGACAGTTCAGAAAGGGAAAAGTTCCGTTCAAGAAAGATCAATCAAATTACAAAAATGAGGGACGTTGCTATGAATGTGGCAAGCAGGGTCACATTGTAAACAACTGCCCCGAGGCAAAAAGAAAAGGAAGGAACAGATCTTACGCAACATGGAGTGATGAGGACGTAGCTGACACTGAGCAGGAAGAAGCAGCAAATATTTGTTTTATGGCCTCAGACAACTCTACCAGCAGTGGAATTCCTTCAAATGACTCAAGTGAGGTACGCTGTGAATTTTGCATTAAAAACTCTAGAAATCTAGATGAAGTTATAGATGAACTTGAAAAGGCACTTAAGAAAATTAAGAGGTTAAGCAAAGAGAAGGAGGAATGGGAAATGAAGTTAGAAGTGGTTGAAACTGAAAATGAATTCTTAAAGGAAGAAATGAATCAACTAAGGTTCAAACTGAATAGTTATCGAAAATCCACTAGTCATAGCTCAGTTAGATCTAACAATTTCTAAAGATCTGCTAAATCTTCTACATCAACTTCATCTATCACTAAAACTCAAAATATGCCTATTTGCTATCATTGTGGAGAACCAGGATATGTGTTTAGAAGATGTCAAAGAGAAATCCTGGAAAATGGATTTGGAGACCAAAGGTCAAAAGTGAGGCTAGCACGTCTAAAGCTAACCTGCAAGGACCCAAGCAAACTTGGGTACCTAAAATACTTAAATTCTTTGTTTTGCAAGGACACCACAAAAAGGCAATGAAAATGGGAAAATAGTTTCTATATAGTGGATGCTCCCGACATATGACTGGTGACAAACGACTGTTCAAATCAATAACAAGGATCGATGGAGGTTCTGTAAAATTTGGAGGAGATGCTAAAGGAAAGATCGTTGGTATATGTATCATCTCGTTAAGTCCTTCTTGTGATATCAAAGAAGCCTTTCTGGTTGATGGACTTAAACATAATCTTCTGAGCATTAGTCAACTATGCGATGGTGGGTACAAGGTAAAGTTCGAATCTAGCAGATGTATCATTCATGATAACAAAGGTAAAGGTTTTCTCTCTGGCTCTAGAGAAAATAATATTTATGTTCTGAACAACGGTAAAGCATCTTCAGGTAAGCATTTGTGTCTTGCATCCATTACAAATGATCCCTGGACATGGCATAGAAAGTTAAGGCATGCTAGCATGTCTTTAACTGAGAAACTGTCAAAGCATGATCTAGTCATTGGTCTACCCAAACTAAATTTTTTAAAGGATCATATTTGCGATGCATGTCAGTTAGGAAAACAGACCAGAACCTCCTTTAAAGGAAAAGATATTGTTTCAACTTCTAAACCGCTTGAACTACTGCATATGGATCTTTTTGGTCCAACCAGAACCACTAGTATAAGAGGTAAAAGATATGCTTTTGTGATAGTTGATGATTACTCTCGTTTTACTTGGGTTTTTTTCTTATCTCATAAAGATGTTGCATTTAAAAGTTTTGAAGTGTTTTGCAAGAAGGTTCAAAGAGAAAAGGGATACTTCACTTCTACCATCAGAAGTGATCACGGAGGTGAATTTGAAAGTAAGATGTTCGAAGATTACTACAATTCACAAGGATTCACCCACAACTTCTCCTCACCTCGAACTCCCCAACAAAATGGAGTTGTAGAGAGAAAGAATCGAACCCTCCAAGACATTGCAAGAACTATGTTGGTCGAACACTCCCTTCCAAATCAATTTTGGGCTGAAGCGTAAGTACTGCATGTCATATCTTAAACATGTGCCTTATTCGTTCATACTTCAAAAGACCCCCTATAAACTCTAGAAAGGTAAACGCTCCAATATAAGTTATTTTTATCCATTCGGGTGTAAATGTT
This sequence comes from Petunia x hybrida, assembly GCA_037355625.1. Lineage (NCBI taxonomy): Eukaryota > Viridiplantae > Streptophyta > Magnoliopsida > Solanales > Solanaceae > Petunia > Petunia x hybrida. The sequence goes on along the minus strand of JBBBVM010001033.1, from coordinate 208,679 downwards.
TTATTCATAAAAATGGAAAAGATAATCTTGGCAAGTTTGACCCACGTAGTGAAGGCATATTTCTAGGATATTCTACCACTAATAGGTCCTACAGAGTTTTTAATAAAAGGACACTATCTGTTGAAGAGTCAATGCATGTAGTGTTTGATGATTCTTTGACCAGTGTCGAGAAGGGTAGTGATGCAGATGAAGAAGAAATTACCAAGACTCAGCCGAAGGATCCAGAAATCTCCGCAACTACCTCTGAGCCTCCAAAGATGATGTCTCAAGGAACTGAAGAGTCAGCTCCTGTCTCAGACCATTCTGAGTCGACTACACTTGCAAATCTCAAAGAATTGGAAGTGGTAGTACCAAATGAATGGAGAAGTGATCCCGACTATCCGCAGAAATACATCATTAGAGATCCACGGGAAGGTATGAAAACTATAAACTCTCATAAATCTAACCTGGCTTTCATTTCACAGATTGAGCCCAAGAAAATAAATGAAGCACTTCAAGACGAATCATGGGTTCATGCCATGAAAGAAGAGCTTGACCAGTTTGAGAAAAATCAAGTATGGAAGCTGGTTCCCAAGCCTCAGGAAAAATCCATTATTGGTACCAAATGAGTTTTTCGAAACAAACTAAATGCAGAAGGTAAAGTGGTAAAAAAACAAGGCTCGTCTCATCGCTCAAGGATATTCTCAGATAGAGGGAGTCGACTATGACGAGACATTTGCCCCTGTTGCCAGACTTGAATCTATTCGCATGCTTCTAGCTTATGCATCTCACAAAAGGTTTAAACTGTTTCAAATGGACGTAAAAAGTACTTTTTTGAATGGTTTTATAAAAGAGGAAGTTTATGTAAGACAACCTTCAGGTTTTGCATCTTCCATAGCGCCTCCCCGCCTGCATCAATCACATATGTTGCACCTAACAATACACTGCAGATAATATATATGAGTGAGTCATGTGTAAAAATGTTTTGAGGTAAATAAACTTATCCAAAACAAAGACGGTGAGGAAAAATAAAAGAGCAAGATGCTGTTTTAAAGTCCAAGCTGTCTCACATGAATCAGAAACTTTAGGAACTAGAAATACATAGAATTCAACTAAATCCAAGGATGGGATTGGACAATCAATAGGACAATTTTCAATATGCAAACTTCTAAGAAATTTTTCATACTTCTTAGTTTATACGCATATAAAATGCAAGACGAAGCTAACTGATACAACTTGGTCTTTTGAATATGAGTTGCTTTTGAACACTTCTAACCCTAGACTTAATCAATTCTAAATTCCACCATAACAGTTTAAATCACAGATAATACACCATACTAAAGCTTCCGTGAAATTTTGTACAACAAAAGTAAACCATCAGCAAGATAGCTCATCTTTGATCAAGGTCTGCACTACTTCATTGACTACTAGGCCACACCTAGGTGGTAATATTTAAGACCATTAATGTGTTATCTGAATGAAACATGTGCAAATGGAGCACATGAATATTGAGAATTTCATATAGCCAGCTCAAACTAGTATGAGATTGATATGCACTTACAGGAACTATGCCTCAATTACATACAAGATGATGTTGGCTATATGAATCCTAATTGACCATGTAATTCCTAAACAAGTTGGGGTTAAGCTCAACGCATGCCATCATGATACTTAAAAAAAAGGCAGTGGAAGATTGATATGCAGTTCTTGTTTTGATTTTTATCTTTATTCCCAATGGCTAGTAGCGCACGGTATAATCAGTTGATAATAGGGCCCTCCCCCACACTTCTTCAGTTTAATAACAGTCTTTTTGTTTGTGGCGAGGTTTAAACATGTGATATGCGCCTAACTCACACGTCACAAGCTAAACTCTACTGCTAGACCAAATCCCAAGTGGCGATGTGTAGTTATTGTTGTACCACTAGGGAGCATAACATAACTACGTCTCAATCAAATACCATCATAAAAATAGAACAAGTTTAAGTAACATGCACTAACGATAGTAGAAAATATTTACACAATTAAATCACTTATTAGGTGTTATTACAAGAAAATTCCCTCAATAAACATTACTAATAGTTAGTCTAGTAAAACTAGTAAAAACATTCCTATCACATGTTAAAATTCACAACAGTAAAAAGAACTACGTATACACAGTAACATAACAGTAAAAACTTACCCAAACCGGATAACATAAATAGAAAAGCAAAGGTGAAAAGAAACTTACCCAGCTAATGAAGCATTGAGAAGAAACGCCTTAGTGGTGATGAACTTCAAAATCATTTTCAATTTAGAAACAACACTACCCGAACCTCCATCAGGGGCCGACTATATCCATACCCGAACATGTACCCATTTCCCTAACTACTCTTATAATTACTACGGTAATTATAACTACTATTACCGCTGTAATTATTATTATTATTATTATTATTATTATTATTATTATTATTATTATTATTATTATTATTATTATTATTATTATTATTATTATTATTATTATTATTATTATTATTATTATTATAATCAGCATGTTTACGATCGTCAATTAAAGTCTCGTAAGCTTCAGAGACTTGTTTGAATTTGAGTGTGGCGGTTTCTTTTAAATGATTTGATGAATGTGCGTGCTTGTCTGGGTGAAATTTCATTGCTAATTTATGAAACGCTTTTTTTATTTCTTCTTTGCTTGCACTTTTTGTTAACCCTAATATTTTGTAGTGATCCATTTTTTGTTTGGATTGGGAGGATTTTGGAGGAAATGGGAAGGTGGGTTTAGAGTTTATGTGTTTGTAGCAATGGCAGAAAAAGTGAGAAATACTTGACGTCGTGGAGCTTCCATGGCCGTGAGGAATTCTCAACCGAGCAAATAAAGAAGAAATCATTCGTGAGAGCTATTGTGTGCAAGAGCAGAAGCAAGGCAGCAGAACCTGACGGAGCTGCAGTTTCATAGTGATAGTCTGTCTGTCTTAGTTATCTGTTATAGGTTATTGAGTTGTAATCTATCCGCTTGTTAAGAAGCATAAAGTAGAGGTTACTTTTTGGTGAGGTAGTTCAACCTGACAAGCTAACGTGTGGCTGGGAAGATTCTAGGTACTAGGAGCTCTAGTTCCTTGATTGCATTGCGTTGTAATCTAAAACTTAGTTCAGCCTGACAAGCTAACCTGTGGCTTGGAAGGTTTTAGGTACTAGGAGGTCTAGTTCCTTGATTGCATTGCATTGTAATCTAAAACTTGCTCAGTTTCCTTTAGTGGAAGGTTTAAATCCCAATAGTTTGGTCGTGGTTTTTGATCCCTTGAGCAAGGATTTTTCCACGTAAAAATCTCTGTGTTCCTTATGTTTCCGCATTGTGTTAAGTTTCAGAGATAGGTGAAACTTGCAAGAAACCTGGTTCTTTGTTAGTTGGGCGAACAAGTCAACAACAAGTTTTAGAAGTTCGAAAATCGGGTAAGGACACTATTCACTCCCCTCTAGTGTCTTACAGAGGTGCACCAAGTGCAACATAGTGCAAAAAAAGTATGGAAATAGTGTAGAAACAATACAAAAACGTAGAAATAATACATGAACGCAAAACTAGTGCAAAAACTTAGAAATGCTGTAGAAAAGTGCAGAAAAAGTGTAGATACAAGAAGAAACACTAGAAACAATCAGATACATGTAAAAATATTCAAAAAATAGTGCATAAACAGTTAGATACAATATATAAATACTAAGATACTGGGACATACATAGGATATATAATAAAATAAAATAAAATAAAAAGATAAAAAAACTCCAAACCTGGTAGAAAAATACCAGATCCGACCGAAAAAACATCATAATCGGTCGGAAAACATTAGATATGGTCGAGAAACAACAAATATTATTTGGAAAAAACTATTTTTGAACAACAAATAACATATTTGAATGAAAAACTTATTAAAATTGACCGAAAAACTTCAAATTAAATTATAAAACATCAAACATGAGCAAAAATCAACAGAGCTACAATTTTTTTCAATTCAAAGTTGCTCTGGTGGCAATATTGGGGAAGGTGTCCGGTGGCAGCAATAAGGATAAAGGGTCCGGCAACGATAGTGAGGGAAGGGTCCGCCGGCAGTAAGAAGATGTATTCTACTTCCACTCACGATCGACTTTCTCTCTAATCTTTGGACTACCTTCATTTCAATCTTAATAATTCAATTAAAACAATGGGAAAGGAAAACTACCCAGCTAAGAAAGCATTGAGGAGAGACGACCAGGTGGTCATGATCTTCAAAATCATCTTCAATTTAGTAACAACAACACTACCCAGACCTCCATCAGCGGTACTACACCCATTCCCGAACCCGTACCCATTTTCATAACTATTATGGTAATGGTAACTACTACTATTAAAGTTGTCGCAATTATTCGTAGAATTTAGATAATTATTATTATACCAAATATTATATCAGGACGTTTACGACCATCAATTAAAGTCTCGTAGGCTCGAGAAACTTTTTTGAATTTGAGAGTAGTTTTTTCTTTTGAATGTTTTGACGAATGTGCGTGCTTGTTTGGATGAAATTCCATTGCTAATTTACGAAATGCTTTTTTTTTTAATTTCTTTTTTGCTTGCACTTTTTGTTAACCATAATATTTTGTAGTGATCCATTTGTCGGATTGAGGGAAGTTTGGAAGAAATTGAAAAGGTGGTTTTAGAATTATGTATTTGTATCCATGGGCTACGTGACCTCGCGGAACTTCCATGGCCGTGAGGGCTTTGTTAATGGAGGTAATAACATAAAGTTTTTAATTTTCTCGATGTATAGAAAAAGTCAAAATTTAAAGTAAAATATTTTACAAATACGTAGAAACCATACAAATTTGTACAGTAATATTGTGTAACTATAATAAAATAAAACGATTACTCCGCGATTTAATTTAAAGTGGTCTAATAAACTGAATTTAGTGGCTTGGCATTTTTTCAACTCCAATAAAGTCTTTCAAATTACAAAAAAAAATATTAGTAACGGCTTAGCTGGGTTGGGCGTCACAAAGAAAGTTCGAAGCAAATTCTTATAAACTAGACATAATCTTAAGTTTTGGATACAATTTTAGCTCTTCGTGCCATTCAGCTAACCTATAAATTCAGATAAGGAATTCATTAAACTGTGGATGTTATATCTGTATAGATGTAATACAATCTTACAGATTTCAATGGAACAGTTCGCTCAAAACAGTCGTTTTTCGAAAAAAATTTAGCCACAACTAGAGTCACTTTTTCCATATTGGCGCTATTATTGCAGAATTCATGCTTAGTTGCTATTAAATAAATGACTATATATAGTCGTGGTTATCTTGCAAAACTCAGCAATAATGGTACCTGCTTATAGGCTTCTCTTGTCAATATTTGTGTAAACAAGTAAATTTTATTGGATCAAAATCCATGAAATAAAATGACTATATATTAAATTCGAGATATATTAGTCCAAATATATTAAATGGGCTAGTATAATTGGGTTAATTATATAGGTCCAACATCCGAATCCATTGGGCCACAAATGATAAACATACTTTATTAGCCCAAAGCTAATGGATATCATCTTATCCTAAAGGCCCAAATCAGTGCCACATGTGCAAGGGACGTGGCGCCAAGTCAAATTATAAAGCCAATAGGATTATGCCATATGCCAATGACATGGCAATCCTAGTCAAATCCAAATGGCCAATAAAAATGTGCCATGTGTACAAGTGACACGTTCTGGCCAATCAAATGCGGCCTTGTCACTGCTTAAATCTGATTGGTCGGTCTACGGGCCAAGGCCCGTTAGGTCTTCTTGGAGCCCACTCCATCCCATATCTATATAAAGGGGTCAAATCTCTCATTTGAGAGGAGAAGAAATCAAGAGCAAGAGGAATTCATAACAAGAAGCAACAAGGAGCTCGTGGATCAAACGCTACAAGTTTCTTAAAAGCTGCAAGGAATTTCTACAAGTTCTAAGGATTCAAGCATTAAAAGGAAGATTCAAGATCAAGCTCAAAAGCCCTTGGATCATTACTTAAAACTTGTATTTGAAAAGACGAATCATAGAGATTGTAACACTCATATTTTGATAAATAAAATATATTGTTGCAATATTTTCTTGTCTCGATATTTATTTTCTTGACGCGAATTTAGTTGTTACAAATTTTGGCACGCCCAGTGGGACAATCTCTACCTCTCATCTCAACTTTTCAACTCTCAAAGTTCAATAACATTGAGATGGCTTCTAAGAACACCAACTCAAAATCTTCTGCTGCTGCTTGCAAAATCTGCTTGGCCTCATGATCTTGATGCCAACTCTAAGTTCTCCTCTGAAGTTGAAAGCGTCATGAATGCTACTAAGGGAAGCTTTGGACCAGTTACGAGGAACAAAGCAAATTTGTTTGGACAACAAGCACTCCAAGTGCCGTCCACATTGACTCCAACATTTAATTTTTCAACTTCGAAAGGAGCTGGATCCTCTACTGGTGGATTGGAGGAAGAAAGCAATGTTGCTGAAATTGTCGAAAGAGCTTTAGCTCGGCTTAGCGTTTCTGGATCTAAGAAGAAAATCATGAAAGAACGCGATGATGACTCGAGTGCTGGATCATCTCCAACCGCATCGCCGGACATAGGCAAATCAAGGATTAATCTGTGGGAAAATTCATGCTACTCTCCATCATCTCCAATAGCCGTGCAAGCAATGGCAACCAATACTTTAACGATGGAGGAACAACTTGCAAGCTTGGCAAAGGCGATTGATAGCTTGACAAACTATGTCAAAAATCAAGACGCTCGCATCAACAAAATGGAAGGCATGATGGAGGGCGAATCTAGCCATGAGCCAGGGAAGCGTCCAGAAGTTCAAGAAATAAATACTCCAGCGAAGCAAGCGACACCTGCTAAGGAAATCCAAGTTTCTGCTGATGGAGTGATTCCAATTGATCAGCTAAAGGAGATTATTATGGGGACGATTAAGGATAAGTACGAGGTTGCCTCCAAGTCTTCTCTCGCATACGCGAAGCCGTACACTGCAAGGATTGATAGCTTAAAGATGCCCGCTGGTTATCAACCCCCAAAATTCCAACAGTTCGACGGAAAGGGAAATCCAAAGCAACATGTGGCGCACTTCGTTGAAACATGCAACAATGCTGGAACATATGGAGATTATCTTGTCAAGCAATTCGTTCGCTCACTTAAGGGAAATGCCTTTGATTGGTATACGGACCTCGAGTCTGGTTCCATTGATAGTTGGGAGGAGCTGGAGTACGAGTTTCTCAATCGCTTTTATAGCACAAGGCGTACTGTGAGCATGATAGAGCTCACAAATACTCGCCAACGAAAAGAAGAACCAGTTATCGATTTTATTAATCGATGGAGGAATGCAAGTCTTAACTGTAAAGATAGGCTAAGTGAAGCGTCGGGAATAGAGATGTGCATTCAAGGCATGCATTGGGGGCTTCGCTACATCCTGCAAGGAATAAAGCCTAGGACTTTTGAAGAGTTGGCCACACGCACTCATGATATGGAGCTGAGCATTGCTGCCAGTGGAAGTGAAGGACCGCCTGTCTATGAGTCTCGCAGAGGAAAAGACAAGCAAGAAGTCAAGAAATGGAGCAAGGTGGCGCCCAAGGCCGAAAATAAAGAATCTATGAATGTTGATACTGCACCTTTGAAGTTCACCACAAAGGTAAGCAAGAAGCAAAGCGTGAAGACGACTTCGTTTAAGGACAGGCCAAGTCGAAAGTTGACATTAAAGATGCAAGAAAGGGAATATCAATTTCTAGATTCCGATGTTCCCGCAATTTTTGATGAACTTCTAGAGTTAAAGTTCATTGAGCTACCAGAGATGAAGCGTCCCAATGAAGCTGGAAAGACGAATGATCCGAATTATTGCAAGTATCATCGACTCGTGGGGCACTCACTTGAGAAATGCTTCATCTTCAAAGATAAAATAATGGAATTGGCCAATGAAGGGAAGATTGAACTGCAAGATAAAAAGGAACAGGCGAACCAGGTTTCCATCATGTTTGGCTCGCACGACCCTGTGGTGATCTGCAATTTCGTTGAAGGATTTGAAGAGAACGACGTCATGATCAAGTTTGGCGACTTCGAACCTATCTTAATAAATCAATCGCTACAACTCGCCAAACTAAATGTGCAGAGCTTGGAGCAAGCATCATTGTGAAGCTCAAACTGATCAAAGAGATGATGAAGGTTGGATACTAGTGACTCGGCGTAGGCGCTACAAAATGAAGTCACGAAATGAATCAGCTGAGCAATCAATAAGGCAAAAGGTGGTGAAAAAGGCAGAAAAGAAAAACGCCTTTCGACGTCCACAAAAGGCAAGGGTGGAGGTTTACCACTATCAAAAACCGCGCCAGCCAGTGACTCTTGAAGAGTTCTTTCCAAGTTGGTTTCGCACGGAGATTCCTAAGGGTGATATTAAGGCTTCATGTTGTAATGCTGATAAAGAAGAAGAGAAGAGTGGAACATCAGAGTTGTTGCCACCGGCACAATCAGAAAAGCTCATTGAGCCTATCTCCCAAGAAGCGAATACTTGTGAAGCAAAGATCACCTTTACAAATGATGACATTCTACTTGGGGAGACTCCTCATAATCGTCCCTTATTCGTGGTTGGCTATGTTAATGAGCAAAGAGTGAATAGAATCTTGATTGATGGAGGATCTGGAGTCAACATCTTGCCTATCCGCACGCTGAAGGAACTTGGCATCTCTATTGAAGAACTAACGCAAAGTCGCTTGTTGATTCAAGGATTCAACCAAGTGGGGCAAAGGGCTATAGGTGCCTTAAAAATGGATCTCACCATTGGAGAGATGACTTCAAGTGCATGGATGCATGTGATCGACGCAAGGACTTCATATAATGTCTTGCTTGGTAGGCCTTGGATACACGAGAACAAAGTGGTTCCATCCACTTACCACCAATGCCTAAAATATCATGAGGGTGGAGTTGAAAAGACGGTCGTTGCTGATGACAAGCCATTTACTAAAGTAGAGGCACACTTCACCGATGCAAAATTCTACTTGAAGAATGTCGTGGGAGGAGTAAAAGCCGATAATAAAGCAACAACCAAAGATGCCGAGCTTGTAGCTAAAAGGGCTGAGGTGGCAGCTGGTAAAGCAAAGTTGTAGCTGATGGAGGTCAAGTTCTCTTTAATCAAAGTAACTTACACAAGGCAAATGTTGCAGCTTCGAGCAAGAAAATAAGTCCTACATTTCGCTACGTTCCAAAATTGAAGAAAGAAGAAAGCCAGTCTTCTAATCTTCAAAGTGATCAACTCAAGGGATTAACTCTCCCCTTCAAGCGAATTGATGCGATGAAGCTGACCTCGAAGTTACTTGGTAGTTTTGTGGCTAAAAATCTACCGCTGAATAAAGAACTCCCTACGAAGCGCACGAATGAGGGGTTTGATCCGAATGCTTACAAGTTGTTTGCAAAGGCCGGATATGACCCCAATGAACCATCTACACTAGGGAAGCTCTTACCTGAAGGTACCATAAAGAAATCATGCGAAGGCTTGGGTTATGACAAACCTCCACCGGTTCGTATCTCTATAAGAAGGGCAAGCAACAACTACATCACTGCTGAAGACGACTCTGAGGCTTCGAGCAAGAGGTCTTCTGCATTTGATCGGTTGGGAGAACCATCTCCAAGAACTTCTGCATTTGATCGGCTGGGAGAACCATCTCCAAGAACTTCTGTATTTGATCAGCTGGGAGAAACATCTCCAAGAACTTCTGTCTTTGATCGGCTTGGGAAACCGTCTTCAAGAACTTTTGTCTTTGATAGGTTGGGACCATTGAATAAGAAAAACAAGCCTCCGAGGAAATCCAAAAGTGTGAAGGTGCATTCCCCTTCTAATTATGGTCAAAGTCTTATCCCTTCAAGGATGAGGCGCGAAGAAAAATTGATAGTCTCATGTGAAGATGTGTTAAAGGCCAAGACTCACATTATAGTCCACACAAAGGAGTGTGATGAAGATGAAGAAATCATGGAATCTTCTTATCACATCATTGCACAAGAAGAGGAAAATGCTTTATCTCCAAATAGGATTGTAAGTGGGGTAGATGATATTTCTGGTTGTCACCACATATCTTTCAACAATGACGATCCTCACGAAGAAGATGATGCTATAGATGCTCCACCGGAACTAGAAGAAGGTGTGAAGGCAACAGTTGATGCATTGAAAGAGATCAACCTTGGCACAAATGAAGATCCGAGGCCTACAGTGCTCTGCTAGCAGCGGATGAAGAAGGTGCTTATGTAGATCTACTAAAAGAGTACAAGGATGTCTTCGCTTGGAGTTATAAAGAGATGCCTGGCTTAGACCCGAAAGTGGCGGTTCATCATTTGGCAGTCAAGAGTGGTACTCGTCCTGTAAAACAAGCCCAACGTCACTTTAGGCCAGATTTGGTCCCCTTGATTGAAGTGGAAGTCAACAAACTCATCGACGCTGGTTTTATCCGTGAAGTCAAGTACCCCACATGGATCTCAAGCATAGTGCCTGTAAGGAAGAAGAATGGCCAAATTCGAGTTTGTGTTGATTTTAGGGATCTCAATAATGCATGTCCTAAAGATGAGTTTCCGCTTCCTATTCCAGAACTTATGATTGATGCCACTACTGGTTACGAGGCTATGTCTTTCATGGATGGCTCCTCTGGCTATAATCAAATTCGCATGTCACCTAAGGATGAAGAATTCACAGCATTCCGAACTCCTAATGGTATTTATTGCTATAAGGTGATGCCGTTTGGATTGAAAAACGCTGGTGCAACTTACAAAAGGGCCATGCAAAATATCTTTGACAACTTGCTTCACAAGAATGTAGAGTGCTATGTTGATGATTTGGTGGTGAAATCCAAGAAAGGAGAGGACCACTTGCGTGACTTGAGAACGGTGTTCGAATTACTGCGAAGGTACCAACTTCGAATGAACCCTTTGAAGTGTGCATTTGGAGTTACTTCTGGGAAATTCCTCGGTTTTATTGTTCGACATCGAGGTATTGAAATTGATCAAGCAAAAGTAGATGCAATTTTAAAGATGCCTGAACCCAGAAATCTCCATGAATTGAAAAGTCTGCGAGGAAAGTTAGCCTACCTTAGGAGATTCATTTCAAATCTAGCTGGGAGGTGTCAGCCGTTCAGCCGTCTCATGAAAAAGGGCACTCCTTTTGAATGGGATCAAGCCTGCAGCAATGCCTTCGAGAGCATCAAATCCTATTTGATGAAGCCTCCTGTTTTGGCAGCTCCAATCCCTGGAAAGCCGTTGATATTATATATTGCGGCACAAAAAAAAATCAGTTGGGGCACTTTTGGCTCAAGAAAATAGTGAAGGAAAAGAAAATTCACTTTACTATTTGAGTAGAATGATGACGCCAAATGAGTTGAAGTATTCGCCAATTGAAAAGTTGTGTTTAGCGCTAGTCTTCTCCATTCAAACGTTGAAACATTACTTTCAAGCTCATGTTGTACGGCTGGTTTCTCGAGCAAATCCTATCAAGTTCGTAATGTCAAAACCAGTCCTCAGCGATCGATTGGCGAAATGGTATCTCCAGTTTCAACAATTTGAGATCATATACATCCCTCAAAAGGCGGTCAAAGGACAAGCACTGGCAGATTTTTTGGCAGATCACCCGATACCTGATGGTTAGGAGCTAACTGACGAGTTACCTGATGAAGATGCAATGTTCGTCGAAGTTCAACCGTCTTGGAAGATGTACTTTGATGGTGCTGCACATCGCGATGGAGCTGGTGCTGGAGTAGTTTTTATAACTCCCCAAGGAGAGGTATTACCATATTCTTTCACCTTGACTCAACATTGCTCCAATAATGTCACTGAGTACCAAACGCTCATACTTGGGCTCGAAATGGCTGTCGACATGAAGCAATTGCAGTTGCAAGTCTATGGGGACTCTAAGTTGGTGATTAATCAGCTTCTGGGTAGCTATGAAGTAAAGAAACCTGAGTTGCGTCCGTACCATGACTATGCACAGAAATTGATAGGATGGCTTGGTGACATAACTCTTCAGCATGTGCCGAGAGGGGAAAATAAGAAAGCTGATGCCTTGGCTTCTCTAGCTTCAACACTTACCCTGCCTGATCAGACGAAAGTTACTATCTGTCGAAAATGGGTAGTGCCACCTTTAGACAATGACGAGGTTGAAATGAATGACGTCCAACATCTTGTTGCTGTTTCTGAAATCGACGAGGAAGACTGGCGGCAACCTATCATTAACTACTTGAGTCATGAGATACTGCCAGAAAGCCCAAAAAGAAGAACTGAAATTCGTCGCCGAGCTCCGCACTTCCTGTACTATAAGGATACTCTATATAGACGATCATTTGAAGGAGTGCTCCTGTGATGTTTAGGGGATGATGAAACACTTCAAGCTATGCAAGAAGCGCATAATGGGGTGTGTGGATCACACCAGTCTGGACCGAAACTCCACTTCCACATAAAAAGGATGGGATACTATTGGCCGACGATGGTAAAGGATTGCTTAGATTATGCTCGAAGATGCAAAGCTTGCCAGCTCCATGCAAATTTTATTCATCAACCACCAGAAGTGTTACACCCGACCGTCGCATCTTGGCCATTTGACGCTTGGGGGCTAGACATTGTCGGACCATTGCCGAAATCTTCTGAAGGACACTTGTTCATTTTGGCTGCAACTGATTACTTCTCAAAATTGGCAGAAGCTGTCGCTCTTAAGGAAGTGAAGAAGGAGAAGGTCGCAAACTTCATCCGAGTAAACATCATCTACCGCTTTGGTATTCCTCGTTATATAATAACGGATAATGGCAAGCCATTCGACAATAGGTTGATGAATAGTATTTGTGATCTCTTTGGCTTCAAATAGCGTAAGTCTTCTATGTACAATGCTGCCGCTAATGGTCTAGCTGAAGCATTCAACAAAACTTTGTGCAACCTGCTGAGTAAAGTTGTTTCCAAGTCCAAGCGAGATTGGCATAATAGGATGGAAGAAGCTTTATGGGCATATAGGACGACTCATCGTACGCCAACGCAGGCAACTCCAAACTCACTCGTTTATGGGGTTGAAGCAGTCCTACCACTAGAGCGTCAAATACCATTGCTGCGACTTGCTATCCAAGAAGGGCTCACTGATGAAGAAAATGCTCGCTTGCGCCTTGAAGAGTTGGAGGCTCTTGATGAAAAAAGACTTGAAGCTCAGCAAAGTCTCGAATGTTACCAAGCTCGGTTATCTCGTGCCTTCAATAAAAAAGTTCGCCAAAGGTCCTTCCAAGTTGGTGATCAAGTTCTTGCATTAAGAAGACCCATCATCACCTCCCACAAATCTGGGGGCAAGTTCACTGCAAAATGGGATGGGCCATATGTCGTGCAAGAAGCCTATTCAAGTGGTGCTTATAAGCTTGTTGATGCTAAAGGAAAAAGAATTGGCCCCATTAACGGGAAATTTTTGAAGAAGTACTATCCATGAAGAAGATCGCTCCTTGACGTACGAGCATAAACTGCAAGTTACTCCTGGCCCACAAGAGTATAAACTGTGCACGGTACTAAAAAAAAAAACTCCGCTAGGTTGAAAACCTCGGAAGAGGCGGCCTAGGTAAAAGTTAGGACACAAAAAAAAAAAAAAGTCCGCTAGGTTGAAAACCTCGAAAGAGGCGGCCTAGGAAAAAGTTAGGACACCAAAAAAAAAATTTAAAAAAAAAATCACCTGTACCGAACTACGTAATGACTTGATCCTCCTCACCGGGGTACGTAGGCAGCTTAGAGTTACATTCTAAGTTCAGTCGCATAAATTACAAAAGATGGGTTTGGCATGACTTGATAATCAAATTAAGTTGATGACGCCACTTTGATCCTTTCAAGTATTACGGCATAAAAAGAGAAGTTCTTCTCTTGTCTTTCTTTATGATACTACTTAAAGATCAAGTGTTGATGATCAAAGTTTTCAACCTCAAAAGCTTCGCTCAAGCCAAAAGATGAAGGCTCTCTAATTGCTCTTCAACAAAACTTGGAGAGTTGAAAATCATGCTTTATACACTTGTCTACTGAAACGCCAGAAGAGGTTGCTCCATGTCAAAGTGGCAAAAGATGACACTCCATAAACTTAATTATTTGCTATGTTCAACATACAGGTCCCATGCTGAAGCTCGAGGGATGGAATGATCGAAGTAATTTTTCAACAATTGATAATGGTGAACTTCTAAGGTTTATCTTTGATGTGAGAATTCTGTTTGTTGCACAAAACTTCAATACATTTGTGTGATGACACATGAACCTTCTTTGTCTGGTATCAAGACCATTCCAACTGTCGCATAGACCTGCGAAAATAAGTAAAAGGAAAAAGGGGGGCCCATGAAACCTACTGCCAAAAGTTGCAATGCACCAGATTGTAGAGCCAACTTTCAAGATTTTTTCTGTGTTGATCCATGCTGAATTAAGAGTTGATCGTTGGCATGTTCATATTTCTCAGAATCTACTTTCCAGAGGATCAAACGGCTTGTGATTTAGACACTCATAGCTCGAGATATGGATTTTTCCGTGAGCTTGCACAAATCTGTGAAATCAACACGTCAGACATCTCGATCAAATTCAAAAATTAATTTCAGCTGATACAAATGATATTTTGATCTAATTTTTTAATATGTTATACCTTGAGGAGTCTTCTTTCCATCGGCACAAACGGCTTGTGATTTAAGTATTCCCATCTTGAGATATGAATTTTGCGGCAGAGTTGTACAGGGCTGCCCAGGCCAACACGGGGAAAGTTGTATCAATTTCATAAATTTATTCTCATTGATCTAGGAAGAATTTTGAAATTAAATTTTGGACATGTTAAAGTCTTCTGAGTTACAAGTTTTTAGAAACAAACGGAATTTGGTTTAGATGCTCCTATCTTGAAATATGATGTTTTTAGCTTAAGCGCTCCAAGCTGAAAATTCACCATGCCAGATGACTGGAGCGACTTAAAAAATTAACTGTTGTCTGTCCTGAAGGTATTTTGATATGATTTTTTGATAAGTTGAAGCTCTTGAAGTTGCAGTTCTACAAAATCAAGAAGCTCCTAATTCAGATATTCCTAGAGCAAGAAGTGGTTATTACTCGTCGAATCTTGAGAGGATGTGATACACCATGAGCATGTTCGCCAAGCAGTAATGAGGATCTTCGAGTACTTCGCCAAGCTTGGCATAAGCAGCTACTGATACTTCTTCGCCAGAGCTGGGTAACTCGCCATGAGCTTTTAAAGGTTTCCTCCATGATCTTTGAAGGTCTTTATCACGGACTTTTAAGGATCTCTACCATGAGCTTTTAAAGTCCCACGTCTTAAGCTTTTGACATCTTTTGAAGGTCTCCGTCTTAAGCTTTTATTTATAGAATGCTCCATGAAGTTGTGTCTTCGCTGCTCCAAATGAAGTGTACCTTCGCCGCTCCATATAAAGTATGCATTCACTGCTCTATATAAATTGGTGTAGTCTCTGCTCCATATAAATTGTGCATTCTTTGAATTTCACCATGCGCCATAAAAAGATATACCTCTACATGTTGTAGAAGAATATCCACGCGCGTCATCAAAGAATATAGTAATACACGCCATTGAAGAGTATGTCTTTACATGCCATAGGAGATAAGTCATTGTGCGCCGTTGAAGATTGTATCCGTGGCATAGAAGTCCACATCCCAAATTTTTAAAAGCTTCCATGGTGAATTTTAAAGGTCTTCATCGTGAACTTTTAAAGGTGTCCCTCTCGAACTTTTAAGAGCTTCCTTGTCAAACTTTTAAAAGTTTCCATGGTGAATTTTAAAGGTTTTTATCGCGAACTTTTAAAGGTGACTCTCTCGAACTTTTAAGAGCTTCCTCGTCGAACTTTTAAAAGCCTCCATGGTTAATTTTACAGGCCTTCATCGCGAACTTTTAAAGGCTTCCGTCTCGAACTTTTAAGAGATTCCACGTCGAACTTTTAAAACTTCCACTATGAGTTTCATCTCCAACTTTCAAGAGCTTCCTTGCTGAACTTTTAAAAGCTTTCATGGTGAATTTTAAAGGTCTTCGTCGCAAACTTTTAAGGGTGTTTACTTGGAACTTTTAAGAGCTTCCCCCTCGAACTTATAAAAAAGCTTCCATGGTAAATTTTAAAAGGCCTTCATCACGAACTTTTAAAGTTGTCCTTCTCGAAATTTTAAAAGCTTCCGTGGTGAATTTTAAAGGTCTTCATCAGGAACTTTTAAAGGTGTCCATCTCGAATTTTTTAAGAGCTCCCTTGCCGAACTTTTAAAAGCTTCCACGGTGAATTTTAAAGGCCTTCATCGCGAACTTTTAAAGGTGTCCATCTCGAACTTTTAAGAGCTTCCTTGCCGAACTTTTAAAAGCTTCCATTGTGAATTTTAAAGGCTTCCTCGCGAACTGGTTGTTAAAAAAAATGCAACACATGGAAAAGAGAGGCGTTACCTGCCAAATTGGCTAAAAAGGATCGACGGTGGAGATTGTCTTCGTGCTGCAAAAAATAAAGGAATGAAAATAAGAGGCTATTAACTAAAACTTTCAAGAAAGAAGCTTGTTACTAAGGGAGGCTGTAATCAATCCATGAAGCAGGAAAGATTTATTCAGAAAACATGTAAAGGAAAAAAAAAAGTAACGTTTGCACAAACGCTGCACATTGTTAATTCGTGAACATGGAGGCTTTTGAAAGTCCTCATTCGTGAAAGTTGCACAAGTTGTAACTTTTAAACAAGCATGACCATGGTTTTAACAACTTGTTGTAGCCAATAATCAATTATTTTACTGGGAAGTCTTCAAAGTATTTGAAAAAAAGGTAGTACTTGACTACTTAATTCATTATTCATGCACCCCAAGGATCTTTAAAAAAAAACACGAAGATATTATGTTTTTCAATAATGAGATAAGACAGAAAAATTGAAGACTCACATGTTGGACGCCTTGCACAGCTTTTGTTCTACTTATGAAGAAGTACGTGTAAAATAATAGGTGCAGAGTCTCCTTATATAGATGTTGGGATCTACAAATATTATCCTAATAGGACTCCCAGAAAACAATTTGTATCCTATTTGGAAAACTCAGTCACTGCCGACTTCTAACAACTATTACTTCAATTTTTAATAGGTAGCCACTTTTAAGAATGAAAACTGGAGTATAGTCAATTTTGTGATAGCCACTTTCAGCACTTTTAACAGAAACATAGCAAGTTAGTTTGCAAAACTTGCTAGGATGGAAACGGGGAAGAGGCTGGCCTTTTTCACTCATAGCCACTTTCTGGACCGTTGGCTGAAACGTAGCTATTTGATACACCTTGCTACCAAGTGACCACTTTTGGGGCTGCTCACTAAAGTATAGCAAATGTTGGCACAAACTAAAACAATTAGCCACTTTTGGGTATCAACAGGAAATAACCAATATGGACAAAGAAATTACTTCAAGCCTAGTCTTCAAATGTCTAAACTTCGACATCGACAAACCTTGAAGTAGGGGGCATTTGTAGACAAGTAAATTTTATTGGATCAAAATTCATGAAATAAAATGGCTATATATTAAATTCGAGATATATTAGTCCAAATATATTAAATGGGCTAGTATAATTGGGTATTAGGGAAATTTACACTCCATGCCCACAAAAATAAATTATTTACGTGTTTGTGCCAAAAAAAAATTAGTTTACATGGAATACCCATGCACCTCATTTTATTTACAAAAATGCCCATCTGGCCTGTTTTATTTACACTATGTGCTCACCCGCCCAATTTTAACTGTATACTATTTGCATTATATTGTATACCTTTTTAGTATACCAAATTAAGTATACTTCTTTTATGGATTTGAGAGTATGTAACAAGTATACCATGGGAGTATACTGTATACTAGATAGGTATACAGAAGGACTTGAGAGTGTAACAAGTATACCACGAGAGTATACTGTATACTAGATAGGTATACAGAAGGACTTGAGAGTATAGTGTAACAAGTATACCATGGGAGTATACTGTATACTAGATAGGTATACAGAAGGATGGGTATACAGTGTAAATAAGTTTGTGGGTAAAAATGTAATGGGTATGGAGATGTAAATAAGTAGGGTTTGATGGGCATTTTTGTAATCAAAAATGCCCATCAAACCCTACTTATTTACATCTCCATACCCATTACATTTTTACCCACAAACTTATTTACACTGTCACTACTAGAAAAGTGTGATTTACATGGGGATTTTACCTAGGGACATTTTCCATAGGTAATTCTTACGGATTTTCCTTCAAAATTTTCAAAATTCCTAAATCCTAGTATGTTTACCCGCGGATGCAAATTTCACAAGAACATCCGCAGGTATATTTGGTACCATTTAGCGCTAAAATATTACTTGGGGATTTACCTAGGATACATATCCGTAAGTGAGATATCTGCACGTAAATCCCTAGGTATACGAAGGAGGAAATTAAAAAAAATATTTACTTAGCAAATTCCCAGGTAAATCCATAGGTAACTTTACCTGGGGATTCTTTTTGGAATATTTGATGCGACTTTACCTACGGATTAATGTACATGGGGATTTACCTAGAGATTTGTTACCGGCGGATTTACTTGCGGAGTGTTTGATGCGAATTTTGATGGGAATTTATTTACTTGGGGATTTGTTACATGCGGATTTACTTGCAGATTATTTCATGTAAATTTACATAGGGATTTGTTTATCTAGGAATTTACATGGGGATTTATACATACGAATTTACCTGCGAATTATTTTCTGTAAATTTTGATGGAGATTTGTTTACCTTGAGATTTACGTAAGGATTTGTTACATATGGATTCATTTGTGAAGTATTTCTTGAGAACTTTGATGGGGAATTATTTACTTTGAGACTTATCTTGAGATTTGTTACATGTAGATTTATGCGGATTATTTCTTGTGAATTTTGGTAGGAATTTGTGTTTACTAGAAAATTACCTAAGAATTTTTTATATGAAAATTTACATGGGGTTGTTACTTGCGATTTGGTAATTCTCTTGTTTTTATTTTTAAATTTTCAAATTTATTTTTTGTACTTTGAGAAAAAAGTCAAAAGAAGGAAAGGGATGTAGAGGAAAGATGGGATCGCACCAAGTGAGCCCGATTGAGAGCTTGCTATGTCACTGTGTCTTAGTCTAGTCGAGTCTAATTAAGTTTTATACCATATAAAGTCGAGCTGAATATGAATTGAGTTCAATCGAGTTTGACTACCAGTTGACCGAGTTGAGCTAAGTCAAGGAGACTTTTCTACACGCAATGTCTATAGTTGTTTCAATTAGACTCTTCTACGCAATGTCTATAGTTGTTTCAATTTATTGATACGTTAAAAAAATAAGGATTAAAAAGAATTTATTATTAATTTAATTTTTAACCATATAGTCTGTGTAAGTTACAATATAGTCGGATAGATAAGTTTGTAATATAAATTAATCAAATGTTAAATATTGCATTAACATTTTAAAATTTATGAGCCCGATGAATAAATTTATCTTAATAAAATTGTTACACGATCAAGCAAGCTCGAGCCAACTTTGTTGAGTTCGAACGCACTAAATCGAATCGAGTCGAGTCGAACAAAACTTTAAATGATATCGAGCATAGTCTTTTTCTAAATGAGTCGAGTCGATTAGAGCTATGTACTCCATTAACTAGTACATTTATTTTTTTCAAACTATTTTTATTTTACAAATTTCTTTCATGTTGATTTTCTTTTAATTTTTTTATTAATAAAGACAATTTTTATATTCTTTTAAATTATTAACCTTTCTTTTATAAAAGAAAAAGAAAACATAACAAAGAACTAAGTATATAGTAGAAAGGGGAATTTTCAAAACTAGGCACCCCACAACACAAAATTACAAATGAGGGGCCATATTTCATCCATAGCACCTCTTTATTTTTACATTACACAACATAGCACCCTCTTATTTTCAAAATTACATAACATATCACCCATTTAAACTAAAAACCCTAGGAGCCACTCCCTCACCCTCCCCCACCACTGCCCCGCCACTAGAAATCGAACTGTCACCGCTGCCGCAGCCGACCGGCGGTGGCTTGTGGCCGAAAAACCAAAAATTCACCGGATTTGCTTTTTTTTTTTTTTGTGGATTTGTTTAAATAATTATTTTTTGATAATTTTATACACCTAAATCTATCAAAATAATAAATTATACATGTAAATACATAGAAAATTGTGTATGTAAGAAGGAAAATACAAAAATATACACAAAAAACATAAATTTTATACAAAACATCCATAAAAAGTGCACAAATCTGAAATTTATACAATTTTATTCATTGTTCATACACGCATATACAACTTTATACAAATTTTACAATACATAGAATGTATTTTATACACTGTCAATACGTACATATACAGATTTATACATTTTTATACACGTTTACAGAATTGTATAAACTTGTATAAAAGTGTATAAACTCATAAAAATAATGTCAAACAGTGCCTCGGGCAGATTTTATACAAAACTTAACAAATATCCAAGATCTATACAGTTTTATACAAGAAAAACAGTAGATCTAAACATTAAATAAAAGTTTTAACAAAAAACTCGTAGATCTCAACGAATTTTTATGAAAAAAGTGAAGAAAAAGAAGAAACTTGATAAATAAACTCCTCACCGGAGTTTTGATCAGAATATACAACGAAAATCAATATTGTTATTCAAAAAGGAAAAAAAAAACGAAAAGAAGACGAAGAAGCAGCGACGGTGGTGGTGGTGGTGACCACGGCGGCGATGGCGTTAGTGGCTTGGAGGATGGGATGACGGTGGGGAAATGGTTGAAGGGTTGGGGGGGGGGGAGCATCGCTGTTAGGTTTAATGGGGAAGAGAAGAGAGAAAAATGGGAAGGAGAAAAGGAGAAGAGAGAAAAAATGGGGGCTAGGATTTTTTTTTCTTTAAATAGGGGGTGCTATAGAGTGAAAGAAAAATTTAAAAAAAGGAGGGGAGGGGGTGCTATGTCGGGTAAGGTAGCAAAATATGAGTCTTTTTTGGTAATTTTCATGAGTGGAGTGTCTCTCCATGTAATTGTCCCTAGTAGAAAAGATGCAAAGCCCACCCCAAGCCCGTCAATGACCCCAGCAGCCCTACTTCAAACCCTATTCCATATATTATCCAGCCAACAATTCAGTACTTCCTCTCCAACATTGGAATCTCAATTACTGTGATTAAGTTCTTAATTTCAGTATGTCATTCTTCTTCTTTATTTTTTTTATTATTCATACTCTTAATAACACTTACTAGTTCATTCTTTTTTAATTCTTGTTAAGAATTAATCACTTGATTGTTTCAAATATCACATGATTTTGGGTTAATATACCTGCACTCATTCTGTTTGTGAAATCTTTTGTAATATTATTTGTTGACCTTTTTTTTTTTTTTGGATCTCTAGTGTTATTGAGCGTAATTGTATATTTGGCTTAAGAACATGATAGAAAATCCAAATCATAGATGAAGAGAAGTGGAGTAAGGTAAATAGGTCAATTTCAAACGACTTTTTGTATTTCATTTTCTCACTATTCCTCTTTTGTAATGTAAAAAAACCATATAGATTATTGTTTGGAGACCCAACATTGATTCAACCAACAAGATACAACGTTGAAGAAGAATGTAGATTTCCAACCATCATCTTCACATTCACCACCATCATCTCCGGAAGGCTATCATGTGACAATGATGTAGTGATTTTGAAAATTTGAATATAAATAACTTCAATTTGTATTGTGATATTTGATGATTGATAGCATTATTTAGGATGTAATGTTTAAGATTTTTAATTTTCTTTCAGTTAGGAATTGATTAAATTATATGCTCTAATGTTATGATTAATTTTTTTACGTTGTTATATTTACTTAATTTTGATTTGTGCTGAATGATTCGTTGGAAATTGAGGGTAAAATATATATGTACAATACCAATTGAGTTGAATGAAACAAAATTTGGGATTTAAAAAAATGAGCATTTGAAAAATGTACAAATTTCTGTGAAATTTCATGCTTTTGTCGACGTATTGTAAAACATTTTATGGGGATTTATTTGGGGAGTTTCATGAAAAATAACCTGCGGATTATTTTGCATGAAAAAACCCCAAGCAAATTTCCTTTCGTTCATAGTTTTTACGAAAAGTTTCTTGCAGATTTTTAATAACTCGTGCGAAAAAATCCGCAAGTAATTTACATATGGATTTAATTTTCCCAGATAAACGTACATGGGATATTAAATCCCCAGATATATTACCTAGGGATTTGGATAATCCGCAGGTAATAGTTACCCACGAGCATATTTCCTTCGGATAAATTTTCGTAGGAAAATCCGCAGGAAACGAAGTTACTTGCGGATTTCTCTCTAAAATCCATAGAAAAATCCCCATGTAATACGCCATTTTCTAGTAGTGTGTATACCCATCCTTCTGTATACCTATCTAGTATACAGTATACTCCCATGGTATACTTGTTACACTATACTGTCAAATCCTTTTGTATACCTATCTAGTATACAGTATACTCTCAAATCCATAAAAGAAGTATACTTAATTTGGTATACTAAAAAGATATACAATATAATGCAATGGTATACAGTTAAAATTGGGAGGGTGGGCACATAGTGTAAATAAAATAGGCTAGATGGGTATTTTTGTAAATAAAATGATGTGCATGGGTATTCCATGTAAACTAATTTTTTTTGGGCACAAACACGTAAATAATTTATTTTTGTGGGCATGGAGTGTAATTATTTACGTGTTTGTGCCCAAAAAAAATTAGTTTACATGGAATACCCATGCACATCATTTTATTTACAAAAATACCCATCTAGCCTATTTTATTTACACTATGTGCCCACCCTCCCAATTTTAACTGTATACCATTGATATTGGTATACCAAATTAAGTATACTTCTTTTATGGATTTGAGAGTATAGTGTAACAAGTATACCATGAGAGTATACTGTATACTAGATAGGTATACAGAAGGATTTGATAGTATAGTGTAACAAGTATACCATAAGAGTATACTGTATACTAGATAGGTATACAGGTATACAGAAGGATGGGTATACAGTGTAAATAAGTTTGTGGGTAAAAATGTAATGGGTATGGAGATGTAAATAAGTAGGGTTTGATGGGCATTTTTGTAAATCCCCCTTAATTATATAGGTCCAACATCCGAATCCATTGGGCCACAAATGATAAGCATACTTTATTAGCCCAAAGCTAATGGATATCATCTTATCCTAAAGGTGCCACATGTGCAAGGGACGTGGCGCCAAGTCAAATTATAAAGCCAATAGGATTATGCCATATGCCAATGACATGGCAATCCTAGTCAAATCTAAATGGCCAATAAAAATGTGCCATGTGTACAAGTGACATGTTCTGGCCAATCAAATGCGGCCTTGTCACTGCTTAAATCTGATTGGTCGGTCTACGGGCCAAGGCCCGTTAGGTCTTCTTGGAGCCCACTCCATCCCATATCTATATAAAGGGGTCAAATCTCTCATTTGAGAGGAGAAGAAATCAAGAGCAAGAGGAATTCATAACAAGAAGCAACAAGGAGCTCGTGGATCAAACGCTACAAGTTTCTTAAAAGCTGCAAGGAATTTCTACAAGTTCTAAGGATTCAAGCATTAAAAGGAAGATTCAAGATCAAGCTCAAAAGCCCTTGGATCATTACTTAAAACTTGTATTTGAAAAGACGAATCATAGAGATTGTAACACTCATATTTTGATAAATAAAATATATTGTTGCAATATTTTCTTGTCTCGATATTTATTTTCTTGACGCGAATTTAGTTGTTACAATTTGTTTCCATTTTCTGTCCAAATCACAATCCAATACCAAGAAATAGAAAGTTATTTACCAAAGTCCGATACTGAAAGATAATAAAGAGTCCAATTACGACATTGTTAAAGGAACATTCAGTTGTCAAGTATCAATGTTGACATCATGTGTAAAAGTAGAGAGTAGTGAAGGAGTTGAATTGCTTATTAATCGCCATTGGCGAGGAAGCAAACAGGGTTATAGCAATATGAATCTGCAAATACAGGAAAAAGGCGTGTTAACATTCACTCATTCTCATCAAACATCTCCTCCACATAATAAAATTACAATACTCATCAAAGCACACATTTTTTTTTTATTCCCCCTCAACCTTAGGCTGCTTCACATTTATCCAAATGAGATTGTCTCCTATTATTTTCAGATTTGCAACTTTATCTTTGGAAATTCTTCAAGGCCACATTCGAGGGAGTGCGAAGGTATGAAAAAAAATGAAAGAACATGCTCATCATTTTTTTTTTAAGTGATGATAACTTTTAACAAAAAGTGGATATGGGCTGGTTATGAGAAATTGTAACGAACAATTATATGCACAAGCCATATTTTGCAGGTACAGATCTAGAACAGTTTAAAACTCATTTATCCTCTATTTCATGCTTTAAAAACTGTGAATCAATCAAGGAAAATAAGGGCAATATCATTAGATCTCAACGAGAAGAATAATGAACTCATGACATGAGATCATGCATGTTACAACACAAGAATTGAGTTAGACATCTCTTTTTTTAAAAAAAATATTTATGCATTGATAGAGATCGAATGACACCTCCTAGCCAATCATTGGGGAAAAGGCAATACACCATGCACTCAAGTAAATATAATCATGCCAACATCCAATTTATTTTCCTCAAGATATCCATCACTTAGTGCTTTAGTAAAAATGCTAGCAACTTTTTATCCAAAATACTAAACAAGAGATAGAAAGAATTACATACCTCTAGTGCTATATTGTCAGCCAAACTCAACAAAAACAACATCAACATGTCTAAAAATCAAAGTCATACCAGCTGATGTGCAGAGCACGTGAGTTCTATGCTTGCAAGGTCTATTTGTGAGTTGATGTATGAGGATCCTTCACTGAAATCTTTCAGCTTAAGATATGGAACATGGCTTCGAACTGTTTCAACAAGATTTGTTCCATTTGCTCTTCCCCCTAATTGTTCCAGATTGTGCCCAGGTTTAGAACGACCTGTTCCAAGACCCGTTCCTTCGGGCTGGACATTTGTGGGATCCTTTTCAGTTTAAGCTTGAGCAAGACCAATTTCCAAAGCACATTCTTTTCAGCTAAAGCATTAGAAGCATCACTTGAACAACTTCTCAAAACATTACCATTCACAATTTTGCAATAACTATGAAAATCAACTTTGTTCCTATGGTCACAAGATTGTGAAATATTTCAACCAATTTAATCTTTAAAACTTCAACCAATAAAGAATGGAAGAGTGACTTACCTTTCTCGCCTATATCAAAGATTTACCTTTCTTACCTTCACCAATTGCCACACTTCCTTCATTGAAGGCTGTCGGTGAGAAGAATTTTATTTTACTCCAATAATTAGCTTCGAGCAACCACTAATCAAGTAGCATAATTGGTTGCTCCCTCTCACCTTAGCCTGCAAAACTAGATTAAGTGTTAGACTTAGGAACCCAAACCTTTTTGGGTCCCTTTCCTTGAGAAACAGGAAACATCATATCTTTTCTAACCCATCTAACAATATTTTCAATTTTTTCAAGAGCCTTGATTCTAGCTAAACATTCATATCTGTAGTGACCAGTGTGTCCACAATGAGTACATAAGCGATAATCAGGCAAATTAATATTTTTTCTATTTATATTACATTTAACCTGATCACTTCTATAACCCAGACCACTACGACTCCTACTTTGATGTTCAGTTAGCCAATTTAAAGCTTCATTGGACTTGTTCCACTTTTTGATCATAGCAAGTTCAACATTCACATTTTTCAGATTTTCTTGAAGCTCTTTATTCTTTTCAATTTCATTATTTAACTTAATTTTCAGAGTATCCATACCAGATTCACTACTTACTTGATCAGCGTTCACATGACTCTTACTCACAGATAGAGATTTTTTAAGCTCATGTATTTCATCATTCAGAGATGAAACTGTTCCATCCAGTTTACAGTTTTCTTCCTTGAGCACTTTATTAGCCTGTTCAAGTTCAATTTTGGTTCTTTGCAAACATTTACAATCAGATTTCAAACTTGAAACTACAGTAGCTAAATCATTTTTCTCAGCACTCACATTTTGAAATTCATCCATTAAAGAAAGCAAAAGATCAACTACTTTACTTTTTGATAAATTATGAATTTGCTCTTTAAGTTGAGTGAGACTTACCTCTGAGGATTCATCATCGGATTCGGAGTCACTTTTGGCCATTAAAGCAAGATCATCACTTTCATCTTCACCTCCTGATTCTTCACTAGTCAAAGAGTCTCCCAAGGGTGCAATCATGGATTTCTTGAAACCTTTGTTGAATAATTTCTGCTGCCTCTTGGAACAGCCTCTGGAACGTTCCATCATTGGTTCATCCTCAACTAGCGCATTCTTCCCAATTTCACAAGTATGCAGATTACCTTCATAAGTTAACTTTAGAGAATCCCAAATTTCTTTTGCAGTGCCACATTCAGAGATTCGGTTGAACTCATTAAGTCCAAGACCAAAATAAAGTATTTTGATCGCCTTTGCATTCTTACTAAGCATTTTGAGATCATCTTGATTAAATTCATCTTTAGATTTTGGAACCTTTGTGCCTGTACTATCAGTTTTAGTAGGAACCATGGGTCCTTCAGTAATGATTTGCCATAACTGATAGTCTTCTGCTTGTAAGAATATCTCCATGCGAGCTTTCCACCACTTATAATTTTGTCCATCAAACAATGGGGGCTTAGTGATAGATTGACCCTCCAGTAGTCCTATTGGTGCACTCATTTTAAGGATCTCTCAAAGGTGTTAGCCTAGATATGAGACACCCGCTCTGATACCAATTGTTAGTTTAGAGTACACTCGACACAAGAGGGGGGGTGAATTGGGTCGATAATAATTTTTGCCTCTTTTTAAGTTTTAGACTAAGTTAGAACAACTCACTTGGAACAGTTCCTATGGGTGTTCCAACAGCAGTTTAACAAGGCAATAAACGAGCAAAAATAGACGAGGCACACGCGATTTAACGTGGAAAACACCCTGGCTCAAAGGTGTAAAAAACCACGACCCACACCCCTGTGGGAATTTCAACCAATCCACTAAACCAAACGAGCCAAACTCGGATTACAAAGGTAACCCCAAGGACCTAACTCTAAGCCCTTACACAACAATCCTAGACTGTTGCTACCCTTCCAAACTACCCTAGCTTGGAACACAAAGAACTTAACTCTAAGCTCTTTACCCAATGGGATTTTAACTCCAGATTACAACCTCAAAAGGTGCTTCTAAAAAGCTGAACGAGATTACAATTTAAGTGCCTAATACATGAACTAAGAACTGGACTCAAACAATTTTAAGTGACTTGATGGAACACTTGTCCAGACTGTTCCAACGCCCGTTCCAACAGCTTTAGATATTTCCTCTCTTGAATGCTCAAACTCTCTTTTTACTGAAGTGTTTTGGACGTATTTTCTCCATATGTACATGGACTTCTTTTATAGATAAAGACCTGATAAGTAAAAATAAAGTCCAAGTATGTTAGGGATAAACATATAACATTTATTCTAATCCCTTCTCCTTATAACTTTGTGATTTCTTTGAATCCTACTCCAACTCCAATTCATTCTCCAAATCCTGCAGATAATCAAATAGCTAAAGAATCTTATCAAGAATACTTAGCTTAATCCATAAGTCAACCATACAATAATTTCACCAAAATCAGGAATTAAATTATATTCACCAACTTACCATAATTAATTTAATGTAACAAGTACATTTTATTTATTATCATCAAAATATTATATACTCAACAAATTCTCCCTTTTTGATGATGACAAACAAAATGTGCTTGTTTCACTTGATAATAACAACAACCTTACTTAAGTCAGTTAAGGATCTAAACTAAGGAATTTATTTATAGCACAGATAATGTTTCTTCCCCCTTTTATCTAAACACACATAATGTTTCTTCCCCCTTTTTGCCAAACTCATTTATAACCAAAAGCACATACAAGTAAGGGACAATGAGACAAAGCTAAAGTGGAATATTTGTCAGTGATATACATAACCTAAGCACAAGCACATATTACTCTTCCCCCTTTTGGCATCATCGAAAAGCATCAACTATTGTCAAAACCAACAATGCAAAATATATGGATAATCAAGCATGTCACACCCATCGCCACTAGGGCATCAACTCATGTAAGCATAAGCATAAATTTCTCAAGTATTGATACTAAATGATATTGGCCATCCTGTTTGAAATCACAATTCATCAAAACAATCAACAAAGGACAAAGCCAAATCTGTACCAGTTAAGCTTTCAAGCCCAAAATAAAATGCTTAATGCATAACCTTGTTCACATGGTTTAAACAAGAATATAAGGTTAAGGAACAAGGCATTGAACAAGTTTAAGACTGGGCTGATATGAGTGTGAGGTTAAGGAAAGAGTTAAGAGTTTCTAGTGGTGCTTGGCTTATTTTTCCCTCATACTTTCAGCTTTTGCTCAATTCTGAAAACATAGGATATCAAAGTTTCATTCTCCTCCATAAGAATAGCCAACCAATTCTCTAAAATCTTAATTTGAACATTCACATTAGAGATGGCTATTGGAGCACTAGTAGAACCAGGTCTATCACCTATTCCATCTTCTTTGCAGCCCATGATCTTGACAATAGATCTATGACATTTGTCTCAAAAGAATTTTTCATCAAACATCTCCTCCACATCATAAAATTACAACACTCATCAAAGCACACAATTTTTTTTTCCCTTAACCTTAGGCTGCTTCATATTTATCCAAATGAGATAGTCTCCTATTATTTTCAGATTTGCAACTTTATCTTTGAAAGTTCTTATAGGCCAAATTCGAGGTAGTCTAGAGGTATGAAAGAAGATGAAAGAACATGCTCATATTTTTTTTTTTTGAGTGATGATAACTTTTAACAAAAGTGGATATGGGCTGGGTTATGAGAAATGGTGATGAACAACTATATGCACAAGCCATATTTTGGAGGTACAGATCTAGGAACAGTTTAAAACTCATTTATCCTCTATTTCATGCTTTAAAAACTGTGAATCAATCAAGGAAAATAAGGGCAATATCATTAGACCTCAACGAGAAAAATAATGAACTCATGACATGAGAGCATGCATGTTACAGCACAAGAATTGAGTTAGACACCTTTTTTTTAAAATATTTATGCATTGATAGAGATCGAAGAATGACACCTCCTAGCCAATCATTGGGGAAAAAGAAATACACCATGCACTCAAGTAAATATAATCATGTCAAGATCCAACTTATTTACCACAAGATGTCCATCACTTAGTGCTTTAGTAAAAATGCTAGCAACTTTTTACCCAAGATACTAAACAAGAGATAGAAAGAATTACATACCTTTAGTGCTATATTGTCAGCCAAGAACTCAACAAAAATAACATCAACATGTCTAAAAATCAAAGTCATACCAGCTGATGTGCAGAGGATGTGAGTTCTATGCTTGCAAGGTCTAGTTGTGAGTTGATGTATGAGGATCCCTCATTGGAACAGGGGTTGGAACTGTTTCAGCAAGTGTTGTTCCATTTGTTCTTCCCCCTAATTGTTCCAGATTGTGCCCAGGTTCAGAAGAACCTGTTCCAACACATGTTCCTTCGTGTTGGACATTCGTGGCATC
This sequence comes from Petunia x hybrida, assembly GCA_037355625.1. NCBI lineage: Eukaryota > Viridiplantae > Streptophyta > Magnoliopsida > Solanales > Solanaceae > Petunia > Petunia x hybrida. Next base: position 178,994 of record JBBBVM010001033.1, on the reverse strand, counting down.
CTCCTCACTTAAAGTTCGACAAAGACCAATCTGAAAGCATTATCCTTTCTTACCTATATCAAATGCCATACTTCCTTCATTGAAGGCCGTTAGTGAGAGGAATTTTAATTTACTCCAATAATAAGCTTCAAGCAACCACTAACCAAGTAACATAATTGGTTGCTCCCTCTCACCTTAGCCTGCAAAACTAGATTAAGTGTTAGACTTAGGAACCCAAACCTTTTTGGGTCCCTTTCCTTGAGAAACAGGAAACATCATATCTCTTCTAACCCATCTAACAATATTTCCAATTTTTTCAAGAGCCTTGATTCTAGCTAAACATTCATACTTGTAGTGACCAGTGTGTCCACAATGAGTACATAAGCGATATTTAGGAAAATTAACATTTTTTCTATTGATATCACATTTAACCTGATCACTTTTGTAACCTAAACCACTACGACTCTTACTTTGATGTTCAGTTAACCAATTTAAAGCTTCATTGGACTTGTTCCACCTTTTGATCATAGCAAGTTCATTGCTCACAATTTTTAAATTTTCTTGAAGCTCTTTATTCTTTTCAATTTCATGACTCAACTCCCCTTTCAAAGTATTCATATCAGATTCAAAACTTACTTGACAAGTGCTCACTTGACTCTTGCTCAAAGATAGAAATTTCTTAAGTTCATAAATTTCAGCATTCATAGATGAAACAGTTCCATCCAATTTACATATTTCTTCTTTGAGTGCCTTATTAGCCTTTTCAAGTACGGTTTTGTTTCTTTGCAAACATTTACAATCAGATTTCAAACTTGATACTACAGTAGCTAAATCATTTCTCTCAGCACTCACATTTTGAAATTCATCCATTAAAGAAAGCAAAAGATCAACTACTTTACTTTTTGATAAATTATAAATTTGCTCTTTAAGTTGAGTGAGACTTACCTCTGAAGATTCATCATCAGATTCGAAGTCACTTTTGGCCATTAAAGCAAGATCATCACTTTCATCTTCACCTCCTGGTTCTTCACTAGTCAAAGAGCCTCCCAAGGGTGCAATCATGGATTTCTTGAAACCTTTGTTGAATAATTTCTGCTGCCTCTTGGAACAGCCTCTGGAACGTTCCATCATTGGTTCATCCTCAACTAGCGCATTCTTCCCAATTTCACAAGTATGCAGATTACCTTCATAAGTTGACTTTAGAGAATCCCAAATTTCTTTTGCAGTGCCACATTCAGAGATTCGGTTGAACTCATTAAGTCCAAGACCAAAATAAAGTATTTTGATCGCCTTTGCATTCTTACTAAGCATTTTGAGATCATCTTGATTAAATTCATTTGTAGATTTTGGAATCTTTGTGCCTGTACTATCAGTTTTAGTAGGAACCATGGGTCCTTCAGTAATGATTTGCCATAACTGATAGTCTTCTGCTTGTAAGAATATCTCCATGCGAGCTTTCCACCACTTATAATTTTGACCATCAAACAATGGGGGCCTAGTGATGGATTGACCCTCTAGTAGTCCTATTGGTGCACTCATTTTAAGGATCTCTCAAAGGTGTTAGCCTAGACACGAGACACCCGCTCTGATACCAATTGTTAGTTTGGAGTACACTCGACACAAGAGGGGGGGGGGGTGAATTGGGTCGTTAACGATTTTGCCTCTTTTTAAACTTTAAACTAAGTTTCTTGACTTGTTGGAACAACTTACTTGGAACAGTTCCTACGGGTGTTCCAATTGTAGTTTAAGAATGGAATTACAGAGCAAAAGTAGACAAGGCACACGCGATTTTAACGTGGAAAACACCCTGGCTCAAAGGTGTAAAAAACCACGACCCACACCCCTGTGGGAATTTCAACCAATCGACTAAACAAACGAGCCAAACTCGGATTACAAAGGTAACCCCAAGGACCTAACTCTAAGCCCTTACACAACAATCCTAGACTGTTGCTATCCTCCCAAACTACCCTAGCTTGGAACACAAAGAACTTAACTCTAAGCTCTTTACCCAATGGGATTTTAACTCGAGATTACAACCTCAAAAAGTGCTTCTTAAAAGCTGAACGAGATTACAATTTAAGTGCCTAATATATGAACTAAGAACTGGACTCAAACAATTTTAAGTGACTTGATGGAACACTTGTCCAGACTGTTCCAACGCCCGTTCCAACAGCTTCAGATATTTCCTCTCTTGAATGCTCAAACTCTCTTTTTACTGAAGTGTTTTGGACGTATTTTCTCCATATGCGTACAAGAGAGAGAAGTCTGAAGCAGTTGGAACGGGCGTTGGAACAGTCTGGACAAGTGTTTCATCAAGTTATTTATAATTGTTTGAGTCCAGTTCTTAGTTCATATATTAGGCACTTAAATTGTAATCTCGTTCAGCTTTTAAGAAGCACTTTTTGAGGTTGTAATCTCAAGTTAAAATCCCATTGGGTAAAGAGCTTAGAGTTAAGTTCTTTGTGTTCCAAGCTAGGGTAGTTTGGGAGGATAGCAACAGTCTAGGATTGTTGTGTAAGGGCTTAGAGTTAGGTCCTTGGGGTTACCTTTGTAATCCGAGTTTGGCTCGTTTGTTTAGTGGATTGGCTGAAATTCCCACAGGGGTGTGGGTCGTGGTTTTTTACACCTTTGAGCCAGGGTGTTTTCCACGTTAAAATCGCGTGTGCCTTGTCTACTTTTGCTCTTTAATTGCCTTGTTAAACTGCTGTTGGAACACCCATAGGAACTGTTCCAAGTGAGTTGTTCTAACTTAGTCTAAAACTTAAAAAGAGGCAAAAATTATTATCGATCCAATTCACCCCCACTCTTGTGTCGAGTGTACTCTAAACTAACAACTCATTTGAAATTTTTGAGATATAGTAGCAAGCAGACAAGATTTGTAGCAATATGAATACGCACAACATTCACTAATTGGTACCTCCGGTATAATTGTTTATTTCTAATTTTTATAAGGAATTTGAGCTTCCAATTTAATCAAATAAAACTAATGATGTTTTCATTGCCATTTTCGACAAAAAAAGGAACATGACAAAGTTCTACTCCATTACATTTGTTTTCTCCCCGGGAGCTTAGGTCCCAAGCAAAGATCCTTCGCACTCTTATAATGCTATAAAGATGACCAAACCTTTCATGACAGGTATATGCTCAAGAGCCAAATGTATTAGAATGCAAGAGTAAAATACTTAAAAGGTCACTCAACTTTGAGAAATGTGTGACCAAAGTCACTTTGTTTTGAATTGTACTAACAAAGTCACTCAACTTAAGGTAATTCTCACCAAAAGTCATTATAACCGAATTTTGCACAGTCATCCCACCGAAAATCTGACATGGCATTTTTATTTTTAGTTATATATACATGTGGCACACTTTATTTTCCATATAGGATTTTATAATAAGTTGATTTATTTTATAAGGATTTGGAAAGTGTTCTTTTAAATTATCACAATAATAGAATATTGTGTCCTAGCTAAACTGCTACAGGTACTGTCGAAGTATTAGCTTTACTACTCTTTCAAGTACTTAACTCTTTAATTAGTTACGGTTAGAATCATTATTTTTTGCAAATCTATTAGTTAAATATATATTTTATATAATAGATAATAGGTGGATAGGAAAAATGAGACTTGGCTCCTCTCCATTATCTAGTGTCTCCATTTTCCTAAGTTCTTATTTGGATGAATGACATTTGGCCCTCCTTAAAATCAATGTTCTAGATTTAATAGGATAAATAAAGGTATTTAACTATGGTTTTGACAAAATATCTTTCCATTTCAAATTCAAATTATCTTAAAGAATCCTTTAATTTAGCAGCAAAATTTCACCCCGCCCGTCCCTCCAAACCTAAATTTCGATCATCTCAAACTTGACCTTTCTTTTTAGTTTGCTTCTTTATAGGAGTAATTTTTTGCTATTGTTCGAGAATGTGCACTCAAAAAATTAAGAAGCATTTTAAATAAAAATCACATTAATAGTTAAACAAACTCATCTTATTTTAGATATAGAAGTATAGAAGACCTATGTGATTTCTATAAGTATTACGAATTGGTTGGAAAGTTTCTTTCCAAGATAAAATGTGAATAACTATGAGCATAATATTAGGTACTATCTTCGTAACTAGTTTTAACTGATGTGATTGTGTGAAATGAATTTCTTCGCATATTGTTATTTGAGTAAATTGACATTATTAAATCTTGTCTTGTTAATTCTATTTGTTACCATGTTATCACTTGCAAATAGTTTAACACTATTTTTGGTTTCTGCTATATGTTTTAGATTGAATTAGCAAAAACAAAGTCTTATTTAAAAAAAAAATGAACGAAAATTTTGGAGACCGAAAAATAATTTAGGAGGATGGATAAACTTTGTTACTAAATTATAAGATAAGTTAGATGCTTTGAATTTAAAATGGGAAGAGATATGTTTCTAACCATGGTTAAACACTTAGTTTTACTTCATTAAATCTAGACCATCCATTTTGAAAAGGGAGCTGAATCCGAAAAAATAGGTAGGAGAAATGGGTTATGGATCTAGAGTTGGGTTAATCAACTAATTATAAAATCTTACATGGAAAATAAAGTGTGCCACATGTATATATAATTAAAAATAAAAATGTCATGTCAGATTTCTGGTGAGATTACTGTGCAAAATCCGGTTACAATGACTTTTGATGAGAATTACCTTAAGTTGAGTGACTTTATTAGTACAATTCAAAGCAAAGTGACTTTGATCACATATTTCTCAAAGTTGAGTGACCTTTTAAGTATTTTACTCTAGAATCCAATAACGCTTTAAGATGCAACCATAACCGCCAATGATTCCACCCAAGAAATGATTTCAACTTGTTGGACAATAAAATTGTTTTGTACATTATGCCCCTTCAAAATCCTACAGTTTAGAGCTAGTCATAGTCTCTTTGTTGAATTGCTTCCTTGAATCTTCACTATATTCTGATCCTCCGTACGTATTCCTTTCCCACTCCAGCTGACTATTGAGTCTCACATAGCTGCAGCCCATTCACATTCCTTGAAAGTGTGCTTTTCACTCAATTTTCAGGTATTGGCCGTCTAGGATTATTTATGGTCTGGTTTTCGTCAAAACAAAATCAACTACTTTCGATTTTGTCAAATTTTTATGGTTTATTCTATTGCCACATGAAACACAATGCATGATAATTTTTTCCCCAATATATGATACTTATTTTCTTTAATTAATCTGACTTTCAATTTCATATACTTTCAAGTGACCATATTTTAAAAATTACTAGAGAAACAACTCTTACAATTTTTCAATATTGATATAAATCTAAATAGAAATGATATACTTTTGTTTCATTTAAGAATAGGCGATAGAAAATATCTCAAAATTTTAAAAGATATATGCATAATAAAAGCTTAGGAAGATGAGAGAATAGAGAAATTAAAGTATTTAAACCCTTGCTAAGTAAATGATTGTATACACGTTGGACTCAGAACTTTAACTAAACCTAAATGGATCCTCTATAATAGTTGTACTAAATATTTAGTTCAAAGCAAGAATAATAAAAAATAAATCAAAATTTTACATTGATATCAATTTTTAATAAATATATTTTCATTTATTAACCAAACACTACTAAAATATTTCAAAAGGTAGTTTAAAAATAACTTGATAATTTACGGATAGTGCCAAAACAAAAGTGACCAAAATTTAAAGGCACGAGAAAACATTTTCTCATATATACTACTCCTATTATTTCAATTTTCAACTACAATTAGGGTTTTTTCATTTTCTCCTGGTTTCAAATTCTTCACAATAAAAAATAACTGGTAAGTTTACTCTTTTTTTTTTTTTTTTTTTTTTTTTTGTAATTTCAAATTTTAGCATAACCAATTAGGAACTACTCCTATTATTAGAAGTTATTGAATGTTGAAATCTGTACATATGATTTGAGTTCTGTAGTAGTAATGTCATGTGAGTGTAGTTCAGAAGCGGATTCATAATTTAAACTTGATAGGTTCGAGCTCGACCTTTTAAGGTTCCTAACACCAAACTTATTACTATACTTTTAAAATGATGAGTTCAGACATATATATTTGATGAAATTTTAATAGATTTATATATACTCTGCGTCGAATATATTGGGTATAAGTGGAGCTGTTAACAAAGAGTTCAGAGTTGCATCCAGGGGCGGAGCTACACTTGGGCGAGGGGGTTCAATTGAACCACCTTCGCCGTAAAATTGCACTGTGTATACAAGATAAAGTCGACTTTTTATATATACATACTATAGGTTGAAGCCCCTTGACACAACCCAAAGCTTCACTTTTAAAGTTTTTGAACCTGTTGTTTGAATTTTGATATCCTGCCTCTGCCCCTGGTTGCATCGATCACTAATCTAGTCGATATCGTTTCCTTTTGCTATTTTGTTACGTAGGAATTATGAATTAGGGATGATTAATTATGAGAATTGAGAATTGATTTGTTGCAATGGCTGGCTTTGTAGATAGTGGGGAAAGAGAAGCAATGAAACTTGTTAGAAGAAGCAAGAAAAAATATTTACTTTGTTTGGTATAGCATAAGGTATCTTCTAGGAAAATTTCAGAAAGTCATTTTTTTGGTATTTGGTTACTGGTAACTATTTCTTCCATCAAAAGAGGAAAAATGACTTTCCTTATTTATGGATGAAAGTCATTTTCCTTGCAATACATCTTGCCTTTCAATTTCACAGTTCATATATTACTCCAACCAGCACGTAAACATTACTATCACTCTATCAATCTTTAGAACTCAAAGTTCACCGAAACACTAACCAATTTGCTAATATTACTATTTTGAATATATGTTTCTTCAGTAAATGGCTAATGCATTACTCACCAATCAAACATTAGAAAACATTCTAGAAAACCTTTTCTATGGAAAACATTTTTCAGGGAAGATGACTTTCATCATGCTGGACAATTACAAAGCTTAACGGAAGATAAGAAGAATTGAGGAAGTAGTGTTAATGTTGTTGAATTTATAATTGAACTAGGACGTAATTATGAGCTCTAACAACATTAACTAAAGCCGAGGAAAGCCCCAACCGCGTGGGGAAGTAGAAGAGAAGATGCCTAGTTATTACACAGGCCCATGCTCCTGGGGAAAAGAAGTGGCTAACATGGACTATGAAGGAAAGATAAAAGTCATGAGCTCATTTAGAAAAGGAGGACAGGACTATATCAGAAAGTAAACTTCTTATAATTTCCTTTCGTGTTAGCATTGTAAGATAATTTTGTTTTCATTGTCACAATTAGATTCTGGACTGTCTCTATTGCTACCAATCTACCAAAGTGCTCGGCACAAGTATTGGCAACTTTAAGGTGTTGGACTAGCGTTAAACCACTAAAATATAAAATACTTCATGGAGCTTATACTTATGTATTTGGTGTTAGGTTTGGAAAGAAGGTAAAGTAGTGTGAATGGAAAATAAAGGGAATATTTATTAAAGATTAATATTTTATATTAATATTTGATTTGGGGCCGTTTTCGTAACGGAATTAAAGAGTGGAATACTTATGCAAATATTCCAAAGTTCCAAAAGCTGTAACGTTAATGAAAGGGTAGTTTTTCATTGAACAGCCATCTTGAAGGCTGCCTTTCATGAACAGCTATTTCACCAAAATGAAAAGACACCTTTTCATTGAACAGCCACTTTGAAGGCTGCCTTTCATGAACAGCCACTTCAGCAATATGAAAAGACACCTTCATGCCTTTTCACTCCAAATCTTGTGGCTATAAATAGAGAGGCATTTTGCCTCATTTTGTTCATCCAAAAATTTCATACTCTCTCTCTCTCTCATTACTTTTGCATTTGTTTTCAAAACAAAGTAAGTTCTGAGTCAGTGTGATTTGCTACCATTATTTGAGTTCGCTGTTCACTATGATTTGAATTACCGCTATCACAGTGAGGATAATTCCATTCTATCCTGGGAGAAATGAATCCACCAACCTTGGGTAACTGTGAGGGGATTAGATTTCTTAAGGACAGGCAGTGTATACTGTTGGCTTGGAATTTTTCTACTTCATCTATTTCTGTTTTGGTCATTATCAAAAGTGCAGTCATATAACAATCTTAAGAAGTCTAATTTGTATTTTGGTCTGCTAATCGATAATAAGCTGTTTGTGGAGACTAAAATCTGAAAAGATTTTCTACTCCAAACTGTTTGTGGAGACTAAAATCTGAAATGATTTTCTACTCCAAATTTAATATTCCGTTTTTGAAGATTTAAATACTTCAACGGATTATTAAAATTATGGTGTGTTTAATCCGTTCAGAAGATTAAAAACTTCCGGATTATTAAAATATTAGTATTGTTACTTGGTTTGAAGAATAAAAACTTCACCATTGAATTAAATCGGTTTGGAAGATTAAAAACTTCACCGTTGTATTAAATCAGCTTGAAGATTAAAAACTTCGCCGTTGTATTGAGTCGGCTTTGAAGATTAAAAACTTCGCCGTTGTATTAAATCGGTTATGAAGATTAAAACTTCACTGATTTATTAAATATGATTTTCATATTCCAATAAAGAGTGAAAACTCGAAGTGGAATTTTTGCTGCAAAGAAAACTCGCTGGATTGTTTCAATCAATTGAAACTGAAAAACGTGCTTCTTGATGGAAACAATGTATTGGCATTATTTCATGGATAACAGTGGATTATCCTTAAAATGCATATCACTGGTCAATGGATAAATGTTCTATTTAGTTTCATTATGCAGCGGTATGAAAGACATGTACGCTTATTATTTGGTGACATAAAGGAAGTTTTCTTGGAAATCAACTTCTTCTAATAAATTGCTTGAGAAAATTATATTCTGGCAAGGAGGAAAGGGCAAGATAAGGACCTGAAGTCTTACAGAATGGTCAAGATTATTCTTGCTCAATGTATTATGCTTGAAGTTATGCAATGTGATTTTGAGTTCTATAATATGGCTCATAAATATTTAAAATGTGGGGGCTTTAACTTATGCATAACAAAAATCAATGTTAGACTTAATGTCTATGTTATTTGATTTGATTTTTGAATCCCATAAAAACCTTGGTGGATATTAACGTGGTGGTTAATGATTCACGACTATTCGATCTTTGTGATGACTAGTTGATAAAATAACCAATTCAAAGGTGGACACGTACCTTTACTAAAACTGACTGTGTTTTTTCGTGAAAGGGTGCCACTTGAAATGTTATATGTTCTTTCATGGAAAGATTATGACTTTCATGAAAACAAGCGTTACTTGAAAGATTACCTATTTGTATAGACCTGGCCGTTCATGAATGGATGTATTGAAAAGTTGGTCTATAAAATGGTAAATCAATTATTAAAATTGATTAATAAAATCCATATCAAATTGGATTTAAACGGTAAACCAACCAATGGAAAAAATTATAAAATCCAAGTCGAGTTGGATTTGTATAATGCGTGAGTGTGCTATAATTTGGACATCATTTGAATTTGTATTCCATGTTGGAATAAATGATAATAGCATACAAATGCTAGGAATAGGCTGAAATAGTTGAGAAATATATTAAATATGAAAAGGTTTTGCGCACAACTGATGCAACCATTTCAAGCTATGGATAAAGTGATGCTACATTAAGAAGCCGAGTTCACAGCCTAGGCAAGGCTGGTGAAGAAGCTGAATGGCTCCTAAAACTTCTTGGAAGATATTCAATTTTGGCCCAAGTCGTTGATACCGATTTGCTTACATTGCGATAGTCAATCGGCTATAGGACGGGCTAGGAGCCTTATGTATAATGGTAAAAATCGTCATATACGACGAAGACATAAAACCATTAGACAACTTATCTCTAGAGGAATTATCACGATTGACCATGTTAAGTCAAAGGATAATGTATCGGATCCACTTACTAAAGGTTTAACTAGAGATGATGTTAAGAGATCATCAAGAGGAATGGGACTATGGCCGAGGACAAGTCGTTATGGCGGTAACTCTACCTAGAAGACTGGAGATCCCAAGATCTAGGTTCAAGGAGCTCAAACAAAGTTGTGTACGACCGTACCAAGGATAAAACGTTAAAGACGTTTTTTAATGATTATCTAAGTTTGATACGGGGTTTGTCAAACAGTGTAGATCTACGGGATTACACGTTTAGAAATCACCTATGTGAGTGTGAAGTGGAAGCCGCTTCAAGGAGAATTCTGTAAGGCCAATTCTCTACGCACTCATGAACCAGGCGATGTTCCTGGCTGAAACGAACACAACAATGAGAACAAAAGATGGTCAAGGATTAATTGTGTGACATATGTTGTCTAGGTATACACCAAAGTTCGACGGTTCAAAGATATCAAATCTACCGATTGACCGAGTATATCCGATATATGTTCACTACGGAAAGTTCAAAGGGAAACCCACTTATCCAGATGCAATTAATTCTTACTTGCAAATCACACAGTTTTCTACATGTTTTCTTCATATAGCCATTCCCCATTCATGTGGAGGATTGTTGGGTTTGGAAAGAAGGTAAAGTAGTGTGAATGGGAAATAAAGGGAATATTTATTAAAGATTAATATTTTATATTAATATTTGATTTGGGGCCGTTTTCGTAACGGAATTAAAGAGTGGAATACTTATGCAAATATTCCAAAGTTCCCAAAAGCGGTAACGTTAATGAAAGGGTACTTTTTCATTGACAGCCACCTTGAAGGCTGCCTTTCATGAACAGCCATTTTACCAAAATGAACCTTTTCATTGAACAGCCACTTTTAAGGCTGCCTTTCATAAACAGCCACTTCAGCAAAATTAAAAGACAGCTTCATGCTTTTTCACTCCAAATCTTGTGGCTATAAATAGAGAGGCATTTTGCCTCATTTTATTCATCCAAAAATTTCACTCTCTCTCTCTCTCATTACTTTTGCATTTGTTTTCAAACAAAGTAAGTTCTGAGTCAGTGTGATTTGCTACCATTATTTGAGTTCGCTGTTCACTGTGATTTGAATTACCGCTATCACAGTGAGGATAATTCCATTCTATCCTGGGAGAAATGAATCCACAAACCTTGGGTAACTGTGAGGGGATTAGATTTCTTAAGGACAGGCAGTGTATACTGTTGGCTTGGAATTTTTCTACTTCATCTATTTCTGTTTTGGTCATTATCGAAAGTGCAGACATCTAACATTTGGAAGCTTCAATCAATTTGAATATCACCAGATTGTGGTTGGACTGAGCTGTGAGAAAATACTTTATTAGTTTCTTGACGAAGAGCTTTCCAATATTCGAGCTCATTTTCTGCATTGTAATTTTAGTTTCTTAGTTTGGAACATATGATTGAACTGCTCATTTTGAAAATTTTAAGTGGAAAAGGTATTGGTAATCAGGTTAATCATGTTGTTGTCCTTATTGAAATAATCTGGTTTAAGATATAACGTGCTGAGCAGATTTTGTGTAGGACATGGAAGTATTGTGTCCCTGAAGTGGAGTTTCCCAGAAAAGTCATAGGAGCAATTATATATGGGAACTTATGATCTTTTTTTGTGTCAAAAGTTTTTTTCCTTTTCCTCATCTGCTGCTACCATTTTGCAAAATGCTAATACACTGTCTGGTTTATTAATAGGTATATAAGTCCAATACCAGTCCAACTTTCTCTATCTCACCCCCTCACATGCACAGCCGCAGACAGACTGCGCTCAGTAATTGGTATGTTGAAGGAACTGAACTTATGAAGAGTCCTTATAAGCATTATTCACTGGTAGGACAGTCACAAATGCATCACCTACGATAAGTTGTCGGGGATACCCTAACAAATCTAGAAGGGTCAGAAGACTAGGTGGGGGATTGGAAAAGGGTGAAGATTAGAGTTACGTGGACAAATTTTGAAAGATGGACACTGTCAACGTGCTCAGGTATAGCAGGTCTGGACGTCTAGGATGAAAGATCCTTCTTTGGTACCATAGTATATCTCTAGCTTCTAATATAATACAAAACAGTTAGTAAGTTTGGTCTTCTCGGTTACGGCACAGCAATAGGGACCTCTATTAGATGGCACTCAGTTTGCCTCACTTGTGCTATATGTTTTGTCAGTACCAGACTTGTTTGAAATGATTTAAAACCCTTTTCTTTTTATTTTATATTGGTAAGCGCAAATGAATACATGATGGTCACGACATAAAACTCTTGTTGCAAGGAAAAAAAAACTCTTGCTGCATAGAATTTACAGAAAAGGAAATAACGGAATAGGTTAAAGGTTCTGGTTCTCCTCCTCCTTCCCATTGGTTTAGTTAGTTTATTTATTTATTTCACTCTTCCCTTTTTTTGTTCCCATCTCCTTACTGCGGTTTCCATCTTTACTGTATGGCTTTCTTTCTTTTGCATCGTCTCGTTTCCCATCTTTTCTGTCGATTCCGGCTTTATTTTTCACTTCTGCTATAACTTCGTCCTGATTCATCATTCCTTAAGTGTTTCTTCTTTATTGGCTTTAGTATTAATCTTTTTAGGTTGAGTACTCTTTCTTATGGAACAATATGTATTGCAAGAGTTCAGCTATTTTTCTTGTGAGGTCGCATTGTTGCGCAGCAATGGTTCTACTAATTGAAGAAGTGATAACTTAGACTGAATACTCCAGTCAAATGGATTTGTGGTCCCATAGCTGAATGAACATGTGACTGAGTGTAATTATGAAGAACAATGGTTGCAAAACAGTGTTTTAATCTGCCAAACTTGTCCTTAATCGTTACAACTTAACTCTTTTCCCAATTTTTCTTTTTTCCTTTTAGAGGTATGGATACATCAAATCCTGCAGTCTTTGTCAATGCTGAGCTCCTCCGCCAGTATGTGGGAAGGAGGTTTCGAGCTGTGATTCAAGTTATGCGCTCTGAAGGTGGTACAGTGATGGGGAGATCGACAGATGAGCAGCAGATAGTTGTGAAAGGACCCCCTGGTCCTCTTACAACATTTGTTGAGGTCATAGGTATTGCCTACAGTAACCAATCTATCCGTGCTGAAGTAAGCTCCAACTTTGGCGACACACTAGGTATCACTGCCTATCTACATTAATCATTTTGATTATGTCTCATCTCACCATGTCTTTAGGTGCTGGAATCCTTACGAGATCTCTTTGTTTGCATCATGATGGTTCTGCGCTTGCTTTAAAGTCATGAACTATACATGTAGTTGAGCTATTTTCCCTGCTGAAGTAAAAGCATACCCCACATCTGGATTGTAGCTGGTACTGGAACTAAGCAAGCTCAAAGTGAAGATGCTGAATTGGTATAGTAATGGGAGATATAGTTTGACTTCGAATGGAACTTAATCAGTGACTCAGAGTTATCTAGCTTTGAAAGGAGTTTAGCCCCTACTAGCAAATGCTGGCTTAGTATGGAACTTGTTAGGATCGAGACCCGGGTATAGTGCGGAATAAGACAAAGTAGCGTTATAATGACAATAAAAAATATTATGCAAGTTGAAAATAACGACAATTAAAGTAAATAAATTAGGCACAAGAATTACGTGGTTCAGTCAATGTGACCTAATCCACGGTGGAGCGGAGCAAATTCACTATACCAACGTATACAAATAGAGAGTACAAAATTAGAGTATATACTCTAATTTATCCCAAATATCCCAAGAGAATAACCTCACTAAAAACACTCACAAAGAAATTCTCACAAGTGTTTCCCAAAACAAATGTCTCAAAATAAATACTCTCTAAAAGGAAATGGAGGAAAAACTAAAGAAAAGCTCTCAATGTTTTTGGTGTGTTTAGAAGTAAAAGCAACAGCTCCTTTTATAGGAGAAATATACGTGCTCTCCAAGTTTGCTACAGGAGAAGAAGTAATTCTCCTCCACATAATCTGTAAACTTTGGCTCCAAGTTACATATGCCAGCAATTCCAAGTTGTAAATAGGTGTATGCCTATTAGAGAATGGACCCCACCAAGTTGGCAACTAAATAAAGGCCATTACAAATCTCCACCTTGGACTTGTTTTGTTGATATAACAAACTTGCTCCATCTTCTCCGAAATAGCCCCAACGGGCTAAATCATTTGTCACAAATACCAATCAAGCTAAAGCAAAGCTTGAACTTGGTAAGTGGAAGAGGCTTCGTGAACATGTCAGTAGGATTGTCTCTGGTGTTGATCTTTCGAACAGAGACTTTCCCTTCCGCAATGGTTTCCCTGATGAAGTGATACTTGATATCAATATTCTTTGTCCTCTCATGATACATATGGTCTTTAGTCAAGTGGATGGCACTTTGACTATCACAAAAAATGGTAATACCACCTTGGTGTATGCTGAGTTCAGCAAATAGACCCTTCAGCCACAGAGCTTCTTTGACAGCCTCTGTCAGAGCCATATATTCTGCTTCGGTGGTAGATAAAGCTACTACTTGTTGTAATGTAGCTTTCCAACTAATAGCGCATCCACCAATGCAAAATACATAGCCTGTTAATGATCTTCTTTTTTCAAGATCACCTGCATAATCCGAGTCTACAAAACCAACCAAAGTGTTAGTATTTCTTCCGAACTCCAAACAAGCGTTTGAAGTACCTCGTAAGTATCTGAGAATCCATTTCACAGCCTGCCAATGTTCTTTACCAGGATTGGCCATATAACGACTTACAACACTGACTGCTTGTGAAATGTCAAGACGTGTGCAAACCATTGCATACATTAAACTGCCGACGGCACTAGAATAAGGCACACGTGTCATATACCTCTCTTCTTCCTCTGACTGCGGTGACTGAGCAACTGACAACTTAAAATGAGCAGCTAGAGGGGTACTAACTGGTTTAGCATTTCTCATGCCAAACCTCTCCAAGACCTTCTCCAAATAATTCTTCTGGGTCAAGAATAACATGTTGGCTCCACGATCTCTTTTGATCTCCATGCCAAGGATTTTCTTAGCTGCTCCCAAATCCTTCATCTCAAATTCACTATTCAGCTGACTTTTCAAATTGTGAATTTCTTTTAAATCCTTGGCAGCAATGAGCATGTCATCAACATATAATAACAGATAGACAAATGAACCATCATTCAATTTCCGGAAATAAACAAAACTATCATACATGCTCCTGGAATAACCATGACCCAACATAAAAGAATCAAACCTCTTGTACCATTGTCTTGGAGACTGCTTTAATCCGTACAGAGATTTCTTCAACAAGCAAACATGATCTTCTTTTCCTTCAATTTCAAATCCTTCAGGTTGTCTCATGTATATTTGCTCCTCAAGTTCGCCATGTAAGAAAGCTGTCTTAACATCAAGCTGTTCTAATTCCAAGTTATACATGGCAACTAAAGCAAGCAAGACACGGATAGAGCTATGTTTAACAACAGGTGAGAAAACATCATTAAAGTCGATTCCTTGTACCTGACTATAGCCCTTTGCAACTAACCGTGCTTTATACCTTGCATCTTCAACCCCCGGAATGCCTTCCTTTTTCTTGAAGATCCATTTGCATCCATTCTCTTTTCTGATGGCGGCTTTACAAGAGACCAAGTAGAATTTTTGTGGAGAGACTCAATTTCTTCATTCATTGCAATCAACCAGTTGGCTGAATTAGCACCTGAAACTGCTTCTGAGTACTTTGATGGTTCTCCAATTTCTTCAGTTTCCTGTGCAATTGAAAAAGCAAATCCAACAAAATCTCCAAATCTCTCTGGTTGCTTAACCTGTCTCCTTGGTCTATTTTTGGCTATGCAATACTCCTCATCATTTGGTTCGACTTCAGGAGCCTCAATTTCTATCTCAACTTCAGGAACTTCAATTTCTGGAACAACTTCAGGAGTTTCAGCAGTAGTTTGTTCCATAGTTGATGAGTTAGGCTCGGAAAGCGTGCCAATCTCAAGCTCCACCTGATTCTCTGTATCCTTCTCTTTATCTGTATTACAAGAACTAGAAGACTCTTTTCTTGAGTGTAACATCGAAGATTCATCAAAGGTTACGTCTCTGCTAATTATAAATTTTGGTGACTTGGGATCAGGATACCAGAGTCGGTATCCTTTCACCCCAGATGCATATCCAAGGAAAATTCACTTTTTAGCTCTTGGTTCCAATTTTTCTTCATTCACATGCATATATGCAGGACACCCAAATACTTTTAAATTAGAATAATTAGCAGGAGTACCTGACCACATTTCTTCTGGAGTCTTAAAGTTCAAAGGTGCGGAAGGAGCCCGATTGACAATATAACAAGCTGTAGAGATAGCCTCTGCCCAAAAGCCGTTTGTCAAACCGGCATTTGAAATCATGCTACGAGCCCTTTCTAGAAGAGTTCTGTTCATTCTTTCAACAACACCATTTTGTTGAGGAGTCATCCTCACTGTACGGTGTCGAACAATCCCTTCATTCTTGCAGAACTCATTAAACTCATCATTACAAAATTCCAAGCCATTATCAGTTCTAAGCCGCTTAATTTGTTTTTCTGTTTGCTTTTCAACTAAAACTTTCCATTGTTTGAAAGTAAGGAAAACATCACTTTTGTTTTTCAGAAAATAAACCCAAACTTTCCTTGAATAATTATCAATGAAAGTTAACATGTACCTGGCACCACCTTTAGACGGGGTACGTGAGGGACCCCAAAGATCTGAATGAATGTAATCTAAAGTACCTTTTGTTCGATGGATTGCTGGAGATTTGAAGCTGACTCTTTTCTGCTTTCCGAACACACAGTGTTCACAAAACTCCATCTTTCCAGTACTTTGTCCACAAAGAAGGCCTCTCTTGCTCAAGATAGAAAGACCTTTTTCACTCATATGCCCCAATCGCATATGCCACAATTTGGTGATGTCAGAATCAGACTGACTTGATGTAGAAACTGCAGCGGCACCTGTAACAGTAGAACCTAACAAGGTATACAACGTACCAGATCTGCGTGCTTTCATGACCACAAGAGCACCATGAGAAACTTTCAGAACTCCACCTTCACCTGTGTATTTACACCCAAGAGATTCTAGGGTGCCCAAAGAGATGAGATTTTTCTTCAAGTCTGGAACATGTCTAACATCAGTGAGTGTTCTCACCACTCCATCATGCATTTTGATCCTGATTGTTCCTTTGCCAATAACTTTACAAATTGCATTGTTGCCCATTAAGACAACTCCACCTGCAGCTGAGTCATATGTTGAAAACCAGTCCTTATTGGGACACATATGATACGAACAACCAGAATCTAAAATCCATTCATTGTTAGTTTTTGAGCTATTATCAATAGCTACAAATATAGCTCCATCAGCCTCATCAGCGGCTACACTTGCTTCGGCGGTGTCAGTGTTCTCATGCTCATTTTTCTTATATTTTTCTTTATTTTTCAACTTATAGCACTCAGACTTAATGTGGCCCATTTTATGACAATAATTGCACTCTACATTTTTGTATCTGGATTTTGACCTTGATTTAGACTTTTTACTACTTGAATTTTTCTTATCAGATCTACCTCTCACAAACAAGCCTTCCCCTTGGGTTCCACTACTTTCCCCAGTAATATCCCTATCGATCTGCTCTTTCGATTTCAGCATTGCCTTAATCTTCTTATAGGAAATAGTTTCTTTCCCATAAAGAATTGTGTCTCGAAAGTATTTAAACGAGTGGGGTAGGGAACATATTAACAAAACAACTTGATCTTCTTCATCAATCTTAACATCTATATTAGTCAAATCCATAAGAATGGAATCAAATGTATCAAGATATGTGAGTAAAGAAGTACCTTCATCCATACGAAGCATGTAAAGCTTTTGCTTCAAGTAGAGTCTATTTTCTACTGTCTTTTTCAAGTACAGTGCTTTTAATTTATCCCACATTCCTTTAGCAGTACTTTCAGCAGCTACTTCACGTAAAACCTCATTTGAGAGATTTAAAATAATACCTGATTTTGCCTTTTTGTCAATAATAGCAAATTCCTCGTCTGTCATATTCTCCGGCTTCGCCTGCTTGCCTTGTAGCGCCACATCTACGCCATCCTGGATTAGGATAGCCTCCATCTTTAATTGCCACATTCCGAAGTTTGCACTTCGATCAAATTTCTCAACGTATGTCTTTGTTATAGTCATCTTAGCTACTGACAACTAACCCGGTTTGATCTGGCTCTGATACCAATTTGTTAGGATCGAGACCCGGGTATAGTGCGGAATAAGACAAAGTAGCGTTATAATGACAATAACAAATATTATGCAAGTTGAAAATAACGACAATTAAAATAAATAAATTAGGCACAAGAATTACGTGGTTCAGTCAATGTGATCTAATTCACGGTGGAGCGGAGCAAATTCACTATACCAACGTATACAAATAGAGAGTACAAAATTAGAGTATATACTCTAATTTATCCCAAATATCCCAAGAGAATAACCTCACTAAAAACACTCACAAAGAAATTCTCACAAGTGTTTCCCAAAACAAATCTCTCAAAATAAATACTCTCTAAAAGGAAATGGAGGAAAAACTAAAGAAAAGCTCTCAATGATTTTCCTCCATTTCCTTTTAGAGAGTATTTATTTTGAGAGATTTGTTTTGGGAAACACTTGTGAGAATTTCTTTGTGAGTGTTTTTAGTGAGGTTATTCTCTTGAGATATTTGGGATAAATTAGAGTATACGTGCTCTCCAAATTTGCTACAGGAGAAGAAGTAATTCTCCTCCACATAATCTGTAAACTTTGGCTCCAAGTTACATATGTCAGCAATTCCAAGTTGTAAATAGGTGTATGCCTATTAGAAAATGGATCCCGCCAAGTTGGCAACTAAATAAAGGCGATTACAGAACTCAGTGATGCTACCTAAACATAGATTATCTTATGGTTAGCATTACAAGAGAGGCTCCTAACCAAAGAAAGAATGGCAAGAATGGGCATAGCATGTGAGTTAATGAACTGCCTCCAGCCTCCTATGTGGAAGAGATGCTGTTGAAACAACTGTTCACTTACATGGCACGTGATATGTTGATCTTCATTGAAAATAAATACTAAATCAAGTAAAAGGTTACTACAAAAGGTAAGGAAAAGATTAAAGCTGCAGGGACGGGATAAATTGTACATAAATGTTTCACATTATTTAGGGAGTCATTTTAAATCCAGAAAAAGAAAGGAGATGATATTAAATGCGGAACATCAGCGTGCTTTCATTAAGGCTAACTTAGTGTTATATTACCAAAGTTAATTTAAAGGTAAAAAACTAACCTGAAGTGACTAGTTATACTCATAATTTTACGATGAAGAAGGAACGCCTAATTTATTAGGTAGCATTTTCTGAAGACAAACTAGTATGCTGCTACTCTTTAGTAGTATCATAGTAATCATTTGTTAATCCTAAAAGAAAAGCTTAACATGATTTCCAACATCTAATAATATAGAACATATATCTGTATCCTAGCCAAATCAGCAAGTTTGGCTCTTCATATAGGTTGAGCAAATCTCTGAACAGAGATAAATATAGGGAAAGGAGTGTCTAAAGACCCTGACTTTTACCCAAAATAATGGTCAAACATTCACCAAGAATGGTAATAAAGACAAGAAAGAATTCTGGCATAGAGAAACTAGAGTACAACGTCTGAATATGCTAAAAATTGCACGAAAATGGTGAGTTTACGCTGCTGGCTATGAATGCCAAAAAAAGCTAGTGTTGTGATTGTAAACTATCACTCACTTACTAAATTAGACAAAATAAAATTGTAGTAGTACAAGTTTATGAACGCAATTAGTCTTATTTAAATAGAAAGAAGGATTCTATTAAATTAAGACATAATTGTAGAGATCAGGTCATGTTACATTGAAATTTATAAATTCCTTTTGTAAAATCTTTTTGGTTCTGATCATTTATATGTTATTAAGTACTAGTTACTAATATTGTCAATGAGATTTCTCATGGCTGACTATCAGATGTACCAAATACCAATATTTATGTCTTGAGTTTTATATGTGGAAAAATCAAATGAGTCAACTCAAAATTTGAAGACACAACATGTCAATTACAGTAATTACATCTCAGTTGAGGTCTACTACATGAATTCAAATTAATCATGTGTAATCCTTTAAGACTTTAAAACTAATCCTTATATATGAATAAATGAGTCATTAATTGGATAAATTGTTTAACATGCATGCAAGTGAATAATGTCATTATCCTAAATTTCACTTTTATTGATTGATTTGGCTATTAAGGTATCGGCATTTGCACTAGTAGCATTTTTTATTTGCTAAAGCTATTTTTAAGGCTACTATACATAATATCTGTACACA
This sequence comes from Petunia x hybrida, assembly GCA_037355625.1. Taxonomy (NCBI): domain Eukaryota; kingdom Viridiplantae; phylum Streptophyta; class Magnoliopsida; order Solanales; family Solanaceae; genus Petunia; species Petunia x hybrida. The sequence continues at coordinate 158,810 of JBBBVM010001033.1, read as the reverse complement.
TGCATTAGTTCTGTGGGCGAAATTTATTTGCTAAAAGAGAAACTCCTTTTGTGCAAATCTTCCCTAATTTTGATGAAATGTAAGTATCCGTTATAGTTTATCAGAAAACTCTAGCCACTTCGTAAGCATCTTATTATCTTCGTTTGTGACTAGAGCGGAACGAACACTGTACCACATAGTGAAGTGGATAGCTAGGACTATTAAAATGAAAATCGTGTACAACAATAGTTTTATATTTGATGTCGATTCATCCACACTTCCATTCTTTATAGAGGAAGGCAAATTTTCTTATTAAATCTTCTTTTCTTAGATTAAGATATCATCAGACCGTGCTTGCTGGCTGGGAGCTGCATGAGCAGTAACGTCTACGTACTATAAGAAGGGGGGTGGACAGAAATGGCCGTGCTATATATACCTCACTCTCGTCTTCAATGGAGTCTGCTCTTTTTTTTTTCTTTTTTCCCTTTGGGTGAGTTTGCTAATATAATCTTAATGAGGTGTCGGCCTTTGCATCTGACATTCATTGGGCTTCTCTCTTCGGAAGCCTGCGCCCTAACGTTTTTGTGCAATAAACCCTTCTGGCTGAAAACTAGCGGTAGGTGGTCCTCCATAGGTTTAGGAAAAGAGTAACCTTGTGTTTAAGCACAACAACGAACCGCAGACGACATATTTAAGATTAGGTGATCCTCAGTGGTGGACTTCATAAGGTTTAAAGTTTATATGAAGTTAAACCAATAATGGTATTGAAAAATCAGACTAATAAATAACCAATAACATAAAATAATAATGTACGTTAAAAGCATAAGTTTTAGCATGACATTGTGTTCAATTAGCGCTCAAGCTCGTACATAATTTCTTGTCTCTTTTTTTTCATTTTTATTACTTTCCACCAAAGAGGAAAGATGTTTAGTTCCTTTTTATTCTTTTGAAAAAGTTACACTAATCAGTAGGAGTAACATTTCTCTTTTCAAGAAGTAAAAAATGGAAATGACAAACAAAATTAAGAAATTTACTGTACAAGCTTGCAAATAAGACAAAAAAGATAAAGCTTTATTTCCAAGTTTGTTGAAGTCAGTACATGTAGGCGTACGTTAGCTTAAAATGCACCATGAGCCTAAGTTAGTGCACCATTCTTGAGCTTGGGTTCATTTTCCATCTGCAAATACTACTCATTACCTATTTTCTGAAAGAATACCAAAAACGATGCATCCGTACATCCATACACCGCTTCTTCTTCCAGCTCCTCCTGCTCCTGGTATTTTTCTAACTCTATACTCTTACTACTATCTCTTTTTCATTGTTTTTTACTACTTTTTATATGTTGGATTTTGAATCCATTGTTAAAAATATTTTGTGTTTTATTTTTCTTTGTTTAATACTAGTACTAGTATTTTATAAATGGGTTTGAACACTAGTCTCTGTTTCTTTCTTTGATTTGATAGTAGTATTTTGAACAGATATGTACTTTGGGTTTGAACAGATATATATGTTTAGTTTGGATTTTTGAACGTCTTTTTTGGTATCATAGTCTGGGTTTACGTATGAACGGTACAAAGGCGGACCTACGTGGAAAGAACGGGTGCACCAGCACCTGTTGACGTAGACGAAAATTCTATATTTGTAGGTATACAATCTCAAAAATTGGATATATGTAGTACTTGACACCCTGAATATCTATTAGTCGTACCTTGCCGTGTTCAAATCCTGGGTTCGCTTCTAGAACTTTAGATTTTGTTTCTTACTATTTGTTTGATATTATAGAATTGTTTTTTTTGTTTCTTATTTGTGAGTTTGTTTCTTTAAGTCTATATATAGTAGTCTTTACAGCTTGAAAGAGACTTAAAAAAATGGAATAAATGTGTCTAAAAATCTATAAAGATGTGTACGTTGGGTTTGAACATAGGTCTAAAAAAATTGTTTATATAATATTATTTTATATATTCGAATGTCAAATTATTTTATGGGGTTAGTTCATATGATGTTTTTTAGTATCGTAGTCTGGGTTTACTCTATGAACTGTAGATTTTGTTTCTCATTTGTTTGATATTATAGAAATGGTGTTTTTGTTTGTTATTTGTAAGCCTGTTTCTTTAAGTCTATAGTAGTCTCTACAACTTGAAGAGACTTGACAGAATGGAATAAATGGGTCTTAAAAGATCTATATGTTGAATTAATTATAAACACACAATCACATAAATCAAGAACACCTAGTAACCATAATATGGATGTGAGTTAAAGGGCGTACCTTTATCCGCCATGGCAACACGGTATTGAAGACGAGCGAAGGCCAAGTCTTTCCTCTCCTTGAGCTTATGAGAACTGGCAGCTTAATGGGAAGTTGTCTACAATAGGTTAAGCCAGGAGAGGAGACCTAGCCTCATATATATAGGCTTAAAAGCCTTAACCTAATGGGCCCACCCATAATAGGCCCATAGGTTTAACAACAGGCCTACACTACTGTCAGCCCACACCTAACACAAGAAACAATATAGGCCCATCATGGAATCCACAAATATATGGCTCGTGTATTGTCCACCAGCTATTTACAATTAGCCCGTTTTGGTAAAATCGAATAAGTTAATGTTAAGTCCAATATTTAATAAATAATTCTAACATTCTCCCACTTGGACAACATTAACTTAATTATTTAAAATAGTTTGAAAACAGTTTATTTATAAAATGACTCTCGGGCTAAATAGACAGTGGCCACAAACATATAGTGGTGGAACATTGTTTCCAACATGATCTAATCAAACAAAACTATCAATGTCGAAAAGCAGCAGTACTTGTATCAATCAACGACACAAGACTAGTCCACGATCACAAACATTGAAGTCTTGCTGACTGATCTAAGGTGTGGTAGTGTAGCAAGAAATAGTCAACATGGACTCCAAAACAAGACTATTTCATTGTCGGTCCAACAAACGATTTTCATAAACAACATTGGGCGACCAAACAACATGCGCACCATTAGAAAATCTACAACATGATCTTCTGTTACAACATGTGAGCAACTAAACTACATGTGCTTCACCAGAAAATCATAATCTTCAAGGCCCAACATGTGCAACTAACCATAATGTGCAACAGCCAAGAAAAAATATATATGGCATAAACAATATGCCCCATGTGTCTCCATCATCAACATGAGACACCATCAACACTTAAGACAGCAAGTCTTAAAATAATAATATAATAATCAATTGTGCACAATATATCAACATTATTTATGATAGCAGAATTCACCATAAATTTATTAAGAATGTGAATATCTCAACAGAATAAAATGTATCATCATGAGCTCATAAGAAATTGAAGCAAATAGTCTAAATAACATGGTAAAAATATGAATACCTAACACTCCCACTAAACTAGCGCATCAAAAGACTCAACAAGCCCCATGTTAGCAACATGCTCCTTAAAAACTAAGGTCTTCAATCCCTTAGTCAGTGGATCAGCGAGCATGAAGTCTGTCTGTATATGTTCAACCTCAATTTTCTTCTCTTTAATCTTATCTCTCACTTTAAGGAACTTTATGTCAATGTGCTTATTACCAGGAGTGAATTTACTATCATTCGCAAAGTCCACAGCTGACTTGTTATCACAAAACATCTTTATGGGTCTTGATATGGAATCAACAATCGCAAGTTGTGAAATGAAGTTCTTAAGCCAACTAGCATGCGAAGCTCCACCGTAACAGGCCATATACTCTGCTTCCATAGTAGAACCTGCAGTAAGAGTCTGCTTCACACTCCTCCAACATATAGCACCACCTGCTAACATGAAGATAAAACCAGAAGTAGACTTCAAATCATCTGGGCACCCAGCATAATCTGAGTCTGTGTATCCAATCACCTCAAGATTGTCAACTTTTCTATAGAGCAACATATAATCTCTTGTCTTCTTCAAATACCTCATCACCTTTTTAGCAGCAACCCAGTGAGCTCTTCCAGGATTAGACTGATAACGTCCAAGAGCATTAACAATGAAAGCAATATCAGGACGAGTGCAAACCTGCAAATACATAAGACTCCCAACGACACTTGAATATGGCACATCTTTCATGGACTCTCTCTCAAGATCATCTTGGGGACACAATTGTAGACTCAACTTATCGCCTTTCACAACGGGCACATCTCCACCCTTACAATTTTCCATATGAAATCTACTCAAAACACGATCAATGTATGCTCGTTGCGAAAGTCCTAACAATCGACGAGACCTATCTCGTTGAATCTCAATGCCCAAGACAAATGATGCTTCTCCAAGGTCTTTCATATCAAATACTTTACTCAATGATTGCTTAGTTTCATAAAGCAGTCCTGAATTATTACTGGCAAGTAAAATATCATCAACATAAAGAATAAGAATGATGAACTTACTCCCACTGATCTTCATGTAGATGCACTGGTCAACTTTGTTCTCCACAAAACCCATAGAAGTGATAGTTTTCTCGAACTTCAAGTACCACTGTCGAGAGGCTTGCTTCAGGCCATAGATGGACTTCTTCAACTTGCACACTAGGTGCTCATTACCTGTGTCGATAAAACCTAAAGGTTGTTGCATGTACACCTCTTCATTAAGATCACCATTTAGAAAAGCTGTTTTTACATCCATCTGATGCAACTCTAGATCGAAATGAGCAACTAAAGCCATAACAATCCTTAAGGAATCCTTTGATGACACTGGTGAAAAGGTTTCATTATAATCAACCCCTTCTTGCTGTGTGAACCCTTTAGCTACCAGCCTTGCCTTGAAGCGTTCAATCTTCCCTTTCGAGTCCTTCTTAGTCTTAAAGACCCATTTACAACCAACAACCCTATAGCCATGAGGGAGTTCTGCAAGCTCCCACACATTATTTTTATGCATAGAGTTCATCTCTTCAGACATAGCATCAAGCCACATCTTTGATTGAGCACAAGAAACTGCTTCATGGTAAGTTATAGGATCTACAATATCACCTTCAGCAAGATAAGCTAAGTAATCATCAGACAGCGCTGATCTTCTTTCTCTACTTGATCTTCTCAAATTTTGCTCTAGATGTATGGCAGCACCAGGTGCCTGAGCTTGTGCAGGCATAGGCTCCTTAATATGTACGTGTATAGGCTCAGGTTGTGTAGGTACACTCACAACTGTCTCTGTGGTAACAGTAAGAGGAATTCTTACAGTCTCATCATTCTCTGCAGGCTCAACAACAACATTTTGTGAACAATCTTTATAAGCAACATCAAATTCCAAAAATTTTGCATTTTGTGAATCAACAATTCTTGTTCCCCTTGTAGGACAGTAAAACCTATATCCCTTAGAATGAGCTGGATATCCAATAAAGAAACAACGCGAGGTTCTTGGTTCGATTTTCTTCTCAGAAGGATTATAAATCCTTACTTCAGCTGGACATCCCCAAACACGAAAGTGGTTCAAACTGGGTTTCCTATTGGTCCACAACTCAAAAGGTGTTTTAGGAACTGACTTGGAAGGGACACGGTTAAGAATGTACATGGCTGTTTTAATAGCTTCACCCCACAGGAACGCAGGTAAGTTAGATCTACTCATCATACTTCTCATCATGTCTTTTAAGGTACGATTTCGCCTTTCAGCAACACCGTTTTGGTCAGGACTACCAGGCATGGTATACTGAGCAACTATGCCACAATCTTGCAGATATTTGGCAAAAGGTCCCATATGTTGCCCAGTTTCAGTGTGTCTACCATAGTATTCACCCCCACGATCAGACCTCACTATCTTAATGACCTTTCCCAGTTGTTTCTCTACTTCAGTTTTAAACACTTTAAATTTTTCTAGAGAGTCTGACTTGTCTTTAATAAGAAAAACATAACTATACCGGGAAAAGTCATCAATGAAAGTGATAACGTAACTTGAACCACATATTGTGGTGGAATAAGGACCACTAATATCTGTATGAATGATTTCTAACAAGGCAGAACTGCGAGTAGCACCCTTTTTCCTAGTTTTGGTTAACTTTCCTCTAATACAATCAATACATGTACCTATGTCCCCAAAATCAAGAGAAGGAAGAATACTGGACTTGACTAATCTATTAATTCTTTCTTTAGAGATATGACCCAAACGCCTATGCCACAACATACCAGACTTTTCATTTAAAAGTGATCGTTTGGTTCCAATAGTTTCAGAATTAAAAGAGTTATACTCAAAATCAGAAGCCAAGGAGATTTTAAATAAACCACCAGACAAGATTCCATGACCAATAACTTTAGAGTTCAAAAGCAAATCAACTTTTCCATTATCAAAAAGAAAACCATAACCGACTTTGTTCAAAACAGGAATAGAAATCAAATTCCGCCTAAAAGACGGTACATAAAAAGTGTTCTCTAGAACAAGCTTATGACCAGAATCTAATGCTAAAACTATTGTTCCTATGAACTCTACTTCAACTTGGACATCTGTGGCGACTCTAATCTTTGACTCCGTTTCCTTTGGCTTCCTTTTGTTTATGAACCCCTGCAAAGAAATGGCAACATGGGCAGAGGCCCCACTGTCAAGCCACCAGGAACTAATGGGGACATCAACTAAGTTTGACTCAAAACAAACAAGAGCTAGATAATTACCTTCTTTTGAATCCTTCTTTTTTAACCAGAGGTGGAACTTGGTGCAATCTCTCTGCTTGTGACCAGTTTTCTTACAAAAGAAACAATTGTTATTTTTCTTAATGACAGTGTTATTTGCCCCAAGGTTTTTGGTCTGATCTTTATCATGTCTTTTGGTGTCTTGACCCTTCTTAGAAGTATGATGATTAGACCTATTGAACTTCCTAGGTCCCTTACTAGAGCTTGCTCTAGAATTATGGGAAACAAGCAATGCAGTCTCACCCTTCTCTTTTCTTATTTTCTCCTCTTCCACAACACATTTTGAGATGAGATCATTAATTGACCAAGACTCATTTTGGGTGTTAAAGGCAGTTTTCATCTGGCTAAACTCAGCAGGCAGGGTATTAAGAGCAGAGTGAACAATATAAGCATCAGGAAGAACTATGTCTAGAGATTTCAGTTTAGACTGGATGTGGACCATCTTAAGGATATAATCTCTAACCCCTCCTATATTACCATACCTCATCCCCGCGAGTTTACTCATTAGATCTCCAGTCTCAGCCTTATTGGATACATGGTATCTCTGTTCCACTTGGGCAAGAAACTCCTTAGCATTGGTAGTTTCAGGCAAGCCGCTCTTGAGATGCTCAGCAATTGTTCTCTTAAAAGCAAGGATGCATAGCCTATTAGATCTCTCCCACTTAGCATAATTTTCCTTTTGAGCAGCAGTGCTAGTAGCAGTGAGAGCAGGTGGCTCATTCTCACGCAAAGCTTGATCTATGTCAGCCATGCCTAAAGCAAAATCAAGATCCTCCTTCCATCTCTTAAAGTTAGACCCCGACAGGACCACAACTTCAGCATTATTGTTGTTCAAATTAATAGTAACTGTACATAACACAACATGAATGGGATTTATTAGCAAGGCATAAGATAATATTATCACAACGATGAGTCCAACAGCAACGACAGTAGCCCCCCTTTGGGCAGGGCAAGAAAATATTCAATATTAGAAACCTATCCCCTTTGGGCAGACAGATTCACTAAATTAAAATATTCTCATATAATTGGCCTCATCAATACACCAAATTACAACACACAATTAACCCCCTTTGGGCAGGCTATTGTACGTTATAACCAGTGGTATCCCCAACATGGAATGAGTAAGTCTCATAAGTCAAGATAAAAGGTCACTTTGGTGCACACAATTTATCTCAATTCACAAAACAAATTCAATCCTGGGTTTACATATGCCATTGCCTAGCACATACTTCACAACATGTACGTGCGATATTATTGTGTCTCAAGTATTTTAATATGTACATATTCTTTATAGGAAAGCGGATCAATTACAATTAGTAATGGAGCAGTATTCAGCAAGAAACGAGAACAACTGAATTTGACACATTAGATTCACATAGAGAAGTGTTATCCCAGAGGACAATCATTTATGTCATGTACGGTAGAAACTTAAATTAAGTTCATAAATATAATTTACCACACAAAAGATAAAACTTGACATAAAGAATCAATGATATAAAATAATATTAAATTGCTTGAATCTCAAATACTAATTTATTATTAACAATTGTCACTTTCTCTTTGCTGATTCCTTTATCATCAATTTATAATTGCTTTAGTGCCCAACACTACATAATATTAAAATAATGAACCATTGACAAAAGAAAACTATGCAAGGAATTGTAATAATTGAGTTGTTAGCATAGGAAGTAGGAACGTTCACAGAAAGACAATTTTCCATTGTGGGATCAGAAGAAATCGGCGGATTTCAAGTAAGGTATGAAACTGATATTACGAAACATGCGGAAGCTAATTTGTATTACGAATTTTAACGTTATTTTGTAAAACACATCTTCTATGCGCCGTAATCAAAAAACAGTCAACCAGACTCAATCTTCGTTCTAGAAATAGAATTACAGACATGACGGCGGTATAGTTCACCATCGTTGTAGCAAAAGTAGTATGATCTCACATTAACGATAGTAGGATTCTAGATCTATGTAATTTGCTCTGATACCAATTGTTGAATTAATTATAAACACACAATCACATAAATCAAGAACACCTAGTAACCATAATATGGATGTGAGTTAAAGGGCGTACCTTTATCCGCCATGGCAACACGGTATTGAAGACGAGCGAAGGCCAAGTCTTTCCTCTCCTTGAGCTTATGAGAACTGGCAGCTTAATGGGAAGTTGTCTACAATAGGTTAAGCCAGGAGAGGAGACCTAGCCTCATATATATAGGCTTAAAAGCCTTAACCTAATGGGCCCACCCATAATAGGCCCATAGGTTTAACAACAGGCCTACACTACTGTCAGCCCACACCTAACACAAGAAACAATATAGGCCCATCATGGAATCCACAAATATATGGCTCGTGTATTGTCCACCAGCTATTTACAATTAGCCCGTTTTGGTAAAACCGAATAAGTTAATGTTAAGTCCAATATTTAATAAATAATTCTAACACTATAAAGATGTGTACGTTGGGTTTGAATGTCAAAAGATTTTTGTGAGGTTAGTTCATATGATGTTTTTTACTTTCATAGTTTGGGTTTGCTCCATAAGCTGTGGATTTTTTATTCTTATTTGTTTGATATTATAGAATTGGTGTTTTTGTTTCTTATTTGTGAGTTTGTTTATTTTGGTCTCTGGCTATAGAGATGTGTACTTTGGGTTTGCAAAATGGGTCTAAAAAAATTATGGATACAATTTTTTTTTTTTTTTGGTAAACTGTGAAAATTACCATAACTAACAAATTCATTACACCTAAAGAGCATCCAGAGTTCTACTAATCAAGAACTCTAAACCTCCAACTTCCAGCTCTAATTACATAAACTTTGAATGAAACTCCTACTCCTACGTGCTCTCTTCGATTCTAGAAATATTTCTAATCTAACTGTAGTTTCCTTTTTGATCTGTGTAACTAAATATTAACTATTTACAATTGTTTCTCTGTGAAGTACCCAATTCCTTGCTTGCCATGTGAAGTAGATTACTGCACTCCAGATAGCTGCCATAATTTCCTTCTGTGACTTCTTCCATCTTCTATGTCTGATCCATAAGAATGAATCCAATGCTCCTCCTAGCTGCATGTGACATCCTGTCCATTGGCTTATACCTTCACTCACCCTCTTGATCCAGCTGCATTCTGCAAAGATGTGCTGATGTGTCTCTTCTTTATCCTCCTCACAGAGGCAACACCTAGGGTCTGCAACCTGAACATTCATGCCTATCAGTCTGTCCCTCGTAAGCAGTTTCTTCTGCACTGGTAACAAGGCTATGAATCTGTGCTTTGGTTGTGCCATTGCAGTCCAGATTAGCCCAGCTGCTACCATTCTCTGGTGGTCTCCTATCATAGCCACATAGCTTTGTGTAACTGAGTAGTGCCCATTAGCATTGAGACAGTAGGCATCACTCCTATACCAGGTTTGCATTTCTTCCTTTATTTTATTAAGCTTTCTCCAGTACCAGCTGCTATCACTAGGTGGGACATGCCTCCAAATATCATTTTCCTACTTCATATAGATTCCACGTACCCATCTTACCCATAGTACTTCCTTTCTTACCACCAGCTGCCATAGCAACTTCCCAACAGATGCAACATTCCAGTTTTTGCATTTCTTCACATTCAGACCCCCATGCCTTTTTGGCAAGCAAACCTGATCCCAGTTCACTAATGCCACCTTCCTTTTTCCCTCCTCACCTCCCCATAAGAACTCTCTACACTTCTTATCTACCTCTTTTACTACACTTTGAGGCAATATAAAAACAGCCCCCCAAAAATTATGAATCGAAAACAACACAGCATTGACTACTTGAAGCCTCCCTGCATATGATAGGTGCCTTGCCTGAACTGTTTTTATTCTGCTTGTGATCTTATCAACTAGTTGTTTGCAATCCATCTTATTCCATTTCTTTGATGATAGAGGTTACCCCAGATATCTGATTGGAAATGAGCCTACTGACAAACCTGTTATACTCAGTAATTGTCTTCTAGTATCATCATCTACCCCAACCATGAACAAGCTTGATTTATCCATATTTGCTTTCAACCCTGTAGTGTCTGTAAAATGCTTCAAAGCCTCCATTACCCTAGATACTGAAGCTCTATCACCTTTACAAAAGATCATGAGATCATCTGCAAAAGTGAGGTGAGTCAGCTTCATTTGTTTACACATTGGGTGGTATTTAAAATCAGGCAACTCCCCCATTTTTTTCAGCACTCTTGTGAGGTATTCCATAACTATCACAAACACCAAGGGGGAGATAGGATCTCCCTGTCTCAACCCTCTTCTACCCTGAAAATATCCATACCCCTTGCCATTTACTTTCACTGAGAACCTGGTTGAAGTTACACATACCATTACAAGCTTGACAAACTTATCTGGGAATCCCAGCCCTCTCATTGCTTCTTCCACAAACTCCCATCTTACCATGTCATATGCCTTTCTCAAGTCTATTTTCATTAGGCATCTAGGAGTTGTCTTCCTATTGTAATGCCTCAACAGGTCATGGCATATCAACACATTATGAATTAAAGACCTTCCTTGCACAAATGCAACTTGATTTTCTCCTATGATACTAGGCAGGATCCCCTTTAATCTGGCACACAGCATCTTTGATATGCACTTGTAAAGTACATTGCAACCGGAGATTGGTCTAAATTGACTTGCCACCTCTGGAACTTGTATCTTTGGAATTACTGCTATCATTGTAGCATTTACTTGCTTAAGCAGTTTTCCATTGGAAAAGAACTCTAGTATAGCTGCTGTAATATCAGACCCCACAACATCTCAGGCTGCTTTGAAAAAACCACTTCCATACCCATCTGGACCTGGGCTCTTATTCATATCTATACTGAACATTGCTTTCTTCACCTCCTCCTCTGTGTAAGGTTTAATCAACATGATCTGTTGCTCTATACTCACTACAGGGCCATTTCGTATGAACACCACGACTGCTTTGTTTCTGTGCCCTCCTGTTGTTCCAAGCAAATCTTGATAAAATCTTACTAGTATTTGTGCTATTGCTTGGGGTTCAGTTTGCATGATTGCATTGTGATCTTTGAGTTGTGTGATTACTTGCTGCATCTTCTTCTGTTTTAGCACTGAGAAGAAGTATTTTGTGTTATCATCTCCCAACTTGATCCAGGTAGCCTTGCTTCTTTGTTGCAAGAACACTTCAGCCACATAAGAAGTGTGTCTAAACTTGGCTGCTTTCTCCTTTTCCTCCTGTTGCAAACTGGTATTCAAAGGGTCCTGCTGTAACATCCTCTGGAGTCTATGGAGTGCTTCCCTATCTTCATCTGCCTCTTTGACAATATCTCTGAAGTGATTAGTGTTCAGCATCTTTAATCTAGGCTTCAGTTGCTTCAATTATGGATACAATGTTATTATGGGTTTAGTTTGTATAATGTTTTTACTTCATACTAGTTTGGGTTTGCTTTATGAACTACTATATCTTTTGATTCCTTTTGATTCTTATTTGTTTGATACTATAGAATTGGTTGTTCTTGTTTCTTATTTCTGGATTCTTGTTTTGGTTTCGGGTAGGCTCACATGGTAAATAATATAGCCTGAAAGAGAGTTGACAAAATGGAATAAATTTAGTGTTTTATTATTCTCTTAGATACTTGTCTGACTTTTCTTTTTCTTTTAATCTCTAGATCAAGAAATAGATATAGAGGAGATTTCACAACCTAACCCAGCATCACAAAATTTGGGAGGTAATACTTCTTTTCTAAAAATTCCAGTTTATATGTGTAGCTTAGTCTTGTCACATCTTACATGTAGCTAGTACTACCACTAATAGGTCAAAGTTGATGTGTAGTGTTATGTTGTAACTGATTCTTTTACTTTGTAGCTGCTGGTGCTCCTCCGGACACTCATTCTCTACCTGCTTTGAAAGCCAACGTGCGATCTTTAGAATCTATAGAGAAGCTAAGGGACAAGTTGGACACTCAAATTACAAGCTTGGAACAAAAGGCAACTGGTAACATACATAAACTATTCGTAGAGGTTGCCTTTATACTGACATACACAGGAGCTGGAGTAGTATATCAAAAGCAACAGGTTTCATGTACAATTATGACAATTTTCACAATTGCATTGATGATTTCCTTTATTGGAGGAGTATACCTTGTCGTTTGGGGGCTTACATGAAGCTGAAAAGAATGATCCCTCGTGTTAAGAACTTGGAGGCAAGAAGAGAAGAACTAGCCAAACGAGCCAAAGAGATTTTGAAATTGGAGGGTGCACGGATTGAAAGGTCCCAAGATGTGAATGGAAATGTAGAGAATGCTCCACTGCATCCTACCGTGAAGGCTGATAAAGTGAAGGAACGTTGTGCGACCTTAATGGAATCTGAGGAATACTTGAAAAACTTTGAATGGTACAACAAGATTTTTATATGTGCTGCAATTGTGTGTGTGATATTGAATGGGACATGTTTATGTTTCATTGCCTACTTTAACTACTGCGGTAAGTGATTCTCAATACTTGTATTTGCTAAATTTTAAATGTATAAAGTGACTTTGTGGAAAATTGTACTTTATATTAAATTTGAACTACAAAAGTATCAACTGATCTTTAAACCATTTGTGTGCAGATTCTGCTATGTTAGGATGTCAAAACACGCAGATGCCACACCATCTTATGAAGCCCACATGAAGAAGATCCATAGAAGAATGTATGTTATGCTTTAATTGTTACTTCTACTAGGGACTTTCAGGTTATATACCTTCTTGATATTATGATACTATGTTTTCTATCACTTTTGAACATGGAAAAGTGAGTTCTAAACTGTTTGGCCACTGCGCCCACTTATCAGATAGTCCAACACTTCCTTATTAGTTTAGGGTGTACTATTAGTATGGGATTTAATGTAGACTTGCTTTGCCTGCACTTCCTATATCCATTGCTTTGGTGGTTATTTTTTACTTCTTGACAAGGCTGTTAATGGAACAGTTTGTTGTTGGGACGTGTACGAATCTCTTGATGTTTTGACCCCGTGATTTGTGAAAGATGATATTAGAAAGTACATGATATGTTCAGCTCTAAGGGAACATACATTTTGATTTAGTGGAAAGTTAATTGCTTTGGTACACCCTTCTTTCAAAGTTCTGATTAGGAAGGGACAACTCCTGCTATATTTTGTTCTAATCTATCTGTATATCGCAAAGGATATTGAGGCTTGTCCCTCTATTGATTCTCTAACAAATTTTGTTCTTCTAATGTTGTCAAGAATGTTATAATTCATCTTTCTGATTCGGTAAATTTTTAGTAACTAGCTGCTATAGCTATTACTGAAAGTAGTTCTGCTGTAATGCATTGCAGTTCTATTGGTAACAATCAACTTTTTGAAATTTTAGGTTTGACTCAAACATTTTCAATGCTTAATGTTATTCCTCTTCGATTTTAGCATACATCCGAATAGAGATAGAGTCGACTTCCACAGACAACTAAAGGCGAGTTGCCCTATATCTTGATTCAATGATTCAGACTAACAATGTCACATTTTTTAATGTATTTGTATTGTATATATACTGGTCTGGAGATTTCATCTGGTGCTTGGCGAGAGGTATCACTGCTTTCTTTCTCTCACTCTGACCCACAGAGTGTCTATGTGTGAAGTCTTCCAGAGTCCATGTTTACCTCAAAGACTGCACTGTGCTGAAGCTTTGCTTTCAAGAAATGTTTCTTTCCAAAGTTGTTTGGTTTCCAAACAAATCTTAGCGAGGAGCCATTTAAGGCAAAGTGTTTTCAAAATAGAATCAGGTTGTAAGCTTTGTGTGTGAGTCTGCGAGATGTGAAAGTATGACTGCTTTTAATGTAAACATATATAATGAATTTGTTTTTTCATTTCATTACCTGTTAAAAGTATTTTCCCTGGATATGGAAGCAATTAAGAGGTTTGAAAAATCAGAGTGTCTATGTGTGAAGTCTTCCAGAGTCCATGTTTACCTCAAAGACTGCACTGTGCTGAAGCTTTGCTTTCAGGAAATGTTTTTCTCCAAAGTTGTTTGGTTTCCAAACAGATCTTAGCGAGGAGCCATTTGAGGCAAAGTGTTTTCAAAATAGGATCAGGTTGTAAGCTTTGTGTGTGAGTCTGCGAGATGTGAAAGTATGACTGCTTTTAACGTAAACATATATAATGATTTTTTTTTTTTCATTTCATTACCTGTTAAAAGTATTTTCCCTGGATATGGAAGCAATTAAGAGGTTTGCAAAATCAGAGGCACATTGTTTGAGGAATGTTGTTGCATTGTTTGAGGAATGCTGTTGCATACAGGGCTGACTGCTATTGATCAATTGTGAAAAGCCACTGTTAATGCAGTGTTGATCGCAATTACTGAATCCTGCATTTCTATATAAAACTTTTATTGCCTTAGTTGAGAAGTTCATCTAATCTATTTCGCTGCATTTCATGCTGCTCTTAACATTAATGAGATTATCATTGTACTCCTATTGATGGCATTACTGACTCCTATGTCTTTCAGGCTGACAAGGAGATCAAGTCTCTCAAGGAAAAGGTTGGCAAGTTTGAGAAAGATAATTCTTTACTGACAGTGATGAACTAAAAGCAATGTTCTATTTTGTATGGATATTAGTGGTTATGTGCTGTTTTCTGTTAGCTGATCTATTTAAAAAAATTGCAACATCTTGTTTGTGCTTTACGTTTGTGTATTGGGTGAGTTAGATAATGCACTTTTAAGAATGGGTTAGATTTTCATTTCCATGGGGATTGTTCAAAGTTGCTCTCCTTTGTCAGCAATTGGCAACATCAGGATTAATTGTCATTTTGTTGCATCAGAAGCTCCTGAGAGTTTCCTAGACCAAAGTTCATTGGACTGCCAGCTACTTGTTATGTTTTTTTGGTTTCCTATACGGTGTTCGTTATCTATGTTGGCCCGACTAATCTTGGTTTTGCATTCGGTAAGCCGCACTTTAGGGGTAAAGTGCTTCCTACCAAAAGCAGCTCTACTCCCCGGGTACTTGTATCTTGTGCAAAGTGATTCAAGTTTTGGAAACACAGAGACATCTTTGTTTTTATTATATGAGCCAATTATGAATGTATTAATTTGGTCTCCATGTTTGGTTGCAATACTCATAAAAGTAGATTCTGTACAGATTCTTTTGGTTGCATTTTGGTTCATTTGAATATGAATTGAAGTCACCCCTAGCTAAGTTTAAGCTAGGCCGTATTGGTTAAAAAACCAAGAATCCTTATAAATGTTGGGCTTATGAGTTCTAACCAAGACAAAGATTCCTTCACTTCTCGATCAGAACTAATTCTTTGAAATTTGAAAGTATACAAAGAAAGAAAAAGGTATAGAAGAAAAATAGGAGAAGGAAAAGATGATCAAAGAAAGCCTACCAAAATGCAGTGATGGAAACACAATACTTACTCCACCGATGAACTGGGTTGAGTTAGTACCAAATGCGCACGCAATGGTACAAGCAATACAGAGTGAATAAAATATCATTTCCAGGAGCATTTATGATTAATTACATTTAAGTAACAATTAAGCCTTAATTATCAAGAAAATATGTAGATTGGTTTCTAAAGAAGATCGATTAATCTAATATGAACTCTGAAGAATGAAGTCAAGCTAAGTATCAATAAAGTAAAGCGCTCAAATGATATAGGAAACTCAATAATTAAAATAGCCTAAAGCTTTGGTCTCCTTTGATAAGAGAATTAATTAACCTATTCACTATTTATCTAGGAAAACAGAATGACGTGCTCATGAATTAGGATACAATGTGATCTCTTAAATTGTTAGGCCACAAATCAATTCTTTAATGCGTAGGTTCCTGATCATACACTGTTCAATCCAAATCAATCATATATTTTCCTTTTCAAGTTTAATATAAATGTGTAAATAAAGTTCACTGAATGATCACACAATCAAACAACTAATAATATGATTGAATAGATAATTCTGAAACTCGTTAGGACTGAAGTTAGAATTCATTTAAACCTAAATTCAATCTTTTAGGTCCGAATTTGTCTTTCTTATGGGTGCCCTACACTTGGTCTTCTGGTTTGAAGTTTTTTTTTTTTTTTGGTTTCCCACCCGGTGTCCGGTACTCTCATTGGAGCCTCGACTAATCCGGATTCGCACCGCGTAGGGCCCCATTCGGGAGAAAGCGCTCCCTACCAGTGATTTTTCCATACCCAAGGCTCGAACCCGAGACCTCTGGTTAAGGGAGGAGTAGCCCCATCCACTACACCACATCACTTGGTGGTGTTTGAAGTTGAGCCAGCTCAGACCCAAAGTCCCCTTCTGAAGTTCAATGGCAATGTTTGCAAAAAAATTTAGGGGAATTTACACTCCATGCCCACAAAAATAAATTATTTACGTGTTTGTGCCCAAAAAAATTAGTTTACATGGAATACCCATGCACCTCATTTTATTTACAAAAATGCCCATCTAGCATGTTTTATTTACACTATGTGCCCACCCTCCCAATTTTAACTGTATACCATTGCATTATATTGTATACCAAATTAAGTATACTTCTTTTATGGATTTGAGAGTATAGTGTAACAAGTATACCATGGGAGTATACTGTATACTAGATAGGTATACAGAAGGATTTGACAGTATAGTGTAACAAGTATACCATGGGAGTATACTGTATACTAGATAGGTATACAGAAGGATGGGTATACAGTGTAAATAAGTTTGTGGGTAAAAATGTAATGGGTATGGAGATATAAATAAGTAGGGTTTGATGGGCATTTTTGTAAATCCCCCAAAAATTTAAAAGGTGGTTGTGCCTTAATTGGCACCGGAAAAATACGATGTGTTGCAAAATGTTTCCCTTGGTATGAATACAGATTACAGACCAATACTAATTTTACCTTCCCCAAGTGAGAACTAAGACAAAAAAGGCCCAATCTACCGTTGATTATCACCAAATTGACTAATTAATCATAGAATTCTTTTAGATAATCAAGTCCAAAGTAAATGAACAACACATTAGCTTGCAACTCTTTTAGGTCCACAATTATAGCCACGGTCTAACGGTCAAACGTGTTATAAATAATACTACTCCATTTCTCTCCACTTTATCGGACAAAAGTCTAATTTCAAGAGTCAATTCTTTTTACCGTACTTTTTTCATATGCTTTTTAAATATTTTGAATTATTAATTATTATAACTTGTAATACTTTTCGCACAGCTTTTAAGTATGCAAATTTTATTTTAAAAGGTACTCCTATTAAAATTTATCAATGTCCAAATTCACGATCAAATTCAAAAGATTTGATTTTCAAAATCGGAGTTATGCCGTATAAGATGAGACGTGAATAGCTCATTTTGACAAATAGAGGTGTTAAACTAACAAAATGAAATTTAAGAAGCTGAATTTTGAAATTCGGTGCAAATATTATGACAAAAACATAAACCCAAGCATCCTAATTCAAAAGACCATAATATTGTTGTCCGAAACATAATTGATTTAGAAAACCTTTAGCTTTATACTTGTAATAAATAGCCGAAAATAAACCATAAGTCCCTCAGTTTCCGGCCGGTTCTATTCCGCTCTACAAGTTGTAAGTTCTCTGTGTGCATGTTATTTTTATTTACTTAGAATCAACTTTTACCTATCCCAAAATATAATAGAATCATGTTCATATTTTATGATTTCAGTTTCTTATTCAATTAATATATGGTTATACATGTACCCCTCTCTCAAATTTCTGGATGACGATCTCTCATCTGTACTTGTGGGGTGGGAGATAGCATATACCGTCTAGTCCGGACACTATGACGAGTGAGATTTGTAATCTTGAAATTTAGATAATGATACTGGGAGAATCACAACTGAAAAACTAGTTATTAAAGTGGGAGAGTCCAAGACTATGTAAAATCCACATCACACACTCCCATTAGACCGTCGCGGGACTCAAGTACCACGATGAACCATAACAGATAAGTGACCTTCTGGCTGCTATAATAGGTAAAAGTATCTTGTTCTTCTAAAAATTTTCTTTCATTGATGGTGTATATATAACATAAATTCAGTGAATTATTTACAATGATCTAAACGTAATTTCCAATCTGTTGGTTTCGATGACTAATATGCCCCTCCAATAGAATCCCAATATGTCTTTTGTTTCTTTTCTTCTAATCAAACAGTGCATATTATGCTATATATCATACCAAACAGTTTGTTGTTTGCTTCTTTTGTAGCTTGACAGGAAGGAGGTCATGGCACTTGAATGTTTCACAGAGCTCTTGGGTTCATTATTTAATAAAATATGTAAAGGTGATGAAGATGTTGCTGAAACTTTTGAACGTTTGCCAGAGTGTCTCGTTGTTGATATCATGAGTAGACTTCCATTCGACCGCCTTCTTAGAAATCGAAGGGTTTGTAGGCATTGGAGAGCTTTGATCTCATCATCAGAGTATTTTACCACCTTACATCTTAGTAGAGCTAGACCCATGCTACTCTTACAGGATGATAGCAATATTAGCAAGCGTGGGCAGTGCCTTTATGTGTTTGGTGAAGACTGTAATAATAAGAAGAGGTTCCAGAAACTGAATCTCAGACCTGAGCTTTTGATTAATACGCGCTGGGACCACTGCCCCACTCTTCTATTCTCTTGTCAAGGAGTTCTTCTGTTTGCTGATTTCAGGTGGCTTTCTACTTATTATGTTTTCAATCCGGTAACACAAGAGGAAGTAACTGTGCAACACACACTTCACCCTGGCTACTTATGTGCTCTTTATTTTTGTCCATTAGCAAGAGCATTCAAAATTCTTTATGTACAAGTGCGAGACAGTCAGTGTCAGTATTTTGTTTACAATTTCAAGATGCAAACGTGGATGAAAACCGGATCACCATGCAGTTTCAACTTTTTGCCCGGTGCTGGCTATTCAATTGTTAATGGAGCACTGCATTGGATCACGGAACATGATTTAGAAAAAAGAGGTATTCCTCCTTGTGCAAATGGAATCATGGTGTTTAGCATGGGTAAGGAAGAATTCTCTACTATGCCTCATCCTGGAAGCCCGTGCAACTCAAAGCGTGTGCATCGAACTATGACTCTCTTTGCCAAGGATGATTGTTTGTCTTTCTGCCACGTGCTTGTCTTTGAGTATGCAGTGGATATATGGATCTTGGAGAACTATGAAATGAGGACATGGATTAAAAGGTACAAGGTTAATCTTTCTAATAAGAGAATTTTCCCTTTTAGTTTGCATTACAACGAAATGCTAGGAATGTCTGAAGGGTGGTGGATAGAGCTTTTGAACATCCAAGATGATGAACTTCTATTTGAACTTTCGGATGAAGGGTTATTATCCTATAATTTAGATCATAAAACTGTCGAGAAAATTGAGTTTCCACACCGGAAGAGGTTCTTACATACTTGTAAGCCTTTTGTAAAGAGTCTACTGGCAATAGCTTAAGTGCTCAACTCCCCTCACGTTTTTTCTTATTCTTTCCCTTTATAATTTTGGCATTTTTCTTATTTATCAAATGGCTTTTTTAGTTGAATTGGTTGTATTTTGTATAAAGTATGTTTAAGCTTGATGCAGCTTATTCCATTTGTCCCAGATGTTAGTAATATTCTAAAGGAGATTGGGTTCTCCTTCATGGAAGTGTCAAATCTTTTGCGTAATTTAAATAGTAATGGCTTTCTTGCAAGAGTGTTGCAAAATTCGTAACTTTTAGCTAGTGTTAAATGCTTTACCGTGATAACTTTCTTAATTCTAAGTCCTGTAACCCATCCAAACTGAGATCATATCTTATTGATATACTCCCCGGTCCATATTATTTGATGTTTTGGGTATTTTCATGCGTATTAAGAAAATCACCTTTTTAGCATTAATTAGCAATGTAATTGACTATATTAGTCCTTATTCAAGCTATTATTACTTATCATTTTGTTTTAAGTCATTTATTAGCAAGAGGTGACATTGTAAAATTCCATCTTGATTTCCGAAAAGATCAAATATTGTGGACAAAAAAAAATAGGCTAAAACATCAAATAAAGTGGACCGGAGGGAGTACTCTGTAATCTGTATGATTGTACCCTTTTCTCTCTGAGCTACTTGCTCGAGAACAGGAGATCAACATTATTAATTGCTGTTTTAAGCATTGATGATATGGCAGTGCTTATTATACTTAGTTGTAACTTCTGAAATTGGGTTTGAATTTCTAATGATCTTATTTTAACGAAATATAGGGAGTAATTATGCAGTTTATTTTGTTTGGAAAATTTAGTTTTATGAATGGATTGGTATAGTCAGTTGACCCTTAGTTTTATGACCATATGTAAAATTACATTAAACATTCCCTTGTAAACAATTTTTGCGGTTCAGATCGAGGGTATTCTACACCATCTTTTTTGTATGTAGTGAGCACATTTGCATGTGTTATTAAAATTTTGAGCACCTTTTTCAATGGTATTGAAATTTTAAGCGCTTTGCATGTCTCTTAAATTTGTGAACAAAAATCGTCAATTGTGTTTTCGGCAGGGATCCGTTTGGATCGGTTCAAATTACTCCATATTGTCGACACCCATTTTTTTCTGAACCCGGTTAGAGTTCGAAACATGGCTCGACTTATTGGGACTCACGGGTAAGACTTGAAGTCGCCACCTAACATATTTTTTAACTAGGCGTATTAGGGCACCTACTTTGTTTCTAGCCAATTTTAATATTAACTCCGATACTTGATCTATGAACCGAGAATTCTGAGTAAGGGTTCAGATTAACCCAAGAGGAATGTGTTAGGCACCTCTCAGATTCCACAAAGTGTGGTTCCCGACCAGACTAAATAATTGGGATTAAACTAAATAATTAAAAGCATTTAAGCAATTAAACTGATAATCACAAACTTTATGTAATACAATTTAGATACAGCTCATATGAAATATAAATTATTCAACTTCTACGACGACTTCTTTTGGCAAGCTTCCATCTAGAGTACTTCACAAATAGAAAAAGTTAGTGAAAATTGCGAATAACGTTAATAAGAAATGACAAAATAAATTAAAAATAATAATTCAAAGTATTTTTAGTTCTTTTCAAAAAGCGTCATCCTTTTATTGCCACGGCGTACCTCGTAAAAAATATACAAATGAATTAGTATTAATGAAACAAAGAAAAATGAGAAGTAGAATAATAACGATAACAACAACAACAATAATAATAATAATAAGAGAGTAATAATAAAACAATAAAAATAATGATAATAATAATAATAATAAAAGTAATAATAGAAATAATAATAATAATAATATATAAAATAGTAATACAACGGAAAATAGATTTTTAAAGGTTTTAGGCTCAGATTTCGTCGTATCGGGTAGAGGATTAAGGACGTCGATACGGCAACGGTGGCCGGCCGTGTTGCCATGCCAGGTATCGGTCCTACACGCTCTATGCTCATTTTGCAAAGTGTATTCTCATCATCACCGCCTATTTTATTTTTGGGGCACGTAAGGGACATATAACGGGACTAGACTTGTATTGGCCTCCAAACGTCATTGGCCTAAACGGTGTAGTATCCGTTCAAATCAGTCCGTAGCCTCAAAATGAATATTTTCATTGGCCTAGCTGTGAAATATCTGCTCAAAGGTAATATCTGTTCAGAAATTAATGTAGCATCCGTCCAAAATCGGTGATAGTCAACAACAGCTGATAACTCAAAACAAATTAAGGAGTAGTGGAAATGCAGTATTATCTTAGTCAAACAACGGCTCCAAATTTTAACGAAGCAGCAGAATCTCAAGCGGAGCAAAAATCGAACACAAACAGTAGTAACACCAGCCGGTCAATAATCCAACGAGTGGACTAGGAAAATTATTTCAAGTGAAATAAACGGTGTAGCAGCAGCTCGCCGGCGAAAATTCCGGTGGAGTGTTAACGCTAGCAGCAGAGGAGCGGAGGAGGAGCAACGACCAAGCAGCGTCGCTACGACTCACTCTTCCTCTTTAGATTCCTGATTCGGAAGCAGGGACGCAGATCGAAGAACCAAACAACATAGAAGTTGTCAAGTGAAGCTTTTCCGGTCAGGATTTAGGCAGTGACCACCGGTGATGGCGTTTCGCCACTGCCTTGTTTTGTATCGCTTTCCTCAGTCCTGATCTCCCCCTTCTCTGTTTTGTGGTGGCGAAAAATGGTGGTATTTCACCACTGGTGGTGATGGTATGTGTGTTTGATCTGTAATGTTTCCACCAGTAAGGGTGTGTGTGTGTCGAAAGGAGAAGGAGTTGAGGGGTATTAGTGTACGCCTCTGTTCTAATCTGTATTTCGCGTGTGGGGGTGGTGTGTAATGGAGAGAAGAGAGGGTGTGTTATGTGTGTCGTTTTTATCACTGGTGGTAGAGTGGAGTGGGTGTATATTGTGGGTGTGTTTTTGGATCTTCTTCCTCCTCTCTAGAATGAAGGAACAATGGATTTTTTTATAGGAAGCTTAGGAAGAGAACCATTGGAGGATCAGGCATGATTGAAGGAATTGGTGAGTGCCTGAGATTGAGAGGAGTAATTTTGGGGATTTGATTTCTTGCCAAAATGAAAGAGCCATTTTGTGGGGTGATATGGATATGAATTTTGAGATAAAATGTATGAATGTACTTGGTCAAACACATTGTCCCGGTTCAAGAGACATTTGAAAACTTAAATTCAAGTAAATACGCCCAACACTGCAAATTTAAATGAGTCAAATAAAATTTGGACTGAGCATTTTTAATTGGACTAATAATTAACTTAAAGGTGCATAACAAATAAAAAATATTTATATCGTATATAAAAGAAAATAAGATGCAGACATAAAAAGACAAATTAGATTAATTATGTATAAATAGCCACAAATAGTTACTACATGTTAGAAAATGCAATAATTTACACAAACGATCATAATTTGACAAATAGCCTGGAATGACAAAATTGCATGATGTAACCGCAATTAAATATATAGTGCATAAATAGGTAGTAACACACGTAAATACATGTTTTCTAATGCACATTTTGTCAAACATTCAATATTGCACCTTTATGTTAAATATAGCCAATTTGTAGAAAACAGATGGGATAAAATTGGGTGTCAACAGCTGCCCCTCTTTGCCCGGAGATGATGAAATAATCTTCAGGCAAAGATAGTTGACGGAGTAGCCAATTTTGTCACGATGGACAGATAAAGTGAAGAGGAAAATGAGAGTTTTGGGGTATTTTCGGCCGAACCCGGTCTCTGAGTTGCCTACATATATCGGGTCTCAGGAGAATCAGGCTGTGTATAGTTCTGGAATGGCATGTTGCATGTGTGAGATGTTTATGACGCACGACTTAGGTGTCAAGAGTAAACTTGTCAGAGTATGCAAAGTTTACGTTTGCATGTACTTTAAAATTTGCTGAGATACGATTGTAACAGAGGCTTTATCGAAGATGAGATAACATCGATGGATCGAGCGTGGGAAAAAAGAGGCTTGTAATCATCCTAGTTATGAAAATGTGGTGCACGACACACCCATAAAGAGGAGTTTACACGTACATAGTTTCCACTTCGTCTCGATTAACGAGTCATATTGCCTTCAATATTTGTCTTTACTAGGCTTGGGGAATATTGAGGAGCGTGCTTTATAAATGTGCATGATTCAAACAGGTGGGCACGATCAAGCGCGAGAATACGCACGATTGACACAGATAAGCTTGAATATGAAGGAATACAAAACTGACATCCAATCAGCAAGGAAAGATTAGGCGGATCACTGGTGCAAGTAGAGAAATATAGATTTGAGTGCTTTGGAACTCGGCAAAATAGATAGTTTGTGATATAGCAAAAGCATTATCTGTGAGATTAAGCTTCTTGAATGGCGTTCTAGAATGGTGCATGGTATGCATTTGAGGTTTTGTGGTTGCACAAATTCATGTGCGATAGTGATTTTCTGGAGAGCAAGTGTAAAGGTATGTGAAATGGAGCAGGGGTTTGTCAAGGGGTCTGTCAAGGGGTCGGAGAGTGTCCTGAAACAAAAGTAAGATAAATGCAACCAAAGATAATGATAAACTCCCCTGTAGAGTTGAGCTCTCCTTTGTCATGTAGTTGTCTAGTCTGTTTCCAGGTGCTTTGAGTATTAGGAAATGTATGCTTCTCCCCTGGGTATATTCATTTAGGTGCGTCTTGTCAGGAGATAATTGTTTGCCGTGTCGGGCTGTATACCATGGGACACTGCCACGCTGTTTCCTACAATAATGGTGAGCTTGTTGCAAATAATATTTATAAATATAAAGTAGACTCTCCTGTCGTTGGATCGTCTTGCCAGTGCCTCTCATAAAGAGACTTATGTGCTCGTCAACACTGCTACTGCATCCTTGTAAAAAGGACCTACTTGCATGAAAAGAAAACTGCCTCTCGTCAGGAGATATTTGCCTGCTCGTCAGGAGCTATTTGCCTGTCACGTCGGGCTGTGTACACTGCGAACAAAAGTAAAGTGCTAAAATAAAATGACATTATCATGTCTGTAATGTTGCTAAGAAGGTCGTTGTGTTTCAACTTTCGTAATGCCTGTACTCAAAGAAAAATTTTGTAAGTTGCGGGGGGATGGTTTGATTTGTGCATTTTTCATCTATTCCGCGCCTTCCTCCCGTAGTGCCTTCTTTCATGAATCCTGGGCCTTGGTCAAGCTTTCTTCGGTGAATTCTCAATTTTGTACTTCGTCTCTCTTGAAATTTTTGAGGGAATCTAAAAAATTTCTGCCCTAGTGTCAGCTTGCGTCTTTTTGGAATTTTTGAGGGGATCCTCAAAAATTCTGCCCCAGTTTATTGCCTTTGATAGATCATCATATTATGGTAGTGCCTGCAAAACAAATAAAAATACGTGTGTATGTCCAATTCTAAGGCGGACGAGCTTATTGTAGTAGTGCCTGCAAAACGAAATGTATGAGTTTGTCCTATTTTAATCCGGACAGGGCTGATCGTCATATTTTAAGCCTGACATGGCTAATCTTCATATTCTAAGCCTGCTGTGGCTAGTCGTCATATTTAAAGCCTGACGTGGCTAGTCGTCATATTCTAAGCCTGACGTGGCTGATCGTCATATTCTAAGCCTGACGTGGCTAAAGAGCTATCATGTCTGTTGTGATTGCCTGCTAGTCTTGTGTTTGTGCTGAAAGATTTGGTGTCAAAGAAAGATTCGTTAGTTGAAACAAAGCAGTTGCATTGCATTGAACACCAATGTATTGGCTTGAATATGCATTCGTCATTTTGGTGTGATAATTGGGTATCTTGATGACTGTGATTATGTGGGTACTTGCATACTTAGACTGAGGTTTGGTGTTTAGATGAGCCGGATTGGAGGTTATCCAAAATTGTATTTTGTCTTGCGCTGTGATGGGGTGTCTTCATGTTTCTTGCTTATTTTTTATAGACTGGTCTGTGTAGAAAATGTAGTTGCGGCTCGAGAGTTTTGCAACTTCCATTTGTTTGATCTTGTTGTATCATTATTGGCCTTTCCCAATCAGGCTTCGAATTTTGTGTTCAGTGCTGGGTATTTTGCGATATTAGGGTATTGAATATTTGAGTGAAGGGTGTAGATCTTTATTGGATCGATTTTCGGAATGGGTATCTAGGGAGTAGTTTGTATGTTGGTTGCAATATCTTTTGAATGAGCTAAAGGAGTAAAGGTGTGAGGTTTTGTCTTTTCGTCTGTTCTTAATTGTGTTGAGCCTTTGAAAGTCTTGACAGAGGGGAGATTGTTTATTGCGTAAGTTGGGCGCAGTATGGGGTTGTGGATTTTGCGGGTTCTGGTTGTGTAGTGATTGGATCTCTTTCTTGTGACACTTGTGTGGGTATACCGCTGGCTGATCTTGTTTTTCTATCACAAAGAACTTGCATAGTGGTAGGATTGTTTGAATTCTCTCGGTGTCATGTGCTCATGGTTCGAAAGACTTTGTTCCAGAAGTAAATATTTTTGACTCAGCTTGCCGTTTCGGCCTCTCCTTAATGCAGATTTTTGACCAACTTCAGTGTTCAAATGCAAAGCAACCGTAATAATATGTACAAAACTGTGTTAGCATATTAGCAAAGATTAGATGCAAAAACAATACATAGAGCTTAAGAGAATGCCCAGACTGCGGATGATAGATTATCCTTTGGGTTGGAGACTATGATAGAATGCATAGATATCGCAAAAGATTTCCTGAGTACTTTATGTAGCAGTCAAGACAAGGATTTTGGTTAAATGATTGATGCTTGTTTAAGCAGGAGATGGGTCTGTTTAGATCTCAATCAAAAGTTGACAAAAATTTCGGGTAAGGGGTATATATATGACTGAAAAGGAAGTTGACTTTTGTCGAACACCAAGACCTTAGTGCATTTATCATCCTTTCTTGCAAATTTGTGTGTTTTTATGCCCATGTGTCTTTAAGAGAGATACTCAGTGTCTCTCATACTTGTCAACTGACTGTTGCAATTCAATCTTTACCTCAACTTTTGCTTGTCAGGTAGATTTCATTGCCAAGAGACCGATCCTGGTGTATCATGTATATTCTTAGATCACTGCTTCAGTCAAGACTATTTTAGAGGTTGATCATATTGTATTCCTAATGTAGTTATTGTCATGAAATTTATTCAAATAAAGCTTTTGACCAAAATCGCTCCAAGAAATCTGTCTGCCCCTGTTTTGTATCAAATTAATTCATGGTCTTATAAGTGTCTCAAATAGCTTCATCTTGAGTTCATCGTCTCGTCCCACACTTGCTAGTTGGTAGGGATATCCTTTCAATACTCAGCAAGAGTTTCCAGCTCCGTCATATAATAAAAAAATTTCACTGCGCCTTTGCATTCTTTTCCAAATTGAATTAGCCTGCTAATTTTGGTTGTTATGCATAAACCTTTGTATCATTAGGTGGGTTCCGATCATTTCTCACTTCCTTATCGCCTTGTGATAACCCTTTGAACGCCTTTGTGGCCATGAATAGGTGCAAGTTTGGAAATATTTTGGATTACCTTAAATGTATGACAATATAGACTAGACCGACAAAATGATCCTCAGACATTGTGTCAAAACAAAGTATTTCGGTAAGTCATGTGTGCCTTTGAGTTTGACCAACAAATTTCTTGCCCCATCAATTTTATGCTTTGTGTGTATAGTGCCTGCTATTACAAAAAAAAAAAAATCCCTGATAGGTGCACTTTGCTTAACCAAATCTTCTGCCTTGGTATTCAACTTAAGCCAAACTTTTGGATAATAGGTTTTTGAGTTCGTAAGGGATAGAGAATTATCAAGACATGCGAAAGATTTCTAATATCAGGATTTGGGCATAGAGTAGGGAGATGAGGTGCCTTGGTAGGAGATTGGATTTGGTAAGGGATTGACTTAGGTAGAAAAAGTCCTAGAGCAACAAACAAAATCATGCGATGCACACATATCAGATAAGAAATGCATCCTATAATGCGAAAGACTGCTTGACGATTTGAACAGTGCTTTGTGCCACATGTATCACTTCATTTGTTAACACTGCGGAGAGCCTAAAAGATAAATATTGCTTTACTGGTCTTTATTACATTGGCTGATATTAAAATAGTGTAAGAGAAGGAAAAGACTAAACATTGTTGGGAGATTAAATTATGGCCAATTGAACATCTTTCATGTTGATCCATCCCCAGAAGAAACATCCTCTTCTTCGGACGAGTCTCCCTCGGACAAGCTTGCCTCTGATGAGTCTTCTTGGAAGATGATATTGTCTGCATCAGTTAAGAGCCGGGATATGTCAAATGTGAAATTATTCAACATTTCCCAAGCCTTCCTTCCTTTTTCCTCTATTCGTTTGTCAGCCACAGAATTCATTCCTTCGCTAGCCCATACACCTATAGACTCTATTCGTTTTGTCAGGAGTTCTGCCTTTTTGCGCCACTTGTCTTTTTCTTTGTTCTTTGCTTCGACCAAACCTCGCTTTTTTGCAATTTTCTCTCGTGCCTTTGCCAGTTGTTTGTGTAGCCTCTTGCACTCAGATTCTAATTCATCAACATTTCTTTTCCTTTTTCTTGTTGTTCTTGCTTGAATTGCCTTTGCTATGTCTTTCCTGAACCAGTCTGGGTAGTCTTCATCATAGCCTACATCAAACCTGTCTCGTCCAATAGTCTCGAACTCTATTCGGTGCCTTGCTTTCCAAAGTTCTAATATCTTGTCTTTGAATGGAACCATTCCTCCGAAAATATCTGCTTTGAAACTTCTGATGTCTGCAATTTGGGGTACAATTTGTTTCCTCCCCGCTTGTCGAAGTGCCCTTAAAGGAGTGTATGGATAAATTCCTCTAAAGCCCACAAAGACAAGAAAAGAAGCTCTTTCGGATCTTGTGATTACTGTAGTGCTGGGAAAGTAATCAAGCATCTATTTTATACTCTCGGATGTCAACTGACAGAAAATGTGGTGCCAACCAATTGCAATTGTCGGCCGGTCCCACTTCCCAAGAGCGTAGTCCATGGGGACAGTATGAGCCAAGATGTAGTTTTCTCTTGGTATCCATGGAAAGCTTGCTCTGTGCTATCCATCTTTTGCAAATGCTCCATCAGTCAAATTTGTAAAAGCAAATTGCAACCCTCGAAGAAACCATCGCCCTTCTTGCATCTTTCTAAAGCTCGGTACATTTCGGTGCCAAAGTGTATTTTTTGTTGAAGTCCTTGAGTAAGGCATCGGCTATCGATACCATGCAAACATCAACTCGTCCTTTTTGTTCTGGAAACACGACAGTGCCTAAATAGCTGGTGACAAAAGCAAGCACCCTCCGCTCTTGCCAATCTGCCTGTTTAATGTTGAAATAGTCTTCTGCTTCTTGAAATGCTTCTCCATACCCAAATTTGATGTAGAGCGAAGTCAGAGAAATTCCCGACTGCCTTATAATGTCTGTGTATAACTCGGGCTTAAACCCTACCATTTCGAAGAACTCCTCGGGTGCAATGTTCTTAGGCATCAAGACTTCTTCACTTTCGAATAGTAATTGAGTTAACCCGCCTATTTCTTCCAGCAACGGTGTCAACTCTACATTTCTAAAGTAGAAAACTGCTCGGTCCGCATCCCAATAATATACTGCTGCTTCTACTATCTCTTTTACTGCAGTGTGCTCTATTAGTGAAATTAGATTCCTCAACACCATTTTGACTTGATCTTGTTGATCTATGCTTAGGTTTCCCCACCAATCTCTGAGTAACTGAGGGATTTCAGTAACCATGTCAAATGTCTTATTGGCCATGATCCTTTGGAAAAGATGAAGGACAATAGGAAAAAGGGAGAAGAAAATTCCTAAAATTCACTTTATTGCAAACAAATGATCAACGTGTGGCACAAGCTTTTGAAAACAATATAACAGAGAATAAGAAGAGATGTGTCGTTGTGGGTTGAGAATCTTTTAGACACTTTAGACAAAAGTTGCTAATGGACTTCTGACAAACTATGAATGGCAAGTCTTTATATAATGCTTAAAGGATAAATGTGCGTTATGTGTCATTTCATCTATCGAGCGGTCATTTCTGCTTCGAAATGGGCTTTTAATGCCTCTTCGGTTATCATTTATGTCTTTGAATAGCATTGAATACAGAATGATTCCAATCTTTTGGGAATAAACGGTTGTTTCTGATTCAATTTGGGCTTTCAATGCCTCTTAGGTTACCTACGTGCCTTTAAATGGCATTTAATACAGAATAATTTCAACTGAATATGAAGAAACAATCATTTCTGATTCAATTTAGGCTTTTGACGCCTCTTAGGTAACTTTTGTGCCTTTGAATAGCATTGAATAATGCCAACTGTTTATGGATAAACAATCATTTCTGATTCAATTTGGGCTTTTAACGCCCATTGGGTAACCTTTGTGCTTTTGAATAGCACTAAATGCAGAACAATGCCAATAAACGGTCCACATTTTGTACGTTCAACCCTTTAAGCAAATGCAAATAAATCATGTTCAACACTCTTTGGGGTTTAAAAACCCGTTCAAATTGTTTGAACAAGTTGGCCTATCAGACTTGAGAACAAGTCGACTAATGACATGTCATGATGCATGATTCCTACCGCCGCTACTAAGGAATGGAGTTAGCTAGACCTGATTTTATTATCCTCCCAAGCGGACGGCTCGGGAGCGAGAACATCTCAGACCAAATAGATTCCGAGTCGTTCCCCCTATAGAAATTTTTATGTGAGGGAAGAGGTGGTTGCAACCACCGTATTTTCAACGCACGATTTAGAAAGTTGCCAGGAGTGGCGGAAGATATGCGTGATATGCACAAGTTTAAAAATGTAGAAGTTTTGAAAGAAATGCACAAGTTTCCTAAAAATGCTTAAGTATATGCTCATATGGAAATATTTCACAAAATAAGTTTAAAAAGGATTACAAAACGAACACACATTAGTTTTAAAATAAATATAATTAATAGAAACTAGACAAATTTAAAAGTGAAAAAAGAATCATTTAGTGAAAAAGAAAAGGGTTTAGTAAATTTATGGAAAGAATGCACATATTAAAAGAAAACGAAATAAACAAGTTAGCTTTTAAAAATAGGATAATAGAAATACACTAATAAAGAAAATACAAAAGAATTATGACGTGAAATTATTTTAAAGAAAAAGATTTAGCAAAATTTATGGAAGATTTGAAAATAGTTGAAGTGTGGGACGTGTTGTGCCAAGAGTGGGTTTACTAGACAAGAACATGGTTCCCCTAGGCAGACAACCAAGGGGTTGGAACGTTTGGAATTGTTGGCTGCACCACGGACTAACTATACCCTAACCGTTCCCCCTAAAGGTTTTTTTGAGAGTGAAACGGCCTTGAGATCCACGTAACCGTTTATGGTGTGTGCAAGTATAAAAAATACAGGAGTGGAGGAAATATAAACAAAATAACAGTTACAAATAATAAATTAAAAGAAAACGCAAATGAAATAGAAAACTAAACTTCAAACCTGCAAAAGGAAAAGAAAGAAATATTAGTTTTGAGAAATAACGGGAAAAAGAAAATAAATGCAAAGAATCCCAATTAAAAGTCCGTTATGGTTTGAACCTTGATATCCCCAGCGGAGTCGCCATTCTGTCGACACCCATTTTTTCCTGAACCCGGTTAGAATTCGAAACATGGCTCAACTTATTGGGACTCACGGGTAAGACTTGGAGTTGCCACCTAAGATATTTTTTAACTAGGCGTATTAGGGCACCTACTTTGTTTCTAGCCAATTTTAATATTAACTCCGATACTTGATCTACGAACCGAGAATTCTGAGTAAGGATTCAGATTAACCCAAGAGGAAGGTGTTAGGCACCTCTCAGATTCCATAAAGTGTGATTCTCGACCAGACTAAATAATTGGGATTAAACTAAATAATTAAAAGCATTTAAGCAATTAAACTGATAGTCACAAACTTTATGTAATAAAATTTAGATACAACTCATATAAAATATAAATCATTCAACTTCTACGACGACTTCTTTTGGCAAGCTTCCATCTAGAGTACTTTACAAATAGAAAAAGTTAGTGAAAATTGCGAATAACGTTAATCAGAAATGACAAAATAAATTAAAAATAATAATTCAAAGTATTTTTAGTCCTTTTCTAAAAGAGTCATC
Organism: Petunia x hybrida; assembly: GCA_037355625.1. Lineage (NCBI taxonomy): Eukaryota > Viridiplantae > Streptophyta > Magnoliopsida > Solanales > Solanaceae > Petunia > Petunia x hybrida. The sequence continues at coordinate 126,651 of JBBBVM010001033.1, read as the reverse complement.
CTTTTATTGCCATAGCGTACCTCGCAAAAAATATAAAATGAATTAGTATTAATGAAACAAAGAAAAATGAGAAGTAGAATAATAATAAATAATAATAATAATAAGAGAGTAATAATAAAACAATAACAATAATGATAATAATAATAATAATAATAATAATAATAATAATAATAATAAGAGAGTAATAATAAAACAATAATAATAATAATAATAATAATAATAATAATAATAATAATAATAATAATAATAATAATAATAAGAGAGTAATAATAATAATAATAAGAGAGTAATAATAAAACAATAACAATAATGATAATAATAATAATAATAATAATAATAATAATAATAATAATAATAATAATAATAATATATAAAATAGTAATACAAGGGAAAATAGATTTTTAAAGGTTTTAGGCTCAGATTTCGTCGTATCGGGAAGAGGTTTAAGGACGTCGATACGGCTGCAAACAACGGTGGCCGGCCGTGTTGCCATGCCAGGTATTGGTCCTACACGCTCTATGCTCATTTTGCAAAGTGTATACTCATCATCATCGCCTATTTTATTTTCGGGGCACGTAAGGGACATATAACGACGAGACTTGTATTGGCCTCCAAACGTTATTGGCCTAAACGGTGTAGTATCCGTTCAAATCAGTCTGTAGCCTCAAAATGAATATTTTCATTGGCCTAGCTATGCAATATCTGCTCAAAGGTAATATCTGTTCAGAAATTAATGTAGCATCCGTCCAAAATCGGTGATAGTCAACAACAGCAGATAACTCAAAACAAATTAAGGAGTAGTGGAAATGAAGTATTATCCAAGAATGAGTCAAACAACGGCTCAAAATTTTAACGAAGCAGTAGAATCTCAAGCGGAGCAAAAATCGAACACCAACAGTAGTAACACCAGCCGGTCAATAATCCAACGAGTGGACTAGGAAAATTATTTCAAGTGAAATAAACGGTGTAGCAGCAGCTCGCCGGAAAAAATTTCGGTGGAGTGTTAACGCTAGCAGCAGAGGAGCGGAGGAGGAGCAACGACCAAGCAGCGTCGCTACGACTCACTCTTCCTCTTTAGATTCCTGATTCGGAAGCAGGGACGCAGATCGAAGAACCAAACAACATAGAAGTTGTCAAGTGAAGCTTTTCCGGTCAGGATTTAGGCAGTGACCACCGGTGATGGCGTTTCGCCACTGCCTTGTTTTGTATCGCTTTCCCCAGTCCTGATCTCCCCCTTCTCTGTTTTGTGGTGGCGAAAAATGGTGGTATTTCACCACTGGTGGTGATGGTATGTGTGTTTGATCTGTAATGTTTCCACCAGTAAGGGTGTGTGTGTGTCGAAAGGAGAAGGAGTTGAGGGGTATTAGTGTACGCCTCTGTTCTAATCTGTATTTCGCGTGTGGGGGTGGTGTGTAATGGAGAGAAGAGAGGGTGTGTTATGTGTGTCGTTTTTATCACTGGTGGTGGAGTGGAGTGGGTGTATATTGTGGGTGTGTTTTTGGATCTTCTTCCTCCTCTCTATAATGAAGGAACAATGGATTTTTTTATAGGAAGCTTAGGAAGAGAACCATTGGAGGATCAGGCATGATTGAAGGAATTGGTGAGTGCCTGAGATTGAGAGGAGTAATTTTGGGGATTTGATTTCTTGCCAAAATGAAAGAGCCATTTTGTGGGGTGATATGGATATGAATTTTGAGATAAAATGTATGAATGTACTTGGTCAAACACATTGTCCCGGTTCAAGAGACATTTGAAAACTTAAATTCAAGTAAATACGCCCAACACTGCAAATTTAAATGAGTCAAATAAAATTTGGACTGAGCATTTTTAATTGGACTAATAATTAACTTAAAGGTGCATAACAAATAAAAAATATTTATATCGTATATAAAAGAAAATAAGATGCAGACATAAAAAGACAAATTAGATTAATTATGTATAAATAGCCACAAATAGTTACTACATGTTAGAAAATGCAATAATTTACACAAACGATCATAATTTGACAAATAGTCTGGAATGACAAAATTGCATGATGTAACCACAATTGAATATATAGTGCATAAATAGGTAGTAACACACGTAAATACATGTTTTCTAATGCACATTTTGTCAAACATTCAATATTGCACCTTTATGTTAAATATAGCCAATTTGTAGAAAAAAGATGGGATAAAATTGGGTGTCAACACATATCCGCTTTGTATTTACTCCACGGATGAGTACGTAGAAGCTAGTGATGAGCAAACTATCCAACCAACATTTACTTCAAATCAAGATTGTCCTCAATCATGATACGAAGAAACCCCACTAGTCATTTTTCCGTCGCCAGTGCCAATTTCATCAATTTTTTGATTCACTGTACTCTAGTGGAAGAGTCTAGACGTAGAAAAAAAGGGGCTTGATTTTAATGAAGCTCGATATAGGCAACACAGATCATCTTTCTCTTCCCAAGGTTTGAAGTTACGCCAACTCAAACCAAAAGTTTGAAATTGTGCGAACTTTAGACCCGCGTCGGAAGTTTAATTAGCAAAATTTTAAATGGCATTAAGAAAGTAGACGTCTTGCTAAATTCTTATCTTCATATATGGTACGTATCCGGAACTAAGACAAATAAGACCAATCTAGTATATTAATTACTACCAAATTGACTAATTAATTAGCATAGAGTTCATTTAGATAATCATGTCTAAAGTAATCAATAACCTGTACGCTTGCAACTCTTTTTAGGTCTAAGGTTGCCATGGTCAACGCTCAGCCGTGTTTATTAAGTAATCCATATGTGGAAAATTATGTGGTACACTATGAAGTTGGAGTGAAATAAGTTTTTATTTTGCTGTGATTTTTTATCTTTTTAGAACTTAAATTATTATAGTGTTAAGTATTTGTGATCAGATGATCAAAGTAAAATGCTTTCGGTGCATGGTAATGTGCTAAGGCTATCGTGCGCTCCTCACTAGAAATGCCAAGAGGCAGACCGCGGAATAGTTCTAAGAAAACTCGAAAAAGTGGGAAAAAGGATCGTAATACAGAAAAGGTGTTCGTGAGAACCATGAGAGGCACCAAATCAAAGGGGAAAAATGTAGTCGAAACAAATCGAGAAGCAACTGAAGAAACAAAAAAGAAACCGTTGAAGAGACGGCGAAATGGCCAACGCTGCCACGCCGGGGACTCATTCCACCCTTAAGTGGAAATAGTTCGCTGGCCAGTAATACTGTGATACGGGACCCAGTTGTCACGCCCAAAACTGCAAACCCTAACCCTAATTTGCAAACGCCCGATGCTGGGAGTAGTAAGGGAAGCCCAAATCATAACACCAGATCTCAAGCAGGGAACCAGGAAAATGAGGAAAGGAAGACTGATGCACCAGTAGGACCGGAGGGATATCAGCAGATACCGGTGGAGAAACAGGTAACCAAACCATGGAATACTCTGTTTAGTTCTAATAAGCTAGCTACAAGGGGTATGAACCTCAATTATGTTGCCCCCTAACTAGAGATGGTGAGAAAATAGTGGAGTTAAACAAAGAGGAAGTAGAAAGAGAGGAGGAGAACTTGAAGAGAGCCCTTGTGATGTATGTTGTAGGAGCTAAATCCACCATTGCAGCAGTGGAAAGGTTTATAGCAGGACAATGGAACTTTGTAGCAAAGCCCAAAATATAGTACCATAACGATGGGTACTTTTTGGTGAAATGCAACTCCATAGCCGACAAAGATGAGATTCTATACTCAAGACCCTATACTATGAAAAATAGACCAATCATCATGAGGGTATGGTCGGCTGAGTTTGATTTTAATGCAGAGGTGCTCCAAACCATTCCCATATGGGTAAGGCTTCCAAACCTTCCCCTAAACTGCTGGAGTATGGAATCTCTTAGCAAAATTAGTAGTGTCATTGGGGTGCCAGTCTATGCTGATGAATGCACCACTAAGGTGGAGAGAATTTTTTATACCAGAGTTTTGGTGGAGATTGATATTACTAGACCCATGCCAAATCAGATAAAGGTCAGGGACTCAAAGGGTAGAATCTTTGAGCAGAAGGTTGCCTATGACTGGGTATTTGAATATTGCACAACATGCTTTCAAGTGGGACACCAGTGTAGGAAACAAGAGCCTCCTCCACCTAAAAGGGCAATGAGAGGAAGGGGAGAAGCACAAAAAGAACAGAATGCAGGACCTGCCCAAATGCAATGGCAACTCAAGAATCAGATGGGAGACAAACCAAAGGAACAGGAGATTGTACCACCTGTGACAAAACCTACAACCCAAAAGGAAGTATGAGTCCTGAATGTAGAGATGGTTGGGAATGCAGGAACAAAACTGGGACCAGGATCATAGTGGCTGGTAAATCAGCAACCAATGCTAGAAATCTCAGCCAGGTGCAGGGGTCTCCCAAAAACACAAATGGTTTCAAACCTCTGGAGGAGGGGAACAACCTGTTGAATGATGGACATCATAATGAAGGAAGGAAGAATCCTGGAGTTGGAGGTGCTGAGGTAATAATCTCCCCAATACTATCATGAAAGTGGCAACCTGGAATGTAAGATGCCTCAATAAGATTCACATGCAAAAAGAGGTCTTACAGTTTATTAGAGAGCATGATATTAAGATAATAGCTATCTTAGAACATAAAGTAAAAGAAAATAAGGCTCGTAGAGTCATCCAAAAGATTGCAAGTCAATGGCAATGGACTGGAAATTACAGACATAGTAGTAGAGGTAGAATATAGGTGCTGTGGGACCCTAATGCTATATCCTTCACTGAGACTGAGAGCACCTGCCAGTACATCCATGGAGAAGTGGAATTACAGAATAGAATAAAATTCAGCTTCACTGCAGTGTATGGGCTTCATACCATAGCTGATAAGAAGAGCTTGTGGGAGGAGCTGGAGCTCATAAATACCACTCAGCAGAGTGCATGGCTGATAATGGGGGATTTTAATGCTATCCTTAAACAGGAGGATAAACAATATGGGAGCCAAGTACAGGATGCTGAGCTCAAGAATTTCAGTGACTTCTTGATTAATATAGGTATTGCTAAGCTCAAAACTACGAGGAGAAATTGCACCTGGACAATGTGACAACTTTTAGCAGGATTGATAGGGCACTAGGCAATGCAGAATGGATGATGCAATTCCCACAAATTGAGGCACTGCTATTGAACCCTGGACAGTCAGACCACTCCCATATGTGTGTTTATATGGAGATGCCAATGATACCAATAAGAAGACCTTTCAGATTCCTAAACTGCCTTGTTAACTATCAAGATTTCACTGATATAGTGCCTGAGGCATGGGAGTGGGCAAACAACAAGAAGCCCATGGAAGCTGTGTGGATGAAATTAAAGAGAGTGAAGAGGGGCCTAAAAGAACTAAACAACAGAGAATTTGATAAAGTGATGGACAAAATTGAAGAGGCCAGAAGAACATTAAATGATATTCAAGGGATGATGACAGACCCTACTGAATACCATGCAAGAAAAGAAGATGAGAAGGCAAGCATATCACAACTTGAGGAATGGTTGCAAATTGAAGAGAGCATTACAAGGCAGAAGTCAAGAGTAAAATGGCTCAACCTGGGGGACTACAATACAATATTTTCATGCATGTGTAAAGAACGTAATTGCTTAGAATACTATCAAAACCCTATACAATGCAGATGGATTTATGTTGCAAGACCAAGGAGAGGTGAAAACTGAAATTCTGAGTTTTTATGAGCAGCTACTGGGGAAGAATGCAGAGAAACTCCCAGCAATAAACACACAAATCATGAGTCAAGGGAAGCTACTGTGAGACAACATCAACCTCAACTTATTGAATCAGTGCAAGAAGAGAAGATATATCAACCCCTGAAGGACATTAGTGATATGAAGGCTCATGGACATGATGGTTTGAATGCCCTGTTTTCCAAAAGAGCATGGCATATCATAGGACCTGAGGTGACTGTTGTTGTACTGGACTTCTTCAAAACAGGTACAATGTATAAACCCATAAACTGTGACATAGTTACTTTAATCCCTAAAGTCAAGAACCCATCAAGAGTAACAGAATTTTTAGGCCCATATCATGTTGTACCTTACTCTATAAAATTATATCTAAATCCTGACTAAGTGGCTTCAGAGAGTAATGGACCTAATCATAGATAGTAGTCAGGCAGCCTTTGTACCAGGGAGGATCATTAGTGACAATATCATACTTAGTCATGAATTGGTTAAATGGAATAAGAGAAGAGGAATCTCACCAAGATGCATGTTAAAAATTCACATGAGGAAGGCTTACGATTCTATAGAATGGAGTTTCCTAGAGCAGGTTCTTACTGAGCTAAGGTTCCCTCATCAATATATGTGTTGGATAATAGAATGTGTGACCTCTGTCTCATATTCCATCCTGATTAATGGGAAGACAACCAAGCCCTTTAAAGGTAGAAAGGGACTCAGACAAGTGGATCCCCTATCTCCATTCCTATTTGTGATAGTCATGGAGTACCTCACTAGGCTGCTTAAGATCCTGAAATACAAACCAAATTTCAATTCCCACCCTAAGTGCTCAAAACGTAAATAGTCCAGTTAAGCTTTGCAGATGATTTGCTCTTATTTTGCAGAGGAGATAGTATATCTATACAAATGTTGTTTTAGCTGTTCCAAAGCTCATCCAAGGCATCAGGACTCAGTGCAAACACTGACAAAAGTTGTATCTATTTTAGGGGTGTATCAGAAGAAGTGCAACAGGAATGTATGCAGAACCTAGGGTTCACAAAAGGGGAATTCCCATTTAGATACCTTGGAGTTCCTTTGAGTACGAAAAGAATATCCATAGCTCAGTACCAGCCACTCATAGAAAAAATGATGGCAAGAATTAAATCCTGGACTTTAAGGTTTCTGTCTTATGCAGGAAGAGCCCAGCTAGTAAAGAATGTCCTATTCTCAATACAGGTATTCTTGTCTCAGGTGTTCATTCCCCCAAAGAAGGTTGTCAAGGAAATTGAGAATATATGCAGAAGGTTCTTGTGGACTGGGTCCACCGAACTCTCCAAAAGAGCCCTCCTAGCTTGGGATAGGCTATGTTGTCCTAGAACAGTAGGTGGACTGAATATTCTTGACATCCTCAGTTGGAACAAAGCAGCCATCTGTAAGTTATTGTGGAATATCTACAGAAAGAAGGATAGATTATGGGTGCATTGGATCCATATATACTATGGGAAGGGCTCCAGCATATGGGGCATTCAACCACGCCAAGTCTCATGGATGGTAAGGAAAATCTTTGCTGCTCATAAATACTTCACCCAAGCAGGTTTCCAAAAAGAAGTAGAAGAAATGGACCAATTCTCAATCAAGAGAGTATACCAGCAGCTGCAGGGCCAATATCAGAAAGTTAAATGGAGAAAGCTCACACGTAACAACACAGGTCTTCCAAAATGGAACATCTGTCTACTATTAGCTACCCATGGAAAGTTGCAGAAAAGAGAGAGAGACTAAGGAAGTGGATGCACCTCAGTAGCTATGATTGTGTGCCTTACAATAAAACAACTGAAAGCCTAAACCATGTGTTCTTTGCTTGTGAATACTCAGACACTGTGTGGGACAAGCTGCTGCAGTGGCTAAATATTAGATGATCAATCATGACATGGGATCAGGAGCTTCAAAGGGAAACTATAAATAATAGGAGCAACAGTACGAAAGCACAGTATTCAGGATGACTCTTGCTGCTGCCATTTACAATATCTGGTAAAAGAGAAATAACAAGGTATTCAAGCAACAACAGAAGCAAGCTGAGCAAATCATAAGAAACATTATTCAGGATCTATGCAGGTGTGCAGTTTTTATAGGAAGTTGGATAGAGCAATAGACGCCTTGAATTTTTACCCTTAAAATGTAATTAGTGTATTGAAATAGAATTAGAAGAGTAGGAGTTTTGTTTTGTCGGCCATCAATCCTTGGACAATTTATCAGATTGATGTGCATTCTTGAGAACTTGTTATGTATCGCTTTTGGTAATGAATGAAAATTTTACTTACCAAAAAAGAATTTAAATTATTATTTATTGTAATTTGTAATATATAAGTACTACTTTTATGCGTATTTTTAAAATATGTAAATTTTATTTTAAAAAGCTAAAAAATTCTATATCCAGATTCGCAGTCGAAATTAGAAAATATACTTCGCAAAATCTAAAGTGTGATGTATAAATTGGGTGGGAGGAAGTACTCATCTTGACAAATAGAGGTGTTAAAATAAAATAAAAAAAATGAACTCTTGAAATTCAGGTGCAAATATTCTGAAAAAACATAAACCTAAAAGCATCCTAACAAAATTGATTTTAGAGAAACCTTTAACTTTATACTTCTAGGAGTCCTCAGTACGCTTAGTCAAATATGTCCCGAAAATAGCCGAAAATTTACTTCGCGAAATCGAAACTGTAATGTAATAAGTAGCCGAAAATAAACCAGAAGTCGTTAGTACGCTTAGTCAAATAAGTCCCGTCCCTCAGTCACCGGCCGTTGCTATTCTGCTCTACAAGTTGTAAGTTCTCTGTGCGTGCGTGTTATTTTTACTTGCTTGAATAAATTTTACCTATCCCTAAAGATAAAATCATGTCCATATATATGATTTCAGTTTCTTATTCAATTAATATAGTATATGGTTGTACTTGTACCCCTCTCTCAAATCTCTGGATGGCGATCTCTCATGTGCACTTGCATTGCACCTGGCTAGTCCGGACACCATCATTACCATAACTAAACTGTAGTATCAGAATAAGTGGATTTGACTATAACTTCCATAACAAGTGAGATTTGTAATCTTGCAATTTAGATAGTGATACAGAGAGAATCACTACCCAAAAGTCAGTTATTAAGGTGGGAAAACTCAAGCCTGTATAAACCCCACATCACTCATCCCCATTAAACCGACGCGGGACTCAAGTCCTTTGTTGAACCATAACAGATAAGTGACCTTCTGGCTGGTGTAATAGGTAAAAGTATTTTGGTCTTCAAAATTTTTTCTTTCCTTGACAGTATATATATAACATAAACTAAATGAATTAATGATCTAAACTTAATTTTCAATCTGTTTGTTACGTTCACTAATATGCCCCTCCATATTGTGTAGAATAGATTGAATGGTATACAATAGAATCCCAATATGTCTTTTGTTTCTTGTCTATATATCATACCAAACAGTTTGTTGTTTGCTTCTTTTGTAGCTTAACAGGAAGAAGGCCATGGAACTTCAATGTTTCACAGAGTTCTTGGGTTCACTATTTAATACAATATGTAAAGGTAACAAAGATGTTGCTTAAACTTTTGGACGTTTGCCAGAGTGTCACATTGTTGATATCTTGAGTAGACTTCCATTCAATCGCCTTCTTAGATATCGAAGGGTTTGTAGGCATTGGAGAACTTTGATCTCATCATCAGAATATTTTACCACCTTACATCTTAGTAGAGCTAGACCCATGCTACTCTTACAGGATTATGGAAATACTAGCAAGCATGGGCAGTGTCTATATGTGTTTGGTGAAAACTGATGTTTGGCATTTTATGCCTATATTTTCTTAATATTTCCTCACGTCTGAGTACTTTATTCGCACGTTTTCTAGTTTACGAATATGATTTTGCACTGATTTTACGTTGTATGATTGTAGGGTGTTATGAAGTGCAATTGGAGCTTTAAAGAGCATGATCGAGCAAGAAAAGGTTGGAGTTGGATTGAGGATTGGATCGAGCACGCGAAGGTACGGAACGAAGCAAGCTGCGAACGACGAAAGCAGCCAAAATGGCCTGGCACGGTTACTGGCGTGGGGTGCCCCAAAAGCGCCCAGCTTGTTGGCGCGTTTTGGAGCGCGGAATGGGGCCATGGCGTGCGAGATTCGACGGGTTCTGCTTGGGCGCGCGCGTTCGGAGGCGCGGGGCGCCAGCTATAGCGCCCCTGGAGCGTTTTTGGACTTCCTATTTCGTCTAGGCTTAGGCGTAACTTATTGCTAGGCTTTGGTAAACACTATAAATACCCTTCTACTTAGTTTTTCATGGGGGGTTCAGACTTTGGAGCAACTTGAGAGCACCATACTTCATTGAACAAGGGTTTTTCTTCTTTCCATTAATCTATTACATCATTATTTCATTATTTCATCAAATCTTTGTGTTGTTATTATGAGTATGCGTGGCTAAACCCATCGTTCTAGGGTTAGAGCAAATTCATGAAGGTTGAGGTTTGAATGTTGATTTCCATGAATTAAATTCCAATTATAGATTGTTTATTCTTTCTTGATCATAATTGTTTGATTATAACGGCCGAATAATTGAACACTATCTACGGTTCTTAGATTGAACTAGAAAGAGGGAATTTATGAACGCACATAAGAAAGAACAGGGCTTGATTGTGAACCTGGGCATCGGGGAACCAATTTGTGGGTAGGATAGACATATACCTATTCACCTTGCTTAACTAATCACAGAATTCGTTAATGCGTGTACGTGATTCAACCCATAGACATATACGGATTGGAGTAGCCTGCATAGACCGTGAAGAATCGAAAGGTTTTCACGGGTACATTTAACCTGTTAGTTAGCAATCTTGGGACTTAAGAAGTAGAATCAACAGGATAACTCAACTGGATTGTTCGTAGCTCTGACCCTGGACCGTCTCATTAATATTGTTTACAACCAAAGTTTGCTCCATTGTTTGACTGAATTTCTACCATTTTAATTACTGTTCTTTAGTTACTAAACTCATCACTATTGGAAAAGATCCCTGGATAGTTAGTTAGAAATTGTTTGTTAGGAGTCCAGTCTGAATAGTCCTCGTGGGAACGATACTCTACTTATCACTTTATTACTTGTCGACCACGTATACTTGCGTGTGCGTTGGGAGCAACAAGTTTTTGGCGCCGTTGCCGGGGACTAAACAATTGACTGTTTTCTTTTCAGACGATTTATTATTTTCTATTCAGGTTTAATTTTTGTTTTGAGTTTTGTGCTGTTTCAGGTATTAGGTCCTGCTTGATCTTTACCTACAGGAATGGCAGCAGAACAAGCTTTAGCTGTGTGAGATGTTGCTCTCCCCAGCCTGGAGGGAGTAGCCTCGAGCATAGTTTAGCCTGAAATTACTGAAAACTTTGAGATTAAGTCCGACATGATACAACTGTTACATGCGACTGGACAATTTGCTGGATTACTTAGCGAGGATCCACAAAAACATATCCAGAATTTCTTGGAGATCAGTGATACTTTTACACCGACGGGAGTTCCTATTGATTATGTTCGCTTGACATTGTTCCCGTTTTCACTGATTGGGGCAGCAAAGAGGTGGTTAAAGGCTGAAAAGCCTGGGTCTATCACTACTTGGGATGATTTGGCTAGGAAGTTCTTAGCTAAGTTTTATCCATCTGCCGAGACAGCCCGGGTGAGGAGCGAAATTATGTCCTTCAGACAGGTAGAATGAGAGTCTTTGTATTCAGTCTGGGAGCGGTTTAAAGCTTTGCTGAGAGATTGTCCACACCATAACCAATCCAACGAGGTTCTTGCACATACTTTTGTGGAGGGGTTGACTGTGCATACTAAGATCGTGGTAGATGCTGCTGATGGAGGCCAAGTACTGGCCTTAAACTTTGACCAGATCTATAAATTACTAGACATGTTTTCGCAGAGCAATCCTGACTGGCAGGGTGATGGTAGAGCTACTACGCAGAAATCAGCTGGGGTACTTCAGTTAGATGCAGTTTCAGAGCTGAGGGCGAAGATGTATGTTATTTCCAATCAAATTAGCAAGCTAGCTCTGCTAAAGACTCAGCAACCAGTAGCTCCAGTGCAACAACTCCAGAGTTTTTGTGAGGTTTGTGGTCAAGATCATGCTACAGAGGTTTGCTCCTCTAATCCAGAGTCATTTTATTACGTGGGTAATCAAAACAGGCAGCACGGTCAAAATCAATTTGGTAATGCTTATTATCAAGGCAACATGAGAGCCCCAAATAATTACCACCCACTTCCAGCTCCACCACAGCAGGTTAGCAACTCAGTTGAAGACATGTTAAAGCAGATAATGGCAGGCCAGCAGAGAGTGATAGCTGACACTGCAGCCAATGCACATGCCATACAAGATCTTGTCAATGCTCAAAAGACCCTTGAGCACCAGTTGGGGCAGTTGGTGGGAGCAGTAAGTACTGTTAAAAAAGAGCCTGAACAATGTCTTGCAGTGACTATAATTGAGGGTGGAGAGGTGATGGCCAAGTCTGAGGAGAGAGCTGAAATAGAAAAAGTTGAAAGAGTGGAGAAGGTAAAGAAGAAAGAAGAGAAAAAGGAGGCACCTCTGCCGCCTCCACCGTTCCCGCAGAGACTTATACCATCGAAGGATTTGGCCCAGTATAAAAAATTTGTGAGTATGTTGAAAGAGCTTCAAGTTAACATTCCTTTGACTGATGTATTTGAATTAATGCCATCCTTTGTGAAGTTCTTAAAAGAGATTTTAGTCAAGAAGAAAAAGCCTCAAGAGATAGATACAGTTGAGTTAGTCGAGGAATGCAGCACAATCTTGAGCAAGCTACCTCCAAACTTCAAGATCCTGGGAGGTTTACTATTCCTTGTACCATTGCAGGGCATAATATCATTGGTGCATTGTGTGATCTGGGTGCCAGCATAAATCTCATGCCTCTATCTGTTTGCAAAAGGTTAGGGCTAGGAGCAATCAAACCTTCTTCAGTTACTCTTAAGATGGCGGATGGATCACTCACTCACCCCGATGGTAAGTTGGAGGATGTGTTGCTTAAAGTTGGTAAGTTTACATTCTCTGCTGATTTTGTAGTCCTAGATTATGAAGAGGGCCGAGAAGCTCCAATCATTTTGGGGAGACCATTCTTAGTCACCTCGAAGGCACTTATTGACATGGAGCTGGGAGAGATGACTATTAGAGCGCATGGAGAAAAGGTTACTTTTAAGGTGTATAATGAGAAGGAGCACATAACTAAGGTTGAAGAGTGCTCTATGATCGAATGTGTCAAACAAAAACATGGAGGTAAACCATATGTGAAGTTGAAGAGGGGTTCTCTTAAAGAAAGGAAGAAAGCAAAGGTTCGTCGTAAGAAGAGAGGACGTAAATGCTGGAAGTGAGCTGAAAGTGTCGTCGTGCCATGACATTAACTAAGTCGCTTCTCGGGAGGCAACCCGAGTTTGTACTTGTATTATTTTATTTATAGTGTCACGTAGTTTGTGTTTTTCTTTGGATTGCAGGTTCAGGTAATGTCGAGTTTAAGTGTGGGGTGTCCTTACCCCTGCCTAATATTGATGACCTATTGGGGGAAGTCTGAGTACCTCATGTTATATGGAAGGTTGGAGGATGCTAGCACCAAGGACTAGAGCCTTCAGGGAAGTTCTTTTACCCCTTGTACTTTATTTTTTGTCGCACTGAGGACATTGCTTAGTTTTAAGTGTGGGGTGGGGGAACTCTCCTTTATTTTTGAGGTTAGGGATGCATGTACCGTTAGGATTTTTCCTTTGTCACTTGACTTTATTTTTATTTGTTTCTTGCTTTAATATATTAAAAAAAATTAGAAAACCAATGAAAAAATTGACAAAAAGATTTTCTTTTTAGTCTTTGTTAGTGGTACATGTCATCCACCCCGTGGTTTTTCTTATTGCCTCGGTTCTTTTCCACGGGTAGACCTTTGAACCGGGTAGTTTTTTTATTTTTTATTAGAATTAGAGTAGTTAGTTATAGGTGGCCCTAGACGAAAGGAATAGGTGGAATGCTAGGTGCCGTTGACTTGTTTGATACCGGTGGACTTGAACTTGTTGCATGTGCTATTTGTGGTGTCTTTTGATTTTAAATTGTGATGCATGCCTAGAAAAAAAATGGAATGACCCCCTTGAGATGCTTGAGTCCACTCACTTGACTTTGTTGTGAACCTTTAGTGCTTAAATTTTCACAACTTGCACTCTATTTGCTTGATTGAGAGTTGTGATGGAGCCATTTTGTGTGGACTGTGTGCAATGTGTGTTGTGAGGCACATTCTTATTTTACTGCATGTTTGCATATTGGTGTCTAGAACTTGCCCCGTGTGTGTGCAAGGCGAAATCCTAGGTTTGCTCTGGTCGGGAAATGATACAGGCCTTCTCTTGATTTGCCTACCCTTTTTGCATACACCTTGGACTTGATTGTTGTGATCTCTTTGACCTTTTGTTGGCACCCACACCGCAAGCCTACCCACTTGTTCTAAATTGCTTTCTTTTGGCCCTTTACTCCTTAAGCACTTTAATTGATAATGTTATATTATTGTGGAGTTATGGTTGAAATATGTGGAGGTTTTTGAGTGGAACCAATGCGGGAAATATTTGATAAAATTGTGAAGTAGTTGAAGGAGCATTGGCAAGGTTTGGAGTGAATTGAATTGAAATTGAAAAAAAAAATTTGAAAAAAATTGAGAAAAAAAAAAAGAAGTGAATATCCATCCTTGCTAGTGTTGGGCTTAAAAGAAAAATTGCTACTTGTTGAAAAAGGTGTGTGTGAAATTTGTTGGTTGGGTGAATTGGGTGGCTTTGATGAGATATGTACTCAAATTGATTGTGATGTATTAAAGTACTTAGGGAGGTAGTCACTATTACCCATATGTATCCTACCAGCCCCTTAGCATACATTACAACCTTTTTAAAGTCCTAGTTAATCCCGATTGGAGTGAGCTTACATTAGTGGAGTCCTACACTACGGACAAGCCTATGGTACATCATGTGTGACATGTGAGCTTTTCATGAGAGTGAGTGAATTCTTTCTATGCTATTGTCCCCGTTCTATTCTTGATATTCATTGTTATGTGTGATATTTGGGGGACACTCTCTTGCTTCATTGTTTGGTGAGGGCACATGGTTTGCATGAGATAGGTAAAGTTGTGGCTTTTTGGTTGAGCAGGTAGGTGTGACTTTGTGGGAGCATGGTTGCAATGAGTCGAGTTTGTGCATTTGAGTTGTCTTAGGGTGGTTGTTCTTATTTTTTGATGTTTGATAGATTGTTGGCATGTTTGTTGGACCCATAGTAGTCATGTATGCATTTGTTCAATGATCGGTATCAACCATACTCACAGGCAGACCTGTTCTACCTAGGTTGGGAAGTCATTTGTGATTGCTCGAGGGCGAGCAAAGGTTCAAGTGTGGGGTGGTGATGTTTGGCATTTTATGCTATATTTTCTTAATATTTCCTCACGTCTGAGTACTTTATTCGCACGTTTTCTAGTTTACGAATATGATTTTGCACTGATTTTACGTTGTATGATTGTAGGGTGTTATGAAGTGCAATTGGAGCTTTAAAGAGCATGATCGAGCAAGAAAAGGTTGGAGTTGGATTGAGGATTGGATCGAGCACGCGAAGGTACGGAACGAAGCAAGCTGCGAACGAAAAGAAAAGGTTGGAGTTGGATTGAGGATTGGATCGAGCACGCGAAGGTACGGAACGAAGCAAGCTGCGAACGACGAAAGCAGCCAAAATGGCCTGGCGCGGTTACTGGCGTGGGGCGCCCCAAAAGCGCCCAGCTTGTTGGCGCGTTTTGGAGCGCGGAGCGGGGCCATGGCGTGCGAGATTCGACAGGTTCTGCTTGGGCGCGCGCGTTCGGAGGCGCGGGGCGCCAGCTATAGCGCCCCTGGAGCGTTTTTGGACTTCCTATTTCGTCTAGGCTTAGGCGTAACTTATTGCTAGGCTTTGGTAAACACTATAAATACCCTTCTACTTAGTTTTTCATGGGGGGTTCAGACTTTGGAGCAACTTGAGAGCACCATACTTCATTGAACAAGGGTTTTTCTTCTTTCCATTAATCTATTACATCATTATTTCATTATTTCATCAAATCTTTGTGTTGTTATTATGAGTATGCGTGGCTAAACCCATCGTTCTAGGGTTAGAGCGAATTCATGAAGGTTGAGGTTTGAATGTGATTTCCATGAATTAAATTCCAATTATAGATTGTTTATTCTTTCTTGATCATAATTGTTTGATTATAACGGCCGAATAATTGAACACTATCTACGGTTCTTAGATTGAACTCGAAAGAGGGAATTTATGAACGCACATAAGAAAGAACAGGGCTTGATTGTGAACCTGGGCATCGGGGAACCAATTTGTGGGTAGGATAGACATATACCTATTCACCTTGCTTAACTAATCACAGAATTCGTTAATGCGTGCACGTGATTCAACCCATAGACATATACGGATTGGAGTAGCCTGCATAGACCGTGAAGAATCGAAAGGTTTTCACGGGTACATTTAACCTGTTAGTTAGCAATCTTGGGACTTAAGAAGTAGAATCAACAGGATAACTCAACTGGATTGTTCGTAGCTCTGACCCTGGACCGTCTCATTAATATTGTTTACAACCAAAGTTTGCTCCATTGTTTGACTGAATTTCCACCATTTTAATTACTGTTCTTTAGTTACTAAACTCATCACTATTGGAAAAATCCCTCGATAGTTAGTTAGAAATTATTTGTTAGGAGTCCAGTCTGAATAGTCCTCGTGGGAACGATACTCTACTTATCACTTTATTATTTGTCGACTATGTATACTTGCGTGTGCGTTGGGAGCAACAAAAACCGTAATAATAAGATCAGGAAACTTAATCTCAGACCTGAGCTTATGATTAATACGCGCTGGGACCACCGCTCTACTCTTCAGGGCTCTTGTCAAGGAGTTCTTCTGTTTGCTGATAGTAGGTGGCTTTCTACTTATTATGTTTTCAACCCGGTAACACAAATGGAAGTAACTGTACAACACACACTTCACCCCGGCTACTTATGTGCCTTCTATTTTTGTCCATTAGCAAGAGAATTCAAACTTCTTTATGTAGGAGTACGAGACAGTTCTTGTCAGTATTTTGTTTACAATTTCAAGATGCAAACCTGGAGGAAAACCTGTTCATCATCTAGTTTCAACTTTTTGCCCGGTGCTGGCCATCCAATTGTAAATGGAGCACTACATTGGATCACGGACCATGATTTAGAAAATAGAGGTATTCCTCTTTGTGCAAACGGAATCATGGTTTTTAGAATGGGTAAGGAAGAATTCTTTACTATGCCACAACCTGGAAGTCTTTGCAACTCAAGGTGTGTGCATCGAACTATGACTCCCTTTGCCAAGGATGATTGTTTGTCTTTCTGCCACGTGCTTGTCTCTGAGTATGCAGTGGATATATGGATCTTGGAGAATTATGAAATGTGGACATGGATATAAGGTTAATCTCTCTGATAAGAGAATTTTCCCTTTTAGTAATTTGTTTTACAACAAAATGCTAGGAATGTCTGTAGGGTGTTGGATAACGCTTTTGAACATCCAAGACGATGAACTTCTATTTGAGTTGTCGGATGAAGGGTTATTATCCTGTAATTTAGATCATAAAACTCTCAAGAGAATTGAGTTGCCACAACAGAAGACGCTCTCATTTACTTGTATGCCTTTTGTAAAGAGCCTACTCGCAATAGCTTAAATGCTTAATTCCCCTCACTTTTAATTCTTATTATTTCCCTTTGTAATATGGCGTTTTTCTTATTATCAAATGACGTTTCTAGTTGAATTTGTTGTATTTTGCCTAAAGATATTAAATACAAGTAAAATAAAATAAAAGTAACGACAACAATGGTTGCAAAATTTGTGAGAATTGAGATCTTATTACCAAAATTTCGGAGAACTTTCCAAAAGTAAAGTATTAACTATAGTTAATATATTGGTCAAATTAATTTGATCTAAGCCTTTAAAATTTAAAATAGACAAGTGTCAACCATCTGAATATACAACGGGATTTAGATCCACTCCATTTTACTTTCTCTCCATTTCCTCAAGTGTATGTTCAGATGGTTGACACTTGTCTATTTTAAATTTTAAAGGCTTAGATCAAATTAACTTAACCAACAATTAACTATATATAGTTAATACTTCACTTTAGGAAAATTAATCTCCAGAAAAGTTTCAACTTCCACAAATTTAGGGACTCATTAATATCATTATTTTTCCATTATACTTTGATGTATTGATATAAAATTTATCAAAATGAAATAAGATCATGTACCTAAAAGCTACTATGATTAAAATATGAAAAAAGTATTACAATTATAAAAGTGCCTGCTAACAATAAAAACGTTATTGCTTCCCATAATTTCCTTTTGCAACCTACCTCTATAATTTTATATTAATAGATAGTTATTCGAGGGTCACTTACTAATTGTTTAATTTATGAAAAGTATCATGATTTAGTATATCTTGGGGAAAAAAATAAAAATTGGATGCTTTTGGATGTAAACAAAAATATCACTTGACAAACTTCTTCAAAATGAGATAAGAGTTGTCTACTAATTAAACCAAAGTAAGGTACTAAACGTACTGTTCATTACATTCTTGAAAAAAATGGAGTAATCATAAGGGTTGTAATTAGGAGAAGCAGAGATTAAACTTGTTACGGTATATAGTTTCATTTAGTTAAAACTAATTTATATTTTGATGCAAAAGATATTAAATACAAGTAAAATAAAATAAAAGTAACGACAACAATGGTTGCAAAATTTGTGAGAATTGAGATCTTATTACCAAAATTTCGGAGAACTTTTCAAAAGTAAAGTATTAACTATAGTTAATATATTGGTCAAGTTAATTTGATCTAAGCCTTTAAAATTTAAAATAGACAAGTGTCAACCATCTGAACATACACTTGAGGAAATGGAGAGAAAGTGTAATGGAGTGGATCCAAATCCATCCTGACGCCACAATCCCCTCTTATTCAGCTTCTCCAAAGGCTCTTCCGAAAACTCCATTCTCTTCTCCAACCGACCCCCCCCCCCCCCTCCCGCTTTTCTTCAGTGCTCCGATGTTGAAACTCTAGCATACCTTTTACTAACACTAGGAATCGATGGATAATATTTTTTTGGGTTATTGAATTCGAGAAAAGGAAATGAGTGAGATAAGATTGGGATAAACCTGTGATTTTGTCTTTCAAAAGGTTTTAAGTTTTGCCTGTTAGTTTTTGGGTAAAATCAAAGATGAGTGATATGAGACAATTATTTTATTTTGGGATGTAGTAGCTAATCCACGCAACTTCCAAGAATTTAAAAAGTGCTATTGCTCATTTTCTGTAATACTTATGTCGTTTCTTTAATTTTGAGTTTAAAAAATATGACCTCCCTTATGGTTTACAATATTACGGCAACCTCCCTTATTTTAAATTTTCTATAACAATTCTTTTAATATGACTACTTTGCCATTTCTTATACTCTTTTATTTAATTAAATAAATCTTCATATACTTCTCTTCTAAAAGAATAATTTTGCCATACCCGCTCCTTTATCAACTCTAAAACGGATAGTATTTGAGATTCCTAACCAATCAACGGAATTAGTTCTAACTCTTTTATGTTGCATTTTAATATTTATTGATTGTAGAAGCATTAATACCTAAAACTCATGTTGCATTTTAATATTTATTGATTGTAGAAGCATTAATACCTAAAACTCAAGATTAAAATAGGTAGAAACGGAGAAAAGTTGTATGCATATATATTGCCTCACACTTCACAGTTACAATGCCCATTTTTTATGAGTTATGAATATATCAAGGTCAAGATAATTCAGAGATAGTTAGAAAGAAGAATTAGATTTCAACTATTTTTAGTAAATGAATAAAAGCTTTAGAAGAGAACAAGAAAATTCTTTAAGGCACTTTTTATTTCCATTACTTCCATTGATTTTGTTTTCCTTTTCTCTTTTATGTTCAAACAATTACGTCCAGATTAGTTTTGACTTTGTAGGTGAACTATATATTTAATGATTAATGTATTAGGAATGTCAAACTATTAGATGTAAAATGACCTTGAGCGAAGTTAATCTTTTTTAGAATAGAGGTATGAAGAATTAGTTAAGCAAAAGAGTGTATTAGAAAGGGCAAAGTAGTCATATTAAAAAAACTCTTACAGAAAATTTAAAATAAAGGAGGTTACCGTAATATCATAAACCACAAGAGAGGTAGGTGTTACGGAGCTAAACTTGAGGGGAGGTCTATAAAATTTTCTCAAAATATTATATCTATTACTTTGGAGAAGTCCATACAATGTTTGGTCGTATTTGGAATTGAAAAAATATACCATAAAGGTATACAATGTAACTGTACATCACCACACCTATTTTACGCCACTAGTTTTGGATTATATTATAAAGGTGTACATCTCTAATTTACGCGTGTGAAAATCTGAATAGAATTATACCATAAATATATACAATCAAAAAGAGAGTATACCATAAAGGTATACAATATAATTGTACCACCACCACACCTAATTTATCCCACTAGTTTTGGATATATGTATACCATAAATGTATACAGTAGAAAAGATAGTATATTATAAAGTTATACAATGTAAATATGATATACTTTTATTTTCTAATGTATACCTTTATGGTGTACTTCCCTTATTTACGATATACTTTTATTTTCAAATGTATATGTTGACACCCAATTTTGTCTCGATATGCTTAACCGATGTTTAATTATTTTAACTTAAGATCAATTTTGAAATTTAAAAGGAATCAATTGTATCTTTAAGAAGAAAGGGCTAAATGCGTAAGATGTGGCCAAGATTTAGCCTGCATGTGCAATTACCCCATTTACTTAATTATATTAAAAGGGGGCTAATTTCGTTCTAAGCCTAAAAGTAGCCCATTTCCGCAAAACATATATTACATACTGTCTCCATTTCAGTTTTCATTTTCAGCCCATTCCCGTTTTCCCCAATTAGCTTAACCCTTCCCCCCTAACCCGAATCTAAAACCTAATCCATTTTCCCCTAATTTAATCAGTTGATTTCCCCCAAAATTGGATCGAATCCGCCAAAATCAACGCCAGCTGGTCCCCCACGTTTTCCATCTCCTTTTCCGTACAAAAGCTACGCGTTTTCATCTTGTCCGTTTGTTTAAACTCGAAATCGATCCAAGCCGTGGATGCTTATATCCCAACGGGCATTTTGTTTGGATAAGGATTAAAATTGTACCACCTTTACGAGGTGAGACAATTTTAACCCTTATCTAACAAGAAATTGCAAATTTGGGGCGGATTTTCAAGAGTTGGAGCCAAAATCCTAAAACCCTAGCGAGCAGGTATATAATGATCTTATTCTCATTTTTTAGGGGGTTCTGGGTATTGATAGAAACGGCAGCATTACTATAAGAATTTTTTCTATCAGTTTTTTTAAAAAAGAAATATTACACATAGAGCTCCAATATTTCGTTTGGGGTATACTACTGTTTTCCCAGTCTTCATCGTCGTCAAAGTTTCGAGTCGATTGCTTCCTTTCGTCGCCTCATTTCACTGCTTTAAAAAAGGTAAAAATCAAAACCTTGTTGTTATATTCTTGATGTTTTCACATTCTGTTTTCTTGGAGTATAAGCTATATATTATATAACATGATATAAGAAATTTGTTGCCTATTGTGTGGTATGTTTAAGTAGATTTAATCCGTAAAGAAGTTCATTGTTTGTTGATATACTTGTGAAACCAGCTTCCTGTCTGTTTGCTAATAGAAGTAAAGAAGAAAATGAACTTTGTCTTAGCTAAGGCCCCAACCCTTGTACAAAGATCTGATTTTTTTTTTTAAAGTGCAAGTACATATAAGTTGAAGCATTATAGAAAGAAATAAGGTGTTTATCAAGGTTTGTCTAAGTTTTTTTTAACCAAATGAGAATGGTTAATCCTTTGCAAAATGTAGAATGAAGAGAAGTGCCCCTGTTTCCTTTGCTTCGGTTTTAAAAAAGAAAAGAGAGTGAAATGCTGCCTTAAGTTTGAACCAGTTTGTTCATTTGTCTGGCTTTAAATTCCCTCTTGTCTAGCATAGTTTATTTTCTGAAATGAAAGGGATGCCTTGTGAGGTAGTAAGATGTTTTCTTAGCCCTGTTTTATTCTTGTAAAATGAGGGGATGGGAGTTTGTAGTTGCAGCAGTAGCAGGGGAGTTTTCTGAAGCTTAGGAGTCTGTTTCAAGTTATGTTATGGTGTTTTGGAGGCTAGGATGCAGTAGAGAATGTTGTAGGTTCAGGAGGTTTGTTTCTGGTTCCTGTTTGTTTGAAGTTGATTCTGGTTTGTCTAGGGATCTAGGAGAGGTGCAAGTTTAGTTCCAGTTTGCTGCAGGTGTGTGTGGGAGTTCAGGGAGTCTGTCATGTTTGCTCAGGGGCTGCAGCTTAGCTTTTATTCCTGTGTCAGGTCTGTGAGATGGTGAAAGTCTGTGCAGGGTGTTTTAGGGTGTTGTAAGGGGTTTAATTTAGGTGCAGATGTGTTTTGTTTGCCGCAGGGGCTGTTTAGGAGTTGAAATGAGGGAGTCCTGGTTGTGTTTGGCTGGTGTGTTGTGCAGCAGTTATTTTAGGAGGGTGTAGTTGATGCAGGTCTGGTGTTCAGGGGTGCCTGGGTCAAGAATAAGGTCCTGGAAGGTCTCGAAGAGGGGCTGGCTTTGTTTCCGGAGTTGAAAATGAGTTGAGTGAGTGTGGGCTTGGTTCCTGGTTTATTTTGAATGTGAGAGGCTGTTTAGGTCCTGAGGAAGGAGTATGAGTCCAGGGGGTCTTTTTGTGCATAAGAGCCTGTGTCTGCTTCTCTTTGTTCTTAAGGAGGTTCAGGTTAGAGAGAAGCATGTGTATGTGCACGTTTATGCCTGTGGATTTGAGTTTGAGAGTGGTTTGTGAGAGTAAAGTAGGCTGGGGTTTGGTTTGGGTCCCTGGTGGTCGTTCAGGAGTTTGTTCTTGGTTCAGGTTGGTTTGCAAGTGGTGTGGGACTGGTTCCTGCTGTTGTTGCAAGGAGTAAGAGGAAGTGAGAGAGGGGTGCTAAGCTGTTTCTAGGCTGCCCATTTTGTCAGAGGGGGCTGCAGTTTGCTGTTGATGTTCCATTGATGTTTCAGGAGGTTGATAGGTTGGTGTATAGGGTGTAAAGTGGGCTGGTCAGTTCAGGTGAATGAGAGGAATGTGCAGGTCTTGTCTCAGGCTGTATGCGAGTGTTTATAGGTGTTTTAGTGAGGATTGATTGTATGAAGGTCACTCTAGGTTGGCATTGGATGTTGTAGTTTGTTTTAGGATCCTGGCTTGTTTGGCAGGTTGCTTGAAGTGGTTCAGGCCACTTATATGTTTATTTAGGTTGATGTCTTGATGGTGTATGAATGTTTCAAGAATTTGTTGTTATCCTATTAAAGGCGATTATTTCATTTAAGTTTCATATTAGAACATATTGCAAGTAAAATTGGCTTGGCAGAACTAGTCTCTGTTAACATCTTACAGCTAAGGGCTTCAATCTTTAAAACTTTGTTGTCTGAACTTGATTTTATGAACTCCTCTCTATTCTAGCAAACTATAGAAGTTGTGTTGCATGCGTTAATACACTGTTCTGCCTGAGTAGGTTAGCCATGAGGTTCCAGGATATTTAATGTATAGCTTTGTTCAGTTGTTACGATATTGGTTAAGGTCTATAGTCTTTTCGTAGAATTTGTAAAGTCGGAACAATTTTTTTTAGTATAGCTTTACTACATCAAATTGGCTCGAGTATGCTATTGAGTCTCAGGTCCTGAGTTATGCATATGCATCCCCTTTTGAATTTTCGTTAGTAACATCTTTACAGGATTGATCGTTAGTTCCTCTTCACTGTCAGCTAAACTCAATAATATAACAACCTCTTTGTCGATTAATTTGTATGAATGTTGCTATAACTGTTAGACTCTTTGTTTCATTCACTTAGGCGCGAGTTGATGTAAAATTTACTCTAGTTCACTTAGTTGAATTCCTTCTTCTTAATATGTGCTAATCTTTACTCTTTCTTTTCTTTGACATGTAACACCGCTTGGGATCGAGTTGAATAAAACTCACAAAATGGGATGGCATGTATTTGGAGTTATTTGATCCGCTTCGCATTTTCGGGACTTGAGATCCCCGAGAAATGCAAAAAGAAAAAAATGAAAACTTATAAATTCAAGGCTCAAGGATTGAGTTTGCTAAATCCGGGTTCTACCTTCTAAACTCCCTCTTTCCCGTCCCCTTTAGAAAAGCATGTTATAGGAGCCCTGAAACCGGACTAGGACTTTGCATGATAGAAGCCTCGTAGGTTAGCCGCTTTATTTTAAAATTGTTATCTTTATCGCATGTTTAGAACTGATTACATAATTGCTTATCCTGTTTGTTTGGGATGCGCCAATTAATTTAAGGTATTAAGAACCGTTTGTCAATTAATGAGTGCAAATTAAAATTCAATTAAATTTCTACCATTTTATCAATATTTAATATTTAAAGTATTTATTTATCAATTTAGTTATTTTATTAAATATTCAATTATTTATTTATTTATTATTTATTATCTATTTACTTATTTATTTACACATTATTTACTTCTTTATTTATTTATCCTATATTTTTCTTAAAATCTTTAAGTTATTTATTTTATCAAAATTCGTGAAAACCGTCGGATTAACTGCTTTTAGCGGATTTTCGAAAGTGCTCTTTTAAAAAAAAAAAAGATCTTCTTATCGGAAATAAAAGAACCACTTACTCAGAATCTCTAAAAAATATTTTTCCTTTTAAATAGGGAATAAATTGCACTCTTTAATTAACACTTGGTTCCTAATAATCCTTAAATTAGGTGGCGACTCCAAAGAAGCCCTTTGGAGTCCCATTTTGTTGAAATCAAATCCCGATGCATACTTGTGTGCATTTTTTGGGAGGGTTCAATAGCGTGGCGACTCCGCTGGGGATAGCATTTGATGGTTCTAACCAAAAGGCTTTCACGAATTTGTTTGTTTGTATCGTTTGAATTGTATGCCGATATTAGTATGCGTAGCTTATTTAATTATTGTTGAAACTAGCATGATTATATCTATTTTTTATTTGCAAGCATGCTTAGATTAATTTAATTGATTGCTGTGTGTCACGGAAGCATGTCACTACACCCTTATTTGTGCACATATATAAACTGGCATTCCGTTCATACTTCCCCCACTCCTGGGAACTTCTTGAATTTTCACCCCAAATATCCGTGAGGTACGCATGACACTTTCTTCCACTAAAGAACCATTTTGACGAGTTGGTACACTGGCGGTTGTCGTGGGAGTAATTCGACTGCGAGGCCGCTTGCCACTCACCTGTTAGCCTCAACCGTTAACCCACTCTTAGACGGAGCTTTAGGAGCATGCATGCATTTACCCCTTAGTCTGGACCCGGTCCTTGGTTCCGCCTCTACAATCAAGAATTCGCCCTTATGTCAACAGGTTCTTGAAACCCAACGACAATGCATATTATGTGCTATGTGATAACGAATCCTCAGTCTTAACCATGTTTTGAGCAAAATCAGATTTGGAATTTTGTCTCCTATGTTGTCTTTTAGGTCAGAAAATGGAAGAATTTAGCAGAATCTATGTGGTCATAGCAGTCCACATAGAATTTGAGATCATAGACAGAATTGCAGTCCAGGGAAAGTTAGGCAGAGTTGATTGGTTTGTGTTTTGGAGATGGTATGGTGTAGTGAGATCTAAGAGGCGAAGCCCCTGGTGTCTTTAAAAGATCAGTGGGGTCCCTCTCGTGAATGGTTTTGCGTGTGTGCAGGCCCATGTTGACTAACCAGCTGCAAATTCTTATGGAATGAAGTATGCTTGTCGCATACTAGGAGAGTGAAGCCCTTATGTCTATAAACGACCAATAGGGTCCCTCCTTGAAGACCAGTGCGGTCTTGGCTACCTAGGAAACTGAGAGGCTTGATTAAAGCCGAGGACCAGGGGGGAGCCCTATGAACAAGGTCTGTGAGCCTTGCAAAACCTAGGAAGCTGAGATGCTTTACTAAAGTCGAGGACCAGTGAGGTTTTATTTCTGAAAGGCCAATTGGCGTCTTTCATGATTTGCAGTCTGGTATTGTGAAGGCAGTTGCAAATCTCACCTCTGGGTGTTGTGAAATAATTGGGAGTTGTGCTTGGAGGAGCGTTGATGTTTGCAAAAGGTATAGAGCTTTGTTTCATGTTTTAGGCATTTGGGTTTAGAAATTTGGTGCAGATGTTGTGGAGAGCATGAGCTGTGTTAGAATTTCGAGTTGACACCAACTTTTGGAAGTTAGTTGGGATAACGGGATTGCAGTGTCGAGGCGGAGAACTGATTATTATCAATTATTGTTATTATTTATTGCTTACTCTAAATTTGAATTGCTCAAAACTGGCATGAACTATTTTTCGTTACCACTTGTTTGCGCGTCTTAGGCCCACCTCTGGCACAAAGAGGTACCTTACAGGGTAGAAAGCGTTTGCATTTTCATTTACGCTCAACTACTTGTGTTTGCCACATGTCAATTAGTTTAAAATGCAAAGCGCTACGTGATGCGCGCTACATGATTTGTGTACAATTTTGCCAATGACATGCAAACTAACACGGTTACTTTTGAACTTTTTCTTTTGTTTTGTTTATTTCCCAAAAAAGAGGTTTGATTTGTGCTGATTTAAGCTGGCTGATCACTCCTATTACACAAGGGCGAAAGATCAATCTGCATACTGGTACACATTTTCACAACTGACAATGACTGGAATAGATGATGAACCTCGCAATACCGAGAAAAATCTTGCAACTCCTGAATCTTCAAGAGGAAATATCATTATTGCTCAAGACGAAATGATTCTTGAAATGGCTAGGGAACTACAAATGCTAAAAGATGAACTGGCTGCGGTAAAAGGGCAAACTCCTAAAAACAAGCCGCTGCATGGGCCCGATGCATCCCACTCTTTGTGTCAAATGGGGCAATCTCTGAACACAATTGATGGGGTCGCCAATATGAACGCAACTTTGAACACCCACAATTCTCTAAAAGCACCAGTCCACCAAAGCAACTTGCCACTTGCCCAATTTCCACCTCCAAATAACACTCAATCTAGCCAAACAATCAACCGACCACCCATCTACCCATCACATCAACAATACCAACCATACACCCCGCACCCTGCCAATACTTATTATCAAACACACACTCCATATCCATACCAAACCTCCACTTACCAAAATGAACACATCCCGCAAGCTTATACTGAAAATCCATCCACCCCATTAGTTCAAGTGGCGGTCTCTGGCGGGCAAGATATTCCTATTGTGCAAATTGATGATTACACCAATCCTCCTTATGTGAAGTTTCAAAATGGTGTTAGGAGAGTCGAAAAAGCAGTCGATGTAGGTGAGGATTTGGAGAAAAAGGTACAAGGTTGGGTGATGAGTGCTCTTAGCAAAGCATCAATAGGCAAGGGCAAGGAAAGTCTAGAATATGAAGATTTGTGTGTTCATCCTGGAATTGAATACCCAGAAGGGTACAAAGTACCAAAGTTTGTTAAGTTTGATGGCAAAGGCAACCCCCGAGCCCATTTGAGAAGGTACTGTGAAACCTTGGGAGTTGGGAAGAATGAGGAGCTCCGTATGAAATCATTCATTCATAGTCTTGAAGGCGAGGCTTTAGACTGGTACTCCGAGCAGGATCCCTCAAAATGGATTAACTGGAGGAGTATGGCTCACGACTTCATGGAGCGTTTTGGTTTTTATGCTGAAATACCATTAGATAGGTTGGCTATTGCAAGGTTTAGGAAGAAGCCGACCGAGACCTTTAGGGAATACGCAGTACGTTGGAGGAGTGAGGCTGCCATTTGTGGGACATTTCATCGAGACATTGGATGAATTCTACTATGATCGAATGGCATCCATGACTAACTCTACTTTTGCCAATCTAGTGAAAACTGGGGAGATGTATGAAGCTGGTTTGAAATCTGGTAGGATCATAAATTTGGCCGCTTTGCAAGCTACAAGTAAGGCAATCCAGTCTGGGTCGGGTAATGGTTTTAACAAGAAGAAGAAAGAAGAAGTGGGAGCTGTTGTGGGAGACATCGAGCGTCGACCGGCTGGAAAGTTGGATTTTGGCAATCCGTCTGCCTTCCCCACCTACCAAAACACCTATTACCAAAACTACCCCACTCACTACCAGATGCCACCTGTTCCTTATCCGGTTTACAATGCACAAGCAAATTACTACCAACCTAGAGCACATGCGCCTAATCAATACCCTCGTCAGCCAAATTTTCAAGCACCCCAGAATTACCAGCCTCGTCCTCCTGTTCGTCCCAATGTGCAAGGGTTTAATCAGAATTACGAAAGGAGAGCAACCAAAACCTATACTCCTCTAGCCGAGTCATATGGCCAGCTTTTTTAGAGATTAAGAAATGCGGGAGTTGTGCAGCCTATCCCTGATAACACCCCAAACCCTCATCCAAAATGGTATGATGCAAATAAGCACTGTGTTTATCACTCAGGGGCAGCCGACCATGATATTGAGAGATGTTATACTTTCAAAGACAAGGTCGAGGGTTTAATCAAAGCAGGCACCATTCAACTCACCGGCTCTCAGCCAAATGTGCATGATAATCCTCTTCCCAATCATGGCAACAATGCAGTTACTATGATTTCTCTTGAGGAAGAGCCAAATCAGAAGGGCACCATAGTCTCTATTTATGGTGTAAAGGTTGATAATATTTCTTCTAAGGTACCTAAGCAAGCACTAACTCTATTGCCAAAGAATGAGGGAACTTTTGGCCTAGGTGGCAACCACACTGAAGGAAAGATGAAAAAGGCTGAGTCTGAGAAGAAGCCGACAAGTGTCATACCACAACCTCTTTTACCATTGAACCAGTCATTTGTCCAAGCACCAGAAATGGCCATGCAGAATTTGATTGAAGGTGTTGGCAGCCTATTCTTGAATGATGGATTGAAATGCAGTGCAACTATTGAAGATTCTGAGAAAGAGCCACATGTGCAGAATGCTGAACCAAGTGATGTGATGGCTAATTGGACTTGTGGTCCAAAAGAGACTTGATGAATGAACTCGATATTTTTGTTTTGGCATCACAGTCAGCTTGAGGCCCTGAACTGTGTTTTGCACTTTGTTTATATTTATGTCTTTCAAATAACTCTTTTAAATCCTGCATGTTTACTTTTATGTTGTATGCCTCCCTAAATTAGGTTTTGAATAAATAAATGCACTGCATTCCTACCTTATTATTTTGCTATACTTTAATTATTTATGTGCTTTATTATTTGCTTCTGATTAATATACTTACTACTGTTTCAAATTAAAATTAACAAAACCTGCTTAAACTTGGCTTGTAGCCTATAACGAAACAACTGAACAATCTAAGGATGATACACCAGAAAGTTACTTTTGCACTCTTTGGATATTACATTACCGTTAGAACTTCAAACTGGGGCAGCTTTATTTGCCGGCAGTTGGAGCCGAAGCAGTTTATCTATACAAATGGAAGTCCTTTATTTGAGAAACCATTCAAGAAGATAAGTTGGAAGATGTTGAATGCGCGAAGAGAAGATTTGAACAGTTTACTTCAAACCGGGGCAATTGGTGTTGAAGAAGCTCTTTCCTAATTAAGAAGAAGCAACGGAAAATTTTCACCAAGTTGGCAATGTCATTATATGGAAGAACACTAATCCTGGCAGATATTTATGATCAAGTTTGGCCAAAGGTAATCAACGCAGATGTTGTCAAGAGATATTATGTCTGAAGCAACCGCAAGTTAGCATTGTTTTAATGTAATTTTGATGTAATGCGAACTACGCGTAACCTGATTCCCAGGGCTGGGATACGTAAGCGACTCACATAGAGCTCGGTTACACTAGTATAGGAATCCCCTATTTCCTCTTTTATGTAATTTTGAACTACTTCTGACCTGATTCCTGTAATGGCAACAGGATAAGTAGGCAATCCTCATCGGATTCGGTCAAAATATTGTAATACTTTAGGCTTGTTTATCTTTTATGATGTAATTCCAAACTATGCATCTGGGCAGATGTGTATGTTTTCCAATTCGGATGCGGTTTCGTACTTAGATTGCCATACTTCCCCAAAAATCTTCATGTAAGCAGAACTACGCACAGTCTGATTCCCTTGGAGGGATACGTAGGCGCTCTTAACGGGCTCGACTCCATAATATTAAAATTTTCAGTTTCCCCTAAAGCAAGCAACTGGGGCAAATTTTGCAAGACGAATTGAAGATATGGAAGATAGAAACTGGGGCAAATTTTGCAAAAAGAGTTCGAAGGCATAAAAATTATAACTGGGGTAGATTTTTGTAAAATTGGTATTGCTTATCAAAGGTTGAAGTGGCAAAGTTCTAAAAGTATTCAAGATTAGCACATGTTGCAAAGACAAAGGGCGTTCAGCTTGTTTCAAGATATGTCATGAGTTTGAGTTAAAGCAGAAATTTTTAAATGCATTATAACTTTCAGTTGCATATCAATGATTATTTGTTTAATATTTTATCAAATTACTTTACTTTGCCTCTATCTTGAAATATTATACAATATTGAGTTCATAAGTCAAGTCTCTGAGTATAATTTGCAAGCCCAAGTCTAAAGAAGAACGAGGGAGCAGCGGCAGCAAGTTCAAGATGAATCAGCACAAATCAAACGCCCCTACCCAAAACTAACAATTTTTTTTTTTTGAGAGCAGGAACGAGAAAGCTTGCACTGAAAGGATCGTTCACACTACGGATGAACAATTATTTGAACACGCATCCAAAGTTGCCTTGCAAATTGCATCGCATTGCCCTTTTCATGACTTAAAGCATTATGCTTTGTCATGAGTTATTGCCGAACAGGCGGCATTTCTACCTCTATGACTTTCATTCCTAATAGGCGACAAAACCGAGGCTTGTTTTGTGTTTTCAAAACTAAGCCAAATAGGGCATCGCTTTGTTTCAGGTTGACCATCGGCTACGAGGATTCCCTTTGTTGGACTATCTCGCCTATTGATTCGCCAAATGGCTCTTGCATTGCTCTACATTCCCGCACTGCTTTTCTTTGCACTTGCTTTAAATTATGTCGTCGCACTTGCTTTAAAATTGATGCCTTGCTTTATGTTTTTCAGGTTGACCACCAGGCGGGGCTTCTCTCTTGTTGGACTTTCACGCCTGTTGATTCGCTAAATCGCTTTTGCGTTGCTTTACATTTCACGCTAAATTGCTTTGCACTTGCTTTCAATTATGACTTTGCACTTGCTTTATATTATTAACCACTTTACTTTTAGTTTAACAGGTTAACAGGTCAGCCCCGAGACCCTCCTTGCTTTGTGCCGGACCGGATTGCCAGCTGATTTGTCGACAATCAACCCCAAGATCCTCCTTGCTTCGTGCCCGACCGGCTTGCCAGTTGATTTGTCAAGATTGTTCAAATTGCTTTGCACTTGCTTTAAATTATGCCTTCGCATTTGCTTTGTATTACGTCTTGTTTTCCTTTTCAGGTAAACAGGTCAGCCCCGAGACCCTCCTTGCTTCGTGCCGGACCGGTTCGCCAGCTGATGTGTCGACAATCAACCCCAAGACCCTCCTTGCTTCGTGCCCGACCGGCTTGCCAGTTGATTTGCTAAGATTGTTCAAATTGCTTTGCACTTGCTTTAAATTATGCCTTCTCATTTGCTTTGCATTACGTCTTGTTTTACTTTTCAGGTAAACAGGTCCGCCCCGAGACCCTCCTTGCTTCGTGCCGGACCGGTTCGCCAGCTGATTTGTTCGACAATCAACCCCAAGACCATCCTTGCTGCGTGCCCGACCGGCTTGCCAGTTGATTTGTCAAGATTGTTCAAATTACTTTGCACTTGCTTTAAATTATGCCTTCGCATTTTCTTTGTATTATGTCTTGTTTTACTTTTCAGGTTAATAGGTCAGTCCCGAGACCCTCCTTCCTTTGTGTCGGACCGGTTCGCTAGCTGATTTGTTCGACAACCAACCCCAAGACCCTCCTTGCTTCGTGCCCGACCGGCTTGCCAGTTAATTTGTCAAGATTGTTCAAATTGCTTTGCACTTGCTTTAAATTATGCCTTCGCATTTGCTTTGTATTACATCTTGTTTTATTTATCAGGTAAACAGGTCAGCCCCGAGACCCTCCTTGCTTCGTGCCGGACCGGTTCGCCAGCTGATTTGTTCGACAATCAACCCCTAGACCCTCCTTGCTGCGTGCCCGACTGGCTTGCCAGTTGATTTGTCAAGATTGTTCAAATTACTTTGCACTTGCTTTAAATTATGCCTTCGCATTTTCTTTGTATTACGTCTTGTTTTACTTTTCAGGTTAACAAGTCAGTCCCGAGACCCTCCTTGCTTCGTGCCGGACCGGTTCGCCAACTGATTTGTTCGACAATCAACCCCAAGACCCTCCTTGCTTCATGCCCGACCGGCTTGCCAGTTGATTTGTCAAGATTGTTGAAAATGCTTTGCATTATGCCTTCGCACTTGCTTTATTGCTTCGCCAGTCGATTGGAAGACAACTTATCAATGATATCGCAACCCGCACCTGCAAATTTGTATCACCAATATTTGCTCATTTCTTACTTTGATTATCAAGCCTTATTAGCAGTTGCTCGCTTACCGTTTGTCGAGTTTATTACAGGACTTTAGCAGCACCGCAGCAGCATTTGAAGCATAAATGTGGAACTTTTTCTTAGCAGTGAACTGGGGCAATCGTTGATATGAGCTAGACTCGTCGACGAGGATCTGAAGAATCGCACTCGAACAAGCAAGTTCTATCCTAATCTTTTGTTTCAGATTAGGGGTCAGTCGAATTCTTTCCTATTCGTGCGTCCTTTTCTATCAATCGTGCGAGTTTTCGTGTCTAAGTGTCGTCGAACTACATATGGCCTGATTCTCTTTCAGCCCGAGATATGTAGGCAACTCGGAAACCGGAGTTCGGCCATGTCCATAAGCCTTGCACTTTGGTCCGTGGAATCGAAGTCCTTGGCTTTATCGTGACAAAATTTGTTTCCCGTCAACTTCTTTACCCTGAAAACTCTTTCATCCTTTTTCGGATAAAGAGGGGCAGCTGTTGACACCCAATTTTGTCTCGAAATGCTTAACCGATGTTTAATTATTCTAACTTAAGGTCAATTTTGAAATTTAAAAGGAATCAATTGTATCTTTAAGAAAAAAGGGCTAAATGCGTAAGATGTGGCCTAGATTTAGCCTACATGTGCAATTACCCCATTTACTTAATTATATTAAAAGGGGGCTAATTTCGTTCTAAGCCTAAAAGTAGCCCATTTCCGCAAAACATATATTACATACCACACATCCATTTCAATGTTCATTTTCAGCCCATTCCCGTTTTCCCCAATTAGCTTAACCCTTCCCCCCTAACCCGAATCTAAACCCTAATCCCTTTTCACCTAATTTAATCAGTTGATTTCCCCTAAAATTGGATCGAATCCGCCAAAATCAACGCCAGCTGGTCCCCCACGTTTTCCATCTCCTTTTTCGTACAAAAGCTACGCGTTTTCATCTTGTCCGTTTGATATACTTTTATTTTCTAATGTACCTCTCTAATTTACGCGTGTAAAATTTTGAATAGAATTATACCATAAATGTATACAGTTGAAGGTATACAATGCAATTGTACCACCACCACACCTAATTTACTCCACTAGTTTTAGATATAATATATTATAAAGGTATACAATGTAAATATGATATACTTTTATTTTCTAATGTATACTTTTATGGTGTACTTCCCTAATTTATGATATACTTTTATTTTCTAATGTATACCTTTATGGTATACTTTTATATTCTAATGTACCTCCCTAATTTATGCATGTGGAATTTTGGATAGAAGTATACCATAAAAGTATACAGTAGAAAACAAAAGTATGTTATAAAAGTATACATTGTAACTATACCACCACCACACCTAATGTACACCACTAGTTTTGGATAGAAATATATCTAAAAAGTATACAGTGGAAAAGAGAGCATACTATAAAGGTATACAATGTAAATGTACCCCCACCCCTAATTTATGCATTTGGAGTTTTGGATAAAAGAATACCATAGAGGTATACAATAAAAAAGAGAATATACCATAATTAAACTATATA
Source organism: Petunia x hybrida (assembly GCA_037355625.1). Taxonomy (NCBI): domain Eukaryota; kingdom Viridiplantae; phylum Streptophyta; class Magnoliopsida; order Solanales; family Solanaceae; genus Petunia; species Petunia x hybrida. The sequence goes on along the minus strand of JBBBVM010001033.1, from coordinate 92,751 downwards.
CTATAATAGTGTGCTATTACAATTTATTATAATAATATACTTCTATAGTATACAGTTTACTACACGTGTACTTCAATCGTATACTGCAATAATACAATGTTATAGTTTACGGAACATTATACTGATATAGTATACAGTTTACTACAACTGTATTCTTTTGAGCAAAAAATTAACGAAGAATTACTTGCGAAAAGTGTATTCTGTAACAGTATACTTCAATTGTATATTGCAATAATATACTGCTATAATATATAGTTCACTGCTTGTATACTTAAACTGTATATTGTAATAGTATACTGTTATAGTATACAGTTTATTACAACAATATACTTTAACTGGATGTGTATACTCCTATAGTATACAACTTACTCCTTTAGTATACACCATTTTATATTTAAATCGAATTGTGAGCTGCTATCAACAAAGTAAATATTTTGAATTTTATTATTGTATACTCTTTTAGTATACCTCTTCGTATTTGGATGTGTGATTTACTAGTGAACAAATGAATGTTTCAAATTTTATTATTTTAAGTAATGTGTACCTTTTGGGTATACACCTTTTTGTGTTTGAATTTTAATATTTTGAATACAATATACTTTTTTGGTATATCGTATATTCTTTTACTATACATTTTATTTCAAAGAGAAGTCTGTAGTATAACCGATAAGTATACATTATTGGCATACTACGTAAACAAAATTTCCAATTGAATACTTTTATAGTATACAATATACCATATTGGCATGCCATTATATTGAAGTTCAACATAATTATATACTCTTGTGGTATACAATATATTATATTAGTATAATAATTATAAAATTAAAAGGTACATTATATCGTTATGCCTTCTGGCGATAAAATTTTATTATGCATAAAATGGAAAACAAAAGGTACACTATATCATTTATTTTTTAATCAATTGTATACAAAAAAAAAATGAAAGAAAAATAACAATAAAAAATAAAAGGAATAAGAAAAGTCAATATTATATATATTTTTTTCCCTTAAAAAAAGGTAAAAAAAAAGAACAAAAAGAAAAAAATATACTAGCTTAAGTTGTTTTCACTAGTATTGAGAAGAAAAAAGAGAGGATAAAAATAAATGCACATGAAATTTAAAAAAAAAAATAAGAACAAAAAGCTGAATAAACGTCCATTACAGAAAATATAAGAAATAATAAAAAGAAAAGTGGGAAATAATTTAATTGAATGAGAAAGAAAATTAAAATATAAAATGAAAAGGAAAGAAAGGAAAAACGTACTTGGCTCTTTGGATGTGGAGGGTTTAGGCCGAAAGGAAAAGCATAGTGGGCTCTGTGGGTGCTGAGGGTTTGGGCTTAAATTGGTATAGCAGGTAATTAAACTTTGCGTATATGGTGTAAATTCAATAGTTGTGGGTATAGAGGGGTAATTACTTTGTGCCCAGTAAAACTAAAAAATGATCCTTATTTTCTCTCTCTACCTTTTGAGTGTACTTCGAATATCATATTGTCTGTTATGTAACTTTTCTATATGAATAACATCAATATAATTTTCTTCTTTTCTCAGCCAACTTGAACTATGAGCTCCGAAAAAGTTATAGCTGAATGATGTGATAATTCTTTGCTATATAATTCCTATTTAATCCCTCATAAAGGATCTTAATATACTTTTGCAAAGAAGTGCATAGATTAAGGGGTAAATCATTAAAAATAAGAGGATAGGATGCACGCTAAAAAATGAGGTATATATCAAGGGTGCAAAATGCAAAGTACCATAATTCTCTTAAAAATTAACTCTTGCCGATTTTTACATTCTCACTCACCAGAAAGATGGCATGGACATTTTTATAATTATTCATATCACATACGGGATGCACTTTCTTGCCATGTAGTATGTACATAGATTAAAATATTCTACATTATACTAATAAATCTTTTCGTTCTTAGGTGTGTCAATTATACATATCATGTATATCTATACTTTGTTTTATAATTCCTTTATCTATATTTTTTTTTTGGTGAACCGTAAATGCTTACCGTTAACCAATAAATTCAATACACCTAAAGAGCACCTAGAGACTTGGTTGGCTACACCAAGTACAATAGCCCTCCAACAAGAACAGAGAAACTAGTTACAAAATTGCTGAAATAAACCCCTATTCCTATGTGCTTTCTGAGAGATTTATAGTATTTCTAATCTACCCCAAATGTCTTCCTGAATCTGTGTAATTGTATGACCACTATTTATATCAATCCCCTTTAAAAGTCTCCAATTCCTTGCCTTTCATGTGTAGTGTATCACTCCATTCTGCACTGCTGCTATAATCACTTTTTTGAATATTTTCCAGTGTTTATTTCCAATCAAGTAAAATACCGGCATCACATATGCTTGCTTAAACCTGTGTCTTGTCAATGCTCAACTCCATCCATTACTCCCTTAACCCATCAACACTCAGAGAATAAGTGCTTATGAGTCTCAATTACCCCTCCTCGACACAAGCAATATTCTGATCCACTTGTATATGCATTCTTATTAGTCTGTCCTTGGTACTACGTCTATTTAGAGCCGCAAGCCATCCAATGAACCTATGTTTTGGTACTGAGATTGCATTCCAGATCAAATGAGCAGCTTTCATTCTCCTCTGTTCACCTTGAAGTGCAATGTAACTACTTGAAACTGAGTAAACTCCTTTAGCGTTAAGAGAATATCTCCCATTTACGTACCACTCCTTCATTTGATCTTTGAATTTAATTAATTTCCTCCGGTACCAGCTACTATCAGAAGGAGCAGAGTACTCCCATATGCTTCCATTACTCTTCATATAAGTCCCATGTATCCACCTGACCAATAGGACCTCTTTATGTTCTACTAGATGCCAGAGTAACTTGCCCACTGATGCTATGTTCCAATTTCTACAACTATTGATATTCAGCCCACCAAATTTCTTTGGTGCACAGACTTTGTCCCAAGCCACTATTGCTAATTTTCTTTTCTCTTCTATTTTTCTCCATAGAAACTCTCTACACTTCCTATCTACTTTTTTAAGCAAACTTTGTGGAAGGATAAACACTGTCCCCACCCCCCCCCCCCCCCTAAAAAAAAGAATTATGAATTGAGAAAAGCACTGCATTAATTACTTGCAGCCTACCAGCAAATGAAAGCTTCCTTATTTCAACTGCTCTAATCTTCTCCAGAATCTTGAGAGTTAACTAATGACACTCCACTTTATTCCATTTTTTTTTTGGGATAATGGCAATCTTAAGTACCTTATAGGGAAGGTACCTAGTGAGAATCTTGTTCTAGACAACAACTCTTCTTTTGTAGCTTCATTCACTCCAGCCATGAATATGTTATATTTGTCCATATTAGCCACTAGACTTGTTACTGCAGTAAAATGAGTTAGAGCTTCCATGACCCTGTTGACCGAAGTTTCATTCCCTTTACAAAAAATCATTAAGTCATCACCAAACACAAGATGAGTTAGCTTCAACTTTTTGCACATAAGATGATATCTGAAATCAGGCAGCTCCCCCATCTTACTTAACACTCTGGACAAATATTTCCATCACCAACACAAATAGTAGAGGGGACATAGGATCTCTTTGTCTCAGACCCCTTTTCCCAGCAAAGTAGTCATGGTCTTCTCCATTAACTTATACTAAGTATTTGGTAGATGTTGTACATGCCATCACCCACTGTACAAATCTTTCGGGAAATCTATATCCTCTGAAGGCTTCCTCAACAAATTCCCAGCTTACCATGTTATATGCCTTCCTAAGATCGATTTTCATAAGATATCTTAGAGAAGTTTTTCTATTGTAGTGCCTTAGAAGGTTATGACAAATAAACACATTGTGAACCAATAACCTTCCTTGGACAAACACTGCTTGGTGCTCAGCTACCAGGTAAGACACAACTTCTCTCAATCTACACATATCATCTATGAAATACATTTATAAATGACATTGCATCAAGATATAGGTCTATACTGGCTTGCCATCTCTGGACACTGAACCTTAGGAATCAAAGCAATCATTGTAGCATTAACTTGCTTAAGTAACTTGGCATTAGAAAAAAAAAACTCCATTACTGCTTTAATTATGTCACCACCAACAACCTCCCAAGCAGCTTTATAGAACCAACTACCAAATCCATCCGGGCCTGGACTCTTATTTATGTCAATACTAAACATAGCAACTTTTACATCTTTTTCCTGAAAAGGCTGCAGTAGTCTAGTCTGGTGCTCTACTGTAAGGATTGGACCCGCTTGTAGGAACTCTTTATATGCCTTGGTTCTTTCCACTGCTTTTGTACCCAACAAGTCTTTATCATATTGAACAAAGATATTGGCTATCCACTCTGGATCAGTTTTCCATTCAGAATTATTATTCTTTAGCTGACTGATGGCCTGCTGAAGCTTCTTTTGTGTGATGATGGAGAAAAAATACCTGGTATTGTCATCTCCAAGTTGTAATCATGTTGCTTTACTTCTTTGCTGTAGGAAGGATTCAGCCAAATAGGATGACTCTCTAAACAACTGGAGTTTACTTTTTTCCTCCTGTTGCAGCGTGGAATCAAGAGGATTTAGTTGGAGCAAGCTCTGAATCTTCAGCAATTCTTCTCAAGCTTCTTCATCTTCTGTGACAATGTTTCTGAAGTATTTGGAGTTCGGCTCTCTTAGACTCTGCTTGAGCAATTTAAGCTTCTTTACAACTTGAAACATTGCACAACCATCTATCTGAGTGTTCCATCCAGCTGCTACTCTCTCTAGAAAGAGAGGGTGATTTGCCCATACATAAAAAAACTGGAATAAATTTCTCTTTTTTACTGGTGCATCAACCAAGGAAACTTTGATAGGGCAGTGGTCACTGACCCCTTCAGAAAGTAATGTTGCGTTACATAGTGGCATATGGTCAATCCAATCTTCATTCACAAATGCCCAATCGATTTTTGAAAAAACTCTACTCTCTCATACCTTTTCATTTTATGTGTATCTGCTCCCTTGATGTGGAAGCTCTGTCAGGCAGCATGACTCCACACAATTACAAAAATTAACTATTTCTGACATTGCCACTGGGTTCCCTCCAATCCTATCATCCTGATTAAGGATGGAGTTTAAATCCCCTATTACCAACCAAGGCTTATCAACCTCACTCTCACTGCTACCAAATTCTCCCACATACTTCTTCTTTCTTCTCTAGTGTTAAAACCGTACACAAAAGTAACTAGAAAGGTTATTTGCAACAAGTATTAGTTTGCTCAGACCTCTGCACCAGTTCTACTCTATAATAATCTGGCCTACAAGTAACCCATATTCTACCATTATAATGGCACTCCAAGTTTGTGATATACTCCCATCCTACAAACAGCTTATTTGCTATTTTTTCTATCTTGTCTTTCTTGATTTTAGTTTCCAACAGACCTATTATCTCCCAATATTTTGTTGGTTGCAGAGGAGTTTAACCTTCCTCTGCTTGTTAGGGCTATTCAGACCTCTTGTATTCCAACATAGGAGACTAACCATTACCAGTAAGAGGAAGATTCTAGCCTCCCCCCTTATGGATTGCTTGCTCCAGCACTTGACTCTCCCCACTTGTTCCTTCTTTCTCCAGGATAAGAAATGGATTTGTTGATACCATACCCTGTTGCTTTTCATTATTCACCTTCTTCAGTTTGGTTGGACTATTTGGGGACTGCCAAACACTTTTTGGCTGCTAAGCAATTGGATTTTTCCCTATTTCTTTTGAGGTAATGTTTCAGAAACCTGATCCACTCCTTGAACTCCTCCTTTTGCACTGTTTGCTCGTCTAACCATTGGAACTTGTTGCTTAGACCGAGGATTGTCTCATTTCTTCCGAGCAGCCTCTTTGAGGTTTTGTTCCTGTCTTTTTCCTTCAGCTATCTGCACCCCTTTCCTTGATTGATTTGGGATGAGATTTCTCTTTTTCCTACACTCTTCCTCTTGATGGCCATATTTCTGACAGAAGTTACATAATGTAGGCTTCCAATCATATACCACTTTCTGCTTTATCACCATTCCCTTCTCATTTCTAAACAAAATGGTTTTTAGTAGTTGTGACCTTACCTCCATTTTCACCAACAATCTAGCAAAGTTCAAGCCCATCTTCTTCTCAGTATTCTGATCCACCATAAGGGGTTTACTTATCAGACTCCCTATTTTACTTAGACCTTTTGGACTCCAGTATTTAAAGTCCAATCTTGGAAGTTTGACCCAAACTAGAACAATGTTTAATTCTTCCCTAGTGAACTCCATATCTGGAGACCAAGCTTTGACTATGAATGGCTTGTTGTCAAAGTGGTAAATACCCCCTGAAGAACCTCATTTTTCTTACTCAGAGTCGAACCTAACTAGCACAATCTCATTCTTAGCATAGCTATTTTGTTAATTCCATATCTGTTCCATAACTTCTGTATATACCCATTTAATACAGCAAAAAGATGATGCACTCCTTAAGACATAGCAAACTACCGCTGATTTCCAATAGGCAATTTCTGAGCTTATATCCTCTAATTCAATTTCACCTATTGAATGCTCACCTTTAATTTCAGGATAAACATACTCTAATTTAAACCCAACATTCGTAATTTTTGAAATATCAAAATTATCCCAAATTGAGCCTGTATGTACCTGGTTACTGGCTGACGCCCTGCTCTCATCCTCGACATCATCGGCCCACGATAGTCTATAGTAAACTGAATGACTCCTTCCCATTCTCGTATTGTTATACCATCCTTATGCACTATAATATTTTTTCCCTTATTGAAATTCACCTTACTTGGAGAGTTCTCCATTCGATCTGCTGGTCATCTTGGATTGATTGCTGTTTAGTAGAAGAATTTCTCCTTTGGGACTTTGAGTTGAAGTAGCTGGCGAATTCAAAAGCTATGTAGCTAACTCAATCTGCTCCGACGTCGATTGTGTTATGTGATTTCCTTTTCTTCCTTTTGTTGTTGTTTTTGGTACTGAAGCTTGTGCCATTATTGCTTTCTAAGATGGGAATCAAACTCTCTTTCCCATGGGTGGCGCATGATAGTTATCTTCCGCCGAGAGAGAAACCAGACCTCATCCTTTTATTATAAGCCTCCCCGAACCAGGGTCAAATGGAAGATAAAGGAACATATATTGAGGTATGGTATTGCACTCGCAAATGCAAATCAAATGAAAAATATCCTTAAGCAAGAGCCACAAAACCAATACTAGCATTAACAAATGTGGGACCAATGAAATTACCTATCTATGTTTCATAATAGCTAATTTTATTAGTTAATGTCAATATTATCAATTTTTTATATTTTAAATTATGTTTTTCTACGTTTTGTGTAGCAATCACATGTTAAGAACATGTAGGTATGTATGGTCTGCTCTTTTTATTTGTATACTAAATAATCAACATAATTAATACGATGAGTGACTTTATTATGACCAACAAAAGCAAAGTGATTTTGGTGGCTAATTTCCTAAAGCCGAGTGATCATTTAAGGAATTTACTCTGTTAAATGCTTTACCGAGATAACTTGTTAAGTTGTGTAACCCATCTAAAGTGAGATTATATCATGTTGATAGTACCCTATGTTGATACCCAATTTTTTCCCTCCTTTTTCATAATTGGCTATAACTTAACTTAAGGGTGGAATTTAATTGTTTGAGCAAATTTGCATTAGAAAGCATACATTTACGTGTGTTATTCCCTATTTATACATGATAAATTTTTAATCGTGATTATTTTATGTAATTTGCATCATTTAGGTTATTTGTGAAACTGTGACTATTAGCGTAATTTACTGCATGAATAAAGTTTTATAATTATTTGTGACTATTTATACGTATTTAACTTAAATTGACCCAGTTATTTCATGTGTGCATTTTTCTCTTCTTCTATATATAATTTATGTATATTTTAATTTTTATCCTGCACTTTTAGTCAAATATCAGTCCAATTAAAATACCCAATTCAGTTATATTCGCAATTTGACACATTTGTTCGAAGTTCAAATTCCTTTCTCACATTTTGAACCTAGACAAACGGAAGTCCAAATTCCTTTTTATTAATCCCTCTATATTTCAAAATCCCTACCATTGTTGTTCTTCCTTTAAGTCACATCAGGTTGAACCTGTATAATATGTAGTCCAAATACATATCCAACTTTTTGAAATTAGTTTTACCTTACATTTAGTCCTAAAATTACTACCGCCCTTTAACTGACCCACCCCCCAACGTGTCTCTCTCCCTAGAATATCTCCCAAATCCCTCAAACCTCTCCTATCATTTCCAAAATCCCACTAAAATCCCTTCAATGGTAGCAATTAAGGGTGGCAAACGGCCCGGTTTCGACCGGATCGGGCCGGATTCGGGCCGGAAACCAGCTCGGACCGGTTGAGACCGGACCAATACCCCCCTAACGGTCCCCGACCCTGGTTCCGACACGGTTTGAAGAAAAAAAACCGGATGGACCGATATAAAAATGGACCGGAACCGGCCGGAACGAGTCGGACCGGACCGGACCGGTCCAAAAAAAAAAGGAAAAATCACATTTTCAACCGTTAACTAGCCATTGGCAACGACTCTTTTGACCCCTAGCCGTTGTCCAACGGCCAAAAACGGCCATTTTGACCCCTCTACCACCCCATAACCACCCCTAACTATTTTTTTTCCTATAAATACCCCATTATTATATAGCTGGAATATCGGAATTATTGAAATTATATAAGCAATATGAAATTTACAAACCGGCTGTAGAGAGAATGATTGAAAAATTTTAAAAATATTTTTTTCCAATTCCTCCTCTTTTTTACATTGCTTCTGTGTTGCATCCTGCTTTTAAAATTAAGTTAACTGAACGACTCGTTAGAGAAATATATGCAAATTTAGAAATTACTCCTACTGAAATTGCTACTAACAAGTATCCAAGTGTAGACGAGGCTATTGCTAAAGTTTATGCAGATACCGTGGCTGTTTTTGCAAAGTATAGAGCTTGGGCAGACACTGCTACACCAACGGAACCAATACAATCCACCGGGCAAAGTTCTTCACAGGCGGGGATGAGCACTTTTGGGGGACTTGATGAAAAGTTGCTTTCAGAACAGGACGAGTACGGGGAGGAATACAGCGAGTTCCAAGTGTATTTAATTCAATATCCAAAGAAACTTAACAACTTTGGAACTCATCATTTGTTGGATTATTGGAAGAATCAAGAATCGCAATTTCCAATTCTTTCAAAAATGGCCCGGGATATATTAACAATTCAAGCTTCATCAGTTACATCGGAAAGCGTTTTTAGCCAAGGAAGATTTCAAATTGGAGATCACAGATATTCGTTGAAGGAGGAGGCAATGGAGACAGGAGTTTTATTCAAGGATTGGATTAGAGCAGAGCGAAGAAACTTTGGTCTACCAGAACTTACTAAGCAAAAAGGCAAAGCATATCTCGATCAAATTTTGAGCGACGAAACAAGTGAAGGGAGTCAAACCGGCAATGAAGAAGAAGAAGAAGAACCAGAAGGAGATGATGAACAAGAACAACAACGGCCAGTTCCTAAAGAAAAGCCTACAACTATCCTCAAGAAACTAGCTAATATGTTTAAAAGAATGTAATTTTCTAAATAAGAATTTTGAATTTACAAGTTTGAAAGTTTAGCTATTGTAGTATGTGTTGCACTACTTATGTCTTAAACAATTCAATAAAATTGCTCCAAGTCTTGGAATTCAATCACAACTATTGTCTTCATACTTTTTATTTTTAATTTATAGTTTGCGCAAAAATACTACAATTAATTACTAGTTTGTAAATTAGTTCAAATTTGATTTTTCTAAAATTAATTCGAAGTTTGAATTTTGAACTTAACAAATTAATTCAAAAGTTTGAACTTTGAATCATCACTTCAAAAATTTCATTACTTCAAAGTTCAAAGTTTAAAAAAATACTACAAGTTTTTTAATTCTAAGTTTAAACTTTAAACATTGAAATAAACTAAACATTCCAAACATATGTACAAGTAAAAACTTGATAATATTTTGTTGTAATATTTTTCAAATTATCCACCACTTTAAATAAAACACAAAGGAAAAACAAAAAAAAAACAAAAAAAATATATTTGGCCGACTGTCGGACCGGACCGGCAGTTTGGGCCAACGGCTCTCTTTCAAATATAGCCGTTGGCCAATAGCAAAAAATGGCTATATTTGCCTATCACCCCCCTCAACGCCCCCCATATCCCCCCAGCCTATTTTTATCTATGTATACCCTATTATTTCATCATTATATCACACAATTTAGCACTTTCTATCAATTTATCTCTCAAATTACTCTCAAAGGCTATTTTCTAAATTTCTTCCAAAATCCAAACAATTATAATGGCTGAAAATCAAGCTCCCGCTGCTCCCGGTCCTAGTGAAACAAGAATTGCGGAACGAAGATGTCGTTCTATAGTGTGGCAACTTATTATGAAAGATACTGAAACTCAGAAAGCTAAATGTAGCCTCTGTAACAAAGAGTAGCAAATTTACACTGGCAACTACAATGGAGGGACAGGAAAGTTTAGGCAACACTTAGAAAAACGTCACAAGACTGAATGGGATAGAATAAATGGCTTTATTCCGCGTGATTGAAAATTTGAAGAGATGGCTAAGGGAATATCTATGTCATTTCAATTATGTATTTTCGAATTTCTAGTTTATTTAGTATCTTTGTAATTTTCAATTTCTAGTTTGTTTTTGTCATTTCAATTATGTATTTCCCGAATTTTCAATAAATTGTGTGTATTTCTTTTCCAATCAACGTTTGTTTAGTGTTTATTTATTTAATTTACATTAATAAATTTAAAAATATAATTTACATAATTGTTTAGTTTCATTAAAAAATATAATTTACATAATTATTACAAATGGTGTAATAATTAAAAAAAATTTCAAATTTTCAATTTTATTTGCCTAAAGAAAAAAAATTAAAAAAACCATTAAACCGGGCCGGTCCGGACTGGACCGACCGGTTTAACGGTCGCCGGTCCTGATCCGGCTCCAATTTTTTTAACCGGATAAGACCGGATTGGTAGGCCGGTTTTTATCCGATTTTGAATTTTTTTTGGCCCGGATCCGGATCGGAACCGGTTGCCGGTACCGGTCCCGGACCGGACCAGACCGTTAGCCACCCATAGTGGTAATCAATCTCCAACGGCTCATTCCCGGAATACTCCTTCCATTTTGGGCTTTTTTGACCATTAGAGCTTTCAGTTATTTAACATAAGAAAGAGGAGACATACACACGCACACCCCACCGAATAACATCAAAATTCCAAACACCGATACCACTAATACATATACACGACCGATCAGGACCCCTCTCACTTCTTCTATACATATTTCATCTTCTATTACTCAAATTCCTTTGGATATCCCTGCAAATCACCACACAATACAGATTAGAAACGGGATAAAAATACCCACTTCGATTTTTTAAAAAAAACACGCGCGCGCACACACTAAACCGAAACAAAACAGAGGGAGATCGGGGTTGGGGTTTAGGCAATATAAACAGTGGCAAAACGCCACCACCACCGTTGGAAAGTCCCATCGCCAGGGACCTTCTGTTCTCGTTATTCTCCTACCGTTTCTGGATTGATTTGGGATTGGAATTGAAAAGGAGTTGGCGGAGTCGCAGTGACGCCGCCAAGGTGGGTCTAGTGTCGCTCCTCCGCCTCCCATCTGTTTGCTTCATCGTTTGGTTGTTCCCTCCGCTGTAGCTGCCACTACTCCACCAGAAGTTGGTCACCGGTGTTGCAGATCTAATTCCCTTTTTTCTTGGGGGATTCCGTTGTGAATCTTCATCGTATTTGGGTTGCGGATCAGAAATCCGCGTTCTTAAACTGTTCTTGTTTACACAAACATTGCTTTTGCTGAATTTCATTCCCACTGCTTGTCTCTTTTAGCCTGTTCTGTTGTTCTGAGTTCCAATTCATATAATATGCATATAACCTGTTCGTTCTTCTAGTGGGCCGTTTAATTCACTAATGACTGTTTGTGATGTTATTTGGTCCAGATTATTACTACTGTTGGATATATGTTGCTTTGACTTGCACCTTACTTATAAAAGGGGGTAATTTTCACAAATGGTCACATAACTATGGATGTTTTGCGTTAAAGTCACACAACTATATTTTCTTACCGAAAAGTCACATTACTATTACCTTCATAACCAAATGGCCACAATAGCTAGAACGTGTTAGTTCCGGTAGAATTTTTTTATTTTTTATTTTATTTTTACATTTTTCACCTTTTTTTTAAGCAAATAACTATAAAAGAATAAATAAATGGAGATTCAACAATACATTCTTGTCTAGATTAATTTTTTTCCTTCACTTCCTTTATACTTTCTGAGGATAAATTTTAAAGTTCAAAAAATACTGTATTTTCAAGAGAAGAGGGTAATTTGAATTTTCAAATGAAAAAATATTTTGAAGTCAGTTGTCATGCTTACTTATATAAAATGGCCTAAAAGTAGATCGTGCATGTGACTTCTGAAAATGAATCACATTGAATAAAAAAATTACACTAACATTTTGTTTCATTAATTTTAAGATTTAGATTTACTACTTCTCTAGGAATGGAGGAATTTAGATGTTATCATTATAGTGCTTCGTATTTAAATTTAATATATATATATATATATATATATATATATATATATATATATATATATATATATATATATATATATATATATATATATATATATATATATATATAATATGTATATGGGGTTAAAACTTTTTTTTTCTAAAATCTATCATGATAAAGTAAAAGAATTAATTAAGAGTCTATTGGTAAATATTCATTTATTTATTTTTGCTAATGGCTATTTGTGCAAAAAAAAGGAAAATGGTAAAAACAAAAAAAATACAAAAAATCCATCGGAAGTTGTATTTTCCTGCCATTGTGACCATTTGGTTATGAAGGTAATAGTAATGTGACTTTTCGGTAAGAAAATAAAGTTGTGTGACTTTAACGCAAAACATCCATAGTTGTGTGACCATTTGTGAAAATTACCCTTATAAAAGGATACTTATTCTGAAGGGGATATATGCAATTGGCTATTGCTAATTGATTTGGAAAGTTACTGCACTTATACGGCCTATGAAAAAATATTAATTTTGAGGCCTACGGACTGATTATGAACGGACACTACACCCATTTGGCCAATGATATTTGGAGGCCTAATACATAGTGGCGTAGCCAGGATTCTCGCCGAGGTTGTTCAAACTTTAAAAGAGTAAATAATTTTTTCTTCGAAGAATGGGAACACCGATATTTCTATCAAGCTACGTAATGTTTAGCTAAACCATAAAAGTACGTGCAATAAAATTATTACTTTATAAATCAAACTAACATAAAAGAACTTAACACAAGAAATTCTACTTGTAATAGCATAATTCAAATATATATATTGTCACAATCGTACACGACGATCTTTTATCTTTTGGAATGTTTTTACAATAGACTCATTAGAAATAGTACGAAATACTTTTCTTTCGACATAAGGCACTATACAACCGTCTAAAAGTTCATCATCCATTCGATTTCGCAAGTCATTCTTGATAAACTTCATTGCTGAAAAAGCTCTTTCAACGGTGGCAGTGGCAACTGGCAGAAGCAAAGCAAGTTTTACTAAGCGAAATACAAGAGGATAAGTAAAGTGCTTCTTTGTCTGAACTAGTGTTCTTGAAAGTTCCCCAAGTCCACCTAAGTTGAAGAACTTCTTCTCAATATCACTATCACGAACATCCGCGATGTAATTATGAAGCTGACTCTCAAGTACACCTATGCTAAAATCATCAAAATCATCAGGATATAGTTCAGCCATTCTCAATATCTTCCTAATGTCAAAACTAGAAAATGAATCAACTGGATTCAAGCAAGCTACTCCTTGAAGTAAATCACTTGTGACCTCATTGAAACGCTCATTAAGTTCTTGAAGCTGCCAATCGATAATATTATGAAACACTTCCATACGGTAATGATGTAAAATAGTATGATCATGTTTAACAGCTTTACGGCGTGATCTTTCAGAGTTAACATAAAGCTCATCAAAATTAGGAACTAGAATATCATGTTTGAGACAAAATGCCTCTACCTTTGCAATAAGTGAATCCCATCCATCTTCTCTCAGCTCTTTAAGCCTTTTCTTTGCTGTTCCAACAAGTACCATGACATTTGCAATATCCTGCTCTTTTTTTTGTAGTGATACATTGAGATCATTTGTCATTCTCAAGACACTTTTCATCAAATGCAACAAGAATACAACCCCAAATTTTTGACAATCTCTAAGATATCCTGATGCCTTAGCTCTTTCCTCTGAAGTTCCCTTGTCAACAAGAGTGTCAAGTACTTCAACAATAGTGCCAAATGAAGCAATAAAGTTTGCAAAGGACTTGTAGTGAGATCCCCAACGAATATCACCAGCTCTGGCAAGACCGAGTTCTTGATTCAAGCCTCTACCTATTTCAAGTTCTCCCATATCTAATGCATTCCGAAGCTTTTCTTTTTGAGATTCTCGAAACTCATCCATACGTTTATAAGAAGCTCCAAACAAATTCAAAATACTTGAAACCAATAGTACAAGTTCTCCCACTTGGACACATTTTTTAGAAACTGTAACAAGAGTAAGTTGAAGCTGATGCGCAAAATAATGAATAGAATGAGCCGATCTACTTTCTTGTCTAATCAACATTTTAAGGCCATTAATATTACCTTGCATATTGCTTGCCCCATCATAACATTGCCCACGTACATAAGATAAACTTAATGAATGATGAGCAAGTATGTCAACAATTATTTTCTTTAGAGATGCTGCACTAGTATTTTGGACATGAACAAGTCCAATGAACGATGCTGCACTAGTATTTTGGACATGAACAAGTCCAATGAACGCTTCCATCACAAATCCATTTTTATCAACATAGCGTAGAATAATAGCCATTTGCTCTTTACGTGAAACGTCAAAAGATTCATCAACCAATAGAGCAAAGTAATCACCACCTAGATCTTCTATTATAGCTTTAATGGTTTCTATCTTACATGCAGTCATAATTTCTTTTTGAATGTCTGGAGAAGTCATCTTATTATTTTGAGGAGCATTTCTAAGACAAAAGGTCTGATCTTTTCACATCTATCTCTGTACCATGAAAGAACTTCAATAAAATTTCCCCTATTTAATGATGATGCACTTTCGTCATGACCCCGAAATGCCAATCCCTGATTCAAAAGCAGTCTGGCCACATCAATTGAAGCATTTAGGCGAATCAAATATTCCTTCTTAACTTGGTCGGATTGTTTGTCAAAAGCAACATGGATTGATTGTTGTTGACACATTAAAGCTTCACAGTTTCTCTTTGATTGATTGTGAACACTATTAGGTCCACCAACATGGTTTCTTATGATATCCTTTGCTAATTCTTAAATCCTTTAGTCGAAAATACATCACCTCCACCTTGATGTGTACTTTCACTTTTAAATAAATAACAAGGCAAGCAATAGGCTGCATCTGTACTAACACTATACTCCAACCAATCATGATACTCATCTAACCATTCAGAAACAAAACGACGCTTCACTGCAGAAAAGTCAGATTGAGGGAAGTCATGATTCCGAGGTTGACAAGGACCTTTTTGAAGGTATGCCCTCCTTATTTCATCACGATGATTTGGATGATAATCCAAAATTGGAGTTCGTTCAGCTGGATCAGCCTTTAGAGCATTTAAATCAACTTCTTGTCCCTGAGAAGAATTTGATGGTATATTTGAGTGACCTACATTTTCTTCTTGGTTATGTTGATTTTGAGGCTCCAAACTTTTTTTTGGAACTTTACTAAAGTATTTCCTCAAGTCCATTGACACTTTAAACTGGAATAATAACAATCAAAGGCATTGAGTTATTACAAGTAAAACAAAAATGCAATCTAATGTGCCAATGAATTTTAAATTTTTTTTAACACTATTTTTGCAAATAAAAAAGAGATAGTAATAGTAACACATAAACAAATGCACAAACAACAATATAAATATTATTTAATATAATTTAATTCATACCCACATTCTCAACTAATAAAGCCCCACATATACAAAAGATATCAATTAAAACAAGACAATACAAAGATTATGTATTAATTTGCTAGCACAAAAAAAAAAGATTAGGAATAGTACCTTTTAAGAAATAGGCAGCAAAAAAGATAGTTTTAAAACACCAACTATGGAGTATGGAAATTTGGCTTTGTGAAAAAGTTTCTGTATTTTTTTTGGGTGGGTTTCGTTTCAGACTTCTGAGGGCTAGGCCTAGGCTAGCTTTTGTTTGTTATGTGAAAAAGTCAATAGGGTAGGTATGAGGTGGGCCATATATTTAGTTGGCAAACTCAAGTTATTTTTTGGGACAATTACATTGAGAGACACCCCACTCATGAAAATTACCAAAAAAGAGCCCTATTTTGCTACCTTACATGACATAGCACCCCCTCCCCTTTTTTTATTTTTTCTTTCACTCCATAGCACCCCATTTTTAAAGAAAAAAAAACCCTAGCCCCCATTTTTCCTCTCCTCCTTCCCTCCTTCCCATTTTTCTCTCTTCTCTTCCCCATAACACCTACCCCGCCGCCACCCCCCACCCTTCCACCACTGCCCCACCGTCATCCCCTCTCCTCCAAGCCACAGATGCCGTCGCCGCCGAGGTCACCACTACCACCACCGCCGCTGCTTCTTCTTCTTCTTTTCGTTTTTTTTTTTTTTGCTTTTTGAATAGCAATGTTGATTTTCGTTGTATATTCCGATCAAAACTCCGGTGAGGAGTTTATTTATCAAGTTTCTTCTTTTTCTTCACTTTTATCATAAAAATTCATTGAGATCTACTAGTTTTTTATTAAAACTTTTGTTTAATATTTAGATCTAGTGTTTTTCTTGTATAAAACTGTATAGATCTTGGATATTTGTTAAGCTTTTGTGTAAAATCTGCCCGAGGCACTGTTTAACATTATTTTTGTGAGTTTATACATTTTTATACAAGTTTATACAATTCTGTAAACGTGTATAAAAATATATAAATCTGTATATGTACGCATTAACAGTGTATAAAACACATTCTATGCATTGTAAATTTTGTATAAAGCTGTATATGCGTGTATGAACAATGAATAAAATAGTATAAATTTCAGATTTGTGCACTTTTATGGATGTTTTGTATAAAATTTATATTTTTTGTGTATATTTTTGTATTTTCCTTCTTGCATACACAATTTTATATGTATTTATATGTATAATTTATTATTTTGATAGATTTAGGTGTATAAAATTATCAAAAAATAATTATTTAAACAAATCCACAAATAAAATAAATAAATCCGGTGAATTTTTGGTTTTCCGGCCATCGGCCACCGCTGGCCGGTCGGTTTCTGGTGGTGGGGCAGTGGTGGGGGAGGGTGAGGGAGTGGCTCCTAGGGTTTTTAGTTTAAATGGGTGCTATGTTATGTAATTTTGAAAATAAGGGGGTGACATGTTGTGTAATGTAAAAATAAAAGGGTGCTATGGATGAAATGTGGCCCATCATTTGTAATTTTGGTAAAAATTTAGTGCAGGGGCCTGTTTGGCGCGCGTTAATTGATTTGTAGCCGTCAAAAATAAATTCGCTGAGAAATAGCCACTTCTGGACAAATCTCAGTATAAATACTGGGGCTTTGAACAAAACTTGTTCAAAGCCCCAGTATTTATACTGGGAAGCTTCAGCAAACTAACCCCATAAATACTGGGGCTTTGAACAAGTTTTGTTCAAGGCCCCAACATTTTGTTATGGGACTTTGTATAAAGCTTCAGTCCCATAACAAAATGCTGGGGCTGTGAACAAAACTTGTTCAAAGCCCCAACATTGTTATGGGATTGAAGCTTTATATATAAAGTCCCATAACCCATAACAAAATGCTGGGGCTGTGAACAAAACTTGTTCAAAGCCCCATCATTTTGTTATGGGACTGAAACTTTATATATAAAGTCCCATAACAAAATACTTGGGCTTTGAACACAAAACTTGTTCAAAGTCCAAGTATTTTGTTATGGAACTAGTCTGGGGTGCTTTTCCAACGCTAATGGAGCTTAAGTGTGCGCGCGAATTTTTGGCTATTCTTCAATGAATTTTGAAACGGTGGATAGTCCCCATTGAGCGCGTCCAAAAATGGCTATGACACGACCCGGAATCCGGTTAGGCCGTGCGGGCACCCGACATCCTCCCCTAGACCCGTCGGGCGAACCCTTACCAATTAAATCAGGAAAATAAATATAACAGTTTACAAATAAGGACAAGACTTAAAATAAAAACACAGACATACTGATACCTCTAAGCTGTACAAAAGAAATTACAGCTGACTACCCAACATGCTAGGTTTAGGGCTATCCAGACTAGACATCTAAGAGTACAAAGAAGACAAATACCTCCTGAAGGGAGCAAAATGCAACTGAAATAATAACCAATAAACTGGTGGCCATCCGGAATAAAAGCTGGCTCACCCTGACAGTTGAAGTCGTCTTCGCTCCTTCACAACGTGGCGAACTCAATCCTGGAGCGAACCTGCCGAAACGAAATAGATAGACAAGAAACAAACAACAAACAAGGGTGAGTCAAAAGGACTCAATAAGTGGGGCAGACTAGCCACCTCAAAGAATAGGATAACTAGCCAGGGAGAAAAGAAGCAGATAAACAAAATTCCTTTTATTTAAATTATGAAAAGGCAGAGCCAGATAATAACTAGAAACACGTATGGAATCACAAACTCATTAAAACCAGGAACGTAAGATAGCCAGAACATAGAGGTATCTCGAACATATTAACAATCAGAAATACATCCTGTTGCGGCGTGCAACCCAATCCATATATCCATCCTGTTGCGGTGTGCAACCCGATCCATATATTCATATTCCCGAGGCGTGCAACCCGATCAATATATTTATACCGTTGCGGCGTGCAACCCGATCCATATATTCATACCTTTGTGACGTGCAACCCGAGATACGAGCCAAAAATATATAGGCAAACTGAGATACAGTATACATACCGCATATATAAAACACAACACGATAGTCACACAATAGTCAGCACGCGGTGCAATGAAATGGGATGAATGCAGTATGATGCAATGGTGTCATATGTGCCAAATAGATGGAGCGGAATCCTCCTGCTCCGAGGGCGGAATCCTCCTACCCTCAATATGATGCAATGGAGCGGAATCCTCCTGCTCCGAGGGCGGAATCCTCCTACCCTCAATATGATGCAATGGAGCGGAATCCTCCTGCTCCGAGGGCGGAATCCTCCTACCCTCAATATGATGCAATGGAGCGGAATCCTCCTGCTCCGAGGGCGGAATCCTCCTACCCTCAATATGATGCAAAGGAGCGGAATCCTCCTGCTCCGAGGGCGGAATCCTCCTACCCTCAATATGATGCAATGGAGCGGAATCCTTCTGCTCCGAGGGCGGAATCCTCCTACCCTCAATATGATGCAATGGAGCGGAATACTCCTGCTCCGAGGGCGGAATCCTCCTACCCTCAATATGATGCAATGTGCATACAAATGCAACACGATGTAATAATAACCCATCACCAGCGCGGGACTCTCATCGACAGCTGGAAAGTATATACCAACTCACAGCCAAAGTACAACACTCAGATTCTCAATGCAATACCAATAACAGGACATAACATATAATATAAAATATAAGTTCAAAGCTAAGGCGTAATGAGTACGCCTATCGGCAGCTACACACGTAAGGAACACGTGGTAGAAAATCCACGAGGCCAGGTGCCTCCAAAGAAATGGATATAAACACTTACCTTGTTACAAAGTTAGTACATCCACTCAATAACCGCTTGTCCTTTGGTTTCTTGTTTCATTGCCAAACGATCCCACTCTATTCAATAAGCAGAAAAATATATCAAATTAGGCTAAAGGCTTCATTCCTCACATCTTAGGGTAATCCAGGTAGGAACCTGATACCCTATTCGTATACGCAATACGCAGGCCAGGCCTATATACAGGGTTTAAGGTCACATAACCAAACCCCAAATAAATTACATTTATATGTTGCCCATAGCGCACTGAGTACAAATATATAATCAATTTCATTATCAGGGTCCATTTGACCCTTCAAACTATTAATTGAACTTGTTAAAACGATGTCTAAGATCCCTATTTTTACCGTAAAAATATATTCAAACACACGTAATAAGCTAAGATAATGAGTTAACATCATTACCTGAAGATTTGGGGTAGAAATTTCCCTTATTGAGTCCTTATCAGTATGTCTGTGTTTTTATTTTAAGTCTTGTCCTTATTTGTAAACTGTTATATTTATTTTCCTGATTTAATTGGTAAGGGTTCGCCCGACGGGTCTAGGAGAGGATGTCGGGTGCCCGCACGGCCTAACCGGATTCCGGGTCGTGTCAGGCTAGTGATCAAAATTTCCCGTAATTTTGTGTTGTGGGCTGCCTAGTTTTGAAAATTCCCCTTATTTTTTAGAAGATGTGGGCCAAGAAATTCTAATTTGTGGAATAGGCCCGCCACACAACAGTCCAGAATTAGTGGAAGCAAAATATATAAAGCTTTGCTTCAGCTGAGGTTCGAACCCGCGCCCTTGATTATTTCCCACGAAGCTAACGCCAGCTGAACTACCTTACCATTTGTGTTCAGGTTGTTCATTGCTAAGTATATATCTGTTATTTTATAATACTTGACCTATATACACAGTATAATTTTCCGGCGAAGGTTGTTCGCCTGACCAACCTTAGCACCACCTAACTCTGCCCCAGCTAATACAAGTCCCGTCCCGTATATATACAATGTCCCTAAGTGTCCCTCCAAAAACAAATAAGCGATGACGATAATATACATATATTGTTGCAAAAACAAATGGGATAGGCAACGGGACCCGCACTTGGCATGGAAATATGATATGCCGGCGTGTTTGTAGCCGTGACGGTATCCTTAACCCTCTATCACCCAATCTGAGCCTAAGCTTTCAAAAAATTCCCTTTTTCCTATTTTCCTTTTAGTATTATTATTATTATTATTATTATTATTATTGCTAACATTTTTTTTATTATTACTACTATTATTATTATTACTAACATTTTTATCTTTTTTATTATTATTATTATTATTATTATTATTATTATTATTATTATTATTATTATTATTATTATTAACACTAATCAATTTTATTTGCGAGGTACTTCCCGTCGAAATTTGTTAAAGATGACGCTATTGGACAAATCCGACATTTTGCAATTATTATTGTTTCTTTATATGATTTTATTCGTCTTACCTTTATTTCATTGTTTTTACTTCATCTATTGGCATTCTAACTACTCTATTTCATTTGCAAGGTACATCCGGACGAAGCCTTCCGGAGAAGAAACCCTTAGAAGAGATCAATACTTTGTTTCATAAATAAATATTTAAATTGTTAACTATAGTCTATTATTTAATATCTTTTCTTGCTTATCTAGTTTAATTGCTTGCTTAAAAATCCCAATATTCAGTCCGGCTGGTAACCACATTAGGTGGAACCCGAGAGGTGCCTAACACCTTCCTTTTGGGTTAATTTGAACCCTTACCTAGAATCTTTAGTTCGCATGACCATCTTTTCGGAGTTAACATTAAAATTAGCTAGAAAAAAGTAGGTGTCCTAATACGCCTAGTTAAAAAATATGTTAGGTGGCGACTTCAAGTCTTACCCATGAGTTCTAATAAGTCGACACCCTATTCTCTCCCAGCCACTTGCTCGGAATAGGTGAACAGGTAAATTGAACAATTTACATTAGAAGATTTATTTAATTTAACGTGACAGACAGGTCTCCTCAAGCAGATCTAGGATTTCAAGACTATGGGTTCGCCATGATAAAAAATTTTACAAAGACAAAAAAAATTATTATTTTTGGGGTTCGAACTCTTGTGCTCAAGGTAAAAAGATAACAACACAACCAGTGAACCAATTAAGCATTATAGAGCCTAGGTGCACACAAGTAATATTTGACTCAATTTTAAACATATGTACATAATAAATCGAGTTTATTCGGCAGACCATGAGTTCACGTGAACCACCCCAGACCCTATAAATCTGCCCTTGTCCTCAAATATGCACTACGACTCGAAGTTGCGAAAGACAAAAAAAAATAGAGTTGTTCGTTCTATTTAATTAAGACTAATAATTGCATTAATTCATGATAAAAGTTGTATTATCAAAGAAGTACACATAACAATTTTATTTTGTAATTCATTAAGCAATTAACTGATAGTCTTTTACAATCACAATACTCCAGCTTTTTGACATCCATTAGCCACAACATAGTTTTCTCCATTTTCGTCAAAGTTTTTAGCATTATTCAGACACTAGCTCCATCATATTGTTTGTGGCAGTGTCGTTTCTTTGTCTTTATTCCATTTTAGTTAAATTTTTTGACCATTAATACTGGTGTATACTGTTGGGGTTTTGGAATAAATAGAGTGTGAATGGGAAATGGGTGGGAAGGTGAAAAGGTTCCTTTTAGTAAGGAAATGCACCTTCTCCCATATTGGTAGAAGAAAAGACTTTTGTTGGGTTTAAATACAAATTCGCTTCTCTTAGCTCTTAAAAGGGTTGAGAAGAAGGGAAGCCTCGCGCCGTCGTCGCTCGTCTCGGCTTCGGCTTCATCAAACAACTGCCCCTTACACGCCTCAATCCAATGGAATTGCAGAAAAGAAAAATCGGACATTAAAGGAGATGATGAATGCCTTGTTAATCAGTTCGGGTCTACCCCAGAACTTGTGGGGGGAAGCTATATTCACGGCTAATCAAATACTCAATCGAGTTCCCCATAGCAAAACACTTTCCATTCCATATGAGAAGTGGAAAGGAAGAAAGCCCAACTTGAATTACTTCAAAGTGTGGGGGTGTTTGGCAAAAGTGCAAGTCCCAAAACCCAAAAGGGTTAAGATTGGACCGAAAACAGTTGATTGTGTTTTCATTGGGTATGCTATAAACAGTAAAGCATATCGGTTTCTGGTTCATAAATCAGAAAATCCCGACATTCATGTTAATACGGTGATGGAATCAGATAGTGCTGAATTCTTTGAAATAATATATCCGTATAAGAAGGAATGTGAGTCAGTTGGTGAAAGATCCAAACGACCTCGGGAAGGAACCAAAGGAAATTCACCAAATGAGGAAGAACCAAGACGAAGCAAGCGTCAAAGAACTTCTACTTCGTTTGGAGATGACTTTGTCACTTTCCTGTTGGAAAATGAGCCTCGGACGTTTAAAGAAGCGATGTCTTCTTCAGACTCTCCATTTTGGAAAGAGGCAGTCAATAGTGAAATAGAATCTATTTTGAGCAACCATACTTGGGAGTTGGTTGATCTTCCTCCTGGAAACAAACCATTAGGTTCTAAGTGGATTTTCAAAAGGAAAATGAAAGCTGATGGCACTATTGACAAGTACAAGGCAAGGCTTGTTGTTAAAGGCTATATACAACAAGAAGGTCTTGACTACTTTGACACATACTCGCCGGTAACCAGAATTACATCCATTCGTATGTTAATAGCGTTAGCCGCCGTGTATGGTTTGGAAATCCATCAAATAGACGTTAAGACAGCGTTCTTAAACAGGGATTTGGAGGAAGAAATTTACATGGAACAACCTGAAGGATTCGTGGTTCCAGGTAAAGAAAAGATGGTGTGTAAACTTGTTAAGTCGCTTTATGGACTGAAACAAGCACCTAAACAATGGCATGCGAAATTTGATCATACAATGTTGTCAAATGGCTTTAAAATTAACGAGTGTGACAAATGTGTCTACATTAAGAACACTCCTAATTTTATAGTCATTGTTTGCTTATATGTGGACGACATGTTGATAATGAGTAATAACATTGCCAATATAAATGCTACGAAACGAATGTTGACTAGCAAATTTGATATGAAAGACTTAGGAGTTGCGGACTTAATTCTGGGTGTTAAGATCCATAGAACTCCTCAAGGTCTGGCGTTGTCTCAAGCTCACTACATCAATAGTGTTCTTGAAAAATTTAAATATTTGGATTTTAAAATTTCAAAGACTCCTATTGATGTAAACCTTGCTCTTAAGAAGAACAAAGGTCAAAGCACGTCGCAACGGGATTATGCACGTGTTTTGGGAAGTTTGATGTACGTCATGAATTGTACTCGACCAGATATAGCTTGTGCTATAAGTAAACTAAGTCGATACACGAGTAATCCCAATCAAACCCATTGGATGGCAATGAAACGTGTTTTGGGGTATTTAAAATACACTCAAGACTTTGCATTGCATTATAACAAGTATCCTGCAGTCATTGAAGGATATTGTGATGCCAATTGGATCACCGGCACAACTGATTCTAAGTCCACAAGTGGATATATTTTCGCACTTGGTGGAGGAGCGGTGTCTTGGAAATCGTCCAAGCAAACATGTATTGCCCGCTCTACTATGGAAGCTGAATTCATAGCCTTAGATAAAGTCGGTGAAGAAGCTGAATGGCTTCGGAACTTTTTGGAAGACATTCCGTTTTGGCCTAAGCCGTTGACACCAATTTGTATACATTGTGATAGTCAATCGGCTATAGGAAGAGCGAAGAATGTCATGTATAACGGTAAGAATCGTCACATACGACGAAGGCATAAAACCGTTAGGGACCTACTCTCTAGAGGAATTATCACCATTGACTACGTGAAGTCAAGGGATAATGTAACGGATCCGCTTACAAAAGGCCTAACTAGAGAGGCGGTTGAGTGTTCATCGAAGGGAATGGGACTATGGCCAAGGACAAGTCATCACGGCGGTAACTCTACCTAGGAGACTGGAGATCCCAAGAACTAGGTTCAAGGAGAATACAAAGTTGTGTTTGACGGTCCAACATTGTCAGTTAATGGTTGGTCCATTCTCATGATTAGACAATGTTCAAGTACCAAGGGTAAAATGCTAGAGGCATTTTTTAATGATTGTCTAAGTTTGATATTTTAGTTATCAAACAGTGTACATCTATAGGATTACACGTTTAGAAATCACCTATGTAAGTATGAAGTGGAAGCCGCTTCAAGGAGAATTCGGTATGGCAAGTTCTCTAAGTACTTATGAAACCAGGCGGTGTTCATGGCTGAAACGAACACAACAGTGAGAACCAAAGACGGTTAAGGGTTAGTTGTGTGACTTACGTTGTCTAGGTATACACCAAAGCTCAACGGTTCAAAGATATCAAATCTACCGATTGACCGAGTATATCCGATGTATGTTCACTACGGAAAGTTCAAAGGGAAACCTACTTATCCCGATGCAACTAATTCTTTCTTGCAAATCACACAAGTCTGTCATGCATATTTCCAATATAGCCATTCCCCATTCATGTGGGGGATTGTTGGGGTTTTGGAATAAATAGAGTGTGAATGGGAAATGGGTGGGAAGGTGAAAAGGTTCCTTTTAGTAAGGAAATGCACTTTCTCCCATATTGGTAGAAGAAAAGACTTTTGTTGGGTTTAAATACAAATTCGCTTCTCTTAGCTCTTAAAAGGGTTAAGAAGAAGGGAAGCCTCGCGCCATCGTCGTCGCTCGCTCGTCTCGGCTTCGGCTTCGGCTTCGGATTTCAGATTTCGGATTTCGGTCAATTGATATGATTGATTGACTTAATTTTTTGGACCAACAAAACTAAAAATATTAATTAATTAATAATTTATTATTAATATTTAATATTTAATCTGTTTGTGTAACAGAAATCTGAATGGATTAATCTGATTAATCCAGAGTAATTATTCCTCCACGTCCTCCCACTCTCCCACGTTTTCTCATTAGTGGACAATTCATTACTGACATTTAGTGAATTCAGGTGCCATTAGTGGCAATGAATTCAGTGGCCATTAGTGGCGGTGTTAGTGGCCATTAGTGGTGACTCTTCCTTCCATTTCCCATGGCTATATAAACTGGTCAGTCTTCAACATTTCAACACACTGAAACACAGAAACACAAACTACTTCTTACTGCATTCCCTCTCTTTTCTGCGTACTAAGTAAGTCGTGTGATTTGCTCCGTTTCTTTGAGTTCGCAGTGTTCTACTGTTTGAAGTGCCGCTACAGTAGAACTGTTATCCCATTCCATCCTGGGAGAAATTAACCCGTGAACCTTGGGCAACTGTGAGGGGGTTAGATTTCTTAAGGAGACACAAGTAAATTGTGGGCTCGGGATCGTTCCATAACAAACTGATAATATACTTCTGTTTTCCTATCTTTTCTGATTTATTTGGTTGCAGGAATAACAAGCGTAACATATACTTTACTGTAG
The DNA here is from genome assembly GCA_037355625.1 of Petunia x hybrida. Taxonomy (NCBI): domain Eukaryota; kingdom Viridiplantae; phylum Streptophyta; class Magnoliopsida; order Solanales; family Solanaceae; genus Petunia; species Petunia x hybrida. Next base: position 66,401 of record JBBBVM010001033.1, on the reverse strand, counting down.
TGCAAGTTCTGCTTTTTTGTCTCCCATCCTTAATTTTGGGTACAAAGCCAGTTTTCTTTTAGACGCCTTTCCCAATGTTTACCACTCTGCTACACGATTTGTTCAACCGGTATGCATGGACCATGAATCACAAAGACTATCACTAAGAAACTACTAATTGGGTACTCCTTTCAATGGTAAATAAAGTTAAAAATCTAATTAGTCACTTCAAGTTAATTTTAACTTTAAATTAACTTTCCTAGTAGTACAACACTAAAAGTTAGCCTTCATGCTGTATGAAACTTCTACATTTAAAATCATCTCCCTAAGAAACAGTTCCTAGCTAAATACTGAAATAGTGTGAAACATTTATCTGGCTGCAATAATTTTAATCTTTTTCTTCTTTTGTATCTTTTCCCCAATTTTAGTATTTCTTTTCAAAAATAAAATTAACATATCGACACACGTTATATATGCGTGATTTTCAGGCATTTTGGCACATCTGATGTGTTGTTGTCTAGGGGTGTTTATGGTCTGCTTTAGTTCAGTTTTCATCAAAACTAAAATCAAACTATCTATTTTCAGTTTCTTGATTCATTTTTTTTCTGTTTCTACTGTTGGCACATGAAATAAAAATTCAAGATAATTTTCTCCGTTAACTATGATACTTATTAGCTAATACGAGGTAAAAATGAGCGGAAGTAAATAACGAGATGCGGAAGCAATAAACGATAGAATCAACAAGATAGCAAGAAATATAAAATTAGGAAGAACAAAAATAGAAGAAAGAACGGATAAACGATTCAAAACATGAATTGAATACCCAAGAGGGAGGAAAGGAAACTTGAACCTAATCAAGAATTCATACTAGGATGACATCCACATGGTTCCAAGCTAGGAGATACATTGAAGCTTCAAGCTTCTCAAGAAGGCCTTGCCTCTCTTTCTATGTCTATTCTTCAATCTAGGTTAACTATTGAATGAAATAACTAAGTGTGGTATTTATAGATGTTCCACAGTCCTAACTGAAATGTCTAAAAAGCCCTCAAGTTGGGTTACACATAATAGGCCACACAGGGCTAAAATAGAAAAACTAGTCAAAAGCCCAAAATGCTAAAACAGGCCAGGAGGTGCACCTGGATCCAGGAGGTGCGCCTGGCATTCTTGGGCAGTAGGTAGTTTAGGCGAAGCGCCTGGATTGCCTTGTTTTGAGGAGGAGCGCCTCAGCTTTGAAGAGGAGGGCCTGGATTGCTAGGTGGAGCGCCCAAGGCTTGAAACCAAGTGACACATCTTCAAATTGCTCCCAAACTCTCCTCTGAAGCTCTTGATCTCCCGTCTTTTGCATCCCTCAAGCTTGGCTCTTGATAATTGGTGCTTAGGCTCGATTTACCCCGCATCATCCTCCCCTTCTTGAAAGGATTTCGTCCTCGAAATCAAACCATCAAGACCTACAACCAAAGACAAGCACAACCCAAATCTCCTACTACAAGAGTAGGTTAGTGCAAGTAGTGTGGAAAACACACTCTTACAAAATCGATGACAATGATAAAGCGCATGTTTCCAAAGAAAACAACAAGTACTTGGTTTTCCCAATGGGTGCACTCAACACAAGAACAAACAAAGAGATCAATAGTGCATGAAATATGCAAGATCAAGCTATCAAAATCCCTGCGATCCCTAAGTTCATGATTAACACACCAAGACTTCCCACTACAAGAGTAGGTAAGTTCAACAAGAGTGAGTGCAAGTGAGGTGGAAAACACACTTTTGTGATAGAGCCAAGTATCAATACCAATCAAAAAGCATATATCTCCAAAGGAAACAACAAGTTCTTGGCTCAACAAGGACAAGCACTCACTGTGTATCTCTTATTCCAATAGGTGCAAGGTATAAATACAATTACATTGTATATCTAAATAAGGAAAGAAATAAAAGAGGATCTTCTAGATTTGCTAGAGCTATGTACATTGCTATGATAATGTCTACATTCATACTTCTAACACTCCCCCTCAAGGTGGAGCATAGATGTTTATCATGCCCAGCTTGTTAGAAAGATAATGAACTCGAGGTCCATTCAGTGCTTTCGTGAACAAATCAGCTAATTGTTCTCTTGTATTCACGTAGCCAGTAGAAATCACATTCTCCTCACGAATGAAATGACAATCAACCTCAATATGTTTAGTTCTTTCATGAAAAACTGAATTTGAGGCGATATGAAGAGCAGCTTGATTGTTACACCAAAGCATTGCTGGGATAATACGATACTTTGACCCAATCTCAAATAGGAGATAACGAATCCACATAATCTCACATGTGGCCTGCGCCATAGCTCTGTACTCAGATTCTGCACTCGAGCGAGATACAATGTTTTGTTTCTTGCTTTTCCATGATACCAAGTTTCCACCAACAAAGACACAGTAGCCTGTGATGGATCTCCGATCAATCTTGGATCCAGCCCAATCTGCATCTACAAAACACTCCATACGAGAGTGTCCATTATCTCTATATAATATGCCAAGTCTAGGTGCACCTTTCAAGTAGCATAAGATTTGTTCCAAAGCTGTCCAATGTTTGACGGTAGGTGCAGACATAAACTGACTAACAACACTTACTGCAAATGCAATATCTGGACGAGTCACAGTAAGATAGTTCAACTTTTAAACTAATCTTCTGTATCTCTCTGGATGATCAAAAATATCGCCATCATCCTTCATAAGCTGCACATTAGGAACCATTGGAGTACTGCAAGGCTTGGCTACCAACTTTCCAGTTTCTGCAAGCAAGTCAAGGACATACTTTCTCTGAGACAGAAAAATTCCCTTTTTGCTTCTCGAGACTTCTATTCCTAAGAAGTATTTCAATTGGCAATCTTTCGTGTGGAACCTAGTCTGCAAAAAGGACTTGAGTGAAGAGATCCCTATCGAATCGCTTCCTGTAATGATAATATCATCAACATATACAACAAGAAGGATAATGCCGACCGTGGAATGCATAAAAAAAACTGTGTGATCACATCTGCTTTTCTTCAATCCAAATTCACGAACGACCTCACTAAACTTGCCAAACCAAGCTCGAAGACTCTGCTTCAAGCCATATAATGACTTTTTCAAGCGACACACTTTACCATACTCCCCCTAAGCAACAAAACCGGCTGGTTGCTCCATATAAACTTCTTCTCGGAGATTACCATGAAGAAATGCATTCTTGATATCCAACTGATATAAGGGCCAATGCTGAGAGGCAGCTAAGGAGATAAATAAGCGGACAGAAGTGAGTTTGGCCACCGGAGAGAAAGTATCTGAATAATCTATACCATATGTCTGAGCATATCCTTTAGCCAAGTCTAGCCTTAAGTCTGGCTACAGAACCATCGGGATTAACTTTGACTGTAAAGACCCATTTGCACTCCACTGCCTTCTTTTCCTTGGGTAAATTTACCAAATCCCAAGTGTGATTTTTCTCTAAGGCATGAATCTCTTCAAACATTGCATCACGCCAACCAGGATGACTCAAAGCCTCCTTCACCGTTTTAGGAACAGACACAGAATACAGGGAGGCAACAAAAGAACACGTCGCAGGAGATAGATGATCATAGGAAACAAAATTAGCAATAGAATAAGTGGACTTGCATTGACGTGTACCTTTGCGAAGGGCAATAGGCACGTCAAGGTCTTCTGGAGGAGCAAGAGGAGGAGGATCTGATGACAAAGGAATTGGTGCAAGACTGTCAGTGGTCTCTTGCCTCCTGGAGTAAACTTGGGTAATTGGCAGCCTAGCTGGCACAACTGGATCAGGTACTGAAGCTACAATAGTCGGTTGGTTTTCAACAGAGGAACTGGAAGATGTAGGAACAACATCATCTGATTGGTCTGTCAAAGATTTAGTGACCTGATAGACTAACCACTCATCTTCCTCCCCCTGTCTTGTAGAAATGGGAGGTGCATAGAAAAATGGTGTAGCCTCTGAAAATGTCACATCAGTTGACACTAGATATTTTTCAAGTTCAACAGAATAACACCGATAACCCTTCTGAAGCCGAGAATAACCCAGAAAAACACATTTCAATGCCTTGTGGTCCAACTTGGTAACAGATGGTCGAACATCTCGAACATAACATGTGCTTCCAAATACCTTGGGCTCTATTGGAAATAATGACTTGTTTGGAAAAAGAATATTATATGGTATACCACCATTAAGCACAACAGAAGGCATCCTGTTGATCAGGAAACAAGCCGTAGAAATTACGTCAGCCCAAAACTGTTTAGGAACCTTCATTTGGAACAAAAGTGCTCGAGCTATCTCAAGTAGATGCCTATTCTTCCTTTCTGCAACTCCATTTTGAGATGATGTGTCGACACAAGACGACTGATGAAGAATCCCGTTTTCTCTCATGTAAGACTGAAATGAGGCTGACATATACTCTTAAGCATTATCACTCCTTAGTACACGCACAGGGGTATTAAACTGTGTCTTGATTTCAGCGCAAAAGGTACAGAAATGAGTAAACACTTCAGAGCGTCTTTTCATAAAGTAAATCCATGTCATCCGAGAGAAATCATCCACAAAAGTTACAAAGTACCTGTGTCCAGTTTTAGAAACAACGGAACATGGTCCCCAAACATCAGAATGAACTAACTCAAAAGCCAACTCAGCTCTGTTATTAACCCTTGGACCCAATGAGGTACGAGTATGTTTTGCATAGTGGCATGACTCACAATCCAATAAAGAAACATTACGAAACTGAGGACAAAGCTTCTTCAACAAAGGGAGAGAGGGATGACCTAACCGACAATGTGCTTCAAATGGAGATATAACACTAGAACAAGCAATAGATCTCGGCATCCAATTATCAAAGATATAGAGACCATCAGATAAACGTCCTGTAGCAATAGTATGCTTCGTCACAGAATCCTGAATCAGACAATGATCAGGAAAGAATGTTATGGAACAATTTAGGTCTTTGGTAAGCCTACTCACAGAGATTAAATTAAACGCGAGGTTAGGTAGACTTAATACAGATGACAGGGTGATAGCTGGGGTTAGTTCAACCATTCCAGATCCAACAATGTTATAAGTTGACCCATCAGCTACAGTCACGGGAGATGGTGCTTTGTGTGATCGAAAGCTAGAAAAGATATTAGGATTACCAGTCATATGATCTGTTGCACCAGAATCGATAACCCATCTACTTGAAGATGAAAGAAGACATGTTTTATTTGACCCAACAAAGGTAGTAGCTGAAGTAGAATTTTCAGGAAATTGGCCGTGTGGGACAGTAATATCAGATGCAGATCCATTTTCATTGTAGTCAATTTTTCAAAATAACAACTAGAGCAAGATAACAGATCCACCTATATGAACAATGTCCAGAGCAAACCCAGGTCACCGAATCTGCTATGTCAATAGGATCCAAACTTCCTTCTTTTCAAACCAAAAAATGTACCAAGTTCGAAGAGCAAATAGGCGAACAATGTCAACTAATCAAAATGCCCAACTTTGCCAACATAAATTAATACCAGTTGCCAAAAGAAATAGATACCAATTATTCCAAAAATATGGAGATCCAACAGTCGTAAGAAAATCCAGCAACCCACAGTCAAGGATTCAGATGGTAAAACGAAACAGTGACAAACCTGGAGAGACGAACAAACACCTCGTAAAACTGAGTTTAATGCAGAGAAAATGCTATCGATGTGCCAGATTCAGAGAGGCGACGCCGGAGATGCTGACCGCGATGAATTTCACTTATGCACGCGCCTCCACGCGCCGGCGCGTGATATCCAGTGCAGAGATGGTGGTGGCGCGTGAGGGTCACTCGCTGCCACTTCTGATGCCGGAAATTTCTTTGAGCCCTAAGCTCTGATACCATGTAAAATAAGCAGCTAATGGAGGAATTTCTGTGTATCTCTTATTCCAATAGGTGCAAGATATAAATACAATTACACTGTATATCTAAATAAAGAAAGAAATAAAAGAGGATCTTCTAGATTTGCTAGAGCCATGTACATTGCTATGATAATGTCTACATTCATACTTCTAACAACAAGCAAAGAGATTAATAGGGCATGAAACATGCAAGATGAAGTAATCAAGAAACCTATCATCTCTAAGCTCATAACTAACACACCAAACCTTCAATGCATTTCTATCACAATGTGACTCATCGGCTTTGGCATGCTTAACACCCAAGGTGTGATCAACATACGGAATGGAGTAAGCAAAATATTTCAATTGGAAACTAACATCAAATACTCTACTCCCCTTCTTGGAAGCACTCTTACACACACCACGAGTGACTTCTTCACCTCCACATTCACCTCCAAGACAGTCCTCTCCACTAGACAAACTCCCAAGGAAGGTCTCCATAATAGGTTCTTCATCATTATAGCCCACAAAATCAAGATTAGGACTACTAGAAGATGGATTATCACAATCAAGACCAAGGTCTCTCACAACACTTGGGGTTTCAAACAATGGATTATATATAAAGTTAAGCTTTCCAATCCATGGAGGTTTAAACCTAAACTCTTCTCTAGTTTGATACACATCACCACCTCTTTTAAAATTACCTTCAAACAAAGGATTAGTGAAAACAAGTCCACTACCCATTAAAGGTTAGGTATCCAAACTAGAGTCATCATCCACACTTGAGGAGTCATCGAATACAATCCGATCCATCGCATCCACTAGGGACTCCTCAAGGTCACTACCATCCTCACCACAACACATAGGTCCACCAAAGTCAATTATATCAACAAGGGCATGATCAAACAACTCATCTTACCCTTTCTAAAAAAATTGGTGGTGTGTCATAACAAGGTTCACAAGCAAGGTCAACTACAATTTCTTCACTAAAGAGAGGTTCATTGAATACCAGGCTCACATCATGATGTGGCTCATCAACTCTCTCAACTAGTGGTTCATAATCAAACACAAGTTAACCAACCGACTCTACATTAGTTGCAAATACATTACAATCATATAAATCATCAACTAGCATAGAGTTTTTACAAACACTATCATAAGACAAGAAAGTAACATGCTCAGGGAGATAAGAACTAACAGTTACACTTGAGTTGCTATCTTGTTCACTCAAGGTACTTGTAGTTTCATGGGTTGTTCCTCCACCTTGAAGCTCACATTGAAGATCTTCTTTACCTTGCCCATCCATCTTGGAACATGATTGAGGCTCCATTGGTTTGCCTCCAAGAATACCAACACAAGTACTCACACAAGTAGAAGAAGAAGATAAAGAGTTAACGTTAGAATAAGGGGTGCTCTCAATCTCAATGATTCTTTTTCCCCCTCTCTTCTCCCTCATTTTCTTTTCAAGGTCCAGTGTAAATTCGGGTGGTGACAACCCACTCACATCACTCAACACAGCCTCTCTTTTTTATACTCTAGGATTGTTACCGATCACTCCCTTACTCATCTCTATTTTTTGTCTCTCATATTCGGGCGAGTTAGGATGAGGCCCAAGAATACGCATAGCCGGAGTAGGTGGACTCTTAACATCAACCCGGAATCTAGGACTTAGAGACTCATCACTTGAGGTCTCCTTCTTCTTTGTTAGTGAACCACTTGGCTTTGAAGCTTGTGGTATCAGGTTCACCTTGTTGACACTTGTCAACTCTTTTCTTTCACTTGTACCACCTTCTCTTGTATTCATAGGACTTCTCGAATGCACCATTTCAACCATGGAATTAAGTTCTCGCTCCTTACTCTTTTGAATAGCCAAAGAAGGTGCACTAGTAGGCAACTTGTTTCTTGCCCGACAAGGTTCAAATTCATAAACCCTTTGAGCCATTCCCACAAGATACGCATCCTTCCTAATACTATATTGCAACCTCTTGTCTTACAACCATGGCTCACCTAACCATACATAAACATGGTGCATAGGATACACATCACACCAAACATATCCTTTACCGTTCTTATGAGATAGGAGCACCCGAGCTTCCTTGGAAACCCATACTCCATCATACTCATAAGGATGCTCTAGCTCATAACATGGTATCCTTAGCCTATTAACCAAAGAGATGCTAATGCAATTGACATCGGTATCACCAATCCTGAGCAAGTATCCTCTATTACTATTTACCTCAACAACGAACCTACGCCTACCCAAGTTTTGTAGAAATGCATCCAAGAAAGATCTTGAATGCCCAAGAGTATCAACACCAACTTGGGTCTTCCTTATTTCTCCATTACTAGCAACATTGCTAGAGTATCCTCCACTTCCCGTCACTCTTCCAACATTAGATGTATTGTTGAAAGTCGAGGAAGGAGTCTCATCATGTAACCCATAGGAACTTCTCCTTGAGATAGGATTGTGGTAAAAACATTCTCCGACCTCCTTGGTTCCACAACCCATAGAACTACTCATACCATCCCTTCCCTCGGTCTCCTATTCCTCCATACAACTCTCTAAGTGTTGAACTCGAGTACTTATTGATTTTACCTCGGTCATAAGGGCCCGAAGAAAAGCTTGACGTAACTCGGTCTTGCTTACACTTTCCTCACCATCCCCACTTCCATCCAAACCTCCCTTATGGCTCCTTATACCTGCAAAAGGCATCTTAAGAAAGCAAACAGTTAGTACAAAATTACCTCACTTGCCCTCCCTTACCTTTGGTGGTGGCACTAAACACTCTTTTTAGGATTCACACTCCCAATCTCCCACCCAAAGATGCCCGTTATCGCTTAGGAACCATGGTGGTAAGATCATCAACTAATACGTCCAAGTATTGGTTCGAAATTGAGTTAATGTGACTCGATGGACAGACGTCTTTTTGAAGTGCGCACTTGAAGTTTAGAAAGTTCTACGACTATAGAGAAAGCTCCAAGACGCACGATTATCCTAAAGGTTCAATAAACTAGTACTAATCAAGTAGGAATTTTACTCTAAAAGTACTATCCGAAAGCAATAGAAGTAAAAGAAACACGAAAATCTTAAAGAAAACTACCCGAACCCACTTCAGCACTTTAGACGGAGTGCCTAGAGGCTCAGGCGGAGCTCCTGAAAACTTGGGCAGTAGCTCAGGTAGGCGGAGCGCCTGGAACTTAGGCGGAGCGCCTGGAACTTAGGCGAAGCACCTGAGCAATTTCTTCAGCTTTTCAATATCGTGTTCTTGGTCAATTTCAACCCAAAAATCCAATGATTTCAACTTATTTTTTGAATCAAAAGGTACCCAAAGTTGTGTTTGATGATTTCTAACAAACCCTAATGGTTTTTACACCAAAACAATCAACCACAAGTGAGATTCAAGATTCATCAAGTTTCAAGCAAAAAGGTTTCAAAAACTTGGGTTTTCAAAATTTTGATTTTCAATCCACAACTTCAAATCATGTAATAAGGGTACCAAATCAACGGATTTTCAACAAGGATCAATCCCCGATAATAATCATCCAATGGGTCATCCAAACCAAGAAGTTCTAGCAATTTTTTTTGCAATTTTTCAATTTTTCAATTTTTTGTTCCTTTTTCTTTCACAAGAACAATAACAACAACAATAAAGTAAAGATACGAGATAGATGAACAGGATGGGGATTCATAAGAATGAGTCCTAGCCATGCTCTGATACCAAACTGATACGGGGTAAAAACGAGCTGAAGCAAATAACGAGATGCAGAAGCAATAAACGATAAAATCAATAAGATAATAAGAAATATAAGATGAGGAAGAATAGAAATAGAAGAAAGAACGAATAAACGATTCAAAACATGAATTGAATACCCAAGAGGGAGGAAAGGAAACTTGAACCTACTCAAGGATGGCACCCACATGGTTCCAAGCTAGGAGATACATTGAAGCTTCAAGCTTCTCAAAAAGGCCTTGCCTCTCTTTATATGTCTATTCTTCAATCTAGGTTAACTAATGAATGAAATGACTGAGTGTTGTATTTATAGATGTTCCACACTCCTAAATAAAATGTCTAAAAATCCCTCAAGTTGGGTTACACATAATAGGCCACACAGGGCTAAAATAGGAAAACTAGTCAAAAGCCCAAAATACTAAAACAGGCCAGGAGGTGCGCCTGGATCCAGGAGGTGTGCCTTACATTCTTGGGCAGTAGGTAGTTTAGGCGGAGCACCTAACTCTCAGGCGGAGCGCCTGGATTGCTTTGTCTTGAGGAGAAGCGCCTCAGCCTTGAGGAGGAGCGCCTCAGCTTTGAGGAGGAGGGTCTTGATTGCTAGGTGGAGCACCCAAGGCTTGAAACCAAGCGTCACATCTTCAAATTGCTCCCGAACTCACCTCTGGAGCTCTTGATCTCTCGTCCTTTGCATCCTTCAAATTTGGCTCTTGATTGTTGGTGCTTAGGCTCGATTTGCCCCGCATCATTAGCTTAAGAAAATAAAAGAATAAAGAGATTGAAGTACTTAAGCAATTACTAACTAAACATTTAAATAAACCAAATTGAATCCTCTATAATAGTTGCCCTAGATATTTTGTTCAAAGCAAGAATCACAAATATTTAGATTAACTTTATTTTAAAAAAAGACTCATATAAAGTACTTATTATATTATATATACAAGTAAATATATTTATATACCTGTTTGTTTAGGTTTTTCCTTGTTCAATTAGATATCAAAACCAAACCAAAATATGTTGCACTTTACTTTTAGTCGGATTGACTACTCACTTTTTGATTTGGTTCCATTTTAAATTTTTTCCTGAATACAGCTAGCGCCATCACATATGTATTGATCAACCATTAGAGACTAGAGGTGTGTATATAAGTATGTATTTTGTCTAATAACAGTGTTTAAATGAGAAATTGGGAAGTTGGAGTATGTATTTTGTCAAACAAAAGTGTTTAAATGAGAAATTGGGGACTTACTTTAAATTCAAGTAAGTATAGAGGATGTTTTAAGTGTCCTGTCAAAAAAGAAACCCACAACCATCCAAATTCAAATAACACCAGCATTGTCGTCCAAAACTGAAACGACCTCGGTTAGTCGTTTCGGAAGTTAGGACTCCGATTGGCGTGTCGATAATTTTAAAATATTTATAATATCCAGTAGGACTTATCTGTAAAATTTGAGCTAAATCAGACCTCGTTTGGTAGGCATCGGAAGAAGGTTTCAGTTTTTATTGTCGATAAATATTAAAAGAGATTTTCGAGCTCCGTTTTGGTGAATGAACTCCGATTCGAAATCTGAAAGCGCCGTTAGGTTCGTATGATTATTTGTGACTTTTGTAATTTTCAAAAGTGAATTTCGATGTTGTTCGGCTAGTTTCCGCTAAAATGCCGAAAGTTAAATAATTTGATCTTTTTCCATTTAATTTGCATATTGAGTTTCGGGAGTCCGATTTGAGATCCGCCTTCACGAATATGTTACATATATTTTGTATAACTTATATGCAAAAGTTGGAATTATTTCGAATATCGTAGGGTATCGTTTTAATTTTTGTCGCGAAAAGGAAAAAAAAAAGGAAAAGACAAAAGAAATTAAAAAGTTAGGCGGTGGGTATATGCACTTAGCATAAGTGCATATATGCTAAGTTCTTAGCAGAAAGAGAACCAAAAAACGATTCAGAAGCAGGAGCAGGAGAAAATGCGCAGAAATGGAAAAAAATGCCGGGAAAATAGTAGAATTTTTACTCTGAAACATTCAAGTAATGATCTTAATGCATTATTTGAGTTTATTACGTGTGTTTGAATATGTTTTAACGGTAAAATTTGGAATATTAGACATCATTTTAATAAGTTCAATTAATAGTTTAAATGGTCAAATGGACCCCGATAATAGAATTGATTATATATTTGTACTTAGTGAGTTATCGGCAACCTATAAATGTAATTTATTTAGGGTTTGGTTATGTGACCTTAAACCCTGTACATAGGCCTGGCCTGCGTATTGCATATGCGAATAGGGTATCAGATACCTAACCAGATTACCCTAAGATGTGGGGAAGGAAGCCTTTAGCCTTATTTAATATAGTTTTCTACTTATTGAATACAGCAGGATCGTTTGACAGTAAATCCAAAGGATAAAGCGGTTGTTGAATAACAGTGGTAACTTTGTAACAAGGTAAGTGTTTATATCCATTTCTTTGGAGGCACCTGGCCTCGTGGATTTTCTACCACGTGTTCCTTACGTGGGTAGCTGCCGATAGGCGTACTCATTACGCCTTAGCTTTGAATTTACATTATATATTATATGTTATGTCCTGTTGTCGATATTGCATTGAGGATCGGAGCATTGTACTCTGGCTGTGAGTTTGCATCTACTTTCCGGCTGTCGATGAGAGTCCCGCGCCGGTGAAGGGTTATTATTGCATCAGATTGCATTCATATGCATTATATGTCATTCATATGCATTACATTGCATATCATATTCGGTGCAGGAGTATTCCGCCCCAGGAATTCCGCTCCATTGTATCATATTGAGGGTAGGAGGATTCCGCCCCAAGAGCAGGAGTATTCCGCTCTTATGTCAGATATTGAGTGCAGGAGTATTCCGCCTCAGCTTTACATTATATCGGGTACAGGAGTATTTCGCCCCAGGAGAGTGCAGGAGTATTCCGCCTCTGGTTTATATTATATCGGGTGCAGGAGTATTCCGCCCCAGGAGCAGGAGTATTCCAGTCCAGTTGGTTATCAGATTGGATTCCCCTCGAATGCAGGAGTATTCCGCTTCGGGATGGGATTATGGGCACATGTGACCCTTTGCATCATATTTCATTTCATTTCATCTCATATCATTTCATTTCATTTCATACCATTGTGTAGACTTGTAGTACATAACTACTGCTCTGCTTATACGTGCATTATTTATTTGTTGATATGTTTCTGGCTCGCATTCTTGGTTTATTTTATAGTTTCTTACGTGTTTCTCGTTATTATCTGGCTCTGCCTTTTTATAATTTAAATAAGAATAATTTGGTTCTGTTTCTTCTCCCTGGCTAGCTATCCTATTCTTTGAGGTGGCTAGTCTGCCCTACTTATTGAGTCCTTTTGACTCACCCTTGTTTGTTGTTTGTTTTTGTCTATCTATTTCGTTTCGGCAGGTTCGCTCCAGGATCGAGTTCGCCACGTTGTGATGGAGCGAAGACGAATTCAGCTGTCAGGGTGAGCCAGCTTTAATCCGGATGGCCACCAGTTTATCTGTTATTATTTCAGTTGCATTTTGCTCCCTTTAGGAGGTATCTGTCTTCTTTTGTACTCTTAGATGTCTAGTCTGGATAGCCCTAAATCTAGTATATTGGGTAGTCAGCTGTAATTTCTTTTGTACAGCTTAGAGGTATCAGTATCTCTGTATTTTTTTAAGTCTTGTCCTTATTTATGAATTATTATATTTATTTTCCTAATTTAATTGGTAAGGGTTCGCCCGACGGGTTTAGGGGAGGATGTCGGGTGCCCGCACGGCCTAACCAGATTCCGGGCCGTGTCAGTTGGTATCAGAGCCCGGTTTAGAGTCTATCCAGACTAAGACAGTGTCTAGTAGAGTCTCGCTGATGGGTACGTAGACGTCTGTACTTATCTACGAGAGGGTATGATGGCATTTAGGAAGTTTCACTTCCTTCATTTCTGATCGTGCGTCGGTCTAGGATTCAAAAGTTTTTTTGTTAATTCGTTAATTCCTTCGTGGTAATTGTGAACCTTCGTGCGACGAATCAGCAAACGGTATGAGTTCAAGACGAAGCAGTCTTGCCTGGGGCTAGCACTGACGATGCCCGAGAGTTTGATCGTGCTGACGATCTAGTTACGGAGGTCCCAGCTGTACGAGCTAGCGATGGGCGAGGGAGCAGGGCCTTATGGCTCCCTTGGCTCTCTACGATGCTTTTACGAGAATCTTGGCGACGCAAATTTCGCAAGAACCTATTATTCGCTAGGCAGCTTATCAAGTCGCTGCATATGTAGATGTTTGGACTTAGAGAGCCCCTGTTCCAGTCTCTGATGTTGCCCCAGTAAATTATGTTCCAGAGGCAGCACGTGTTGCGCCACTAATTATTCTGATTGGTTAGCTAGCCCAAGTAATAGCTCGGTCCGAGTGTCCAAAGAGGTTGCATTATTTTATCTGGTTGAACCTTCCGATATTCTTAAGCAATGCATCAGATAAACCTCGGGGATTCTTTTTAAAATAAAACGATGTCAGCATATCCTTCAGGCTGTTGGTTACCTCGAGCAATATGCTGTGTATTATTCTGCTTTCCAGTTTCAGGGGTCCAGCCTTGAATTGGTAGACTGCTCTCTTATTAGCTAACTTGGTTCGATTTTTCTTCTAGATTCGTGGAAAAGTTCATTTCGAGTAGCGAGCGAGATGAAGAGTGTTGCCAGTTTGAGTGGGTTAGACAAGGTAGCCTGTCGGTTAACCTGTTGGTTTCAGAATATGAGATTGAATTCTATAGAATGGCTGAATATGCATTAGAACTAGTCCATGAGCCTTTAGAGAGATTCAAAGATTTATTGATGACCTTTCTTTTTCCTTGAGATCCCAGATGGCTCGAGAAATTGAGGTTGAGACTTCATTTGATGTTGTTGTTGATATTACCCGAATGTACGAGCCATACCATAAGTTAGAGCGGGAGGAGTTAGAGCGGGAGAGCAAGAGATCCCGTGGCCCTAGTGGGCAACCATGGTACCTCATTTAGAGATAAGAGTTCTGATTATTTTGGGAGGTCACCTTCCAGGTTATCTCAGCGTGTGTCACGTGATTCTTAGAATGCGCCAGTAGCTCGTCAAGATCAGATTCAGTCTTTTCTTTACAGCTATCAACAATCTTTCCAGCTTCCATTTTTGGCCGAAAAGGTGTTATCATTGTCGTGAGTCTGGTTATCCTTTGAGGAGTTTTTCCTTATTCCGGCAAGTAGGTCGTCGTCCTTTCTCTTGTCATCAGGCACCTGCATAGTCGTAGGGAATTTCATTTAAATCTTAATCAACCAGAGAAATGCCATCATCTAATAGAGTTCGAGAGCGTGGTGGTTGTGGTTCTTATGGAAATAATTATCAGGGTAGCGGCTCAGCTTAGCTGCAGAGGCAGTTCTATGAACTGCTAGACTGGCAGGATGCTGAGGCATCCGATGTAGTAGACCCGTGTGTTTCTTCTTCCCTTATTTGTAAGTAAGATTTATCTTTCCGATCGATCTGGAAATGTTTTGTCGTATCATGTTTCCATGGTTTCCTTATTATTTCTATTAAGAATCGGTTGCGGTAGAGGGATGAGCTTCTGGTGTGATTTATTCCTGGAATTTGTGAGACCTTACTAATTCATCTGGTCTAAATATGAGAGATTTGACAGTGAGTGTCGCTATTTTCTGCCGGGCATCTTGCCGTGCCACCTTCTATTATTATGTCAAATTAGTTTACCTCTCTTCTCGGAATTCTGTGTTGGTTGGATGAAGGGATTCTAGTTCATCACCATCAGAGAGTATCATTGTTTCTTCTGGTGTAAAGTGGTTAGTAAGTAATATTCGATCTACGTATCTCCTCTTGGTTCAAATGCTAGTAAAGTCATGTTATCCCATGAGCTTATCTGGATTATGAAAGGGTTTTCTAGTAAATTGTCAGAGTTCCTTTCTTATTGGAAGGTTAAATTGGTATGGAAGTTGTTCCATAAAGTTTATTTAATATTTATTTCTTCAATTGCGATTCTTTGGCTGGAATGACTCGAAAGTAGTCTAGCTCTGGTAGCCAAGCAAATAAGAAGATGAGCTTCCTGAAGTTCTAATTATTTCTATCCTTGGTCTATTACCATCTCTTCCTCGTCCGGAAAATAGTGAGTTTAGGCGGTTAGTAGCCGCTTGTGATCTTCCCTGTGTAGAGCCAGAGTGCGTGCCAAGGTAGCTGGGTAAGCACATTGTTATTTTTCAAGGCTACTAAGGGTAATGAGAGGCGTCATTTGACCTTTGATTTGATCCGTCAGGCGGTGGTGCTTATAGAAAATGTATGGAGTTGTGACTCGAGAGTTGCAGCTGTTTGGCAACTCGAAAGGGTAGTTGGTAGCTTAGGTCTGCCTACGTTCAGCTTTTAGCTAAATTTTTTTAGTCCAACAGACTGCGCGGGGATGGGTATTCCTATTCAAATAGCTGCCTGAGTTTGTGCTTTAAGTGGAGGAGTCTTCCTCCAAATACTGAATGGTAATACTAAATCTCTAAGGCGTTGATACCACTTTTGTCACGACCCAACCTAGTGCCACGACAGAAACCTACAATGAGTGTCGATCGTTGCTAAACCCACTAATAATCTATTAATGCTAGAGATAAGCTGGCAACCTGATCATATATACGTACCTATCTATTGAAAGCATAAAGTCTGGAAATATGATACGACTTAAACTTGCTGGCAATTGGAACACTGAGCCACAAATTCTGCTATGTCATAGTTCATTCCGTCCCACCAATAAATTTGCTTAAGATCATGGTACATCTTAGTCGAACCTGGGTGAACAGTGTATTTGGAATAATGTGCCTCTATCATAATCTGTCCACGTAAATCTGCAACATCAGGAATCACAAAGTCTATCTTTATACATGAGAACACCGTTAGTAGTAACCCTGTATGGTGACTTCGGTTTTCTTCTGGCTATCTGTCTGTATTCAACTAGAACTGAATCCTCATACTGACGATGTTTTACTTCATGAAAATTTAGAGTTAATGGTCTAGTGCAGCTTATTGTTCATCCATCATTGGCATATCTCCTTCACACCTTAACTCTTTGAAAAGTTACTTCAGCATTATAAGTGCACATGCAATCAACTTTGTTGCTGGTATTCTGTCTCAGCTCATGGTCCAACTACATGTCTCTTTTATTTTTACTTTTTAGAGTCATAATATTTCCAACTCAAAGACAATACCCTGAAGTAGGTGTTCAGTCTTAAGATCATTCCTGGTCTGTATCATACTATCCAGTAGTATTTGCATGATCCTTATCCTTATATGATAGACCCTGTTCAGATGAACCTTTGACATACATTAGGATATGAGTAACTACATTCCCACAAGGAGCTTGCAGAACAACACTAACATCATCTGAGATGTTGCATAGTGCGTTCGTAAAAATGATATAGCTTGCATCAAATCTTCTATAGTGTGTAGTGACAAGGTACTTCAAAGCTCCCCCTATTGCATCAAGCGTGAACTAATTCTTAGTTCCATCGACATGTTCTATATCGAAAGGTATATCGAAGAGGTGATTATCGGCTGAATCATGTTAACCCATTCAAATTTCCGTGTATCCTTGCTTCGAAAATGTAGAACTCTCTTCTCGTGATCGAGGAAGGATCAGCTTAGTCAGAATAAGTTATGCAATGGTGTTATCATATTATCCAGATATATTTTATTCCAAAAAGTTTGATATGCGTGTTATAATTCTGATCCTGTAATTAGGAAATAATGCCCGCGGAGTAGCTCATGAAGGTCGTGAAAGTTCTTTTGTTATCTGTGCAGAATTTTCTTTAAACTTAGGCTCGTTCGAGGACAAACGAGAGTTTAAGTGGAGGAGAATGAAACGACCTCGGTTAGTCGTTTCGGAAGTTAGGACTCCGATTAGCGTGTCGATAATTTTAAAATATTTGTAATATCCAGTAGGACTTATCTGTAAAATTTGAGCTAAATTAGACCTCATTTGGTAGGCATCGGAAGAAGGTTTCAGTTTTTATTGACGATAAATATTAAAAGAGATTTTCGAGCTCGGTTTTGGTGAATGAACTCCGATTCGAAATCCGAAAGCGCCGTAAGGTTCGTATGATTATTTGTGACTTTTGTGATTTTTTGAAAGTGAATTTCGATGTTGTTCGGCTAGTTTCCGCTAAAATGCCGAAAGTTAAATAATTTGATCTTTTTCCATTTAATTTGCATATTGAGTTTCGGGAGTCCGATTTGAGATCCGCCTTCACGAGTATGTTACATATATTTTGTATAACTTATATGCAAAAGTTGGAATATTTCGAATATCGTAGGGTACCGTTTTAATTTTTGTCGCGAAAAAAAAAGGAAAAAACAAAAGAAATTAAAAAGTTAGGCGGTGGGCATATGCACTTAGCATAAGTGCATATATGCTAAGTTCTTAGCAGAAAGAGAACCAAAAAACGATTCAGAAGCAGGAGCAGGAGAAAATGCGCAGAAATGGAAAAAAAGCCAGAAAATGAGAAAAGAGCCGGGAAAATAGTAGAATTTTTACTCTGAAACATTCAGGTAATGATCTTAATGCATTATTTGAGTTTATTACGTGTGTTTGAATAAGTTTTAACGGTAAAACTTGGAATATTAGACACCGTTTTAATAAGTTCAATTAATAGTTTAAAGGGTCAAATGGACCCCGATAATGGAATTGATTATATATTTGTACTTAGTGAGTTATGGGCAACCTATAAATGTAATTTATTTAGGGTTAGGCTATGTGACCTTAAACCCTGTACATAGGCCTGGCCTGCGTATTGCATATGCGAATAGGGTATCAGGTTCCTAACCAGATTACCCTAAGATGTGGGGAATGAAGCCTTTAGCCTTATTTGATATAGTTTTCTGCTTATTGAATACAGCAGGATCGTTTGACAGTAAATCCAAAGGATAAAGCGGTTGTTGAATAACGGTGGTAACTTTGTAACAAGGTAAGTGTTTATATCCATTTCTTTGGAGGCACCTGGCCTCGTGGATTTTCTACCACGTGTTCCTTACGTGGGTAGCTGCCGATAGGCGTACTCATTACGCCTTAGCTTTGAATTTACATTATATATTATATGTTATGTCCTGTTGTTGATATTGCATTGAGGATCTGAGCATTGTACTCTGGCTGTGAGTTGGCATCTACTTTCCGGCTGTCGGTGAGAGTCCCGCACCGGCGAAGGGTTATTATTGCATCAGATTTCATTCATATTCATTATATGTCATTCATATGCATTACATTGCATATCATATTGGGTGCAGGAGTATTCCGCCCCAGGAGTTCTGCTCCATTGTATCATATTGAGGGTAGGAGGATTCCGCCCCAAGAGAAGGAGTATTCCGCTCTTAGGTCAGATATTGAGTGCAGGAGGATTCCGCCTCAGCTTTACATTATATCGGGTGCAGGAGTATTCCGCCCCAGGAGAGTGCAGGAGTATTCCGCCTCTGGTTTATATTATATCGGGTGCAGGAGTATCCCGCCCCAGGAGCAGGAGTATTCCGCTCCAGTTGGTTATCAGATTGGATTCCCCTCGAATGCAGGAGTATTCCGCTTCGGGATGGGATTATGGACACATGTGACCCTTTGCATCATATTTCATTTCATTTCATCTCATATCATTTCATTTCATTTCATTTTATACCATTGTGTAGACTTGTAGTACATAACTACGGCTCTGCTTATACGTGCATTGTTTATTTGTTGATATGTTTCTGGCTCGCATTCTTGGTTTATTTTATAGTTTCTTACGTGTTTCTCGTTATTATCTGGCTCTGACTTTTTATAATTTAAATAAGAATAATTTGGTTCTGTTTCTTCTCCCTGGCTAGCTATCCTATTCTTTGAGGTGGCTAGTCTGCCCTACTTATTGAGTCCTTTTGACTCACCCTTGTTTGTTGTTTGTTTTTGTCTATCTATTTCGTTTCGACAGGTTCGCTCCAGGATCTAGTTCGCCACGTTGTGAAGGAGCGAAGACGACTTCAGCTGTCAGGGTGAGCCAGCTTTTATTCTGGATGGCCACCAGTTTATCGGTTATTATTTCAGTTGCATTTTGCTCCCTTCAGGAGGTATCTGTCTTCTTTTGTACTCTTAGATGTCTAGTCTGGATAGCCCTAAATCTAGTATATTGGGTAGTCAGCTGTAATTTCTTTTGTACAGCTTAGAGGTATCAGTATCTCTGTATTTTTTTTTAAGTCTTGTCCTTATTTATGAATTATTATATTTATTTTCCTAATTTAATTGGTAAGGGTTCGCCCGACGGGTCTAGGGGAGGATGTCGGGTGCCCGCACGGCCTAACCGGATTCTAGGCCGTGTCAAAAACATAATTGATTTAGACAAACCTTTAACTTTATAATTAGAGACTTTCGTTGAGGCTTTTGCAATTTAGTCTTCAATTTCCGTCCCTAAGACTTCTGGCCGTTGTTATTCCATGCTACAAGAAGTAAGTTCCTTTCCCCTAAATTCTAATGATTAATAATACGTCCCTCTGTGTGTGTGCATGTTATTTTAGTTTACTTGAATCAAATTTTACCTTTCCCAAATGATAAGAAAGTTTAAATCATGTCCACATTTTATGATTTCTATATCTTTTTAAATTAATATATGGTTGTACTTGTACCCCTCTCTCAATATCTGAATGGCGATGTCTCATCTCATCTCAGTACTCGGCATTTGTTATGGTGGGAGATAGAATGTAACCATCTTGTCCAAACACCACCATTACTATAACTAAACAGGAGGATCAGAATAAGTGGATTCAAAACAGTAATAATTAAGAATTATGGGAAGAGTTCTTATAACTTCACCCGTCTAAATTGTATACAATTATACACTATCACGTCCCCACTAAAGCCTCCATAACAAGCGTGATTTGGAGACTTGAAAATAAAATAATCATAAAATCTAAGGAAAGCCACACAACAAAGGCGAGTTATTAAGACACGAGAACCCATGCTATATAAAACCCCCCATTACACTAATATGGGACTCAAGCACCGAACCTTGCGATGGACCATAACACATAAGTGATTGGCTATTACAATAGGTAACACATTAGTTACATTGATAAGAGTATAAAACTAAAACTCAATGAATCAATTACAATGATTTAACCTTAATTTCCAATTTGTGTGTACAATGACTAATAGAATCCCAATTTGTCTTTTTTTTCCTTGTCATTAATCAGTCACTACAAAAAAATATCCAAATAGCAGCGGTTTTGAGAAGGTTTAGCAGCAGTGTACTTAAACTATTTCGCTGTGGTTTTGACTAACCGTCGGCATAGCCGCTGCAATTTCTATTTACCAGCGGTTGCCTCTTGAAACTGATGGCTAAATTATGAGCTACAAAAATAAAGGAACATAACTTGGACGATGTCTCAGACCTCATTTGTTTGCACTTAATGGGGGTCTGAATCTGAATAATTCAGATAACTACCCATTAAGTGCATTTATTTTTTATTCTTGAAAAGTTCTTAATAGACCTTATTAACTCTTAATAAATAAGATCTTTAACCATGTCTTTATACCATACAGACTCTTAAAAGTGATATAGCTTCTTTTTCGAAAATAATTTCTTACGGTTTGTAACAGGCTTCTCACCCCTCTCTTTCTCTCTCCAACTACCAAAGCCAAAAGTACTCATATACCTCAAAACTTTTACTGAAAATTTTAGAATTGGAATTTACAAACGTGAATCCTTTTCCTAATCATATTTTTCATCTTCAAATTTGGAGTTTAACAAGATCCATTTTAAAATATTATTTGAGCAAAAAATAGAAGTGGGCGTAATTCAGATTCAGTTGTTGAAAACAAACAGTCTTAATTAGTTAATATTCAGTTCTAGATTTTATATCTTAATATTCAGATGTGTATTCAGGTTCAAGCGTCTTAATCTTAATAAAAATAAATGGCCCCTCAATCTTGGCCCATATAGCTAATTGTCTCATGGGCCTACGCATTAGAGTGTTCGGTCGGCCCAATAAGTGATTCCCACGTACAAAGATTACCAAAAGTCAGAATATGTTACGGAGCTTCTGTATATAAAGTGCAACTTTTTGCTTTAGATTTCTGGTATGGGACAAATGTTCAATCCGCCGCTAAAAACTCAAAACCATTGCTAAATAACAAGATGCCAGAAACCACCACAAAATAATAAAAAGACGCTGCTAAATCACTTATTTTAGCTGTAGTTGAAAAACCAATGCAAAAAAATTAAGTTTAGCAGCAATTAGTAAAACCGCCAGTAAATAACCGTGGGGAAGTAGCGCTTTTTTTTTTTTTTTTTTTTTTTTTTTTTTTTGTAGTGAGTACATAATTTGCTATATATCTTACCAAACCGTTTGTTGCTCTATTATTTATAGCTTTATAAAATGGAGTTTTGGCACTTGAATGCTTCACAAACCTCTTGGGTTCACTATTTAATACAATATGTAAAGGTGACGAAGATGTTGCTGAAACTTTTGGACGTTTGCCAGAGTATCTCGTTGTCGATATCATGTGTATACTTCCATTCTGTCACCTTCTTAGATATCGAAAAGTTTGTAGGCATTGGAGAGCGTTGATCTCATCATCAGAGTATATTACCACCTTACATCTTAGTAAAGCTAGACCAATGCTACTCTTACAGGATCATAGAAATACTAGCGAGCATGGCCAGTGCCTCTATGTGTTTGGTGAAAACTATAATAACATGAAGAGGTTCCAAAAACTGAATCTCAAACCTGAGCTTATGATTAATACGCACTGAGACCACCACCCTACTCTTCAATTCTCTTGTCAAGGAGTTCTTCTGTTTACAGATTTCAGGTGGCATTCTACTTATTATGTTTTCAATCTGGTAATGCAAGAGGAAGTAACTATGCAACACACACTTCACCCTGGCTACTTATGTGCTCTTTATTTTTGTCCATTAACAAGAGAATTCAATATTCTTTATGTACAAGAGCGAAATAGTCGGTGTCAGTATTTTGTTTACAATTTCAAGATGCAAACGTGGAATAAAAACCGATCATCATCCAGTTTCAACTTTTTGCCCAGTGATGGCTATCCAATTTTTAATGAAGCACAACATTGGATCACGAACCATGATCTAGAAAAAAAGGCATTCCTTTTTGTGCAAATGGAATCATGGTGTTTAGCATGTGATTACACCCAATCCACTCGCCCAAGATCATTCCGTATTTATTTCACTAGTCCGTAGTGTAATCTAATACATATTAACAGGAACTACACTAATAGTTTCAAAGTTTAAGACGTGCCTATTACAGAAGTTTGTTCCGCACTTTTGGGAGAAGATTCTTCACGAGAATTCTCACACAAGAATTCATAGGAATTGAGAGAAGAAGTAGAAAGTTTTTCTCTGTTTTTGAGAAGAGAGAAGAAGGCAACATTGATATTTTTTCTTAAGAGAAAGAACGCTCCTTTTAATTGTACTAAGTGATACAACTGTTCAGGACTCCCCCTAACAGTTGTGCCTTTTCCTTCTTAAAATAAATAATATACCAAATATATAATTTATTACTTATTTAAACGTGGATACGGGCTGACCCACATGGGTGCCCCATATCCAATTTCCAACATCTCACACTCATATATGGTGGGTCAACTCTCATTCCTATACATTCTGTAACATTCATACACAACGTCTAGACCGTGTGACCAGTGCATACTTTGAGAGCTAAGTTCCTATACATCTGTTAGGAATATATAACATCTAGAATATGGAACCTTGAAGTAGATTGTAGTAAGTAGTACCCTAGATCATTTATCACATTCGCATCTCATATAATTTCTTTGTATTTTTCATCATTATGTTATTATGTTCTTGTCCCAAAGATAAACATAATGGGATGACTGATGTACAAGTAATGTGATAGGATCATCTCATGAATCTTTTAATCTCTATTTGACTTGCTTTTCTAGAAATGTCTTGCCAGACCGAATCATCCATGATCTCTATGCAACACCCTAAGATAGCAAACATCAAATTGAATCTCGAGAAATTGGTCAAAGTCATAAAGGTACAAAGTGAAAGTTACACATAACTTTCAGGGCATCACACGATAAACAAGCAGAGATTAAACTTGTATCGCCCATAGGTTACTTTATGCATACGTGGTATTGACTCCTTTTCCGTGGAGCGTATGTCTTTTGCGAATTAAATACTTTGCAAATGATAGTTCAGATAACCTATATCTAATATTTTGAAATTGGGTTAGATGAGTTTCTGGTGATCTTATTTTAACGAAATATAGGGAGTAATTATGTAGTTTATTTTGTTTGGCAAAATTTTGTTTTATGAATGGCTTGGTATAGTAAGTAGACCCTTAGTTTTATGACCATATGTAAAATTACACTAAACATTCCCTTGTAAACAATCTTTTACGGTTCGGATCGAGGGTGTTCTTCACCATTCTTTTTTGTACGTATTGATCACATTTGTGCATGGTATTAAAATTTTGATCACCTTTTTCATTGGTATTAAAACTTAGAGCGCTTTGCACGTCTCTTAAATTTGTGAACAAAAATCGTCAATTGTATTTAACAAAAATTGTCAATTGTATTTCTGACGGGGATCCGTTTGAACTGGTTCAAATTACTACATATCCGCCTCGGATTTATTCCATGGATGAATAGAAGCTAATGATGAGCAAACTTTATTCAAATCAAGGTTGCCTTTAATCATAGATACAGAGAAACTCGAGAGAAGTGGTGTTCCAGAACTCCTCAAGGTTTTTTTAGCGTGGCAGGACCTCCCATTTTCTTTTCTCTTTTCTTTTTATTCTAAGGGTGATTAGGACTAATCAGGGACCAAATTAGCACTTTTAAAACTTGAGAGTCGTTCTTAAAATATCCTAAATCATCATTTAAAATCTTGGAAATTTCCCAATAACCACCCACGTGTCTATGTCTCTCATCTTTACCATAACTCCCATCACTTCATTTCAAGCACAACTTGCACACGATTTGCACACAACACTTAACCAAAATTCTCTCAATATCTCTGTCGTTCCTCAGTTTTTTAAGCAATCCGACTATCAAAACAATATATTTTCACAGTGTATTGAATCAAAAAGGTAAACATTGTCTTTATCTTTTAAACTGTGGTGTAAATATAAAATCTAGGTTTTTTTTTTTCGATTTCTTCGTCATCTGTGATTAAAGTAGCTTTGGGTGTGTATTTTTGAACAAAAGGTATAATATTGTGTGGAAATTGAATGACATTATATTTTTTAATGGGGATGAAGTTCCAAACAACAAAAGGAAGTTTTCGCTGTTCTACTGAAATGTTTAGGGTTTTTACTTTTGTTGGTTAAATTTTGACGATTTATGGATTTTTTATGAACCAATGCTGCTTTATTTGGTTGCAAATAGAAGTAATTGCAGTTGTACATTGTTTGATATTCCGAACACCTTAAATAGTTCCACAACAGTTCATAAGAGGTTAAGAACATCTAATTAGATGTTCATTCTTTTCTGTAACTAAAATTTGTATCCCATTGTTTTGCTGAAAAATAATAAATTTACGACCGAGAAAATTAAAACAGTAGGAAAATGAGCAGAAGAAGAAGCCTACTCCTAATCCTAGTGCTCCTAGTGATTCGGAACGGACTCCTACAAATGAAGAACTTACTCCTAAACGCCCAAAAACAAATACAAGGAGAAAATTGGTTGTGGAGAGTGACGATGAGGAAGGAGAAGTAGTAGGTCCCCAAAACCAAGGGGAAGCAGGTGCTCAACAAGAGAAAAGCCATAGCCCAGCACGAAGTTATGATATAAGTAGGGGTGGGAGGCTTTGGAGAGGGCTGCAAATGAGGGTGAAAGAAGAGAGGATTCAGATGACACCGCTATTAGTGAACTATTAAAAAGTGACTTTTTGAGGCCTGGAGAGGAAGATGGTGTTCGTGAGAAAGATTCTAAAGAAAAGGAAGATGAAGTAGGTGGAAAAAAAGATGAAGAAGGTGATGATTTAAGTACAGGTGCGGATGCTAGAGAAAAAGGTGAAGTAGATGAGTTAGGGGAGAGTCCAAAAAGCATTAAAAGAAGAAAAAGAGAGAAAGAGGATGAAATTTTAAAAATAAACTTCTTGAGGGATCATATAAAAGTAGTTAAAACAGGTGGGGATGTTATAAAGGATGTAGGTGGGGACGTTGAAAAGGACGCAGGTGAACATGTTGTAGATGAGAAGGAAGCAGAAGGAATATTTGGATTGAAGGAAGAGGAAGCCCAGGTGATAGTTGAATTGAAACTCATAAATTATTGGAACATCCATGTGAATGTTCTACACGACTTATCTAATGTTCCCAACATCAAGATGAGTGCTGGTAGCATTCATCGAGACATTCTAAACATCCCAACGAAGATATTTTTAACGTTAAGTTAGTCGCTCAGAACATCTTCACCACTATGTTCCGAACATTTTATTTTTTTCCTTTAATGTTATTTAATTTCGTTCAGATTCATTTTATTAATTATATTCTAAAATTACTGCAGTATGAAGATGTTGGTCAAATTTATTTGTGGAAGAATGTTGAGGAGCTCTATTCCATATACCTGGACAACAATGAATTTTTCAATCGAAGATTACTGTTCGATCATCGTTGGCCAGGGGCATGATGGAGTTCAAAGATGCTTTGAAAAGCTTGCAATTGAGAAAGGGATTTTCTCATAATTGTTTCGGTCATTTCTTGCAATTGGCGGATTATCCATTGTTTGGCACCAAGTTGGTGCATCAACTCCTGTTGAGAAGGATTCTTTGTAAGAATAAGAAGGAGGTTTGGATTGCCTACAATGGATTGCCAGTACGTTTTGGACTATCCGAGTTTGCACTGATAACAGGGCTAAACTGTGGTGCTTGTCCAGAGAAAGAGTACTTAGCAGAAATGAAAGAGAAGGGGAAGGATTTGTGGAAGTTGGTTGTTGATTTTTCTAAGGAGAAGAAGTTGAAGGCGAAGGAGAAGGAGAAGAAGGAGAAGGAGAAGGAAAAAGAAAAAGAGAACCAGAAAGAGAAGGGGAAGGGGAAGAAGAAGAAGGAGGAGGAGGAGGAGTCACCCCAACCCTCACCCGAGAAGAGGAAGTTCAATAAGCCCAAAACTGAGAAGGAGCCGCTGAAAAAGAAAGTTGTGACGGGTGATGACTTGATTGAATGTATAAAGTCTAATAAAGTAGCCAAGAAGTGGTTGTTAAATCTATGTATGACATGGTTTGTTCATACAATTCTGATGCAATGTAAATCGCGGAAGTAAAAGTAACGATAGAAGCAAGACGAGACTAGAAACGATTACCTAAGTAGCAACGAGGAACTAAGTCTCGTTACACCTCGGGTGAAGGTCAAGAATCACCTATACTATGCAATTATCCTCAAGAGATACCCGACTCTTGCAAATAGAATGATCAAAGTAGGATTGAGATTCAACTTGGATTCTTCCAATTAAAATCAAGCCAAAATTTAAGGTTTTCAAGAGAGCAATGCTCATGTGTTTTTGTATTCAATGTAAGGTAAATGAATTAAAGCACTAAGGGAGGTTTTTATAGTCTCCTTCTATGCATAATGAAAGGTCTTAAATGCCTTTAAAGTGAGTTAAAATAATAAAGGCCACGCAGGACTATAGTTGCAATTACATATAAAAATAGAATGAATCCAGTCATGGTGTCACAGGGGGTAGGCGGTCCGCCCACCCTTACTAGGCGGTCCGCCTCTTTGAGTCTTCAGTAGAGTAGGCGGTCCACATTGTCACAGGAGCGGTCCGTCCACTCAAAGTCCAATGAGTGGTGTATTCTATACTTAGCCAAATTTCGGCCTAAGTTCAAGTAGGCGGTCCGCCCACTTCCCTAGGCGGTGCGCCTCATCCTTGGAAGTCTTGAGGTGCCTAAAAATGAGCTTGAGGCGCTCCTCCTTGTAGCATAGGTGGTCCTCATTCAATGGTGCTACAATACATGATCTTCAAGTCACTTCCGGAGCTTCTGTCTTCCATGCCTTTTCATACCAAGTGAAGGTGAGCATCTTGGGTCTCTTTGGCTTGACTCCTAGTAAATGGTCTTGAGGTAATTTGGATTGCATCAAGTTCTTTGTTTGAAGGATAAGAAGTATGGAATAGAGGAATGGGTGGTGTGCTTGGCCGCTGATCTTAAGGCATTCTAGAGTTATCCTTGGGGTAGGATGAGTTATGAATTAACTGTTGATTATGATAAAGACAATGGAAGATCGTGCAGCCAGTGCAAGTCAGACTTACAATCTTTATGACTTTCCCTGGGCATTCATGGCCTGGGCTTATGAAACTATTCCTGACTTGATGCCAAAGGATTTTCCAAAACATAAAACAATTCCAAGGATACTAAAATGGCTTACTGAGAAGGCTGAGAGAGACACAGACAGGATATTTGAGCAACATGAGTATCCCGTAAGTATCCCATTTCTATTTATCTTATGATAATGTTGGAACATCTTTTTTGAAGTTGAGGCATTTCTCTTAGATGTTCGTTACAACACTGACACGTTCGAAACATCTTACCATGAAACATCTCTTGTTGATCTACTGCTTCAGTGGTAGATGTTCGGAATATCGTTGGTAGATGTTCTAAACAACTTACAAAACTTTTTAAAATTTATTTTGAAATTACTTTTTTTTTGGGGTATATTAACAGGTTGTTCACCATTTCCTTATCCCTACTGATGATGAGCTGGAGCAGGATTTCTTTCAAAATATTGTACCTTTTGACGACTTTGAGGAATACTTTGTTGATCTTCTGTGTGGAAGCTTGGTGGATGCTACTAGAGTTAGTCTTGTTGGTGGCACTACAATGTGTATTTTCAAGAATAGTCTTGTGACCCCTCCAACACAGGTGGTAGAAAGTAATGTGAAAGATGAAGATGTGGATGACGAAGTTGAGATAATGTTTGGAACTGATGGGGAATATGATGGGGGAGAAAGTTGAAGAGGGTTTGCAAGATGTGAATATTGAAGATGATGGTGTTGGTGATGGTGAATATAACATTGAAAGAAAGCTGATTGGAAACAATGTTGTTGGTATTTCGAGCTCCAGTTACAGAGGCTGCAAATGTGATGAATACAGCGGATAGAGGGAAGCGATGGAGTAGAAGATTGTGGCTTCTGAGAAACCCAAAGGTGATTCTTCTGGTGGTGATAGATTCGACATCTCCAAATATAGCAGTTACAAATGCAAAGATTGCAACGACTGGCGTAGAGGCATGGAGATTGAGACGGCGGCCATGCAGGCAACAATTGAAGAGTTGAGAAGCAAAAGTTTTATTAAAATTTCAAAGGCAGTAATATCACCACGCACAGAAGAGAAGAATAGAGAAGAGAAGAAGCATGATGAAGTTTGTGAGAGGAGACATGTAGATATTTATAGGAAATTAAAGAGGAAGAAAGTGGATGCCCTGAAGGCATTTATGAAGAAGAAGGTTGCGAAAAAAATTGTATTTCTTGGACAGCCAATGAATCACAAAGATTTCAGTTTGCTGATGGACAAGACAGAGTGGCTGTGAGACATTGTAAGCTTCTTTTTATTGACTTTCTAAACTTCTTTTTTGTTGTTCAGAAAATGTTGTATGAGTTTTGAACATCTATCATATGCTTAGAATAACTCACATATTTCTAACTTCTCACATATTTCTAGAACATCTGACCTATGTTGTGAACGTCAATGTGAGATGTTCAGAACAACCAGCTATTCTTACACCCACTTACCCCAATTTATTTTTCTCTCTTATTTGTTCTTTAGTATATTGAAGCTATGCTGGCCATAATGAGGGAGATGCATCTGAATTACCCCTAACATTACGGTGAGGCTGGCATCATTCTGGATCTTGCATTTTTTTTCAAACATGGCCAAACGCTACGTCCAAATAGAAGAAGATGCGAAGAAAAATAATCTTCTGATGGATCTGTTGTTGAGGATGTTTGTGTTTGACGATGATTTTCATAAGTATGCACATGGAAAGCTACCCTACTCAGCGGGTAGGTGTTGGGCTGGTGCAAAGAGGATCATCACCATCTACAACATCAAGAGTACCCATTATGTGACGGTAGTGTTTGACATGGTGGAAGCCAAGATTGTGGTGTACGATTGCAATTTATGAGTTTATGATGATGATGATGGCTTCATGGAAGTCATGATGCCCATTCTTTTCTTGTTCCCAGTCTATATCAGAAATTCAAAGCTCTTCAAAGACTTGGATCCCAAGGTGAAGGAAAGAGACATGTGGGGGTTTGAGAGACTGCCACGAGCACTTTGTCCACAAAATCTAACTGGCACATCATGTGGAATGTACTCGTTGATGTACATTGAGCATATACTCACAAACATCCCTATGGACAAGATTTGTGATTATGAGGCAGATCAATGGAGGAAATGTCTCGCTGTTTTTATTTTTGACAGAAAAATGAAACCTTAATTTGATTCTGTAATATTTGATAATTACTTTTGATGTGCATATATGGATAATAAATATTTTATTTCCAATGTGTTTTTGTTATGTTTAATTAGTCTGAATTAAAACAAACATTCAAATATATTGGTCAATTATAATTTATTCAAACAAAAAATGATAGAGTTAGAGTTTAATTTTAAAGGTTTTGCACATAGACGTTCCAGGACGACTAGTAGTCGTTCCGAGCTTAACAAGGGATGTTCCAAACTTTTACACCTTTTATTAAAGTGGATTTACACATAGACGTTCTGGAACGACAACTGGTCGTTCCTGACATAACAGCTGATATTCCAAACTTGTGAAACTCCTACACTTATGTTCTTCAGAAAATGAAAAGATATTCGTGATTGATCAGAGATTGAATCTAGAGACAAATGGTACGATAATTATTTATAATTCAATCAAACTTGTATCATAGACTTGTCAATACTTCATCATTCAAAATGAAAATAAAATAACATAATAAAAATTTAAAATTAGAACTAAAATAAACATGAACAATCCAACTTAGGGTGCATGTGGTGGAGCTTATAGTGGTGCTTCTGGTGGTGATCATGGTGGTGAATTGTATAGAGTGAAATCAATTCTCCTATCAACAAGCATCCCTCTAAGCATTCTCTTCACATTTCTCATGTCCTTCTTGTAATTATGGAAGAAATCCTTTAACTTGAATTTCCATGATCACACTTCAACCCTTAGTTGCTCCAAGACATCATTTGAATGTTCAGAATCTAAATTTGAAATCGATGAAGGTGTTCTAGGAGTTGAACTCGATGCTCCTCTTGTTCTTGGTCGACGAGCCATTTTGAAATGGTGTGATTGTTGTAATTTGTTGAATATGGTTTGGAATGGTTTGATTGTGTGTTGAGTATTTATAAGAGTAAAATGGGAATCGACGAGTCTGTTTGGAAATAACTCTTGATGCAACTTGTAACTGTTGTTTACTATTCAAACAATGATGCAACTGTTCCTTATAACCGTTGCGTATTTTAAAATTTTGAGATAGTCGTTTGGAACATTTTTGTTTCATTGGAAAGAAGTGCATGACTAATTACTTAATAGCAGTTTATATGGAATACTTATATGTTTTATTAGCAGTGCGTTTTTGTTTTGTCAATTTTTCAGAATTCAAACAAACATTCAATAATATATATTTTTCAATTGTTCACCATTCAAAATGAAATGATAAGAGTAAGAAATTAATTTTAAACGAGTAACTAAAATATGTTCGAGAACGACTAAAAGTCGTTCCAGGCATGACAGTTGATGTTCCAAACTTTAAAAACTCATAGTTGAAACGACCTCCGTCAGTCGTTTCGGAAGTTTGGACTCCGATTGGCGTGCCGATAATTTTAAAATATTCGTAAGGTCCATTGAGACTTATCTGTAAAATTTGAGCTAAATCAGACCTCGTTTGGTAGGCATCGGAAGAAGGTTTCAGTTTTTATTGTCGATAAATATTAAAAAGAGATTTTCGAGCTCGGTTTTGGCAAACGAGCTCAGATTCGAAATCCGAAAGCGCCGTTAGGTTCGTATGATTATTTGTGACTTTTGTGACCTTTTGAAAGTGAATTTCGATGTTGTTCGGCTAGTTTC
The DNA here is from genome assembly GCA_037355625.1 of Petunia x hybrida. NCBI lineage: Eukaryota > Viridiplantae > Streptophyta > Magnoliopsida > Solanales > Solanaceae > Petunia > Petunia x hybrida. The sequence continues at coordinate 34,761 of JBBBVM010001033.1, read as the reverse complement.
TGCTAAAATGCCGAAAGTTAAATAATTTGACTTTTTTCATTTAATTTACATATTGAGTTTCGAGAGTCCGATTTAAGATCCGTCTTAGCGAGTATGCTACATATATTTTGTATAACTTGTATGCAAAAGTTGGATCTATTTCGAATATCATGGGGTACCGTTTTAATTTTTACCGTAGCAGCGAATTTATAAAAATAAAAAAAATAAAAAAAAGGAAAAGAATGAAAATTGGAAAGAGTTTGGCGGTGGGGGTCAACTCAAATAAGGGTCCTTAGCTTAAAATGCTAAAGACGAGGAGATACAGAGAGAAAAACGAGAATGGAGCAGAAAACGTAAAAATGAAACAAAACAATGCCAGAAAATGAGAAAAGAGGCAGGAGAAAAGTAGAATTTTCACCCTGAAACATTCAGGTAATGATCCTAATATATTATTTGAGGTTATTACGTGTGTTTGAATATATTTTAACGGTAAAACTTGGAATATTAGACATCGTCATAATAAGTTCAATTAATAGTTTAAAGGGTCAAATGGACCCCGATAATGGAATTGATTATATATTCGTACTCAATGAGTTATGGACAACTTATAAATGTAATTTATTTAGGGTTTGGTTATGTGACCTTAAACCCTGTACATAGGCCTGGTCTGCGTATTGCATATGCGAATAGGGTATCAGGTTCCTAACCGGATTGCCCTAAGATGTGAGGAATGAAGCCTTTAGCCTAATTTGATATATTTTTCTGCTTATTGAATAGAGTGGGATCGTTTCACAATGAAACCAAAGGAAAAAGCGGTTATTGAGTGGCTGTGCAAAAATTGTAACAAGGTAAGTGTTTGTATCCATTTCTTTGGAGGCCCTTGGCCTTGTGGATATTCTACCACGTGTTCCTTATGTATGTAGCTGCCGATAGGCGTACTCATTACGCCTTAGCTTTGAATTTACATTGTATATTATATGTTATGCCCTGTTGTTGGTATTGCATTGAGCATATGAGCATTGGACTCTGGTTTTGAGCATTGCATAAACTTCCCGGTTGGCGATGAGAGTCCCGCACCGGTGAAGGGTCATTATTGCATATACTTCCCGGTTGGCGATGAGACTCCCGCACCGGTGAAGGGTCATCATTGCATATACTTCCCGGTAATCGATGAGGTCCCGAGCCGGTGAAGGGTCATTATTGCATATACTTCCCGGTAATCGATGAGAGTCCCGAGCCGGTGAAGGGTCATCATTGCATATACTTCCCGGTAATCGATGAGAGTCCCGAGCCGGTGAAGGATCATTATTGCATATATCTCCTGGTAGACGATGAGAGTCCTACGCCGGAGATAGGTATCAGGCATATGCGACTGCATTGCATCGTACCGCATTCATCCCATCTCATTGCACCGCATACTGACTATTGTGTGTATTGTGTTGTGTTTTATGTATGCGGTATGTATACTATGTTGTGGACATATCTCAGTTTGCCTATATATTTCTGGCTCGTATTCTGGGCTGCGGGGATCGGGTTGCACGCCGCAACAGTATAAATATATGGATCGGGTTGCACGCCGCAACAGGATGAATTTATGGATCGGGTTGCACGCCGCAACAGGATGTATTTCTGATTGTTGATGTGTTCGAGATACCTATATATTTTGGCTATCTTACGTTCCTGGTTGTTGATGAATTTGTCATTCCACACCTGTTTCTAGTTATTATCTGGCTCTGCCTTTTTATAATTTAAATAAGAGGAATTTGGTTTATCTGTTTCTTTTCTCCCTGGCTAGCTATCCTATCCTTTGAGGTGGCTAGTCTGCCCCACTTATTGAGTCCTTTTGACTCACCCTTGTTTGTTGTTTGTTTTTGTCTATCTATTTTGTTTCGACAGGTTCGCTCCAGGATTGAGTTCGCCATGTTGTGAAGGAGCGAAGACGACTTCAGCTGTAAGGGTGAGCCAGTTTTTATTCCGGATGGCCACCAGTTTATTGTTTACTATTTCAGCTGCATTTTGCTCCCTTCAGGAGGTATCTGTCTTCTTTTGTACTCTTAGATGTCTAGTCTGGAAAGCCCTAAACCTAGTATGTTGGGCAGTCAGCTGTAATTTCTTTTGTACAGCTTAGAGGTATCAGTATGTCTGTGTTTTTTTAAGTCTTGTTCTTATTTATGAATTGAATTATATTTATTTTCCTAATTTAATTGGTAAGGGTTCGCCCGACGGGTCGAGGGGAGGATGTCGGGTTCCCGCACGGCCTAACCGGATTTCGGGTCGTGTTAGTTGGTATCAGAGCCCGATTTAGAGTCTATCCAGACTAAGACAATGTCTAGTAGAGTCTCGCTGATGGGTATGTAGACGTCCGTACTTATCTACGCGAGGCTATGATGGCATTTAGGAAGTTTCACTTCCTTCTTTTCTGATCGTGAGTCGGTCTAGGATGCAAATGCATTTTTGTTAATTCCTTCGTGGTAATTGTGAACCCCCGTGCGACAAATCAGCAAATGGTATGAGTTCAAGATGAAGCAGTCTAGCCTGGGGCTAAAGCTGCTCAAGCCCCGAGAGGTGGATCGTGCTGACGATCCAGTTTCGCAGGCCGCAGCTGTAGAGCTCGCGATGGGCAAGGGAGCAGGGCCTTGTGGTTCCCTTGGCTCTCTACGATGCTTTCACGAGAATCTTGGTGATACAGATACTGCAAGAACCTATTATTCGTTAGGCAGCTTATCAGGTTGTCGCAGGTGCAGATGTTGGGTCTTAGAGAGTTCCTATTTCAGTTCTTAATATTGCTGCAGTGAATTATATTCCGGAGACGGCATGTGTTGTGCCTCTAGTTATTCTGGCTGGTTAGTTAGCCTGAGTAATGGCTCGGTCCGAGTGTCTGAAGAGGTTGCATTATTTTACGCGGTTGAACCTTCCGATATTATTAAGCAATGCATCAGATAAACCCCGTGAATTTTTTTTAAAAAAATGATATCAGCATATCCTTCAGGCTCTTGATTATATCGAGTGGTATGGTGTTGATTATTCTTCTTTCCACTTTCAGGATCCAGCCTTGAATTGGGGGGCTGCTCTCTTATTAGCTAACTTGGTTCGGTTTTTCTTCTAGATTCATGGAAAAGTTCCTTTCGAGTAGCGAGCGAGATGAAAAGTGTTGCCAGTTTGAGTGGATTGGAAAGGGTAGCCTGTCGGTTAGCCTGTTGGTGCTTCAGAATATGAGATTGAATTCTATAGAATGGCTGAATATGCACTAGAACTAGTCCATGAACCTTCTGAGAATGTTCAAAGATTTATTGATGACCTTTCTTTTTCCTAGAGATCCCAGATAGCTCGAGAGATTGAGGTCGGGATTTCATTTGATGTTGTTGTTGATATTGCCCGAAGGTACGAGGCATACCATAAGTTAGAGCAGGAGAGCAAGAGATCCCGTGGCCCTGGTGGGCAACCGTGGTACCTCATTTGGAGGTAAGAGTTCTGGTTGTTTTGGGAGGTCACCTTCCAGGTTATCTCAGCTTGTGTCATGTGATTCTTAGAGTGCGCGGGTAGTTCATCAAGATTAGACTCAGCTTTCTCTTTGTAGCTTTCAACAATCTGTCCAGCTCCCATATTCAGCGAAAAGGTGTTATCGTTGTCGTGAGTCTAATTATCCTTTGAGGAGTTTTCCTGTTATCACTGTCATGAGTCTGGCTATCCTTTGAGAAGTTTTCCCTTACTCCGACAGGTAGGCAGTCGTCATTTCTCTCGTCATCAGGCACCTGCTCAGTTGTAAGGGATTTCATTTAGATCTTAATCAGCAAAAGAAATGCCACCATCCAGTAGAGGTTGAGAGTGTGGTGGCAGTGGTTCTCCAGAAAGTGATTGCCAGGGTAGTGGCTCAGCTCAGCTGCAGAGGCAGTTTTATGAGTTGCCAGTCTGGCAAAATGCTGAGGAATCCGATGTAGTAGACCCATGTATTTCTTCTTCCATTATAAGTGAGTAAGATTTTATTCTTCCGATCGGTCAGGACTTCGTTATCTTATCATGTTTCCATGGTTTCTCTGGATATTGTTTCTATCAAGAATCGGTTGTGGTTGTGGTTGAGGGGCGAGCTTCTGGTATGATTTATTCAAGGCATTTGTGAGACCTTACTAGTTATCTGGTTTAAATGTGAGAGATTTTGAGTGAGTATCGGTATGGTCTGCTTGGCATCTTGTTGTGCCACCTTCTCTTATTATGTCGAGTGAGTTTACCTCTCTCTTTGGAATTCAATATTGATAGGATGGTGGGATTCTTATTCGTCACCGCCAGAAAGTTTTATCATTTCTTCCTGTGCAAAGTGATTAGTAAGTAATATTCGATCTACGTATCTCCTCTTGGTTCAAAACGCTAGTAAAGTCATGTGATCGTATGAGCTTGTCTGGATTATAAAAGGGTTTTCTGGTAAATTGTTAGAGTTTCCTTATTATTGGGAGATTAAATTAGCATGGATGTTGTTCCATAAAGCTTATTTAATATTTATTTCTTCGATTGCGATTCTTTGGCTAGCTTGACTCGGAAGTAGTCTAGCTCTGGTAGCCAAGCAATAAGAAGATGAGCTTCCTGAAGTTCTAATTATTTCTATCCTCGGTCTATTACCATTTCGTCTTCGTCTGGCACTAATGAGCTTAGGCGGTCAGTAACCTATTGTGATGTTCCCTGCGTTGAGCCAGAGTGCGTGCCAAGGTAGCCGAGTAAGCACATTGTCATTTTTCAAGGCTACTAAAGGTAATGAGAGGAGTCATTTGACCTTTGATCCATCAGGCGGTGGTGCTTATAGAAAATGTATGGAGTTGTGACTCGAGAGTTGCAGCTGTTTGGCAACTCGAAAGGGTAGTTGGTAGCTTAGGTCTACCTACGTTCAGCTTTTAAGCTAAATCTTCTTTAGTCCAGCAGACTGTGCGGGGATGGTTATTCCTATTCAAATAGCTGCATGAGGTTATGCTTTAAGTGGAGGAGTCTTCCTCCAAATACTGAATGCTAATCCTAAATCTCTAAGGCGTTGATACCACTTTTGTCATGACCCAACCTAGGGCCACGACAGAAACCTACAATGAGTGTCGATCATTGCTAAACCCACTAATAATCTATTAATGCTAGAGATAAGCTAGCAGCCTGATCATATATATGTACCTATCTGCTGAAAGCATAAAGTCTGGAAAGATGACACGACTTTAACTTGCTGGCAATTAGAACACTGAGCCACAAATTCTGCTATGTCACACTTCATTTCGTCCCACCAATAAATCTGCTTAAGATCATGGTACATCTTAGTGGAACCTGGATGAACAATGTATTTGGAATAATGTGCCTGTATCATAATCTGTCCACGTAAATCTGCAACATCAGAAACACAAAGTTTATCTTTATACATGAGAACACAAAACCCTGTATGGTGACTCCAGTTTTCTTCTGGCTATCTGTCTGGATTCAACTAGAACTGGATCCTCATACTGACGCTATTTTACTTCATGAAAATTTAGAGTTAAAGGTCTAGTGCAGCTTATCGTCCATCCATCATTGGCATATCTCCTTCACACCTCGACTCTTTGAGAAGTTACTTTCCTCAGCTGATGGTTTAACTACATGTCTCTTTTATTTTCACTTTTTCAAGTCATAATATTTCCAATTCAAAGGCAATACCCTGAAGTAAATGTTCAGTCTGAAGATCACTCCTGGTTTGCATCATACTATCCAGTAGTATTTGCATGATCATTATCCGTATATGACAGACCCTGTTCAGATGAACCTTTGACATACATTAGGATGTGAGTAACTACATTCCCACAAGGAGCTTGCGGAACAATACTAACATCAACTGAGATGTTGCATAGTGCGTTCGTAAAAATAATATAGCTTGTATCAAATCTTCTATAGTGTGTAGTAAGGGTGGCGAACGGTCCGGTTTTGACCGGACCGGACCGGACCGGAATCGGACCGGTTGAAACCGGACCGTTGGCCACTAACGGGCCCCGATCCCGGTACCGAACCGGTGCCTCGAAAAAAAACCGGGAAGACCGGTAAATTTTGGACCGGAGCCGGCCCGGACCGGACCGGCCGGACCGGACCGGTCAAAAAAAAAAAAAAAAAAAAGAAAAATCTGCCCGTTTCTAGCCGTTGGGCAACGGCTATTTTGACCCCCTAGCCGTTGTCCAACGGCCAAAAACGGCCAAATACACCCCATAACCACCCCATAACCACCCCTAACTATTTTTTTTCTATAAATACCCCATTATTTCATCATATTTTTCACACAAATCTTCCAATTCTCTCTAATTCTCTCAAATTTTCTACAATATTGCTATTGTTCTACTTTGGCTATTTGTTAAAAATTTATAATTTGGCTACTTGATCAAGTTCTATTTGGAGTTTCTATCAAAGTTATATTTGGCTACTTGGTGAAGTTTATTAATATCAAGTATTGGGTTAATTGGAGGCGCTACGTGGTTGAAAATATCAATTTGGCTATTTTTGCAATTTTTCGATTATCAAGTATTCAACTAATTAATTGAAGTGGAGGCTCAAGTTTCAACTTCACCTCAATTATACGGTTATATTTGGTTGGTCGTTCCTACTTCTACTCTTTTATTATTTTTTTGTCATATATATTTATTTTATTTGCTATTATTATGTCTCAACGAGGTTCAATTGGAACTAGTAGTGGGGGGCGGGCACGTGGTCGTAGGGGAAATAGGGGTAAAGAAATTGCTGGTAGCTCTAGTCGGAATACCCACATAGATGATTCTCAATATTATCATAATGTTAACGCTGATACCATACTTGATCACGAAATGTTAGAAACACGATATGGGAATCCAAGCGGGGGGGTTAATTTAGAAGAAACACCTGAATTTCAAGCTAGTCCACCCGAAGTTCAGTCAGACTTGCCTCCTGAACCTCCTACTAGAATACCGGCTAAACGTAAGGAAAGATCTGATGTGTGGGATTTTGCATCAAAGAATATTCCAGAGCAGACGGCCTCCTGCGGGCTTTGTGATAAGGTGTGGGTTTTTAGAACTGGGGGTAATGAGGGTGGGACGGGTAAACTTAGGGCCCACTTAGCGAAGAAACATCCTAAAGAATGGGCAACGCGGGCGGGTGGTATATATTTAGGGACCGAACATGGGGGAGTAGCGCATGATCAATCTTCGGGTACCCAAACAAGAATTAACCATTTAACAGGAGGGCTTCTTACTTATGATAAACAAAAGGATAGGGAAGAAATTGCTAAACTAGTTGCCCTCGAGGGTTTACCTTATAGTTTTCCTTCTTCTACTGGTTTTGTTCGTTATGTTCAGGCTGTATATAATCCCTCTTTTAGAGGTTTTCCAAGAACTACTGTTAAAAATGATATTATTAAATTTAAGAACGAATATCAGGATTATTTGCGATATATGTTTGATAACTTTGACACTAGAGTATGTCTTACTACGGATATGGGTCGTTCTACTAATGGATGTGATTATATTACTGTGACTTGTCATTGGATAGATCCTGATTGGGTTTTTCAAAAACGTATTATTGCTTATAAAATTGTTGATGAACCACACACGGAAAATTATATTTGTAACAAAGTTTCATCAATTTGTCGTACATACTTTTTATCTAACAAAGTTTTTAGCATTACGGTAGATAATGCTACAAACAACACAGACGCACTTAAGAACTTGATACCTATTTTGAACCCTCCTTTTCCTGAATTTTTTCATGTTAGGTGTGCATGTCATATTTACAACTTAGTAGTAAGAGATGGTCTTACCTTGTTTAACGACATTATTAAAAAGGTGCAGATAGCTATTACTTATATTTTTAGAAATAAAAACCAAGATAGAAGACGAGAATGGGAAAGAAAATGTGTAGAATTAGGAATGCCAGAGTCCCAAAGGAAGTTTGTACTAGGTGGAACACTTTATATGAGGCATTGAAAGTCGCTTATGAATATAGACTGCCTATTTCTCAAATGTATAATAAACATTTTATGGAAATCTATCACCTTAAAGATGAGGATTGGCAAGTTGTTCAACATCTTTTTCAGTTTTTACATAAATTTTATCAAGCTACTTTAGAATTTTCCGGTCAATATTATCCAACTACTCCTACCATATTATATTATATAGCTGGAATAGCGGAATTATTGAAAATGTATAAACAATATGCAGTTTACTTACCGGCTGTAGAGTTAATGATTGAAAAGTTTAGAAAATATTTTTTTCCAATTCCTCCTCTTTTTTACATTGCTTCTGTGTTGCATCCTGCTTTTAAATTAAGTTAACTGAACGACTTGTTAGAGAAGTATATGCAAATTTAGAAATTACTCCAGAGGAAATTGCTACTAACAAGTTTCCAAGTGTAGACGAGGCTGTTGCTAAAGTTTATGCAGATACCGTGGCTGTTTTTGCAAAGTATAGAGCTTGGGCAGACACCGCAGAGCCAACGGAACCAATACTATCCACCGGGCAAAGTTCTTCACAGGCAGGAGCAGGAATGCGCACTTTTGGGGGACTTGACGAAAAGTTGCTTTCAGAACAGGACGAGTACGGAGAGGAATACAGCGAGTTCCAAGTGTATTTAATTCAATATCCAAAGAAACTTAACAACTTTGGAACTGCGAATTTGTTGGATTATTGGAAGAATCAAGAATCGCAATTTCCAATTCTTGCTAAAATGGCCCGGGATATATTAACAATTCAAGCTTCATCAGTTGCATCGGAAAGCGCTTTCAGCCAAGGAAGATTTCAAATTGGAGATCACAGATATTCGTTGAGAGAGGAGGCAATGGAGACAGAAGTTTTATTCAGGGATTGGATAAGAGCAGAGCGAAGAAACTTTGGTCTACCAGAACTTACTAAGGAAAGGGGCAGAGCATATATCGATCAAATTTTGAGCGACGGAACAAGTGAAGGGAGTCAAACCGGCAATGAAGAAGAAGAAGAAGACGAAGAACCAGAAGGAGATGATGAACAAGATCAACAACGGCCAGTTCCAAAAGAAAAGCCTACTGTTTAACCTAAATCCGGTTTTAGGCCAATTAACAATTAAATTTATATTTTGCGGAGTCACGATCAATAGTTGAGATTAAAGATCTACGCAATTAATAGAATAGCAATAATGTAGGGCGTAAAAATAAAGCATAAATGTAAATGATCAAGAATAAACGTATCGTTTCCTCTGACGGTCGGCGATCGCCGCGTCGGGTGATCCGATAAATGAAGTCGCTGCTTCAGGCAAGAGTAAGTAGTGCGATTTAATAACTGTGAAAGAGTATATTTGAACGCAAGAAAGATAGTAATTTTATTGATAGTAATTGCAGGAAGTAAAAGTTGTTACAATTTGGCTATGATGAACGCTATTTATAGATTTTGGGTGGCGTCTGTTGAGATAGTAGCCGTTGGGGATAAGGCCGTTCAAAATGGGTAACCGTCGGGTGTCTTATCCAGAAGGGTTATAACCGCTGGGCGACCGTTTGCTGAATGGTTGCATCCTGTACTGCTGGTAACCGCTGGTTCAAATCGTGCTGACCGTTGGCAAGCCTAGTAACTTCTTCGGGGTCTGCCCGTAGGATGTCTCTGTCCGAAAAGATGTCGTTCTGGTGACACGTCAGCTTGTGCCATGTGGACGACACGTGTCACTTGCCAAAGTCTATTCAGTTTTTATCCAATACAGATAGTCCCCGCACTTCTCGGGCAGAGTGTCTGTCCGAGGAGTGGATGAGAATTTTGGCGGGAGTCTCTGCAAACTTTTTGTCTTCTTATGATGTAATCTTGATGACGTGCGATTTTGATCCGATTGATGATAAGCCTCTGTGACGTGCGCATTAAATGCGCCGCACGGAAAAGTACCTGTGACCTTTTGAATTTTCTTGGCAACTCCATCTTTCTTCTGAAATTATGTCTTCGAGATCTAGAAGAAATTTGAACTTTGACGCCGCTGGTAGCTCGTCGGCCACCCCCAGGCCGCGGGCTTCTGAGGCCACTGCTGCTGAAATAATCCCCAAAAAGTGGGGTGAGCTTGAGGCAGATTGCAATGTCAAGGCCTTTCATAACAGGGAAGGTGACATGCGTAACTGGCCGGCATATAGATTCAAATCGGGGATCACAACGGAAGTGATTCCTCGAGTGAGGATAGATTGCGGCTGGGATGACAGAATTCCTCTACTACCAGTTGCTGACGGAGAGAACATCACCTCGCACAGAGCTGGGTGGACAGCCATTGGTACTTACCCCTTCACGGTAGGGTGTAGGTTGCCCCTGCATCCGGTGCTGGACAGACTCTGCAGGGAATACCTTCTCTGCCCGGGGCAATTGAGCCCCAGCGTATATAGAATAGTCACACTTCTGGACTGGTTTGCAACTGAGACTGACCAGTCCTTTGAATACAAGCACTTTATTTCTTTGTACAGCGTCCAGATTTTCAAGGACGGCTATGTGAACGTCAGGATGCGAGGGAGCAAAGGTTTGGTGCGCAGCTCCGAGGATACCAGCGATCGGGGCTGGGTGCACCGATACCTGTTTGTGCGTTCCTCCGCTTTGACGTTTGACGACAAGGCACATCTTCCAGAAGTCTGGAATAAAGCACGTAAGTCCCCGAATATTTTCGAGCACATTTTATTTTTCCTTCTTTTTATGATCGATTTTTCTTTGTGCAGCGGTCAAGCGACCTTATGACGGGCTCATAACTGTAGATGAGCTAACGGCGTGGGTCGAGCCGATTTTGGCACGGTTTGAGCCAGTGAAAAGAGAGTGGGCTCACTTTGCTTCTTACAAGAGTCTGACCGTAAAACATCACGGTAAGAATATCCTTCCTTCTTCAATAGCTTATTCTCCTCGAGTTCTTCCCGTGACTGACCGTTTTGCCTTTGTCGCAGGTCTAGGTATTTCAGGGAACTTTTTCCCGGCTCCTCCTCAGGATGTCCCCACCGAAACTGTCGCCGACCCTCTTGCCGAAGCTGATGCTATATTGGCTTCGGCCGGTGCCTTGCGCAGCAGGGAAGGTGGTGAGACGCTTCTGTCCGAGGGGTTGAGTCCTTTGACAAGGAAGAGGAAGAGCCATGCCGAAGGCGGGTCGCGGAAGAAGTCCGCCCGCAAGGCTTCCGCGTCTGCCGGACAAACTTCGGCGACTGGTGGTGACCCTTCAGTGAGGGCGAGTGCCCAAGAGCCCATGATGACAGATACCGGAGTTCCTGCAGATGTTCCCGAGCCTGTACGGGGAGAGGGTCCGGCCCAGGAGGTTATACATTTGTCGGACACTGAGACTGAGACAGATGTTCCTCTTAGGCGGAGGCCTCATCTCCGTAGTGATCAGAGAAGGACAGAGGAGGGAGCTGCCCGATCCTCGCCAAGGAGTCCCCGAGTTGGTGGCAGGGAGGAGGCAGGTCCTTCCCGTGCGGACAAGGGTAAAAGGAAGGTTGGAGAAGAAGAAGAAGAAGAAGTAGGAGAAGGAGCAAGTGAAGCAAGAAGAGAGAGAGCCGGGGGAGAAGCCAGGGAAGAGGCCTCCCAAGAGGGTAGCCAGGGTCCTCGGGTTTTTCGTTTCGAGGACTTTGAAAATGTGGCTTCTGAGGGAGCAAACCCGGTTTACCTCCGTGAATGCGAAACCATGGACCCAGAGGCGGAAGGTGACTCTAACCTTTCATCCTCAAGGCTTGTCTGGCTGTCAGCTATATCGGAGCAGACGGAGCTGAGCGACATCAAGGGGGTTCGCTACAAGTTTGGGCCGAACTGCCCTTCCGAACAGGCGAGGGAGCCCAAGCTTTGCGAGAGAAAGCATACCCTGAGAATCGCTCCGGAGGCCAACCTGGTGGCCAGGCCACGCGACTTGGTGAAGGCAATTTCCTCGCTTCTCGGTCCTCGAGAGGAGTGGGTGCTAAGAGACCTGACCGACGAAGAACTGGCCTTCCAGATTGCCTCCGACTCTGCCCGGGTATGTTTTTCCTGTTGTGCTTTAGTAAAAACCTTCTGCTGTCCCAGGGTTTCTGACTATGACTTGTTTGATGTTTTAGTCAAGCATGCTGGCTGCTGAGATTATGTTTCGCTCCCGGCTGAACAATGCTAACCAGGTGGTGGAAGTGAAGAAAGAGTTGCTCGAGGCTCTGAAGGAGAACAGGACCTTGATCGAGCAGTGTGGTTTTCTCGGTAGGGAAGTTAACCGGTTAACGGATGTTAACAATACCCGCGTTGAACAGATCAATGCCCTTACCGTGGAAAAGGACCGTCTTTCTGAAGAGAAAGAGGGGTTCGCACGCTCTGTCGAGAGGTTAGAGAGACTCCTTGGTGAATGCCAAGATTGCTTTAATATTGCCAGCGATGAACGCGCAACTCTTGAATTGAATCTACAGAGGGCATGCGAGGAGTCAACCAAGGCCCGTTCTGAGCTTCAAGCCGCCAGAGATCAGGTTGCCCAGTCGATGGGCGTGCAGGCCACTTTGACTAAAGATTTGGCAAACTTGCGCGATCATTCCGAGATTAAGACTAAGCTGGCCGTTCTTGAGGCTAAACGTGCATTGTTAGCGCAAATCCGGTCTGGGCAGGTTGATGTTGACGCGATGCTGCATGCGACGAAGAGTGCTATTCGGCGAGTACAACAGGCATTGGGTCTCTCTCCTGAAGAGTCGAGCGACGGTGATGGTGATGAGGAAGATGAAGAATCAGGGAGTGATGACGGGGTCAACGGAGCTGGTACGTTGGATCCTGATCACGGCCCTTCAAGTTAAAATTTGTTTTTCTGAACTTGGTGTATTTTTGTTCTGTCCGGCGAGAGCCGGACTTTTTTGTTGGATGGGCAGGAGTTTACTAGGAACTTCTCTACCCTTTGGCCGGTACGTTTGGCCTTTTAATACACTCTGCGAACTTCTGTCAGCCATTTTGGCATTTTTGTAAATTCTCAGTTTAATGTATATATGCAATCTTTAGATCCATTCAGTGACTATGTTTAGTTTGAACTTCTGATCTTTTTGTATGCATGTGCTTGTGGATTTTATGCCTTAGGACTGCTTTCCAAACTTTATTAAGTTTGTACTTCCTCGGGCTTTCCCAGATGCTTTGAACTCCCACCTTTATTAGGAAAAAGTTGTAAGTTGTAAATAGTCTGACCGAGCTCAGGTCGTTTTAATGTTCTGGCCGGATTGTTGGCCTCGTGAGCGACTCCTCTTATTTGCCGTGGAAGTCCCGTCACATGAAGGTTTTGTTTTGCGAACGACCCCTCTTATTTGCCGTGGAGGTTTTGTCACGCAGAAAATTTTGCCTGCCTGTAAGCTAGGTCTCATGCCTGTATGAAGGTCTTTCCTGGCCTATGGGGCCCTCACCACCCCCCTTGTTTTCATGTTGGAACACGTAAGGTGACAATATGAAAAGAGTTGTCGGTGAGTTGTCTATTGAACACATATAACCAAACGTGGAGTGTGTCCGTTGTGGGACTCGAACCCACAGCCGCGAAGTTGAAGAACTTCGAGCTCTGCCAGTTGAGCTAAACGGATCTGGCCTTGTTCAGGCCGTTAGTACCATTTAGAGAGAATGTATAAAAGAGAGAACTTTTATGTAAAGGTAAAAGTAAACATTTCTATATAAGCATGCAAGTAATGGCTTATTCGTGCGGGCAGAAATAGCAAACTTTTATGCAAGGATAGAAAAAAGAAATTATTGCGAAGAGATAGAATAACTAACCGTCCTTGCTTAAAAATGATACCTCTTGAGATGTACTACGTTCCAGCTGTTTGGGATGATCGAACCGTCTGGTCGGGCCAAACGATAAGATCCCTTGCCGGCTGAAGTGATCACCTTGTATGGTCCTTCCCAGTTAGGGCCAAGCTTTCCCGAGTTCGTCTCTTGTGTGCTCTGGGAAACTTTTCTGAGTACAAAGTCCCCGACTTGGAAGCTCCATACGCGCAGTCCCCGATTGTAGTACTTCTCGACTCGCTCTTTTTGTGCCACTACTCGTATGAGGGCCAGTTCTCGGCGTTCCTCGAGGAGATCCAATTCTTCGGCTAGATTCACTGAGTTCGACTGTTCAGTGGCATGTGCGTATCGCAAACTTGGTTCTCCTATCTCAACTGGGATCAGGGCATCTGCACCGTATACCAGTGAGTAAGGGGTTTCCCCAGTACTCATTTTTACCGTAGTGCGATAAGCCCATAGTACTCCAGGCAGCTCCTCAACCCAACATCCCTTCGCCTGTTCGAGGTGCTTTTTAAGAGAGTCAACAATGATCTTGTTGGTAGATTCAGCTTGCCCGTTGGCGACAGGATGATATGGAGAAGAGGTGATTCTCTTAATGTGCAGATCTTCGAGGAACCTTGTTAATTTCTGGCCGACAAATTGCGGCCCATTGTCCATGACTATTTCCTTTGGTGCTCCGAAGCGGCATACCACAAAACGCCAGAGAAAGTCGATGACCTCTGTCTGTCGTACCTTCGAATATGCTGCCGCTTCGACCCACTTTGTGAAATAATCTGTGATGATCAGCAGGAAACGCAGTCCCCTGGGTGCCGTGGGAGAGGACCAACGATGTCTATCCCCCATTTCATGAAGGGCCAGGGGGAGACTATTGAATGCAGTGGTTCGGCTGGTTGATGGAGGAGATGAGCAAATCTCTGGCACTTGTCACATTTCCTGACGAATTCGTTGGCATCCTTCTCCATTTTGTCCCAATAGTAACCTGCGCGTATCAGCTTTCGAGTCAACGCCTTGCCACCGGAGTGATTCCCGCAACAGCCTTCGTGGACCTCTCTCATCACATAATTAGTCTGATTCGGCCCGAGACATTTTGCGAGAGGCCCTGCGAACATTCTGCGGTACAACTCGCCATTAAGGATGGTGTACCGAGCTGCTTTTATTCGAAGTTTACGAGCAGCCTTCGCATCTGCGGGGAAAGTCCCGTGAATGAGATAGTTCGTTATGTCATTCCTCCAGTCCCAGGTAATACTGATGGTGTTGACTTCGAATCTCTCTCTGTCCATGGAAGTGTAGAGGAGTTGAACGACAGCCGAAGAGCTAGCTGCTCCTATCTCTGCAACGGATCCCATGTTTGCAAGAGCATCGGCTTCGTGATTTTCTTCTCGCGGGATTTGAACTGCTTCCCAGGCATCGAACTGTGCCAGAAGTTCTTTCACCCGGCCAAGGTATGCCAGCATCCTAGGCTCTCGTGCAACGAAACCCCCATTGATCTGATTGATTACCAATTGGGAGTCGCTTTTCAATTTGACTATGGTTGCTCCATAGTTCCGTGCCAATTCCAATCCTGCAATAACGGCCTCATACTCGGCCTCATTGTTAGTAATGAAGGGGCATTTGATAGCTTGACTTACCGTTTCCCCGGATGGAGCAACGAGGACCAGCCCAAGTCCTGATCCCTTCACGCTCGAAGAGCCGTCCGTGTGGAGGGTCCAGGTACCCGGAGCCTGTCCAACGTAGAGGATGGCTTCTTTTTGCGCCTCAGGATATACATTCACACTAAAGTCTGCCACGAAGTCTGCTAAGACTTGTGACTTTATCGCTACCCTGGGCTGGTAAGTAATATCAAATTCGGATAATTCTATAGCCCATTTTACCAATCTTCCTGAAAATTCTGGCTTGTGCAGGACATTTCGTAAAGGAAAGGTAGTAACTACGACTATAGAATGACTTTGAAAGTATGGGCGCAATTTTCGTGCAGCAGTTACTAGAGCTAAAGCTAATTTTTCTAAAGGTTGATAGCGAGTTTCTGCGTCAATTAAAGCTTTGCTAACATAGTAGATAGGAAGTTGTTTACCTTTTTCTTCCCGAACTAGCACTGCACTTACCGATGATTCGGAGACTGCCAAGTAGATTAATAGCTGCTCGCCTTCCACAGGTGTAGTGAGTAGTGGAGGATTAGATAGATATTTCTTTAGATCCCTCAATGCCTGTTGACATTCAGGAGTCCATTCGAACTCTTTATTCTGCTTTAAGACATCGAAGAAGCTTTTGCAACGGTCAGACGACCGGGAAATGAACCGCCGTAGAGCCGCTACTCTCCCTGTCAGCCTCATGACCTCTTTCTTATCGCGAAGCACGTCGGGGATGGATTCTATAGCTTTAATCTGAGCGGGGTTGACTTCAATGCCTCGCTGGGGAAACGATGAACCCCAAAAACTTCCCCGATCCGACTCCGAAAGCGCATTTCTCTGGATTCAACTTCATGTAGTATTGGTCCAGAATTCGGAAAGCCTCTTTCAGATGAGCTGGATGGTCTTCTGCCCGTTTGGATTTTATCAGCATATCGTTAATGTATACTTCCATGGTCTTTCCGATGTGATCATGGAACATTCGATTGACCAGACGCTGGTAGGTTGCACCTGCATTTTTCAGTCCAAAAGGCATAACTTTATAGCAATACGTACCTCGACAGGTTATGAACGCCGTCTTTTCTTGGTCGCCGGGATCCATCAGTATTTGGTTGTATCCGGAGTATGCGTCGAGGAAAGTTAACACTTCGTGCCCGGCTGTTGCATCGATCAGCTGATCTATCCTGGGAAGAGGGTACGAGTCCTTCGGACAGGCCTTGTTCAGGTCCGTGAAGTCAATACAGACTCGCCACTTACCATTCTTTTTAGGAACGACAACTACGTTCGCCAGCCAGTCCGGGTATTTAACTTCACGTACCGAACCGATCTTCAACAGCCGGTCGACCTCGTCGTTGATTATCTGGTTCCGGAAGGCCCCTTGTTGGCGCGTCTTCTGCTTCACCGGCCGGTGGTACGGATCAACGTGCAACCTGTGAGTGATGATATCAGGAGAAATACCTGTCATATCCGCATGGGACCAGGCGAATGTTGTGTGGTGCTCCTTGAGGAACCGCAAGATATCCCCTCGCAGGCGCTCGCTCAATTCGGTCCCCAGATACACCTTTCGCTCTGGCATATCGGTGAACAGCTCTTCAGGCTCCAGGGCTTCTACCGTCGGCATGTGGCTTTCCTTCTCGTTCATTTTGGCGATGAACTCCGGGACGTCGTATTTGGTCTCTTCAGGTGCAGCGTCCGGTCCCGGGTGCTGTAATTGCTATTTGTTCTCCTCGGGCAGTCTGAGGGCTACCGAGTAACAATCTCGTGCAGTGCGCTGCTCTCCTCGGACTTCCCGTATTCCCCATTCGGACGGGAACTTCACCACTTGATGGTATGTAGAAGGGACAGCTTGCATGTCGTGGATCCAAGGTCTGCCCAAGATGATATTGTAGGCTAGATCCGCATCGACAACATGGAAAGTGGTCTCCTTCGCTACTCCTTCCGCTAGAGTAGTCAATGTGATTTCCCCGAGAGTCTTTTCGCTTGAGTTATTGAAGCCGGAAGAACTCGAGAGATCGGCACAATCTTATCTGATAGTTGTGTTTCATTCACGACCCGTGCCTGGATGATGTTGGCAGAGCTGCCCGCGTCAACGAGCACTCTCTTTACGTCGAATTCTGCCACACGTAGCGTTATGACTAACGCGTCGGCATGCGGAAACTGAAGTCCATCAGTGTCGGATTCTTCAAAGGTGATTGCTGCCTCTGTCCGAGGTCGTTTGTTGTTGGTAATGGAAACTTTCGCATACTTTTTGGCTGTGAAGGTAACAGAATCCACCTCGATTCCACCCGAAATAACATTGACCGTTCGTTTCGGAGAGGACGCTCGTGGCGGACCTGGCTTGTTTTGCTGAGCCTTTGCGTGAGTTTGCTTCCCTTTCTCCGTCAAGAATTCTTTCAAGAATCCCTGTTTCAGCAGATGGGCGATCTCGTACCTTAAGGCTTTGCAGTCTTCGGTAGTGTGCCCATGATCACGGTGGAACTCGCAGTACACGTCTTGGTTCCGCTTGCTGGGATCAGTCTTCATATCCTTCGGCCACCTGACTCTTTCTCCCATGCCTTTGAGCACAGCCACGACATCTGCTATTTCAATGTTGAAGCTTGGCAGGCTGGGCAGGCTGGCAGACTGAGAACTCTCCCCTCGGGATAGCCCTCTGTTGTTGTTGCGGTTGCGGCCCTTGGAATTGTTTCGCGATTGGTCGGGGTACGGCTCGTACCGTGCGCCTGACTTCTCTACTTCCGCCTTTCCTCCAGACTCGCTGCTACGAGCTTGAGGTTTTCCCCGAGCAGCACCTGTTCCGATCAGTTTGTCTTCGTCGATACGTACCTTAGAGTTATAACGATTGTAGACATCCGACCAACTGGCTGCTGGGAATTCCCGAAGAGACTCGTAGAGTCTTCGCGTGGCTTCTAAACTCCTGATGTTCAAGCTGTTGGTGAACGCGATCGCTGCCCACCTGTCCGGTACTTTGGGAGCATCATACGTTCTCTCTGGAACCGGTCCACGTATTTGCGAAGTGACTCGTCGGGCCTCTGCTTGATTTCAAAGATGTCTTCTACCCCGGGTCTCCGTCTTTTGGGCACCCGTGTGAGCCTTCACGACAGTTCAGCCATTTCTGCGAAGGATCCAATAGAGTTTGGTGGCAGCATCGAATACACCGCAGGGCTCCATCTGCCAGGGTCTCTACGAACTTTTTAATTGCACGGACTCGATCTCCTCGTCGGTGAGATCACTGGCCTTTATGAAATTGCTGAACATCATAAGGTGATCGTTGGGGTCAGATGTTCCTCGATACCTCGGGATGTTTGGCATTTGAACGTTTTAGGTATCGCCTTCGGAGCAGCCTCCTTCTTCCAAGGCTGTTGCGAGTAACGCTGAACATCAACTTTTTTCAGCGTGGGCGGGGCGCCTGGAATTTGGTCGATTCTCTCGTGGAGAGCTTTTTGAGTGCCTCCTGGCTTTCTTTGAATTGCTTGGTGAGAGTTCCCACGACAGAGCTCATATCTGTAGGTGTCGTAGATTCCGCATTCTGATTCTGATTTGCCTGAGCCGCTGGGTCTGCAGTACCGCTATTCTGATTTGCCTGAGCCGCCGGGTCTGCAGTATCGCTACCATTGTTGCGCTCTCCTTCCCGTCTTGATGTATGGGAGGATGGGACATTGGCTGTGTTGGCCCCTGCTGTTGGGGGATTGTTCGCCCGGAGAGAATTTAGTGCTTCGTTGATTCGCCTGTTTATCTCCGTCTGTTGCTGCATAAAATCACGGAAATTTCCTTGCAAGTTCCCTTGGTCGGGGGAGAGGCTCCTATGCCGTCGTCTCCTTGGTGGAGTGTTGCCTCTGAGAGCGCTCAGGCCGATCTTGCCTGACCGATCTACGGGCAGACTGTTGTTGTTGCCCGTCAGACGAAGGGTCGGGAGAATACTCGGGAACCAGATTATGTACCTGTTGCACATCATCATTGGATCTATGGGAAGGGGTGTTTACCTGTTGTCCGCCCACAATGGTCTGTTGGGGACTATCGTCTGCCATGTTAGTTATGAAGCAAAGAGATAAACAGAAATAGATATAAACGCCAAAGGTAGATTTTTTTAACCTACGAAAGCTATTGACCGGCTCCCACTGTGGTCGCCAAATTGTTTAACCTAAATCCGGTTTTTGGCCAATTAACAATTAAATTTATATTTTGCGGAGTCACGATCAATAGTTGAGATTAAAGATCTACGCAATAATAAATAGCAATAATGTAGGGCGTAAAAATAAAGCATAAATGTAAATGATCAAGAATAAACGTATCGTTTCCTCTGACGGTCGGCGATCGCCGCGTCGGATGATCCGATTATGAAGTCGCTGCTTCAGGCAAGAGTAAGTAGTGCGATTTAATAACTGTGAAAGAGTATGTTTGAACGCAAGAAAGATAGTAATTTTATTGATAGTAATGCAGGAAGTAAAAGTTGTTACAATTGGCTATGACGAACGCTATTTATATTTTGGGTGGCGTCTGTTGAGATAGTAGCCGTTGGGATAAGTAAGGCCGTTCAAAATGGGTAACCGTCGGGTGTCTTATCCAGAAGGGTTAACCGCTGGGCGACCGTTTGCTGAATGGTCGCATCCTACTGCTGGTAACCGCTGGTTCAAATCGTGCTGACCGTTGGCAAGCCTAGTAACTTCTTCGGGGTCTGCCCGTAGGATGTCTCTGTCCGGGAAGATGTCTGTCTGGTGACACGTCAGCTTGTGCCATGTGGACGACACGTGTCACTTGCCAAAGTCTATTCAGTTTTTATCCAATACACCTACAAGTGTTCTCAAGAAACTAGCTAATATGTTTAAAAGAATGTAATATTCTAAATAAGAATTTTGAATTTACAAGTTTTTGTTTAGATGTAATTTGCACTTCTTATATCTTAAACAATTCAATAAAATTGCTCCAAGTCTTGGAATTCAATCACAACTATTGTCTTCATACTATTTATTTTTAATTTATAGTTTGCGCAAAAAATACTACAATTAATTACTAGTTTGTAAATTAGTTCAAATATTGAATTTTGACTTAAAGAATTAATTCAAAATTTGAATTTACTAAAATTAATTCAAAGTTTGAAACTTTGGATATTGAACATAACAAATTAATTCAAAACTACAAGTTCAAATTATAAAAAATACTACAAGTTTTTTTATTCTAAGTTTAAACTTAATATATACAAGTAAAAACTAAATAATATTTTGTTGTAATATTTTTCAAAGTTTCCACCACTTTAAATAAAACTCAATGGAAAAACAAAAAAAAAAAAAAAAAAAAAAACTTATTTGGGCCGAACTGCCGGACCGGACCGAACCGGACCGGACCGGACCGGCATTTTGGCCCAACGGCTCTCTTTCAAATATAGCCGTTGGCCAACGGCCAAAAACGGCTATATTTGCCTATCACCCCCCCTAAACGCCCCCCATAACCCCCCCCCAACCTATTTTTATCTATATAACCCGATATTTCATCATTATATCACACAATTTACCATTTCTATCAATTTATCTCTCAAATTACTCTCAAAGGCTATTTTCTAAATTTCTTCCAAAATCCAAACAATTATAATGGCTGAAAATCAAGCTCCCGCTGCTCCCGCTCCTCCTGAACGAAGACGTCGTTCTATAGTGTGGGAACTTATCACGAAAGATACTGAATCTCAGAAAGCTAAATGTAGCATCTGTAACAAAGAGTGGCAACTTTACACTGGACCCAACAATGGAGGGGCGGGAAAGTTTAGGCAACACTTAAAAAAAAACCACAGAACCGAATGGGATATAATAAATGGCTTTATTCCGCGTGATTGAAAATTTGAAGAGATGGCTAAGGGAATATCTATTTCAATTATGTATTTTCGAATTTCTAGTTTATTTAGTATCTTTGTAATTTTTCGATTTCTAGTTTGTTTTGTCATTCAATAATCTATTTCTCATTCAATAAAGGTTTGTTTTGTTTCATAAACTTTACACAGATAAAGTAACAAACTAGAAGACGTCGTTCAATTATTTATTTCTCTTTCAATAAACTTTACATTAATAAATTTTAAAATAAATTTACATAATTATTTTGTTAATTTGTTTCATTAAAAAATATAATTTACCTAATTATCACAAATGATGTTTAAATAAATTGTTAAGTTTTTCAAATTTTAATTTTATTTGCCTAAAAAAAAAATAACAAAAAAACCGTTAACCGGCCGGACCGGACCGGTACGACCGGCCTAAGGTCGCCGGAACCGGTTCCGATCCGGCTCCAATATTTGAAAACCGGCATGGACCGGACCGGTAGACCGGAATTCCACCGGTTTCAATTTTTTTGGCCCGGTTCCGGACCGGAACCGGACTCCGGTACCGGTTCCGGACCGGACCGGACCGCTGGCCACCCTTAGTGTGTAGTGACAAGGTACTTCAAAAGCTCCCCCTATTGCATCAAGCGGAGCTAATTCTTAGTTCCATCGACCTGTTCTATATTGAAAGGTATATCGAAGAGGTGATTATCGGTGAATCATGTTAACCCATTTAAAGTTTCGTGTATCTTTGTTTCGAAAATGTAAAACTCTTTCTTGTGATCGAGGAAGGACCAGCTTAGTCAGAATAAGCCGTGTAATGGTATTATCATATTATCCAGATATATTTTATTCCAAAAGTACGATGTGCGTAATATAATTCTGATCCTGTAAACAGGAGGTAAGGCCCGTGGAGTAGCTTATGAAGGTCGTGCAAGTTTCTTTTTTTATCAGCGTGAATCTTGCTTTAGACTTAGGCTCGTTCGAGGACGAACGAGAGTTTAAGTGGAGGAGAATGAAACGACCTCCGTCAGTCGTTTCAGAAGTTAGGACTCCGATAGGCGTGTCGATAATTTTAAAATATTCGTAAGGTCCATTGAGACTTATCTGTAAAATTTGAGCTAAATCAGACCTCGTTTGGTAGGCATCGGAAGAAGGTTTCAGTTTTTATTGTCGATAAATATTAAAAAGAGATTTTCGAGCTCGGTTTTGGCGAACGAGCTCCGATTCGAAATCCGAAAGCGCCATTAGATTCGTATGATTATTTGTGACTTTTGTGATTTTTCGAAAGTGAATTTCGATGTTGTTCGGCTAGTTTCCGCTAAAATGCCGAAAGTTAAATAATTTGACTTTTTTCATTTGATTTGCATATTGAGTTTCGGGAGTCCGATTTGAGATCCGTCTTAGCGAGTATGCTACATATATTTTGTATAACTTGTATGCAAAAGTTGGATCTATTTCGAATATCATAGGGTACCGTTTTAATTTTTTACCGTAGCAGCGAATTTATAAAAATAAAAAAAAAAAAAAAAAAGGAAAGAATGAAATTGGAAAAAGTTTGGCGGTGGGGGTCAACTCAAATAAGGGTCCTTAGCTTAAAATGCTAAGGACGAGGAGATACAGAGAGAAAAACGAGAATGGAGTAGAAAACGTAAAAATGAAATAAAAAAAGCCAGAAAATGAGAAAAGGGGCCGGAGAAAGTAGAATTTTCACCCTGAACATTCAGGTAATGATCCTAATATTATTTGAGGTTATTACGTGTGTTTGAATATATTTTAACGGTAAAACTTGAAATAGACATCGTCCTAATAAGTTCAATTAATAGTTTAAAGGGTCAAATGGACCCCGATAATGGAATTGATTATATCTTCGTACTCAGTGAGTTATGGGCAACTTATAAATATAATTTATTTAGGGTTTGGTTATGTGACCTTAAACCCTGTACATAGGCCTGGCCTGCGTATTGCGTATGCGAATAGGGTATCAGGTTCCTAACCGGATTGCCCTAAGATGTGAGGAATGAAGCCTTTAGCCTAATTTGATATATTTTTCTACTTATTGAATAGAGTGGGATCGTTTGGCAATGAACCCAAATGACAAAGCGGTTATTGAGTGGCTGTGCTAACATTGTAACAAGGTAAGTGTTTGTATCCATTTCTTTGGAGGCCCTTGGCCTTATGGATATTCTACCATGTGTTCCTTATGCATGTAGCTGCCGATAGGTGTACTCATTACGCCTTAGCTTTGAATTTACATTGTATATATGTTATGCCCTGTTGTTGGTATTGCATTGAGCATATGAGTATTGCACTCTGGTTTTAAGCATTGCATAAACTTCCCGGTTGGCGATGAGAGTCCCGCACCGGTGAAGGGTCATTATTGCATATACTTCCCGGTTGGCGATGAGAGTCCCGCACCGGTGAAGGGTCATCATTGCATTACTTCCCGGTAATCGATGAGAGTCCCGAGCCGGTGAAGGGTCATTATTGCATATACTTCCCGGTAATTGATGAGAGTCCCGAGCCGGTGAAGGGTCATCATTGCATATACTTCCCGGTAATCGATGAGAGTCCCGAGCCGGTGAAGGGTCATCATTGCATATACTTCCCGGTAATCGATGAGAGTCCCGAGCCAGTGAAGGATCATTATTGCATATATTCCTGGTAGACGATGAGAGTCCCGCGCCGGAGATAGGTATCAGGCATATGCGACTGCATTGCATCGTACCGTATTCATCCCATTTCATCATTGCACCGCATACTGACTATTGTGTGTATTGTGTTGTGTTTTATGTATGCGGTATGTATACTATGTCGTGGACATATCTCAGTTTGCCTATATATTTCTGGCTCGTATCTGGGCTGCGGGGATCGGGTTGCACGCCGCAACGGTATAAATATATGGATCGGGTTGCACGCCGCAACAGGATGAATTTATGGATCGGGTTGCACGCCGCAACAGGATGTATTTCTGATTGTTGATGTGTTCGGGACACCTATATGTTTTGGCTATCTTACGTTCCTGGTTGTTGATGAGTTTGTCATTCCACACCTGTTTCTAGTTATTATCTGGCTCTGCCTTTTTATAATTTAAATAAGAGGAATTTGGTTTATCTGTTTCTTTTCTCCCTGGCTAGCTATCCTATCCTTTGAGGTGGCTAGTCTGCCCCACTTATTGAGTCCTTTTGACTCACCCTTGTTGTTGTTTGTTTTTGTCTATCTATTTTGTTTCGACAGGTTCGCTCCAGGATTGAGTTCGCCACGTTGTGAAGGAGCGAAGACGACTTCAGCTGTAAGGGTGAGCCAGTTTTTATTCCGGATGGCCACCAGTTTATTGTTTATTATTTCAGCTGCATTTTGCTCCCTTCAGGAGGTATCTGTCTTCTTTTGTACTCTTAGATGTCTAGTCTGGATAGCCCTAAACCTAGTATGTTGGGCAGTCAGCTGTAATTTCTTTTGTACAGCTTAGAGGTATCAGTATGTCTGTGTTTTTTTAAGTCTTGTTCTTATTTATGAATTGAATTATATTTATTTTCCTAATTTAATTGGTAAGGGTTCGCCCGACGGGTCGAGGGGAGGATGTCGGGTTCCGCACGGCCTAACCGGATTCCGGGTCGTGTCAATAGTGAAAAGGATCAACATAAACTCAGTCCTTCTGTACATAACAACAGATATTCTAAACATTAAAATTTATACATTGATTTTCAAGAACCAGGTACAAATATTCTTGATTGATCAGAGATTCAGCACTTTACAAAAGTATGCTAATTATATTAGCATTCAGACAAAGAAATTACTTAATAAACATTTATATTAATATCCAAAATAAACACAAAATAAGCACAAACATTCAAGTTGCTATCTTGATGGAGATGAGTAGTAGTCAAGGTAATGCAGGCCCTTATCAGCAAGTATCCCTTTGAGCATGCCCTTTACCCTCCTTATTTCCTTCTTCATCCTTCTGTCGTCCCTTTTGTAGTCATGGAAGAAGTCCTCAAATTTGAACTTCCAACCACTCAGCTCGAAGTTTTTCCAAAATATCATTAGCCCGTTCTTGTTTGGTGAATCTGGTGCTGCAGCAGTGTTTTGCCTTGATGTGGATGCTCATCTTGTTCTTTCTCCTCCTGTAGTGGTTGCCCTCTTGGCGTGGATGCTCCTCTTGTAGTGGTTTCTCTTGTAGTTGTTGCTCCTCTTGTAGTGGTTGCTCCTCTTGAAGTGGATGGTCGACAAGCCATTTTTTAATGTTTTGAATTTTGATTGTTGTTGTTAGTTGTTGAATATGGATTGCAATAGTTTGATTGAGTATTTATAGGAGTAAAGAGGTAACCGAAACGTTCGTTTGGAAATGATTGTTGTAGCCGTTAAGAAGTCGTTTGGTTCGGAGACAAGTTATGTAGGTATTAGCATTGTAGGTATTAGTTATACAGGTACTAGTAATGCAGGTATAAGCAATGTAGGTATTAGTTATGTAGGTATTAGTTATGCAGGTATTATATCTTGGTTAATGAATAATTTATTGTATTAAATATAGTATACATTTCATTAAGCGAGGTAAGGGCATATTTGTCTTCTCATAAATTAATTCCCGGATTACTAATACCCGCATTATTATTCCACTTTCTACCCCGCACAAATAATACATAGATTCACTCATTAATTTATGCAGGTATTATTAGTGCATGTTTCTAAATCCAAACCAAACGTTATATTATTAGTGCAGATTTCTATGCCTTATTATAAAACAAACCAAACACTACATTACATTGTGAGGGATTTAGTGCAGGTATTAATTCTTATGCGTACCAAATCAAACGACCACTAAGTGTATTGTAGCCAATAGCCGTTCTGTGTATTTTTTAAATTTTGAAGTGACTGTTCGTTGTAGCCGTTTTAATTTTTCAAATTTTAAAAACTATGTTTGGAACTTCATCACATCGTTTGAAACTAATCTAGATGGATGTTCCGAACATATGTTGCTGTCTTGGCACAACTTCGTGAACAACACTTATATTGGGTTGTGTGAACAACAGTTATATAGCAACGGTAATAAAAACTACCACCCAACACCAACACAATTATATATGAGCGTTCATTCTTATTCAAACTAGACTACAAAAAAAATCCAACATCCGTTATATTTAAATGTCTAGTAGATCCGTTAATAGTGGTAGTGTAAAACCATTTTTATCGATGTGGAGATTATACGAAGTTAACAACATCGTGGACTTAACACAAACTCAGGAAGGAGGTTTTATGTGTGCAAATCTGGACAGGTTAGACCTAGTTTATGGGTTTGTAAACCTTTTAGTAGTGTGAAAGTTCTTAAACTCTTGTATTTTTTTCGTTTTTATAGGGAAAGGGTTGCAACTACTTCAGATGACACGATGAAGAGATGTCAGATCAAGCAAGAGAGTAATATGGGGTCTACTGAAGAAGTTGAAAGCTGTTGAACAAGAGAGGAAAGAGGCACGATTATGGCGCAAAAAGTTGGATGTTGTGGTCGTGCTAATTATGGTGCTAATTATTCTCATATTCTATACTTGGATCAAGTGTTGGTTCATATTTTAGGTTTTATTTATTTGTAGTTTTAATGATTTATGTCGTAATGATCAATAAATTTTTAAAAAACTTATTATGTTAAGTAAATTATGATTATACTTATGTCGTTCCGCACGAACCAATAAAACTATACAATGAAGATAGTAACAAATAAACAAGAGCGCTACATAAATCACTAAGATGTTCGAAACAACTCTATAGAAGATAGAACAGCAAACATATGTTTCAAAAATACGCTTAATACTACTTGTAAAATTGGTCATGTTTAGTGATAACCACCATCATTTATCACTCTAACTAGTATATTAGGGCTTGTCTAGTGATTATCACCATCATTTAGAGTGTAATTGGTCATTTGTACGATAATTACCATCATTTATCACTCTAACTGGTATATTAGGGCTTGTCTAGTGATAATCACCATCATTTATCACTCTAAATTGTATATTAGGGCTTGTCTAGTGATTATCACCATCATTTATTACTCTAAGTTGTATATTAGGGCTTGTGTAGTTATCACTATCATTTATCACTCTAACTAGTATAATTGGTCACTCTAACTAGTATAATTGGTCATATGTAGTGTAATCACCATCATTTATCACTCTAACTAGTATAATTTCGTGTGTGATAATCCTACATCATTTTATCACTCCTAGATATTAAGGTTTGTCTATTGTTAATCACCATCATTTATCACTCTAAGTTGTATATTAGGTCTTGTCTAGTGATTATCACCATCATTTATCACTCTAACTTGTATATTTAATCATGTCTAGTGATGATCACCATCATTTATCACTCTAACTAGTATATTTGGTCATGTCTAGTGAGGATCACCAACGTTTATCACTCTAACTAGTATATTTGGTCATGTCTACTGATGATCACAATCATTTATCACTCTAACTAGTATATTTGGTCATGTCTAGTGATGATCACCAATATTTATCAGTTTAACTAGTATATTTGGTTATGTCTAATGATGATCATCGTCATTTATCAGTCTAACTAGTAAAATTGGTCATGTCTAGTAATGATCACCAACATTTATCACTCTAACTAGTATAATTGGTCATGTGTAGTGATAATCACCATCATTTATCACTCTTACTTGTATATTTGGTCATGTCTAGTGATGATCATCATCATTTATTACTCTTACTTGAATATTTGGCCATGTCACTCTTACTTGAATATTTGGTCATGTATCACTCTTACTTGAATATTTGGTCATGTACCACTCTTACTTGAATATTTGGTCATATCTAGTGATTATCACCATCATTTATCACTCTTACTTGTATATTTGGTCATGTCTAGTGATGATCTCCAATATTTATCACTCTAAATAGTATAATTGGTCATGTGTAGTGATGATCACCATCATTTATCACTCTTACTAGTACATGATCATGTCTAGTGATGATGATTATCATTTATCACTCTTACTTGTATATTTGGTCATGTCTAGTGATTATCACCATCATTTATCACTCTTACTTGTGTATTTGGTCATGTCTAGTGATGATCACCATCATTTATTACTCTTACTTGTATATTTGGTCATATCTAGTGATGATCACCATCATTTATTACTCGTATATTTGGTCATGTCTAGTGATGATCATCATCATGTATCACTCTTACTTGTATAATTGGTCATGTCTAGTGATGATCACCATTATTTATTACTCTTACTTGAATATTTGGTCATGTCTAGAAATGATCATCATCATTTATTACTCTTACTTGTATATTTAGTTATGTCTAGTGATGATCATCATCATTTATCAATCTTACTTGTATATTTGGTCATGTTTAGTGATTATCACCATCATTTATCACTCTAACTAGTATACTTGGTCATGTCTAGTGATGATCACCATCATTTATCATTCAAACATAATCATCGCATTCCGAACATATAGCTAACATGTTGGAGCACGCGTTCGATGTTCCAAACATGTAGCTAACATGTTGGAACACACATTCGATGTTTTGAACGAATTTAATGTCCGGGTAAGGGTTAGGCTTTAGGGTTTAGGATTTGGGATTTGGGGTCAAGATGTTCCGAACGACAAGGTAGATTTTCTTAACTTTTCAAAAAATTAAGGAGGATATTATATTCAACAGTCGTTTGGAACATCTTATTATAATATCCTAAATGACTTCAATGTGCTGCGAACTCAAAGATCAATATGCGTACAACATAAATTAAAACTGCAGTAAAGTAAATATGTGCACAACATAAATTAAAACTACAGTAAAGCAAATATGTGCACAACATAAATTATACAAGTATGACGAAAATTCCATTATACAATTCAAATAACATGAAATAAATAAAATTGTTCAAACATTACAAGTAGGATGAAGCGTCCAATTCAAACATTCAATTTGTAGGCTGAATTGTAGCTTCAGTTCCACTACGACCAACGGGGCATGTAGTTATTTTGTGACCATATCTCTTGCAGCTGCCACATTCATTTTTCTCTTTGGAAAACATTCGCCAATAGATCGAATCCGGTTAACCCTTCTCCTTCCTGGCTTGTTCGGCTTTGGGAGCAGAGGCACTGGATAAATTATCTCATCAGCAGGGACTACCCATGATTCTTCAGGAGGTACTGCATTGACAGGCTCTGATAGGCGAGGATGTATGCTTGTGTTTTCTAATATCCAAAAGTGTAGTCATAGACTCTAATTCCATATTCATCTCCATGCAATTCCCTAATCGCTGCCATATCATATTTACAAGGTAATTGATCAAGATCAAACTCCCTACACGTACATGTTCTCTTATATAAATCAACTTCTGCCTCAAACCCTGGACTAATGATTTCGAAACCATAAGGTCTCTTCCTGGAGACAACTAGCTTATCCCCCATTTCTTTATTCTTACTTGTTTTAGTTTCATTGTTTGGGACATATAAGTTTGGGTGGTTGATTAACTTCATAGCCCTCGTGTGGAATTTTTCTGCAAAGTTCCTACATATATCTTTAAGAGGGCAGCAATGGGGTATTCTTTTTTAT
The DNA here is from genome assembly GCA_037355625.1 of Petunia x hybrida. Lineage (NCBI taxonomy): Eukaryota > Viridiplantae > Streptophyta > Magnoliopsida > Solanales > Solanaceae > Petunia > Petunia x hybrida. Next base: position 5,086 of record JBBBVM010001033.1, on the reverse strand, counting down.
CCTTCGGCATGGAATTAATGGACTCGGCTATGTTTGATGTCATAACTGCAAACCTATAAAAAAACTATTATAATAATCCAAGAGATGTTCCTAACATTAAAATAATAGTTCAGAATGACGGGAAGGACGTTCGAAACATCATCAAGGAAAAAAGTAAACATTTGAATAGATGTTCATGACATCGATAGGACGTTTGAAACGCCAAGAAGAACGTTTGGAACAGATAGCAGAAAAACATGATAGGAATATGAGACCTTGTTATTGATAGATTACATGTTTCCTGGGAAATGTAATCTGGTCCATCTATGATAGCCAACAACATTTTCAAGATAATCAACTACCCTCCAGTCAATACTTCTGATATCATCCATAGCATACTTGAAATCCTCTACCCGGTATGCCTTTGCTGCAGTGTAATATTTATGAAGGCTTGTTCCAAACTGAAACTTTGTTCGGATGTTTTCACCAAGGTGCCTCATGAAAACTCCATAATGTGCAGAAGAATACACTAGGGAGACCATCTTCGAGATGCTTGGATGTCTATCTGAAACAATGCACAACTCTTCACTATCTGGGACTATGGTGCGTAATTGTTGAAAAAGTACTCATATGAGTCATCATACTCTTTGTTTACAACACAAAAAACAACAGGGTAGACGTGAATCATTGCATCCTGAGCAACAATAGACAACAACACCCCTCCATACTCACCAGAAAAATGTGTACCGTCAACGGCTAGGACTTTTCTCACGTAAGTGGATGCCCTCATCCACGCTCCATAAGAGAGAAAAAAATACAAGAACTTCCCAGTGCCAGAAAGCGTCAAATCTGTCTTGGTTCCTAGATTCTTACTCCTAACCATATAAGCATATGTATCTAGAATTTTAATACCTTTCTCATGTGTTCCCCGTGTCAAAGTATTTGCAAATTGACAGCCTCTAAGACACTTCCAATAGCTAACCTGAAAACCCAAATCGAAATTAAGGGACTCCTTAATAGCTTTTGTGGTTTGACCTTTTCCATTTAAATATTTACCTTTCATGAACTCATCAATTATCTGCGCAGAGGCGTGTGAATTATGACTAGAAAGATGTTGGACACCGCATGTGTGCAAGTTATTGTAAACGCTAACGTAAACCTATCATTACTTTATACCTTATTGCCATTATCCACCACTTGTAATTCACATCTACATATCTAGCATTAAAATCTTTGCCATATTCTTCAATGCTTTGTAATTAAAACGATGTTTAACTGCTACAATTTTCAATTGGGTGACCAATTCTTTCTTGTTGGTAGAAGTCATACCTGTTTCAAAACCTGTTCCATAGAAGAACTGAAATTTCGGCTTGCTACTTTGTGTTGGAACCACAGGGGTATACATGGCAGGATCCTCCTCCACATATTTTCTTTTCTACGCCTCCTCTGTCTCTTCTTCCCCTTTGACTTCTTCTAGTTCTTTATGAACATCATCCAATTGATGATTAAAAGCATGGCATCCACTATTTGGCGTTTTTGGTCATTAGAACCAACACATTCCTCTGGCCTATAAACCACAGTTACCCTTAGCGTGGGCCTAGCACCATTACGATCAACATCAGCCATATAAAGACATACATCATCATCATTTCTTATCATAACAGGAGGAGTCTTTTAATTTGCGGCAACTCTCAGCATGTAAGTAATATAAATGTCCCTCGGATTGTCTCTTATCCACCAACTTCCGATGATTTTGTTAAGTAAAACATCATACATAACATCTTTGGGCACAAGAATGAGACTTGATTCTTTCACCTTCGGAACTCAAGCATAACATTTAGAACGCTTGGGTGTTCTAAATTGGAATGGTCACCTACAATAAATTGGAATGACCAACTATAAGTATCAAATTGATAATATTTATACAAGATGTTCCAAACTTCCACATTTCTCGTTTGGAACATCGTATATAAAAGTTCTGAACATCTAAATACAGATTTTCATTGATAAAGGCAAGATGTTCCAAGTTTCTAGAAAGATGCTCCAAACACCCTGATAGGGTATTCCGAACATTTAATGAAAAAATTTCAATATTTATATACCACGTGTAAAACGCTAACAAGATATTTGGAATTGTTTATGACCATAGGAACGTCTAAAGAGATGTTTGGAATTGCTGGAAGGATTTTCGGAGAACCTGCATTTGAATCAACTTCGTATCAAGAAAAAAACAGGTAAATCCATGTTCTAAAGTTAGTACACTTATAGGAGATAACTGAATGGGCAAGATTATAATTAGAGGAACGAGATTTTCCCTTTATTAAGAAACGAGCGGCTTTGACAGATATAACTAAATCATGTATAACCCAAATGCAGGTGATCTGAGCTTGTATTTCGTAAAAGTGGAGATGATAATTGAGTAAATAATTTGAGGACAAGATTATTTCGATGTAGGAAGAGCTCAACAATGCATCTATGGTGGAATTTTGAGCGGGAAATGGAATGGTGATGGAGGGAAATGGTGGAGAAGAGAGAGGAAATGACTGCGTATATCTAGGTTTATGGCCAAATTAGCAAAAAAAGGGCATTTTATAACTTAGACCATTGTATAACATAAAAAACTTTGGGGTGAGAAGGTTAAGTAGTTAGAAGCTTTTAATGCCATTAATGATTAGAGGACCCTATACTACATGATTAAAACTTGAGCATTTTTCCATTAAAAAAAAACTTAACAATTCCTGCCATGCCAATGCCCCAGAAACGCTATCAGATTTCCCGTCGTCAACACGGACGTCATCACTTTTTTATTTCACTTTACTAATGGAGGAGTCGGACGAAGTAAAAAAGGGGCTCGATTTAATGAAGGGCGATATAGGATTTCAACATAGATCATCTTTCTCTACACAAAGGAAGTTAAATGAGCGAACGGGAGACGCCGTGGCGGAAGGCGGCGCGGGTTGCAATGTGAACGGGGAGGGTAAAATGGCATTAAGAAAGGAGGAGGCGCTAAACCGTTAATAAAGAGTAGGAGGGGTTACACAATAGTACAATTTTTAGAACTTAATTACCAAACATAGCAACATTTTAGCAAATAACCCTATATAGAGGAAAAACACAAATTAATTTCAAACATAGCAAAAACATAGCAATTATTCCATAACATACCAAACCCTTACATTCTTCCTCCCATTTCCCCTATTTCACTTTTCCTCCCATATTTCCCCCAATTTCACTTTTACTCCTCCCATTTCCTCCAATTTCACTTTTCCTCATCCCATCCTCACTGTATCTCGTTGTATCTCACTGTATCTCGATGTTTCTCAACTACCAACTATCTCGTCTCTCATTGTATCTCAACTACCAACCACCTCGTATCTAACTGTATCTCGCCTACCAACTACATCTTATCTCATTATATCTCAACTACCAACCATATCGTATCTCGTTGTATCTACTGTATCTCAACTACCGACCACCTCGTATCTAACTGTATCTCGCCTACCAAACACATCATATCCATTGTATCTCACTGTATCTCATCTAACCGTATCTCGCCTACCAAACACATCGTATCTCATTGTATCTCACTGTATCTCAACTACCAACCACCTTGTATCTAACCGTATCTCGTCTACCAACCACATCGTATCTCACTGTATCTCAACTACCAGCCACCACCTCGTATCTAACTGTATCTCGCCTACCAACCACATCGCATCTCATTGTTTCTCAACACCAACTACCTCGTATCTCGTTGTATCTTTCCGTATCTCACTGTATCTTCATTGTTCTGCACCGTATCTAATTATTTCTAAAATGTATCTAGTGTTTTTTGACTCTTTTTAGCATTTGTTTCATCCCGTTTGGGCGTTATTTCTCACTGTTTCTAAACTATTTCACCTTTTTTGTATTGTTTCACATTATTTTTTACATTTTTTTAGACATTTTCACTATCTGTTTTAGATTGTTCCAGCGTTGTATCTATCTGTTTCTGCACCGTTTCAGATGATGTTCAACACTGTATCTAACTGTTTCCGCACCGTTTCAGGTTGTGTTCAGCATTGTATCTCAGCTGTTTCTGCACTATTTCAGGTTGTGTTCAGCACTGTATCTAACTGTTTCTGTACCATTTTAGGTTGTGTTCAACACTGTATCTCAACTGTTTCTGCACCGTTTCAAGTTGTGTTTCAGCACTGTATCAGCGCTATCTCAAACTGTTTCAGCGTCGCTTCAAACTGTATCAGATTGTTTCAGTGCCGTTTCAGACCGTATCAGACTATTTAAACAGCTGTTTTGGATTGTTTCAACGATGTTTCAGATTGTATCATATTGCTTCAACACCGTTTCAGACTGTATCATACCGTTTCAGACAATTTCAACACCGTTTCAAACTGTTTCAACCGTTGTTTCAGTTTGTTTCAGCGCTGTTTTAGATTGTTTTAGCATCCATTTTAGAATATTTTACGTTTTTCAGCTGTTCTTGACTGTTTCAGCGAGTTCATACCATACATATCCCAAAAAAATAAAAAACACATATACACACTTGTTTCAGCGTTTTTCAAATTTCAAGTTGTTAGAGTTTTGGATGCACTTCCTCCCTTTTATACGTAACCAACGGGATTCTCTTCACTCTGTTTTTCTCCGTTGCTTTATTACCTTTTACATGTTGGCGTGATCAGATCTGTAACTCTACTACCCTCCACGTCGTCACTTTTTCTGAACTCGCTGACATTCTCTCTTTAGTTGCTTCTTTTATTTACCTTTTAGGTTTCTTCTTCGGCTTTGATTTTGTTCAATCTGAACTCGCCATCATTCTCACGACGTTTGGGATATGAAGACGAAACGAAGTCGCCTCGCCGCCGCCGTCCTTCTCCTTGTCCAGCCGCCATGGATCTCCCTCCTTCACCTCCGGTAACACGTTGCCGGAAATACCTCGATAAAAGTTCTGTACCTAAAGCGGCACAAGGGACTAACTCCACACCGATTCGGGCGGAGAGAATCGTGAGTTCCGGTGAGATCGGGCGGAGCTGCCGTTGTTTGGGTTGTAAATATCGTTTCATTCTGGTGAGATAGGGCGGCGCAGGGGACTGTTGTAAATGGCGCCGCC